>OY284416.1:1280505-1920757 GCA_958301585.1 Merodon equestris | reverse complement strand
TCGAGCAGATGATAAGTCCGCGAGTTCCTATTGTCAGAGAATTGATTTTTTTTAAATGCATCCCAAGGACCTTAGACACGCGTCGATATGCTTCCGGTGCAATAGACTAGCTTCGATTCTGGATAGGTACCACGAGTGCAGAGAGTATCCTAACAATAGGGATCTACCCCCGACAACGCCCTCCACTGTAGTTGTTATCCAGTGAATTGCATGCATCTGAGTGTAGTGAGTGAACTCATGCCCCAGTGTTAAACACCACACCACCTATGCCATGGATAAATCGCATTGCGACGTTGCATTTTAGTCAGATTGAATTTCACATACTCTACTCTGTGGTTCCGCATGGAAGCGCAAGGAGAACCAACCTCCGCGATTCTATGTTTTGTGTGTACCTATAATTACTTTATAGAGAAGGAGAAAGAATGGAATCTATTTGAATGCTTGACAGTCAAGATGTTGTCTGATTTTGATTTTTCCTTTCTCCTTTACTTCAAGGAGATTGTTTGACAATGAGAGAGTAAGCGCGCGTTCCCTCGTCGGGTCCTTAAGGCCGCGTACAATATTTAGACTATTTCGGAGGGGGTTTTGTCTTTGTTTCAGTGGCGCGGCCACTCTTTGCGACTTCCGCTTGCAGTGCTTCAATGGAATCCTCAATGACTTTTGTATGCGTTGACTCGAGATCCATTTTAACTTTTCTTTTCTTATTTTTCAAAAAGGTACAAAGGGCTCTACTATAGCTCACATGTACAATATAACACATACATGAGGTATGCAAAGAAAAAAAAACTGAAAACAAAAACTGTAAGCAGAAGGAGGTCGAAATAGAAATCGTTGGCTCTTCATCATAACCAAGAATATGAGTATACGGATATTGTCAGTACTTAAGACAGTCTACGGAATACCGAAAATAAGAAGGGGACCATTGACATCATTATATACGAACCAAAGAGAATAAAGTTTCGTTTCGGTTTCCAGCCGAGTTAATTATGGGCTGTTGCTATCGAGCACAAATGCCAGCAATCCGTCCTAAAGCATCTTAAAGCATTCCCATGCAGACGAGCATTTTCGACTTTGTTAAGCAAATAGCGAACAATATGAATATAGGAGAGTGAGGACGGTAAAAAACAAGAAAATTGTTTTTTGAGAGATCAACAATTGATCTGTCCTGTTGACGCAACCCTTCGAAAATCTGGCAACCCCCGTCTGATCACGAAAAGTCAACGATTTTGGGATGTGTAGTATAAATTCACACAGGAGTACATATATACTATAAAGTGGTTTCAAGGACATAAGGATGTAATTTCGAGATTTTGTGCAAACAGAAAAAAACGCGGGAATCTGGGCAATTGATTTCGATTCCTCTTCGGTATATCGTACTTTGATTAGAGTGTCAAATTCGCCTTGAGGCGAATACCAGGACATCGATTCATTGTCTTTTAATGCATTGCGGGCCATATGTACATGCATCCAATCCACAAACCTTACTCAAACGTACTACAGGCCAAGATAGTCATAATTAAATATTCTCATAAATATAATCATGAACCCTCTTTAATTTCATAACCATGGCCTCTATCGCTGTATCTATTCCCAAAAATTAGAGCGTAACCTTCCACACACAATGGCGCACCGAGCCCGTTCCCGCTTGTCATGTAAAGCAGGAAGCAATGCAAAACGATTGTGTTAATTGTTTCATTGGTCATAAATAATAGCTCGACAAGCCCGGCGAACCCTATAACAGCTATTAATGTCATACTAGCAAACTCATCCGCGTTCGGCAGACAACAAATTAAGGCAATGTTGCTGCTGTTAAATGCTGTCATGTATCATCTTCGTGTACGATTGAAATGTCAACCCCTGGCGTTGCGTTCATGGAGGGTTGAAGTACGACACACCGAGGGTCGTATGCTGATAATGCGATCTATTTGCATGTAATACACGACACATTATTGGCCTATCAACCCCTTTTCACAGGGAGAAAATAACACTTTAACGGTTTTCAAAATCATTGACGCAAAAAAGTCAAATTAATCTTTGGATTTTGTTTAGCTACATATATCAGGTCTGGATTAAAATATTGGTAGAATCCATTAAAAGTCAAGGATGAGGAATCTACTTTTATCCGGAGCAATTCGATTGAGGTTGAGAGCAAAAATCAAAATTTAAAAATAACCCTCCCAATTCCATGCATCCCTGCATCCCCAGGCCCGATCTCCAAAGCTCCATATAACCCACCCCATCCCACTTGACGTCGATTGCTTGCTATAACTATCTACCTACAACCATGTACACACAACTATCTATGGCTCAGCCACAGTAGCATTCATTCTATTCATCCATACATACCATAGATGAAAACCGTTCGCCATAGCCCATTTCTTTTGAACACACTTGTGAATGGGGAACGGATGGGGGAGTAAACAGCCCCCAGAACTTACCCTGGATACCAACCGACAGATATATCATATCGCTCACAAAATCCTCCATGGCATCCCACACCTAAACCCCAAACCCCAAACCCACACTCATACCCTCAAACTAAAAGCTATCTATCCATTCATCCACCTATGTAAGTAGGTATGTGCACGCACATAGTGCAGTCGGGCAACCTATCGACTAACTGAAACTTGCCTAGGGAATCATCCGGACATATTGCGCAAGCTTGCCAAATACTCTATCTCTTGCTGTCTGCTCACCTAGAGCCGCCAATATACAAAGCACACAGCGGGGGATGAAAACAAAGTTCAACCAACAAAAAAGCAAGAGCCACGGCGATGGCTTTTAGCGTATAATGGGAAAACAGAGAAAAAAATCTATTTGTACAACAACAGCAAGCGCGGCTAAAAGGAACGAGCCCGGAAGGAGGGCGAAAGGACGACGTCCACAAAAGATTACACAGTGATCATTTGCTTTATATGTGTGTTTACTAATGTGAAGCTTCTGCTGCAGCATCACTTTTTTGTATTCTGTATCCGGGAGATTGGGACGAGAGAGCGCGCGCGAGAGAGCGAGAGAGAGATGGTTAGAGATCCCGCCTTTTTATGCTCCTCCCTTATTGTGCTCTTATCCTGCCTGAATTTTTTATTTTTTTTTCTTTCCTTTTTTGGGTAATGACATATTGAGAGCGAATCCTGGCTCTATGCACAAATAGCATCAATAACAGGACAACGAATGCTGAAGATTCATCCCTTTACACAGATACTTTGTCTGTGATATGTATTTAGTATGTGTGCGGTGTCATGTTACATTCATTCAATACGGAGTGTTCATTCCGATCAGATCCCTGTGTGTCGCTTCCATCTGTTCGTGGTGTGTTCATTTTACTAAGGAATGAACCAACAACCCGCACCGAACCCGCAGAGGGTATGCGAGTTTTCAGATTTGAACTGTGATACCATCATTCGGAATCGCGGGACCCGTCGGCATGTTGGAAATAAATGTTTCGTTGCCTTTGGCAGTGTGCCATTGAGTGGGAACGAGAACGAACTAATGTGTAAGAGTGTGCAAGATGATGAAGAAGATAAACCAGATGATTCGTACACATACAGTCAGCATCAGGACATTTTACTGTTGGAAGGATCTCTTTCACCACCATCATCGTCATACTCATCATCATCACCACCACCACCACCACCGCTCTCTCTCTCTACCATCATCATATCGCATCGTCATCGCCGCGGTGGTTGATTACGAATGCGAATGAAAACAGGATAAGAGCACATCCCCTGCTATTTGTGGATGTTACCGTTCGTTTGACAATCGAATCAAAACACAGTTTTTAGTCCGGCGATAGCATCCGTTAGACAGACAACATTCCTCTCAGAGGCCTAGGGGTTGCTCGCGTTGCTCGTTATACTCGTTGCCCGTTCGTCTCGTTCGTAGTCGGATTTCCATTGGATTTTCATATCGTTTTCCATCAATCGTGTGTATTTGTTCGTTGCAACAGTCGGTCAGTGTCAGGCAGCATCTCCTATGTTAGCAAGTGTTTTTTTCTAAAATTTGTTTTTTTTTTTTTTGTTATTTTGCTATTCGATTGTTTCTATGAACGTACATGAAGGGGATTGGCTCGTTGAGTGAAACTTAGATAAGATATTTGATTTGCTTGTACTATAGTGGGTTTAAAGCTTAAGTGTGCCAGTGATATCAATGGATGGATTCAGTTTAGTGTGAGTCCTTTGATAGTTCGTGATAATTCGTTGATGTGAATGAAATTCGTTGTCAACGGTTGTGTGAACAAATTCAGCAAGTAAAAACATGATGCAATTGGAACGGTTGCAAGCCTAGATGCCAACTGGAGTTCTCCTTTCTTCGATCTACATACATATGTACATAGATTTGGATAAATATAACGCGAATAGGATAAATGTTGTTCGATCGATATGCAATGTCAGGTACAAATATATAAAATGATATAAAAAATTACCTGTCGACCACTTGGCCGGGCATCTGTGTTCTCATATTTAAGCATTGATAGACGACATTGAGTTCGATAACACTCAAATGTGTTATCAAATTGATTTTAAGTTTATCAAAACACACAATTAAGATAATAGCTGTGATCCTATCTGCTATGGTATTTAGCGGAATATGATACCGGACTTACAAAAGATAAAAAGTAATTATCTAAATTTACGGCGTAAGCGTGTTTTTATTTATTTTTCCTTGTTTTTATTTCAACCATACTTTGATTTTGAAATAAATTCTGTAGTGCGTCGGGAAAATTGGGGGGAAAAAAAAACTATAGCGTGTTCCCACCAACTTAACTTCAGTCGTTCTGCTCATGTTGATGGTACATGACGCAAAAAAAATTAATAAAAATAGAAACGAAGTTGCAAAATGTGGAGATAAAAAAACAGCTTCGAAGGATTTATGAAATTTTAATTTCTAACATGTTACTTAAATATGTTTTCATCCTGACAGATATTTAGTGTACACCGCAACTAGCTTTTTTATGAAACCAATATCTTAGAGAAAATATTTATTTATGGACATTAGAATAACTTTCTTTTTTAATTTAAAGAACTCATCAGGCATGTTGTGAAAAATCTCTAATATTTATTAACATACAGTACACTAATAAAAGCCAGATCGGTTCATATGGGCAAAATCGTTCATACAAATTTTATGGTAAAAGTGGTGAAAAAAATGCATACATACTAATAAATGTTCGTTAAATCAGGTTGTTCTTAACGACGATACGTATGTGAAGATTGATACACAAAAATGTGTGCATAAACATTTTTCGCCAATATATCCTGTATTGATGAAAAGTAATTAATTACTTTCGCGTGTTTCTTCCATAAATTTAAATCAATTGGCCTTGCCCTTTTCCTGTGGTCATAACTTAAATATCGCTATAATCTACTCTACTTCGCTCTACCCATTTAAGTAATTTATCAAATGCATGAATAGCATATTTAGAAGTAACCGAACAGGTCGAACGATTTTTTGACAGTTTTCTTCATCTTCATTTTCATTTTTCGCTCCTTTACTATTCTAAGGTTTTATCTTCGTAGTTCTCTTCTGATCTGAAAATATTACGCTAGCAATCTTGAGTTGACAAAGTCGTTAAACTTATCCCAAGCTGCACTCAAATTAGATAATAGTTAAACGTTCTTTAATGTATAAAAGAACAAATTCGCAAAACAGAAAACTTTTTTTATAATTAACAGAGTGTGACCTTTCCTACAGTAAACTTTTTTCAAAAAACAATGTACTCAAAGTCCAAGATTACATTCGGAGACAAATATGAAGAATTAATAACCATTTTTCCAACATCTGATTTAACTAGGTATCTTATCCGCAAATAAAGCAGATATTTAACTAGTAAATCCTAATTTTGAATAAAAGTTGTAACTTCGGGAACAAAAAAACTTATGGTTCAAAATTACTAATTCACTATTTAAAACTTTACTTAAAATATTGCTATAGTAATTTAACCAGATTTTGAACTTCTGGAATGTACAAATACATATTTGAGTTAACGGTTCTGCTTTTCTGTTTTTCCTCCAGAAGCAGTTTTATCAGCTGATGTCACATACGTTTTTTCCTATCATAAGCAATTCATCAGCGTTATAAATTTTATCAGATTTAAGACCCAGATCAACAATTCTTTGAATGGACATCCAATTCTGGTTAGCATCATAAGTTTTCTCAAATCTCTTATTTTTACTCCCAACCCTCGCCTACGATGAAGCGGTTCATTTGTATTTAGGCTACTGTTCATCGCAATGGCTTTTATCAATGGCTCTTATCCAAATCAGGCAGATCAACAATTTTCACAGTGTTCCATGTCCAAAGAAAGTAAAACTGATTTTCTCTTTATATCTTATATAATTTAAATAAGCTATCAATCTATATTGATTTCATTATTTTTATTACCGGCCATTTGAAACTCAAAGTTTAGAGCCTCTTCAGCAACTCTTCGCAAAGATTCCCTGTCACGAGTGTGTTCCTTCCATGTGCTCTGTCCTATCTCTTCTAGATCCACTCCTATATTGTTCTCCCATCTGCGGTGCGGCCTTCCTTGCAGTATTTTCATACGGGTTTTCCACTCATTATTCGTTTAACTATTCGTCCACTATCTATTTCCTCTACTGCCCATCGTAGTCCTTTATTACATTTTTTTTTTTTACATTTTTTACGATTTAATTACAAATACGATCCTTGGGGCTGTATAGATTTCTTCGAGTTCTTGACTGTGTAGTTTTATCTATTCTTTCTGTTTTCCACCTTCCTTTATAGAAAAATTCATCGAATTTTTAACTGATCCGCAGGCTGAATGAGTGGGATTACATTCGGAGGCATATATAGGCATATATGTACAGTCAATAATAGTTGTGCTACCACCAGAATTTCATAGTTTATCCTTTGGGGTATGACTGGGTATATTATTAAAAAAAAAGCAAATCTGCAACTAGGAAATGTTCATTTAAATGAAATTTGTAACATCGGAAACAAAAGCTTAAAAAAATACTGCAACATTCAACTTTTGTACTGTACAAATAAGGATTTCTAAATTGACGGCTGTAATATAGTGAGCGGTTTACATTTTTGTCGATCCTTGGCGTTAACTCACGCGAAAATAGTTAGCCTCTGCTTTTCCATTTTTTATTAACGAACAGTTTTCTCTGCAAGTGTCGTACACGCTTTTCCTGAAATAAGCTCGTTATATAGCTCCGACTCAGCAGCGTTTTAATTTGATAAGATTTAAAACCGATTTCTGCAATCTAAAATTTTTCCCCGAAATTATGTTTTAAATGAACACACAAGTTATGGTTGTGAAGATAATTTTCGTTAGACATTTTCTGATACCGAACGCTAATCCTTTATTTTTAAATCTTTGTACCAAACAAAACTCGAACTTGATGCCGTTTAGGCTTTTTTTAATGGCAATGAGGAATTAGGCCGTTTATAGATTTACATATTTTTTCTTTGTTCTCTAGGTACCATTTATAAAGCGCCTTTTCCATTCTAGGGAGTTCAGATGCTTTTATTCTTCTTCAAGGGCCAAAATCACTGTTGCTATAATTCTCCCTTCTCTCTTTGTTGATGGCCCACAAAGTCGATTTGGCTGGTCTATATTTGACAACCCTGTACACAACATACCTAATTTATTTAGTTTTCATATATTAAACAATTTTGAAAAAGCTGATGCAGGTTTATCCTGGCTGCAAATAATTTAAAACTTAATTTTCTTTAACCGTTAAATGCTTTCGATTCATCTTTACCCATAAAAACTCACTCGAACGAATAAATAAAATGTGAAATATAAATATAAAGGGAAAATTTGCCTGAAAGATTGTACATTCGTTGCAGCTGGTTTTATCGTCCTAAACTGTGTTAAATTTGTCACTTTAAAGGGTTTCATTTCTTCACTTCGCAGAGTAATCTGTATAGAACTATGAGTGTTCATTTTAACGCGAGTCTTCTATACTTTCCGTGATAGCGGAGTACCACCAACAAGTAGGCCTTACAAAATAAAAGGTTTTGGAATCATTGGGCTCTATATGGCTATTACATATAAATGTCTAGCCCAAAAACTATATTAAGAGTGGTCATTATCGAAGCTTTGATTTCTTGATATTTTATCTTTGAATTTCGAACTAATGTGAAGGGGAACACTTCTTATTGGAACTAGTGCTCAATCGCCCCAGAATAACCTTTCAGATCAATAAGGTTTCTGAATCGCCCAATACAGGATTTCTAGTATTTATTTTGTGATTATTTCGGCATTATTTTGTGATTATTATATTCTTATAGCCTCCAAGCACCTTTTGCTTATCTAACAATCTTCAAAATATTTATGTTTTCTTCTAACCATTTTAACACTCCTTTGGGAAGTTATTGTAATGGGACCGATTGTTTTAACTCAAAATTTTGACGCATACCTTTCATGGTCCCTAGAACTCGAATCTGATTGTTCATGGCACCTAGAACAATCCCATAAAATCCATCGTTTTTAGGAAGATGTGTATGTTCACGCACTTTTTTTTCTTTGCATATTTCGAAAACAAGTAATGATATCGTTTTCGTACTCTTTAAATTCAGCGTATAGTTGCATAACGAGCTCTTGGTTAGGTTTGCATAAAAATTGAATGGGTGCTTGGATTTTATAGTTAAAGAAACTACTGAAATTGTTCCTTATTTCGCATGTCTCAAGAATAAAAAATGGAAGATTGATTGAAAAGAATCGAAGATTGGTTCGGGTAAGCCATTGGCACCAATAAACCAATTTTTAAAAACGTTTTTTTTAAATCAGCAGATCACAATCGCAGGATATTTTTGTTTTTTGTTATCCATCCCTCATTGGATTTCTATTTAGTTTTTTAGTGTTGTCCTTCGAATCCCATTTATTTTTGTGCATTTGGTTCATCATTTATTCAGAAGTCAAAAAGAGGTTGATATGTTCGTCCACAATTTTTGTTTTAGCAATTAGAAAAAGGTTGCGGTTAAACAATGCACGTTAAACTATCTTGGTAGAAATATTAGGCGGATTGGCCTTACACGTTATTGCTCTAAATGTGTTTTGAAAATTGAAGGAGGAATCCATACCTACCTTCAGAATCCAGACCAGTTTAATATGTCCCACAAGGAAGAATGAAGTACTTTTGAGTGGGACAAATTCACGTTCTTCCACCTGCGTCAAGTCGCCAGTGTTGCTCGTTTTATTTCATTCTTAATCGTCATAACATAAAGGAACATAAAACACAATGCCTTAGATCGAGTACTTGTACATTCTTTGGTTGAACATGTTAACATCCTTATCAAGAGATAACGATCGTTTTGATGAGCAATCATCATTGTTTGAAGCAAAGAGAAACCCGATAAGAGTTTTTTCCCTCCCTCGTTTTTGTGGTCGATTTCAATCCAAGCGTCCTTGAGACGAAATTGAATCCCAATCGCACCGGAAAGGCAAAAACGGCACTAAACATCCTGAGCAAATACCACAAGACCCGTCAGATACCTGTGTTTCTCGCACCTTAAATGCAAACATGATCTTTGCCCACAAAAAGGCCGCCGCCGCCGCCATCGTTGCCAAACTATCATATACTATAGGATAGGATCAACAAATATTGTATCATTTCACTGCAAATACCATCGTTTCCGACAAGAATTCAGGGCAAGTGAATAATAAGCCTTAAATGATGGAAATGTTGCGATACTTATCCATTAGATAGCGTTTTTTAAAACAAAAATCAAAACGAAAAAAAAAAACACATAGATAACGCTCAGATGATAGCAATTTGACAGTGTCAATCCGATTTGGGGTGTAATCTTATTATTGCATCTCTTCCATGTGACGCCATTCGATTAAATTAATAGAATCGTGGTGTTTGAGCGGAAAGAAGAAATCGAATTTCGCGTTCCCCGAAATTGATGGAGAAAGCTCGATAATGTCATTAGAGCTTGATTCACTGTCAAAATATCTGATATTGTCGCAGTTCTATTATTTGTGGCAGCCGTTACTATCTTCAGATATTTTGCAAATAACTGTGCTTTTACGATCTGATAGTATTGTATTTTGAAAGTTCTTTTTGTCTCCGTTTTCATTTCAGGGAGTAGTGGTGATGAGTTTGAACCCATAAATCGCCACAATCCACGTAGCCTAAGTCAGCACGCAGACGATCAGGATTTACAGGAGTATCCACGTTACTTGGCCGCACAAGGTATGGCTATGAACTCCGCCGAGCAATTGTATACTAAGGCAATGCACGAACGGTCTACGGAGCGGTTCCTCTCACAGATGGCTCGTCTGCATCAACATGAGCCTCTTTGTCAATTGGATGTACGAGAAAATGGCGTGTTTGCGAAAATTCTCCTGAGAAGAGGCACACGATTTGGACCGTTTGCAGTTAAATTGTGCAATGAGCCCACGGACAAGCAACTGGCCTGGGAGGTAAGTTCGGTTTTTTTTTGTCATTCTATAATCCTTTACCCGAAAATTGGGTCAAATTTCATCCGAAAATGTAACGAAGCAACGTCTAATCAACGCTGTAACTTAATCCCATCAAACGTTGCAATCGTAGATACATTCGATTTCATGTTCGCAATTTTTTTTTTTTTTTGGGTAAAAAACCCAATTCACACCCAAAATTAAGTGATTGGGAAAATATTTGATTAAAATCTGACGCTCAATTGTCAATCACGATCCCGGCGACCAACAAAAAACCGAAAAAAGAATACAAATCGGAAGTAGGAAGCTGTCACAAAGAAGACCCCTTCTTCGTCGACTGTCAACCATCCTGCCAGCAGACAGCAGCCATCAGATAATCCTCTATCCGGAATTGCAGGCTAATTTCGAAATGTCGACCAGAAGCAAACAAGCGTAAATCCACAAAGTGCCCCCTAAATGAGACTTAAATTCGGTTTTTGGGCTGTTGAAAATCGGTGACGGTAGTAATTTCAATTAAGGCACTCTTGTACCTCTCCTCGGTGAAATCAAAATAGAAAAGACAGGCGTCTATGAAGCCCAGTAGCATGGGGTACGGCTTGTACCTTTACATACATAGAGATAATGGGAGCGCACCCTGTGTCATATCGCCGATGAGAGTGTGTGTTTTTCGATCATCTCCCGATCAGATTAGATACATGTCATGTCGTAGAAAAGGTGTGAATAAGGGCCGCTTACAGCAGGTAAACAAATATTTTTCCTAATGTTGACATCTCAATTGGCAAGATCGGTCTGTTACGACTTAAGTACTCCAAGGAAGAAGTTTTTTTTCCTTTTTCTGTTTTCTATTCCTTCTTCACGTATTTTTATTTTTCCTGATCGTCCTGATCAATAACATGCCCGGTTGGGTTTCGAGGATATCTGTGCATGTCTTGTCAGTTTCGCATCATATTCGCCTGAGCAGGAGGCGAGAAAATTGAATACGCGCTCAATGACAATGGTTGAGGATTAGAGATGATCTGGTTGTTGTCAATCGAAATACGAGGTACGAACATTCGGAATCCAATTTCCAGTCGGGGATAGTCATTTGTTATGATCTAAAGACGCAAAGACATATGTCCGGATGTGCCTCTAAACGTGCGGTTTCATTATGCGGGAATTCAAACACTCACTCTTGGCAGCTGTAATTAATTAGATTTTCCTCCAATCCAATCGCGCCAAGCACCCACTTTAGGTAAATCACGTAGAAAAAGACACTCGTGAGGATTGTTTACGGCCAATCGAAATCGACCGATGCCCTGAGCTATACGGAGGACTGACGCGTGCATCTCCTCCCTTAAGCAAATGTGTTTCCAAATACAAGCACAATACGAGTGACTTATTGAAACCACCACTCGACTTGTGCAAACCATTAGGACAAAAAACCGACCCGAGTTTAGAGTCATTAGAGGTTGAATTGAATATTTAAAAACCAACAGGCCACTATGAAACCATGAAACACGTATCCAAAGAACCGAGCGAGCAACCCACATTCGTTAGACCAAGAGCCACTCAATTAAAATGTCGTTTTTCCGAATGACTTACGAGATAAGACCCCTGTGCCGTGCAACCCCCACTCGCATTAATGTATGAATGTAATTTTCAGTCGTTATTCCACTCCAAATCATCTGGAGTAGGTTTGCTGTGCGAGTTTGCGCACCCAACTGAAATTGTCCTGTTTTGTTGCTCATTTAGCACTTTGATAGCCCAAGGATTGCACTTCAAAGTGAATGCGTTGTGGTGGTTTTTCGTTTACTTTTTTTTTTGTTTTTCCTCCGATGAACTGATTCGTTGGCTTGGAATTGTTGGAATGTCGCAGACACGTTTCAATCCCCGGAGGATTCCTCCTTCTGGACAGGCCGGATTGTCACTTGGCTTCATAAGAAATTGTCTCCGTGTCCTTTATGGGAGATGGTAGAATGCGTGATGTCGAACAAAGGATGCGAAAATTGGCAAAATCTATGCCCTTAGTCCTTTTTTATCCCCTGTGTTTTTCAGCCGCATTTTAGAAGAAGATTTCATTCTTTCATGTCGTCCCGGTGTAGGTGGGTATTATTTGTAAGGATAATGATGATTGCTTTATGATTTGTTGTGCTGCTTGAGCTGTTTTCTACACGGCGCAGTCACACACCTTGACAATGTACTTAAGCAAGGATAAAATCACTTTTTTTTTTTCTTGTTTGAAGAATCAATTTTGATTATCCTTTTATGTGCAGGTATTCGTCGGAAGGACAAATATGCTCATTCATGTGCTACCACGTTCCGTGATCCTCTAACTGTGGCTGAAATTAATGATTGAACTAGATGGAAGGGATGAGTTGAAACTATATGACGTTGTCAGAAATGTCTTTTGGTGTTCTCCTTTATATTTAACTGTTCTGTCCATTGTAAATGGCCTGGTCCTTAAATTTGATGAAGGTTTGGTATTCTCACATGGTATGATAAACCATCAAACAATGATGATGTTCAAGGTACTTAAAGCACTGTAATTATATCAATATGCCAAGCTTAAACATTAAATTGACATTTTACCAATTTCTCAACAATCTGCAAAATGTGTTCGGCCGACCTGTCATGGTAGTATTGATGGTCTTTAGTGCTTGTGATTATGTCTGATTGCTTCTACATCTTAAAGATTGTATTTTCAAATAACAACTGTCCCTATTCTTATCAACTAGTCATGATTAGTGCTTTCGACTAAGTTAACAGATCCATTGATTAGACTCTTGTGACTTAATTTGGAATGGGGCTTCAGTCAGAATTTGAGGTGGCGATAAATTGCAATCAAAACGTGTGGTACATAAAATTATCAAAACCCAAGAGCCTTTCAAAATGTCTTTATTTTTTTTAAATAGAAATGCAAATGCTTCGATTTTTGCCGGCTTCTACAGGCTTCCTTTTCAAATTTTAAAGATGACTTAAAAAAAGGTAGCATTCAGAATTTATTCACTTTTAACATCTAGGCGCGACTTTTGAAAAACTGTGACTTTTCATCCAATTTCCATTACATAAAAGCTACAAAAGATTGCGATTAGAATTTACCTTAATTAGCCAAGGTTCTTCATTCGTTTTTGATAATGTACAAACAAGGATGTACAAGTCTAAGGATGAACCAGGATAATTAAGGTTGCAGCGGTTGACAAGAGTGTCTGATCTCAGCGCTAAGATAGTTGCCACATGTCACTTGCGAGCCAAGGTAGACGAAATTCTTGACTACTTCGAGTAGCTTTCAAAGTTCGGTGGTGCATGTAACAACATATAGGTGTCTGGCTTCGCCTTCATTTACATTCAAACCCACTTTAGCTTCAGTGCCCTCAAACGCGTCATTGATTACTCATTCTGCTCATCTAATCACGTTGTGTCATCTGGGTATATAGCGATTTTTGCATGATATTTTCAAGGATAATGTTGAAGAAGTCACAATAATAATGCGTCGCTTTGTCTGAAAACCTCGATTAACGAAATTTTCCATCGTCATCGCGCATAGTCTGACGAGTTTATCAAAACAGTACACAGATGTATATATGTAGCTCAGCTTTGCCACCAGAAAGGTGAGGCGTGTCTATCTGAAATTTGTGTGTCATTTCCAAGATCTCTCGTGGATTTTCTTAGCCTGAAACCACACTGATAAAAACATGGTAAAAGATTTTTTCAATCAGAACATAACAATTTTGTATTTAGATGAATAATATAATAATTGTGATATCGGCCTGAAATTTATTCCAGACATGGTCCATATGTTATTTAAGAACATATGTAGTTCGACCTCGTTCACATGATCACCGCGAGCATGTTTGCGGCGATAAATTCTTTGGAACCAATTTTCCACCACTCTTTCACACATATCGGCCTGAACTTCTTATATTGCATAAACCGCAGCATGACGATGATTTTCTTCGACGAAAAAATCCAGTGGTTCAATCGCACCTGTGAAGGTGTGAAACGCATACCACACGCTAAATTTATGTGGATGCAATGGAGTCACTTGAAGCACATGTGGGTTTGTTGCTGTCCAATAACTCAAACCCATTGAGCAAATATGAGTTCCGACCCTTCACATGGTCAAGATATTTCAGATAATTTGATCTGACTATCTTGACGCAAAATTCGCACTTTCACATTGGTGCGAGGTTTCCAATTCCTGTGAACCACGTGGAATCAACTGATTGGACTCATTTTGAACTGAAGCACTTAAGGCTGCGAAACATTTGCGAAACTTCAACCGGTGCGTTGTCTCACTGGCACTGGATCATTCAACAATGAGTATGTTGACTCTGGTTTATTTACTATAGCATGCACCGCCTGCCTGGTGGTTCGAGTATTATTATTAACGGCCATTTGAAAATGAAATGTTCAGAGCCTCCCTGTCATAAGTATGCTCGTCCCATGTTTCGCTGTTCTGTCCCATCTCTTCTAGGTCCAATCTTATACTCGTATTGTCCTCTCATCTACGACGCGGCCTTTTTCCTTCGGGTTTTTCACTCATCATTCTTTTGGCTGTTTGTCCACTGTCCATTCGTTCTACGTATTTTTGTCATCCCGTTTTTATTACTTGGACAATGCTTGGGGCTGAATAGAGCTCCTCAAATTCTTCGCCTGTTTCTTCATCCTCCATAGGTTCTCTTTAAGACCTTTTTATGGTGTTATAAATATGTATTTTGACACTGTGGGTCAAAAGGCTTGTTTTGTATCCCTCCTTCATTGCGACGAAACAGGCGTTGCTCACAATTTATTTCAACCTTCGTCGTTTTTGGCAGTCAATACAGGTCCACTTTCTCAAAACGATAATCGAGTACACTCAGGTGCGAGGTTTAATCGGTCCAGGTCAGTGGGATGATAATTACGACCGAAATTTAAAGTAAGTGTTCTTATAGTTGCGACCACCGATTCTGAATTCCGGTGATCATTTTGAATGGTTTTCAAACATCGTGAACTTCACCATGACCAAAAGGCAATTCTCGGCTGACATAACAAATCATAAAAAAAGTGCGTTTGTATTAAAATACGAAAGTTTTATGTTTCTATTGAAAAATTCTGTATAGCAGTTGGTACCGCATTGCACTGCAGAAAATTACTTCAAAATACTTATTCCCCTATATGCGGCGCAGCTGAAAGTGTCATCTTTCTTATTGAGGTAAACGATGTTGAGATTCTTTCTTCAGACATGTTTTCTGCTGATCATATCAAACAAATAGGTCGCGGCATGCCCCCAACCCATTTCCAGCAACTTTGTTAGATTTTCGCTCCAATGTCGTTTTTTAAACGGGTAAAAAAATTCCGCCTTCGTTCAGTGTCATTCTGCATGAAAGCATGCCGCTTTTTTGGCTACTATCGTTCTTATACAACCTGCAGAAGTCCTTTTTTATATTCTCAGTATCTACTCTGACTCCAATAAAGTTGTTCCGTGTTTATATGTAAGTACCTGCATGCTTGGCTTTATAAGCTTTGGTATGTTAGTTTTACTTTTTGGCAACATTTTTGAACCTCATCCCTCTGATAGTGAGCATCAGAAGCGGCATTTATGATGGCGCTTTGAAAACATCTACATTGTTGTTCCAAGGTTTGTGCGGACTTCATAGTGTCTTGGGAGTGCTTGAGAGTTTGATAAGCTCAGCAAAGGCCCCGATGTATTTGTGATATCAGCACTCATACCTTGGCTGTAACTGGTTAATCATTCGAGTCGATTTAGGCTCCTCGGAAGGTCCATTATGCTGGAATAGTATCAGTTTGGTTGAGTGTCCACTGATGTGGGGTTCAAGTCGGCTTGAATTATAACCTATCTATTATGTCATGGAAGCCTTCCTTGGGCTCATATTGCTGCACACAATGCTATGCAATATGAGTAAAAATAATCATCTGTTTGGGCTGTCCTATGGTTCACACATACGAGACAAGTTTTCAATAAAATTGTAATATTGTCATGCAATTACGTTTCATATCACAATTTGAAATTACGACAAGTAATGTTTTATTTTTACCGAACGGTTTTGGTTAAATATTTTCGTTTCCAAATCGATTTGAATACTTTACTATACTGCTTTACTAAACTGTTATACTGACATATAGCGAACACCTGAACCACATCCGCCCGTTCTACTGTAACATAGATGGCGCAGTCTCTCTTTTCCTTTCGTTTCAAATAATTTTTTTTCTTGTTTTTTTTTTGTTACTCCCAGGTTATGGCCAGTGCACACTTTCGAGGTTGGCTGGAGCCAACGCCTGAAGTCTCCACGTGGTTAAGGAAGATTCGTTCAGTGAACAATGCCAAAGAAGCTAATCTACAAAATTTTATAGCCGAAGGATATGTAAGTAGCTATATTCATCTCTATAGTCGAAAGGACTAAGATTTGTTTTTTTTTTTCATCTAAAGCTGTGGTATGAAGCGATTCGTGATATATCAGCTGGGGAAGAGATATCGGTCGACTCCGAGTCAAAAGGTCTGCTACACTTGAACGACATATTCCCCAGCACCAGTTTCAATGCAGACGACCGTAGTGAGAAGGAAAATGGTGAGTCAACTTAAAACAAAAAAAAAAAAAAAAACTTAAATCTAAATTACTTGCCTACAATCATTTGTCACCCGTTGACATTGTTAATTTTTTTCTTGTTTTTGGTGTCGTGTTTTTTTTTTAATGAAAATTGTCGCGAGCGTGGCATGCGCCCGAGGCACAGTGAGTAAAACAAATCGAAATTTGATAGGCTTGATCCGTGTTGGATTTTTTTTTTTTTTTTATAATTTTTTATTGGCAGTCTCGTGTTACCCCGAGCGGAAAGATTCTGGGGGTAACCCTTTTTTGCTTCTGGGTACACGGTGTTGTTAATTATCATCAACCCTCCCCGGTCCCGGCTTTATGCTGCTGTACGCAAATCCAATTTGCCACGTTTGTTTTTATGCTGCTAACTAGATTGCCGTCGTCGGACTAGTGTTCCGGACCCCACGTAGCTGATGTAGTTCTTTGCATAATTCCAAAGTGACAAAGCTAAATCCTTTTTCGATTGCACAAACGCGTTGCGTGTAAGCCGCACGCTCACACTTATCTTATATAACGATCGGAAAAGGACATGACAGAGAGCAGAATGACAGGATTGCGTCCTCGGCAGAAGTATCAATTATGATTAGGACTCGCGTATAGGGGTAGTGTCGATTGGGTGCAACGTAATGATGCTGGCTGGCTGACGGTGTTGGTGCACCGGTGTGGTAGCTTCATGGTGCGGTGGTATAGTGTTGACGATCAATTACACAATTATTTGTTTAGCGCATCGCGCCACCGTCTTAATACAATCGTAATAGTGTTCGAAACGGATAAACATCAACGGAAGCAGGCAAGCGGTGAAGCGGTGGTGTGAGCAGCATGAGGGTTTATGTTTAGAGCAACACCCTAATAGAGATGTCATCGTCATCATCATCATCGCGGCAGTCATCTGCAAGATTTAGATGTGGTGGCAGGGAAAACGAAAAGGACAATGCATTGTTTGATTGTGGGATTTATATAAATTGTCTCTTGGTATTATGCCGAGTGAAATGTGCATAATAAATACCGAGGGCCTAACCACATGCTTTATTCCGGCACATAAACGCACGGTCAATTTAATCCTAAGCCGGGCAGATTGACACTATCGAATGATTTCAATCGCTGCGTCGCCCAGTCAGAATTATGATTAGTGGTATTGTTGTTTCGTTTAACCCCGTGCCCGCCGTGCAATTGCACCCATCGCTTACAGCACTGACGGCCCCGAGTGTGCTGACAGTTGTCACGGTCTTTAGAAAAGTTTACAGTCATTTGCATCTGCGTCTTGTTAGACCTGATCGTGCGGTATTGATAGGCTGCGAGATTTATGAAGGATATAAAGTTAAGTGTTAATTCCTATGGGAAAACGGTCACGACTTTCTGTCCGGTTTGTTTGCTTTTCCTATGGACCGAGCTGTGTTTTTTCTATTTTCGGACGGGGAAGCCTATCTTCGTGTTTCATGTCACTTTTTGACGGTTACAGGATCCTTACACCTGCCTGGATTGAAGTGCGGTACCATTGCGTTGCACCTGTTTTCGTGTGCTCTATTGGCGCATAATTTAATTCTTTCAACGTTGCGTAACGGATGTGGAGTTAGTGGCACGCAAATTCCGACGTCGTCACACATCCTGAGCATGAGTCTCGGAAATTAGGAGTATTTATTTTAGGGTCGGTTGAGCCCCTTGGTCCCTCTTTGCCGAGTGAGCTTGCCACTTTACTATTGTAGAGGGTCTGGTGCTATAAATTGGCTTTCTGAATTCGACTCGATTTCAGTATCCGTTAATTTTTTTTTCTATAGATCTATATTTTACAGTTATCTATAGAATTAGGCAATGGAGAGAATATAGACCAGAGATAGACGTAAGACGCTATGCTAGAAATCAACTCAGAGAAGAAAGTGTTCTTAATTTCATATTTTTTTACTATCAGAGTCTCTAGTTTTGGCCGTATGTGACCAAATTGGCATATTTTACCAATGGATTATCCAATAAAAGGTGTCATTTTAAATCAATGGAAATATACAATACTTTTATGAGAAGTAGTAACATTTTAATTTTATTCTAAAGTACGAGCTCCGAGGTTGTTAAAAAAATGCAATACCTGCCAACTATTTGCTTCCGCTCTGTCTGCAAATAGTCATTCTTCTGAAGAAAATTTTCATCAAATTTTGGCTCAATTGTACTTTGAGTATAACAACTCTGATATTTACTTTAGTGCATAAATCGTTGGCAGGGCATTGTCGTTGAATTTCTCCTTAACAAAGATCTAAATGAAAAAATCCAATTGGGTTAAATGGGGGATCAAACCAGGTCTTCATTTCGAGAAATCTCAGATCTTGGAAATTTGCCATGTAATTCAATCTGTCATGTTTCATCAGCTATGTCGTTTTCGTTCATATGACCACAAAAAAATTTTCATTATCGCATTCCATTCACTGAAACGGTCGCACCATTGTCGAAAAACTACCCAAAAACCGCGCCAAACTGTCACTCCTTGTGAAAAGGTTTTTCCAATATTTCTCTTGCGTTCTCGAAGTTTCATTACATCCACAGACAAATGGTAATGAGCTTCATTAGTTATTACGAAAATAAGCACATGCGTCAAAATCTTTATGCAAAACGCGGAATAAAGGGTTTGCGAGTAGTTCTAATAGCTGATCGTGTGGCTTTATAGTTTTCAGTCATATTCTCGGCTACGGCGGTGATATTTTTAGTTACTCATGTGTCTTAAGAGCCTTTATATTAACTAACCTGTCCGAGAAGCCTTATTGGTTACCAACAAATTTACCAAATGCTTCCCCGGTTTCCCGCGTTTTGTAGTGAATTTTTACTATTTCAACCAATTGTGTGACTTTGTGTCGGTCGACACTTGTTAACCTTCTAGCTTTTTTTTTATCAAAAATCATTGCAATTATAGTTAAATAATGGCAGTTTCAACAATGATGCAACATTTAAAATGACTCTTCTTGCTGGATTATACAATTCGATTCATCATCAACTTGTTTTGGTCTCAACTCGAGGAAGACATGTGGCTACAGTAAGATGGTGCCACATCCCACACAACACGAACCGTCTTCGCTTTATTTCGAGATAATTTTCCTGGATGAACTATTTTGTATTTGGTGATATGAATTGGTCACCAGGACACAATACGAACACAATTGGAGCCTTTTTTCATTCTTGTATTATTCGCGCAGGTTCAAGAGTGTACGCTCTTATGGTGTTTGTCACACAACCTGGACGGGGTGCAGATAGTTTGTGTCGAAGATGTTCGTTTACTATTCTCCGGGGGTGGCTGTCTTAGATAGGATTCAAGGGATTTGACTGAATTTGTCATGTTACTTGTAGTTCACCGTAACTTTTTTGTTTCCATGTCATTAAGGTTTTGTATTGGAAATGCACACACAGAGTACGAATTTTGAAGTGATCTTTTGCTGCGAGTGTTATCCCTTCGTCAGCACTTTTTGATCATCTCTCATTCACAACTGAAGTTATTGCACAGTTTTTCCGTATAGGAACTGTTCTAGACTATGGACGGGCTTGAACTACAGACCTTCGGCACAACAGTCGGTAATGATTACCATTGCACGACGACCACCCAGAGTTGTTGTTATTTTTATATGTGTCGAGGACTTATTCAAAATTACCTTGCCTGAATGGGGTTTTGTAGAGACTTCCGTCGAAGATATTTAATTATAGTATACTATTTATAATGGCAAAATCCAAACAATATACTGAAATAAAAATTTTATCGAAACCTAACCAAAGGAGTATTTTATTTGAAATTATTTTCGGAAACACAAAACTTCTACCGTTTTTAATCAAAACGCATCTTTAAAAATATAAGAAAAAAAAACCTTCAAATAGAGTTAAGGCATAAAGGTGAAGTTTCGTGAGGCTGTAAATGAATAACATCATAAATAAAACTATCAAACTTTACCCA
Source organism: Merodon equestris (assembly GCA_958301585.1). Taxonomy (NCBI): domain Eukaryota; kingdom Metazoa; phylum Arthropoda; class Insecta; order Diptera; family Syrphidae; genus Merodon; species Merodon equestris. The sequence goes on along the minus strand of OY284416.1, from coordinate 1,899,873 downwards.
CTCCAGAACCAAAACAAGAAACTCAGGAAAACAGGAATAAAAAAAAAATGTAACGTTAAAGTAACAAATAAATAAAATTATGTCTGCCAATGCCACAAGCCCTGAAAAGGGTGGGAAACTCTAGCACATATTGGAAGAACAAGGCTAAGCAAGTTCTAGTAGTATTGAAGTACAAGCGTAGACCCCAGTCAAAGGCAAAGTCAAAGTGAAGTTTAAGTCAAAAGTGACTTATCCCAACCAAGGATTCACAATACTGACTTAAATTGTAGGCGCACCATATAACATACATGTAGAACCGCGGTTCACACCCAACTGTGGGAACAACTGAACATAGTGTTACCACTAATTACACCGAGACATCCAGAACTACGAAGGAATTCTCACCTAAGATGTTCTAACTTAGCGTTTCCATCACTTGCCAACTGTAAGTGTTACGATAATCAGTATTCTAGTGGGTTTAATCTAGAAGGATCCCGGTGCCTGTAATTGTGTCATTACGACAAAAGCCCCGAACGGATGTTTATCCAGACGATTAAGAATCTGCCAAGGCGTCAATCTCAAACACAAACAACTTGGCTTACTTGGTATTCCAATATTATTTCTTATTTTTTTATCAACCCCCGTAGCTACAACAACACATTTTTAATCCTTACTTGATTTGATCACAGCAGTTTATGATGACAAACGTCATAAAGCTGGTTTCCCTGCATCCTAAAAAGCTATCACAGACTTAAATACATTCAATATAACCCTTAATTTTCTTTTTCGCCTTTTTTTCTACTCGTTCGTCCGATCATTCATTGTCAATTCCAAAGCATCAATAATTGTATCTAGCCGACTGCAAGCTTGATATAATTGAACCTCGGAAAAACATGCCTCGAAACTCTTGTTAGCATAAAAAAATAAGACGTTTCATACATACGCTTAGTCACAAAAGTCTTCATACATCCCTAAAATGTATGAAATCTAACAACCAGTAGAGAATTGGCTTGTTAGACAGTCATATACATCTTCTTATTCCCAGATAACACTTCCAGAAAAACAAAGTCAACCATAAATATGAACATTACAAAGAAAAGCAAAATAAACGAAAAAATCCATCTATTTAACAAAAGTCAGCATACAATTGCATTTTCATAGAAACTGCCACGGAACCAAATGAAGTACCGTTCATTTTTTTAGTGAACTGTGACTTTTCATTATTCTTTTAGGCTCGTGTGTAATTTAGAGCAGACTGGGTCACTCCGGATTTCTAAAATGGCGAGTAGGAAAGAAGTTCCATTGGAAATTCGAAACTAAATTGTTAAATTAAGAAATTAAGACATTAAGGATGAAAGTTACTGCGAAATTGCAAGAATTGTTGATAGAAGCCGCGCAACAGTTCAGTCTATAATAAAAATGTACGATGATAGGAGTAATGTCTCAAATAAATCTCGTACTGGGCGTCCGAAGATATTAAATGCCTGAGATGTTAGGACCATCCTTCGCAAAGTGACCTCCAACCCTAGGACCAGCGCTCCAAAATTGGCTCGCAAATACCACCGGCAAGGAAGTTTATTCAGAAACGGTTTGAAGAGTGTTAAGATCTGGAGGATTTCATGGGAGAGTTAACAGGAAAAAGCATCTGATCAGCAAGGTTCACCAAAAAAAACTCGAGTTTGCCAGACGCTACATCTCTGAAAGTAACGAGTTCTGGAGAACTGTACTATTTACCGACGAAAGTAAGTACAATATTTTCGGATCCGATGACCGAGGTAAAATATGGCGTAGACCAAATTAAGAAATGGCTGTGTAAAATTTGGTCCCAACAGTAAAGCATGGGGAAGCAATGTCATGGTTTGGGGGTCAATGACGGCGGCGGGAGTGGGCAGTTTAGTTTTTATTGGGGGCACCATGGACCAACACAAATATTTGGACATATTGCGGGATAATTTGCAGGCATCTGCCGAATGCCTAGGCATAGGAAACAGTTGGGTGCTACACCAAGACAATGATCCAAAGCTGCATCCACTCCCATAATCATCAGATCTTAACGCTATTGAACACAATTGGGATGAACTTGAACGCAGAATCCGTTAATATACCATCAACAACAGAGAGTCACTAAAGAGCTCTTTAACGAAGGCGTGGTCGGAAATAACACCGGATGTTACCGAAAATCTTGTTCTTTCGATGCCTAGAAGGCTCCAAGCAGTCATAGACGCGAATAGAGGCCCGACAAAATATTGAATGGAATGCAGAATTTTAAAATACTATTTTTCATGTTTACTTTTACTGTATGTAGACTTTTGTTATGTTAATTTATTTGTTTATTTTACTTTTTCTTTGTTTTGTTGTCCTTTTCATTGGTATTTTTATTGATATTGTTCTTTTATGAAGTAAAGCCTTATAATATAATTTTTTATTTTAATTATAATAAAGAAATTGATATTGAATTTTACGCTGGTTCTTAGATTATGCACTTGATAAGGGTGTATGTAGATTTTTGTGACTGTGTGTATTTCTTTATTTATTTATTTATTTCTAGCTAATAATAATTTTGTACAGATAAGCTTACACTTATTAAGTCATTGCTGTTCCATAAAACACTTAACCCCTTCGTTCCTGGTGTCCATCTCAATGGACTAACTTAACTAACTCGTGTAAAATGAGACAGTATTAATAAAAGCTAACTGTACACATTTTGCTGTACTCGTGCTTTGTCTAAGAATGCAAAACGTGATTGGGTCTTCTGAGCGTTAGTCGAAAAATAGAGTAAAGCCTTAACCTTAGCTATGGATAGGCACCAAGCAAGTAAGTCGTCAGTTTTATTTTATTTTTTTTAGGATGAAATCATTTTTTGTGTACCGAATTTTTTTTTCGTGAAAAATAGTATTAATTATGGTTAATTTACACATAAACAAACACAATTTCCCTATAGTAATAGAAATTTTCAATCATTGTCCATTGTCCATTTCAGTGGACTTCCGGTCTCAATAGTCGTAAATACGTGGATGTTTAATATGAATTATTATTGGAAAATGTATTATGTTTATATTTTGTTGTAGCTTTTGATCTCTCCAAACTTCAAGATGTTGGCAGAATACTCTGTATATTAGAAAATGGAGCTATATCAGACCTCGATGAGGAAACAGACAATGACATTATACAGACTATACCAGAAAAAACAGTTCGTGTAGGTAGTGATATTGTGCATCCGAATGAAACTACAGTGGGTACTAATGATATTGAAGAGGAACAAGAAAATGCAGAGGAAGAAGAGCCAAAAGCCGAATCAAGTAAGCCTAAATATGGAGATATTATGGAGAAAACATTTGCAGTTTGAATCACCACAATTTGCCTGGTCCGCTCCACTACCTTCTGAAATAGATTCACCACTTGCACCGATCGAATATTTTTGGAAATACATCACGGAAACCCTAATTGAAGATTTGGTTTTCAAAACAAATTTGTATGCTATCAGAAACGAAGTTAGTAACTTCAAACCGTGTACTGCAACAGAAATGAGAATATTTTTGGATCCTTATATCATAGTGGGAAATCTAAAGTTTCCCCGTATTCGTTTGTATTGGGATTCCAGTCTAGATATGAAAATATTTTTCGAGAACATGAGTAGAGATCGATTTCTTCAGTTGAGAAATAATTTACATGTAATTGATAACAACTCTATTGCACACGATAACTCTGATCGCCTTATAAAAGTCCGGCCATTGTATGATTCAGTCAGAAAACGATGTTAAGAGCTAAATTTAGAACGAATACTGAATGTCGATGAACAGATTGTACCCTTTCGAGGAAAACTGGAAACTGGAAAAACCAGAGCCATGAGGCATAAAAATATTTTTGATTTGTGGTAAAAGTGGAATAGTTTATGATTTTATTATTTATCAAGGTGCTACTACAAACTTAGACAAAAATTACGTGTTGAAATATGGTGTATCTGCTGCTTATGTAAATCTATTGTCTAAGAGAATAATTGGGTCTGGTCATTACCTTTTTTACGACAATTGCTTTGCCAACTACAATTTGTTGAAGGATCTTCGTGAAAGAGAAATATATGCTGGAGGGACTATCAGAATAAATAGATTTGGAAAACCTCCACTCATAAGGGACAAGGAAGGAGCAAAAAAGGAAAGGGGGTATACTGATCAAGTTACGAACAACACCAAAGACGTGGTAGTTATTAAATTGATGGACAACAAAGGTGTACTTCTAGCTTCGAATTTTGTTGGAATCGGGGAGCAAGATGAAGTGCGAAGATGGGACAAAACAACCAAAGAATATATATCGATACCGCGTCCCGAACTTGTACGATTGTATAACAATGGAATGGGTGGTATAGACAAAACTGATCATCTCATTAGCTTGTACACATCGAAAAACATATTTGGAAACGCTCAAATGAAACGTTCTGCCCCATCCGCTGTATTCTTAGCCCATTGCTCCTTGTAATTGTTACTTGTTGCGATCGGCGACCCTTGGCTTGTCCAAGCAGAAATTTACTGCATATGATGATAGAAAGAAATAGTCGATTCGGGGACGAAAGATGGGGTGTCTGACATGGTTTTCCTTTCCTGGCCGAAAGATGGGAGAAACTACTAGCCAAAGATTGACCATTCTATATAATAAAAAATGCGCCACAAATTAATTCCAACATGAAATCAATGCTTGGAGCGAAGCCTGAAGTTATATTTACGGTGTTGTTAATGGTAAATTCCGCTTTCACTAAATGTTTGTCCCAGTGGCTCATTGTATTGGCATCGCCTTGGGTAACATCGGCTAATATACAATAGAGTAGTATATTAATATGCTCAAACCTTTGATAAGCAAGAATATATGGCGATTTTACATGGCCAACATTATTGATTTTGAAAAAGTCGGAAAATTCCTTCCAAATGAGACCTGTCCCACGACCGGAAATTATTTTGCTAGGTCTCCGAGTTGTTCCGAAAGAATGAGCCTGTGGAATTCGAGAACTAAAATTTTCTTCCTGATTGCACTAATCCTTGATTTTCCCTCTTTTAATAGCCTATTTCCTAAGGTACCATACAAAACGAACATTTCTGAAATGTTTCTCAGTTCTCCATTCTCAAATGAAAACTATTTCAGTTTTCAAGCACGTCTAGTAAATCAGAATAAACATAAAACCAAGACAAACTTTTTAGAAAAATATCCTTGCAATGTATTGTTTTCCTTTTCGTTTTGCTGTTTAATAGAAAATTTTTATGATAACGAAACCCGACGCCAATAATGGCTATAAAAAAGAAACATTTCGGAAAGGTTAACCAGGACAAAATGCTGTCACTTAAACCGTTTCATTGAGCTGCTTCGAAATATTTTTAACCTTTCAAAAGCCATTTAAAAGTCTATGAGCAGGATAATTGAACTATGTTTTTTCCTAAGCTACTCTACAGAGTGATGTAACTGAATTGCAACTTTTCAAAATGCTTTTTTTTTTATTTGAAATTGAATTTTATCGAAGCATGAAGAAAGGAATCGGAAGATAATACCATTTTCGGAGTTTATTTTAAATATTTGATATGGTCACTCTTAGTGCGAAATATAGCCTGAAGCCGTAAGCCTGCTGAAAGGTCAATTCGTTTTTCAACAATGCCAGCTTTGTCCAAACCTGCATGTTTCGAGACATGAAATATTTCTTACTAGGGTCAAGAACAGGCTCTAGCGATAGCTGCCACTTGTGGCTTGGCAGGCCACACTCTATTATGAGTAGAAAAAATCCCTGAAACTTGTACGCTTGTAAAAGTGGATTCAATGAATATCTACAACTGTCATTAGGCGAAACATTGGCGGAGTTTTACCAGCACCCTTTTGAAATGGGTTGGACCACACGATATAATCTGTTTTTAGAGATTCCAACAGCCGACTTGTCGTGCAGGGTTTTTTATATTTCCAGGACAAGTTTGCGTGTACATCGACCTCTTTCTTCGCATGGTGTCCGGCTACCCGCGGTCTTGTTGCGTGAATATTTTTAACGTTGATTTTGTAACGGTATCATTTAAGTTTTATGCTAAAGCCCACAATATTCAATTAACCATGAATGATTATGTAGTTTCCATTGGTCTTCGAAAAGGTGTGGCCCAATCAATCACTCCGGATCATAATTAAATCCTCACATTTGACGCTTTATTGATTTAGTGCAGCCCCTTTTGCATGTGAATTCTTTCGCTAAACGCCTGACAGCGTCCACATGTCTGTGGCGCATCATCCAACAGCCATTTGTCATGTGCACGCCAATCTGTGCAAGAGGAACGTCCCGTCATTAGTTCTTAATTCGACAAAGCCGATGACGGCGTAAAGGGTTGCTTATTGTCGATTGTACAATTTCAGGGATGATGAGGCAACTGTTGTACAATAGATGAATGTCCTGAGGAATCATCATCAATAAATGCTGTACCCCCTGAATGAAAAGGACCGATCGCCGGGATACAAAGAAAGTTTAATGTTTGCTTGTCGAAATCGTCAAGGTGACATGTGTACAGTGGGGCGGACGACTAGGCGCATGGATTTTTCGTTTTTTCTTTCATCGAAATGATTAATCGCCTGACAGTGGAAATCGAAAGGTGTAGCGTAGTAGTGGCAGACTGCAGGTTGTATACCGCACAATAGTAAGTGGGATCGGGGTTTGCGTGACTAGGTTTCAACTGGTTTCACATGTCCTCGTCTGGCGGTGACTGATTGTGAACATTCTAAAATATACAATCGGCAGACAGATTTCGACTGTAGATGCAGTCGTCGAATGTCGGTTAGAGTGCTCGTAAACGGAGGGTGGAGGGTTGCCGAAAAGTCAAAGATTCAATTTGACTTGTGTCACACGTGCGGGATGTGTTGCATTTCATTTGCTGCCGAAGTTTGGGCGGGAAAGTTTGCGTCACGATGCAAGATGCAGGACTTCTTTTCCCACGCTAGCAGGTTTTCGCCAAGAAACCATGAGTCGGTATTCGAAGTCAAGGACCACTGCGTTGCCAGGACATTATGGAATAATAGATTCCAACACGACCGACGTGGGAAAGTTAGGTCACCAATGCGGAAGACACTGTCTTAAGGATGTGTTTCTCGTTGTTGACCTCATGAGAAGGACTCGCTCATTAGCAATTATAATTGCGGCCCTTGACATGGTACATATACGAGTAGTACTCCTTACGTGAATGCAACACCTGTGCTCTGATGCGATAAGGTGCTATATGACTTCCGAAGTAATCCACTGGAACCGTTGACGTTTAACCGCGAACTGTACCCCTTCAAGCGTGGCCGCGTGCCGGTGTGTAGAGGGTGCCGGGTAGCCCGAAACCACTTGCCATCACGTATGGTTTTTGGTATAGTTTTTCGTGCATTCACAAGGCCCATGTCCATCATCAGTAGTTGACCCCTGGAAAAATCATCATCCCTTAAATTAGTGCGCATTTTAGAAAACAATAATTTTGTTAAGGGGTGAGTCTCACGGTTTTACTTTTTACGAACACTACTCGTAACGTTCCCGCTCGACGATTTTACGTACCTTATGTGCGTTCAACTGCTTCACCTGTGGACTGTGAACTGCGGCCTGTCGAGGTGAAATGTTTTCATTCTAATTGAGTGTCCTTTGATTGAATTCAGGTGTTTTTCTCTCTATCCCTTGGTCGACGGTACCGCGTGCACTTGTGTTGGTACTTAAATCAAGGGTGGGGGCTTGAATTGTGTGTATAATTATCTTTTTTCATTCGTGAACTATGTCTTAGGAGAGGGAGTAAACAAATTCGTTCGATTTACCCTTAAGAGAGTATGTGTGCCGTACAATGTTAAGGTGCCTTCTAAGGGATTCGATGGTCACTGAAGCCACTTGTCTTTAAGCCGATGAACAGTTCGGATGTCCTCTTTCGAGCATCCTTTCCTGACATAAATTTCGGTTCTTCTGAATCAAAGTGTAAGTTGAAGACATTTAAGTATTGTGATCCGGGATCATCATTACCCAAAGGAGGCGGGATAAACACGGCATTGAAACGAGAAGATATTTTCGCTCCATCGGCGGATAGGAGTTGCTGGTCAATTGACCCCTATGTGGAGTGTGAATGGTGTTGCAACTACTTGATTTTTCTTAGCCTCGACTCCAGTGCTATTGATGGTGCACAGCGGTGGAACCGGAGTGCCTGTTTGTCGGAAATCGGTGCAGGCAGAGTGGTCGTGTTGGTGGTGCATTGTCGATCGCCCCAGGTGGTGGGCATGAATCATAATTTGTGGTTGTGTTGAAACTACCAGTTGTTGTTGTTGTTGATGGTCCTCCGTCGCTGTTGTTGTTCGATATGTGAATATTGGCGATTAATTATATGTTTTTTTTTCATCCGTTTATCTGGCGTTTTTCATAGGATCTATCTACATGTCTTTATAGGATCTCAATACAGCGGGAACACCACTGGTGACGACGAATTTAATACATCATCCAACGATCAGGATAACATAATAAAAAGTGAAAGCAGTATTCGGAACGTTGACAAAAGTGATAAGCAACCTGGTGATCAACCGGATACGGACGACGAAAACGGTATTGATATCCGCTGTGAGGTGTGTGACAAGCAATACCACGACTTGGATCGGTGAGTTATAGACTTTTTTACCATAATTTCTCCTTACATCATAAGCGAATAATCAATTTGCTCCTGGGCGCAATTAACAGTGTTATTACGCACCACCTCTCACTTGATGACAATCAAGCATGTTGACTTATTCATCACAAATTGATTAGATTCGACGGCATGTAAGTCTTTTAATTGAGCCTCGCATGCATTTTTTATATTCCATCAGGAGGGTTAATTTAATGGAAGGCGTCACTGGACTTGATTGTGTTAATTCCTGCCCTGGGATTCTTTCGGTAATTAGCCATTGGTAGTTAAATGGTGATAACCCTTTCGTTTTCCCCAAGAAAAAACGTCCAGTAATTATTCAATAATTATTTGGTGTACACATTAGGAAGGAGCTGACACTTTGAGTGTCATTCCATTGTGGTGGCAGTTAACTAAGTAAATTTGCTTAAGACCTTATGAGTGGCGCGGCACGGAGTGGGAATATGAATTGTCCTTAATTGGGAGATTCTCGAACTAGTTGGGGTACAGTAGGCTCATTAATTAATAATTGTTGTTGATGGATGATTCTCCATAGATAGAGCTACTTAGCTACTTAGCAGTGCTAACAAGCATCGAAAGTATCCTAGTGACCAATTAGTTTTGCGCAGCTATATCAGGTGTCCTGACTTATGCTGTATACGAGTATAATTTGGTTTAAGATTGTAGTGCGCACTCGAAATTTTTCCCTGGGGGCACCGCATTTTCGTGGACATACACGTATCGACGCAATTAAATCAAATATCGAGACAACGCACATCGGGTGAATGGTAAACATTGGGGCATGGGCCACTTTTATTGCGGCTCTCGTTCAACTCATTGAGTGAATGGCCAACATGGAGACATTTGTCACCTAGAGGACTTCCATCACCTGTCTGTTGGGCATATTCCCTCGCGTTTCTTCACATGCATGAAGAGATAGTAGCATTATGAAATGAAAATCTGAACACGCGAATCTACTGGTACCAGTGATTTGTTTCGAGTTGTGAGCACTAGTCAGCGATGACATTTTCCAGCTATTGCATTATTAATAACTACAGCACAATGCTATTCATTCGACACACCGACACACGACGACCCGGCCACATGAGCCACTCACGAACGTGCGATGATTTCGATTTATTGAAAACATCCTGTGTCGAGTGTCTCAAAAAAAAAAACGAAAAAAAAAGAGGAAAAAGGGCCACCGAACGAGTGTGCATGAGTCTTATCAGATGACAGTGGTACCGCCTTGTACAGGTGCCCAGGTAGCTGGTGGGCGTTTGATGAACGGTGCCCAGTGAATAGGACAATCAAGTGTGCGATAAAGATCTTTGTCATCGCTCCTATCAAGGACGAAACTAAACACACTCCCAGGATCCTAATCGAATATTAAATATTGAACATCATTTGGCTAATTGTCTCTCCTGTGGGTGCTTTTTATCATGAATCACTTGTTTTCTCTGTCTGTTCTTCAGCTTGGCTTGTGTGAAGCAACCCACATGTTACTATTGAACGATGAATTGGGCTGGCAATTTACTATTTGTTTATTTGCAGGTTGGACGCGCATTTGGTAGCAGCACATCATTATCGCAAGGACGAGTACGGCTGTGATTTGTGTGTAAAGAGTTTCTGTTATCGGCCGTCTTTGCTGAAGCATCGTGCATTAGTTCATAACGATATCAGGAAATATCCTTGTGAAAATTGCACCAAGGTAAGTGAAGAGGTGAATATATATTTGCATTTTAGATACAAAAAAAAACTTTATTATGGAGACCAGCTACCTATCGTTTTCGTCTACATACTACGCACGTATTGATCATACACAACTCGTTTCTCTACGATCGAAGCTACACCGTACGATCACTGGAGTGCTTGACGAAAATCAGGGCGTGCACACACTCTTGAAATACAATTAGTAACGGTCACTTGTGAAACATCGTACCAGCACTGAAGATGATTAGGTGTACCTCTACTCGCTTGATTGATCAGATATTATAAAATTGGATTTTCGATTGGGAAATCGATCTCCGATCGTCTTTATCAGCCCGATTGAGATTAAGATTACGATCGATACTATCCGAGTGGCCGTTAATACTTTCTTTGGATTGATCTGCGCCGAGGAAGATCGGCAGCTATGGTAAGGTAAGGTGCTGCCGCATTTTACTTTCCTATTCCAATCGCCATCGAGACGGGCAGCGTTTCCAGTTGAACGAAATGAATGCCAAAGGCGTCGCGAACGTCGATTGATTGAGACACTTTTTGCTGTTGTCGTTGGTTGTTGGGCGAAGACTGCGCGGCATCGACTTAGGTTGTTTTTTTTTTGTTGTATTGTGACAGTATGATTAGGCATAGCGATCTTTGTTTATTGATACGATCTTGAGTCGACAGAGAGAGGGGGTAATCGGTCGTAAGGTAACATGGTTACTGAGTACAACAATTCGATAGCTGCTCGTGGCATAGAGCGCAGTTTTGCGTAATCCTCTGACAACAGCAGCCTCTATTGCCCTCGGGAGATCCGTCTGCTCTATGCCCACTCTAATGATTGATGGTGGTGCGCGGTGCGGTCGTGTGATTGTTGTCATTTAATTTGAATGAAAATTGCATGAAATCTGATACAACACACATGGCGATTGGGTAGCTGGTCTCCGCTCCAAATTCGATTGCGTACTCGTCTAATGGCACAGCTAATGTTGTTACAATTAAATTTTTTAGGTTTTTTGTGATCCATCAAATCTTCAGAGACATATTCGTGCCCACCACGTCGGCGCTAGAAGTCACGCGTGTCCAGAGTGCGGTAAGACATTTGCTACATCGTCCGGATTGAAGCAGCATACGCACATCCACTCCTCGGTGAAGCCCTTTCAGTGTGAAGTTTGTTTTAAAGCATATACCCAGTTTTCCAATTTGTGTCGCCACAAACGAATGCACGCAGATTGTCGTATGCAGATCAAATGCAATAAGTGCGGCCAGAGTTTCAGCACGGTCACGTCGCTATCGAAGCATAAGCGGTTTTGTGATTCAACGGCGACAGGAACGCCCACTGGATTACCACCACATCATCCGCATCATTCTCATATGCCTCATCATCCGTCAGTGTCCAGTCACTCGAGTTCATCAGCTCAGGCACGAGGTTTACAAGCGAACGGTATTCCACCATCAGCAATGAATACACAGCCGAATCCTTTCTTTATGTTCCGCGGACCGCCTACTTTCTTTCCACCCGGATTCTCGTCATACGGTCTGCAGGGAATATTTCCACCGAATCCTACGCAGGCACCCAACTTCCCACTTTTATTCCCGAAAACGTCAATGGACATTGGCATGCCCCCACAACAAGAAAAAGAACCGATTTCGCCATCTATGAGACACCTAACGCGACGAAGTTCCCTGGATAAGAACTACTTCATGCAAAATGCCGTCAATATGCACCGTTTGGAGAAAGATGACGCTGTGGACATAAAACCATTATCGATATCACTTCGCCATTCACCCGAGACTGTGAAAATTAATGTACATTCCCCACATAGTAATCACTCGAAAGTGTGCGATGAGGAAACCACTTCGTCACTAATCGAGACAAAACCCAAAGAAGAGATCGTCAACCTAGAAGATACAGAGCCGGATCAAGATCACGATGACGACGATCAAAATTCGATTGATGACAAGGTAAGCATGGATTTTCCTTATATATATAAAAAAAAATTTCGAATGCGTTTGGTTTTAGAAAACAATCAATGTGACGACGCCATCACCACCAATCACGGACGAAGTACCAACTACCAATGGCGAACAGCCCCTTGACTTAACAGTCGGCAGGAAACGCAAACATGACGATGAAAACAATCAAACTGCCAGTGAGACATTTGCCATTTCCAATGCAAAAAATATTACCAAAACCGACTCAAGTGATGACAAGGAGCTCGCAACAGGCAAGCGTTCTCCATCCACCGATGTTCCACTGCAACCCTATCAGGTTAACAGCCCTGCGCCATCAGTGTCGCCAGGTCCGACACCATCTCCGTCACCACCGACTAATGGTCCAGCTACTATGGCATATCCTCGCCCGATTCATCCGATGTTGATGGCATTCTATAGTCAAGCGCGACCCACTGGCCTCGGAGCGGGACCCGATTTCTCGCGGCCATTTCCTTTTTTAGGACCAATGGGCGGACGGCCAAATTTTGATCATTTGCTTCATCGTAATGGACCGTTTCCGCCCAAGCCTGCTACATTTTGCGAAGCATTAATGGCAGGAATCTCTAGTGGTCATGCAGCCGCTGCTGGAAAAATCAAAGATCGATATACCTGCAAATTTTGCGGCAAAGTGTTCCCTCGTTCAGCTAATCTTACCCGACATTTGCGAACTCATACCGGCGAACAGCCTTACACTTGCAAATACTGCGATCGGGCCTTTAGCATCTCGAGTAACCTGCAGCGACACGTGCGTAATATCCACAACAAGGAACGTCCGTTCAGATGTCACCTATGCGATCGCCGATTCGGACAGCAAACCAACCTAGACCGGCACTTGAAAAAGCACGAAGCTGACACCACTGGACTCGGGATCGGACTGAGCGATTCGCCGTCATCCAACGAAGCCGATCGCGAGGATGCATATTTCGACGAAATTCGAACTTTCATGGGTCAAGTTACATACAGCGAGGACCTATACACCCCGACAAGCATCGGCGGAGGAGAGAACGACACCGAATGCAGCAGCGACGTGGAGAACGACATCGCACCTAGCAGTACCAGAGAAACAATAAACAACAATAATGATGCTGCCATCGAGGTCACCACATAGATAGGACGTAATGCCTTAGATAAGATTTGTTAGTAGTTGAATTTTACATTTCCCTACTCGTTGTTATTCTCGTTGTAAGATTACTAAAGTACGGTACATGTATCCCCGGCGGACCCGGCCCTGTATCCCGATACAATGTCGCTCAATGATGATATGGCATGTTACCCCCTATTGTAAATAGCGCGCTCACATTCGCCCACCATCGCCGCGCTGAATCGTGCGCGACAAATGTGTGCGTATTTTAATACTTTTGTAAGCGATACTTAGATATACAATACTTAAAGGATAAACCATTGAAATGTAGAGAAAGATTATTATTAATATTATTATTGTTGTAGGTCGGCCTGCGTCCCTATATTCTATACTTGTAAATATCTAAGAGGAACCTAACTAGTTTAGTTTAGTGTAATTTTTTTGCTATCTATTGAACTCTTCTATTAGATATCTTAAATTATTGGATATAAAATAAAATTAATTTTTAAATTTAACCGTTTTTGTTTGAATTTGAATTTGTGGCCGTTGGCAGCTGAACTTAACGAACAATTTAAATACATCTATTTCAATAATTCAGGCTAAGGACAGTTATTAGATTTGAGCGACCACACTGGTCGAGAGCTCTCGGTTTCGAGTGTCATGTTTCAGTCCTGGCGCCGATGACAGGACATCAAATTTTGTCAAACCATTGGATGTCTATTCCGTTTGTTTTTCGTCTCAGAGTGGTACTGACTTTTATTCCAAGTTCGTTCTCCATCGTAGCTTTGATAACTTATCATTATTGTTTTCCATGAAATCAAAGAAAACGTTATCGCTACCACTTGCATCGATCAAAATGAAAACTTATTTTCATTGATTTTTACATACCCATTAAAGCACCACTTGGTGCTTTAAAGGCACTATTGAACCAATATAAAATGTAAATAATATAAGTCACACCAACATTTATAAACGAAATATATTTTTTTGGGTTCGTTACGCGCTTGATCACCTCGAGGCTACATTTGCACAAAATTGCCAGGTAACCGGGTAAAGGTAAGGGTTCGTACAATTCATTAGAAAGAGCTAATTAATTATTTTGTTAGCACGTAGCTGGATCTTGCTGGCTGAAGGCCCCGATTTATTTCTTTTGGCTAATCCTAAAATCGATATTAACTTTGCGTACCACGACGAGTACCGCCGACATCAAGGCCACAATATTGATAGATATTATCGTACTTTGGAATAGTTCAGGACTTAGTCTAGTCAGCAACAGCTCTTGGAAAACTATTGCAAAGCAGAGCTCACTTGATCTTAAAACTACTGACCATTTCCTAACACCTGTTCAGTTTGATTTTTGACGTTTCAAGATTAAATAAGATTAAAATTAATAAAATTCAGAAAATTAATTTTAATACTCTTAAGCTTTTGAATTCTGGAATGAACTTTATAGCTCAGAAAACTTTGATATCCATTCTACTACTTTTTGAGAAGGGTTTTGATGAACTTTAATTCACTAGAAGCTCAAAATTTAAATCATGAAATGTAGCTACAATGTTAAAAAAAGAATACATAACTTAGTAAGCTTTAAGTGAAGCCTTGCTCTTGAAGCACCCATACAAAAGCGCCGTAAAAGAAGTGATGAAAAACTCTATCTTGTCTTAAGTTTAAGATCCATGTTTATAAAGATGCTAACTTCAGAAATAAACCTACTCAATGATTAGAATATGCCATTTTGACATTTAGATTAGATATGAGACACAATAGATCTACACTGGTCTACGCTACATTAGCACTAGCCGCCTATTTAAAAATTTATGGATATCACCAATGCTTCCGATTCAGTGATCATACGTTCCTTATCCTTACTAAATTAATTGTATTAAGCAGGTTTTAGAAGCTCGTGGCTTGCTTCCTACTTGCAAAACCATAATAAGAGAGTGAGAGCATCATCTTTTTGAGGTCCGGTTGTTTTACCAACGCAGGTGCTTACCAAGGTTCTGTCCTTGGCGCAATAGTATTCTTAGTTTATGTAAACCCATTATTTTTATAATCTTTGAAGGAAAAAATTACGGCATTCGTGCTTTGCCATACTCTAATATTTACTTACCTTATTTGCATGCTTATGAGTGCTTTGAATTAGGGGTTCCTCGCAGATGGCTTACATTACATAAACTAGCAACTAGATGAGCTTTTGGTATTTTCCGTATAAATTGCGAGGACATGCTATCAAGGTTTCGCTTTTCTAGATGTGCCACATTGCTGCCATAATCAGCATTTGTTGACATACGAGTATGATACTTATGCCAGCTGTTCCGTTGATATTATTTTAGACCACAAGCTCAGTTGAAAAAATCAAATTTCTCTCACAGCTCTCACAGATGTATCGAAGATTCAATACATAACCCCTGTTTGGGGAGGAACGCACTTTGTTGAAGTTGAATCATGGTTCACAAAAAAGAAAACCTGTAAACCAGTGGATTGTGTCCCCAATGTCCCAAGCAAAAGGCGTTCTGAGTAAAATAGATTCTGACTTCTGGAAGTTGATTTTCAAATTCCAGTCATCGCAATAGTTCTGAATTTTTTCACGTTGCGTTGTGAAGAGCAACAATGACGTCTATCGTTAGACCCGTTCTGTACGAGATTATATCGCCCGCATACGTACGGTATTGACTGGTGAAGGTAAATGGTAAAAAACTGAGGTAAATGTCAGACCCGCACCTTTGCATTGAATTTTGAATTTTCAGCATGCCATACCAACAAATTTGTTTATCCGGAAAGATTTTAGTGTCCCCAATCCTTTGAGACAGGGCTCTATGGACCACCTCGGAGATTTTGTTGACACTTGGAAGGAGACTTATCGACCGGAGATTTGCCGTGTTAGAGGTGTCTTTAGCCCTCTTGGGGAATGCACCGGATAATATGCATTATACAATGTATTGATGAAAGGATGGTGCGCATTCCTACAGCCACTGGTGGGGGCTACTTAAGTACAACATTAGATATAATGTCGATTCCCACAGATTTTTTTCTCTTCAGTTATTCTAAGATCATCTGGAGAACCTCCGTCGAAATGAACAGGGTGTTATCACCAATGATCGATATCATTTCGAAGGTAGAAGTCACGAAGTAGGGTTCTATTTTCCAAGCCGTTTGGGTGAATGCTATTATTATTTTTTTTATATTAAATTTGGAATGTTTTATTTATTTCGCCTTTTTTTAACAAAATATTTTTTTAAACGCAACAGAACAATAGCCGTTTTTATTGTTATAACTATAACTATAAAAAGGTTTATTAAGGTGCCGGTCCAGAAAGTTGACTGGTTCACACGATATTCTGCACATTATAGTCCAGTAGAAGCCATAGTCCGTTCAATGAGAGTTATGGATCAGAGGTTTCGAGTTTGCTTTTAAGGGGAATCGTATGCTGCAGTGTGGGGCAGTCTATATAACCACTAAGTGGGTCATGCATAAAAAGTGTGTCTGCAATTTTGCAGACATTGCAGGTCGATTAGTTTTAAATTAACCTTAAAAGGCGAACAATTATTTATATCAGCTCAGGGAAACCACGAAGGCAAAACTACGTTGAACGATGGTAATACGCGTTGTATGGAAGAGCACATCCAAGAATGGGCTTAACGAAGGCAATATTTCGTAACGTAAAGATTCGAGAAGTCGTTAGACCAATCTTCTCAAACTGGTGGAGTTGGTAGCATTAATTATTTCTCAATGTTGAGATAAAAGTTAAGTTCTTAGGTTAAGTTTAGTTGACAGCTTCTGGGGGATGGAGGGAAGCACTTACTGATAGCTTAACATTTACTAAGACTCACCACGAGATGGTTTCTTTGACATTAAATGGTGATTTCAGGAAGCAGATTTTTGCAGCGGAACGTGTATGATTAAAGATTTTCATATCATGAGCGTACATATATGGAAAGCCGAGACTTCTTCATTACAGAGTTAACATCTTTAATTTAAAAAATATCAATGGGCTAAGACGGCTATCTTGGGGGAACCCAAAGATGTCATTAATTGGATCCGAAATAGAAGATCTGAATATAATGTCATATTGACGATTTTCTAGAAACAGCGAGAGTAACCAAGACTAGTGAATGTGAAAAGCATAATTTGATGCGAAATTTTGTTGGAGTCCTTGCTGAAGTCGAATGCAACAACTTCAACTTCTTTGCCAACCTCGTGTACACACAAGGATTGTGAGGCAAACTCTTTTAAGTTATCAATTTGAAAAGAAAACGAGTCTCCAAACTTTCGAGTTTCAAATGGTCATTATTAATAATGATTTTGTGAAATTGTAATTTTATCGAAATTAGTCAATATCGGATTAAAGGACGTAGTCGGTGAACAATTAGCCGACGAAATGGGCAAAAAGTTGAAAACATTATTGGAATGATTGGAATAAATATTGAAAAAATTGTAGAGTGACAAAAAAATGCTTGGGTTCGGAGATAAGAGTTGATTGCATTCGATTCAGTTTATCTCACGTAGCTTCTTTACTATCGTGTTGATAAAAGCAAATTCCCAAGCCAATGAAGGAGAAAGTATGTAAGAAGTCAATACGACACTCGTCACAAGGAAAACTACAATAATTGATTGTCTTATCAGAAATTCATTTGTCCTCAGAAATAACGAATTATTCACTGACAACTTCGTCGCTGTGCAATTTTTTTTTTGCTGTATTTTTTATTTGTTTACTGTGTTTCTCCCTTTTGGTGTCTCGCGGTCCAGACATTTAGTGCGCGAAGGACTATTGGAAAATGAAAGGTAACCGGGCTGCAGAGCCGTTGAGTAACTGTGCAAGCAATTTCTGTTGAATGAGTTATCTCGGTCCATGTCAAGGAGATGGCAAATACCTCAGAGATGGCATCGAATTCAGCAGATGATTTTGAAAGTCAGGGATTAAATAAGGACGGAGGATAAGAAGAAGAAGAGGAATCAACATTTTGTCAGGTTGCGCGATTGAATGATTGCAAGTTACCAGATAGCAGGCTATCGCCAAGAATATGGGTCAACATGCGCGGAAATTGATCAAATGGTAAACTCACCGCATTTGGCTGAAGCACGAAGAAGACTCGGCGGTGCTGTCTGCTTATTTACGACTGAAGCTCGAGTTGGTTGATAAGATTGCGCGATTATAAATGAGACTGTGGCTACTTTATCCCCGACCTATAGTCCAGTCATTCGAAGGAGCATCGCGTTGCTGTAATTATCGATCACCTAATCTCGACTTGAGAATACTCAACAAGCCAAACTGCGGGGAAGGATCCAAGCGCAGCACCCAGTGAGTAGTGCATTCATATACATACCGATCTGTGGTTTCTGTGATCGTTTTGGAGCAAGTGGTGGGGAATGTGGACGCATGGTGAGTGAGACACGATGAAACATGGCACGTTGAAATAAGGAATGCTGTGCGCACTGTTATCGCGTCGCTGTGTAGCGTGATGATTTATCTCAGCTAATTGAGTTTTCATCAAATAATCAGTTTGAAAGTAGGAAGCAACTTTCGTGCGAGGCACCCCGTTGCAGACTTACGATGACCCTTTCGAGGTTTGATCTTATGGAACACTCATAATCGAATCGGCGAATGTTGTTCGGTACGCTTTGCAACGAGCGTTTGAAACGAAAATGAATAGCATTGATAGCAACTATTATATTAATGTTTTTTAAGCTACTAATGAATAGTTGTTGAATTTTCCCAGCTTCCTCAAGTTCAATGACTGTATTGTGGCTTTAGTTAGACAGTCAGACAATCGAATAATCACACTGCAGCCTTTATCAAGGTTGCGGTCGTCGAAAATGCTGTATTGTTGCAGAGCTTCCGCTACAAGCCTGTGATTCATACCTCTAGCCTACTGCTAGGCAAGTGGAAACGGAAAAAAAAACAAAACCCAAAAAGAACAAAAACTGCAAGTCCATTATTAATGTGGATCAACCTTAATTAAATCAAAACGAATTGAACATCTCCTCATCATAAATCTTCCGCTTACGAAATACACGCTCGAAAAATCGCACGCACCTTAGATTCAATTCAGCTTAGTGTCAGAATCATGAGGCACGATGGTGCGAAATCCGACAAAATGTATGTATACTAAGGTCACCGAAGATACGAGTATAGCTGGAAGCTATCCAGCTCTAATAATGCAAGGTAACAGCGGATCAAAGCTAATTACTCCTTCGTTGCTACGCCCTGCTTGATGGTACGTGCCTATTTAATTAAATAACATTCATCATGGTTACGAATGGAATGCAGACACCCAACTGACGGAAAAGAGAAGAAGTATAAAGAAAAAAAAACTAAAAAAAAACACGACCACTTTCATTTAAGCTTAATGATGGTTGTGGCCATGACCATAGCCAACGGTAGCAGCTTTGTTATAGCATTTAGTTCCTCGCATATGGAAAAAAAAGTTTGGCTCGATCTCGCGAGATCACTTAATTGATGGACTTGTAGCGTTTTTCGTATAGTGAGAGGTATGCATAGGTGGCTTGGCGCGGCGCGGTGCGGCATCATATCACAAAGTGTTTTTAAATTCGAAGTAATAATGTAGTTAGACCGTGATTCGGAGCACGGATACAAGCAGTTTTATTGGCGTCAATCAAACGCATCAAATTGAGATAGGCAATCAGTAGTATATGTACGTACATTTGTATGTAGAGATCCGACTATCAGATGGGCTAAAAGTGGTCAGCGTGGCTGGCCGATGATGAAGGGGATCATTGCTATGGGCATGAGCAGCTCTGAGTAAGCAAAAGAGAAAGGTCGTCGTGCAATTGGTTTAATTAATTTAATTTTTATTGTATTATTAGTTTAATTGCCTCCTTTATGTGGTCGACCGCATGTTGATGCCCATGTGTTAGGTCATAAATTTTTCGGTTGTTTGCAGGTGTGAACAACAGTGGCAAGTGGCCGCTGGTCGTGAAACGACCTCTGTCGTTGTTTTCGATGACTGCGACGACGGTTACGGTGAAGGGAAGGGTGTCCATGCCATGCCTATTCTTTGTTTTACGAGTATGATTTCTGGTTTACTTTTTCGTCGCACATATGTGCATGCATACGTATCTAGTACTTGCGCTATTTTATTGCATCATTTTAATTGAATAAAAGTGAACACAAGTGATATGTCAATTATTGTCTTGTTGTCACTGTTACATATCAGGTACTCCTGGGGTAAAGTTGTTGGTGCGGGTTTCCACTTAACAGGGTGTTTGTAATTTAATAGCGCTTTTGTAATTAGCAAATGCGAGTACAAAAAGTCCGAAAAACCGCAAATACAAATCCTTTAAACGGTTGACCTTGTTTTAAATCAGTGTTTATAGCGATTTGTTTGGTTTATATTTTATTCAAAGCAGCATCGACTCTACTATTACCGATCAAGTTCTGTAGCGAACGGTAGCGGAAGGGTGATTATGATCGTTTATGTAAATCAGCCTAATTGAATTTATCTGATGGCGTCTAGCTGGGGACGCCTAGCCTGTTTAAAACTAAAATTAGATGGGAATAGGAATGCAGGCCCCAAGGATTTACCATACTAGATCCGATCTCCGGTCCTAGATAGTTGGCTCAAGGTTACGTTCTACTTTCAGTGACCTTGTATTATTTATGTGATTGGATTTAACACATTCCTGTTCTAAATTGGTTTGTAATCCGGTTTGAAATTCATGGGTTGCCAATATGAGCATAATTCACATGAATATTAACTGAAAATTGCATTTTTTGGTGAACCAACATCTCGATAGTGGTGAGCCAAAATAGATAGACTGTGCACAGAGAATGTATTTGCAGTGCTTTGCCCAAACTGAATGAAATAAATCTGAATGATTTCTGGTTTCAGGAGAATGGCGCTACCATTTTCAAACAATCAATTTATTGCTTACTAAATTTAAATTTCGCATTGTCTAGAGACGTTAATTGGCCCGCGATACGATTCAACACCTTCCTGTGGGGTGATTTGAAGAGTTAATTCTATCCCAATAACCAACCGATAATTCAGGACTTTAAAAGCAACATCCAAACTGGTCCAAACTGAAATTACTGCAATTGGTCTAGGTAGCATTCATTCATGGACTATACCACCATGTAGCCTTATTCTTAAAAAAGTCGTCAATGATTTTGACATCGGATGATGAACCACAAAAGAAGCCATGGTGGTCGCATGAACTGTGTTGAGCTTTATTCATAATTAATTCATAATTGAAATTGTGAGTCTTTAATCAAAGGAGAACTTCTACATTAGGTGTTGGCTCATCCCATATATAGACAAGGTGAATCCGGACCAGAATGGTCTTCAGCTGCTTTTGATACCAAGTCTAAGCTGGGGTTAAGGACTTTTGTCACTTTTGTGTACCATCCTAAAAGCAGTTGTATTATTTTGCTTCTTCTCTCGCGATAGCAGCCTAAGACTCTCGAAAGCTGAAAGGTACCTTAAGCTTTCACTTAAGTTTTCACAGCTATGTTAAATCCATAAACGTCTGTACATCTCCTTCCATTTGTGATTGCATTTTTTTCCACTCATTCACCAGCATTCCAAACTGAATCACAATATTTGTTCCTTCGAAATGGCCATCGATTTTTTCAGGCTTCCAGCGGAATATTGAGGTTTCCATATACATACATAAGTTCACCCCCGTTGCCAATTACCTGATGAACCAAATTCTGGGTCTTCCATAATCTCATAGTTATATCTTTCACTGACGTTGGGGCCAAGATATTGTAGTAATTCCGAAATTTCTGGGTTGGCATGTGACGCCAACGATACCGGGCTTAAACCGTAAGACTCATGTTATCGAATTCATATTTTGTGGTGTTTCTTCTCAACGGGACAGTGACATCTTTCGAAATCGGCTATTAACAAGAGGTCAGTGAGATGAATCGATCCACATGCAACTTGGATTGAGAGAAGTTTTTGCTTTTGTCTTCTTCGAGCTCTAAGGTCTTATATTATTAGGAATATAAATTAAATCTTAGCGTTTGACATAAATAATATTATCTTCATCCACTACCAATGCCAATTTTTTTGTCGTAAAACATTGGTTATAAGGCTCAGTATACGAGGATAAAGTGAAAAGTTCTCGGCCTGGCATAGAGATGGCGTTCTAATCAGCAAAAATTTGAGTTTCTTACCTGGGTGCCTATGTCATTAGTTTGTATGAGAAGATTCAATTAGTGCCACGAATTTTCGCAGTGGACGTCTTGCTTGTTTTTCATCAAGATTAATAAAGTTGAATATTTAATGGTCATAAAATTCTTCGTTTTGGATGGATTAACCCCTAAGGAAATTCATCCGAAATTGACAAGAGTTTACGCGGACTCTGCTCCCTTGATATCAACCGTCGAAAAGTTCGCAGTTGAATTTAATAATGGAAATATATTCCTTGAAGGTGACCTCCGTGAAACTATAAAAAAAAAATGCATGATATAGTGTTGGACGATGGGTGAGTGAAGGTGAGTGAGATGTGGTCGGGGGATATTGGAAGAAAGGGTATGGGAAACTTGTATAAGGAATTTAGGATGCGAGAGCTCTGCACAAGATGCTGAATGCCGATCAAAAACAAATACCGATCTAAAGCAAATGATTTTCAGCAATCTTTAGACCGATTCAAAAAGGATCCGATTGATTTTGAGCGGCGGTTTGTCACCATGAATGAGACATGGTTCCATCATCACACGCCAGAAACGAAACAGCAGTCCAAATAATGACTGGAAGCTGGTGGTAAAACGCCAAAGAGAGCGAAGTCGATCGCAAATCTCGGAACGTTCATGGCCAAGTGTGTTGAGGTTAAGGGAGATTATGTAGAAAAATAAAATAATTTTTTAGCTGAAAATCGTAGTTTTCTATTGTCAGGCCGGGAAATTTTCACCTTAACCTCGTATGTCATTAGCCTGAACACTTCGTATTTAATCGAATATGTCAAACAGTGTATCAGATAAATTGTTTTTGCGGGAACTTCTATTTCATTTCTATAATATGAGAAAGTGCTGCCAAAGTCATAGCCTTTTCGTGGACCATGCTGTAGCTGAGCACACGTTGTACGTTTCAAAAATGATAATTTCGACTTGGAAGACAAGAATCGACCCGGATAACAGTTAAAGTTGGAAGATAAAAATTGGAGGGACTGTTCGATAAGGACCCATGTCCTTAAAAAGAAAAAAAACTTAAAGTCGTGGGAATTATCGTAATTAAACCCAAGAATCGTCGCCGTTTTTCGCTTGTAAATAGTTGTTTTGTATCGAATTTTAACCACTGACAAAAAGGGAGCCATTACGACAATCCTAAGTGCCAAATGTTATGGGTTAAGCCCGACCACCATCATCATCAACGATGAAGCAAAATATGATGGTCCGCATTTGATGGGATCAGAAACTTTTTTTCATCTAAAATGCTCGAGAGTTAATTCCAACTTTCACTAGGTTGTTTTATCGATATTCATTTCTGACACGAAATGTCCTGACTAACACTTTCGATGGGGCAACGACAGTTTTCAATCGCCACCTTGTCCAAGCTAACGAGTTTGATTGGTGTGTTTAAACTGGGGATGACTTTGGATATATGAATGTTCACATATACAGTTGTAAACACTTCCATTTCACGATCCTTTCCAAGGTATACGCTAAAACTTGCTCTACTGACAACATAATTTGTTGCCTTAAACGCATGTTCTAGTGTCTATTCTCCTCGTTCTTCAGCTCCTGAGAGACTCCTTTCATCTTTTTGATAAACTTTCGAAAGTCTTGTGCTTGTACTCTCCTTTCAAATAGCTCGATAGCAGATCTCGTACTCAGTCGTTGCGTAGCCTTAAACGCTAATGAAGAAATATGAAATTTATGTAATAACAAGGTCACACGCTCGAGAGTGTATATATATTTGAAAGCCAGGCGGGAACTTTAAATAATTGTTTTTAATTTCAAATTAAGATTAACACTGTGATGTAGATCAGTGGAAATGAACATCGCGAAACACTTGCTCGCCATCCTTGTTCCTCAGGTGATCCATATATTCGGCCACATGATCATAGTATGCTCCACTTGCATGCAAACCCCATTTAAATGAAGTGAACACTCAGTGACAGATGGCATTAAGATCCATTTTTCTCCAATAAAGCGTGGGAGTAATAGAGCGAGAAATAGTGCTCAGAGTTACTCGTAGCTCCCTCTCCTCAATACGAACTGAGACCGTTCCGTCCCTCACCAGTAATTCCAAACCATACGAGTACCATGCCTATGCTCGTTGCGGTTGCCCGGACGACCGAAAGTAGTTTGTTTGTTCTCAAAGCTTGAGTTTTATTGCTTTTGTTTTGTTTTTGTTTAGCCTTAAGGTCTCCGGCGTTAGCCAGCAACTCGTGTACCCGCTGTCGTCAATAGAGCGGCTGAATGTTTTGCCCAGCGCTTCAAAGCAGATATAACCCATACGATATGAGACAACCGACAACCGACAACCATATGGACCACACCCAAGCCCGAGGGTAGATTTAAACCTGATGAGGTCGGTTTTGCATCTCGCAGATACACAACCAGCAACAAGCACCAACACCATCGTCATGGTTAGGTATTGCATTAGATGAACAGCGGCAGTAATCTGGATTGAGAGCTTTACACGCTTTGTCTATCGGGCAGAACACCAATATCATCATCGTCCGCCGTGCCGTCGCCGTCGTCGTACAGACAAAAATGCTTGATTGGATTCGCGAGGAGGAGAATAAAAAAAGGAAAATAAATAAATAAATCGCAACTGCTCTGAGTTACATGTCTATGAGTACTATGAATAGAAAACGTCGGACTACTTTACGTGTGCTGTTAAATTGGGATTAGATGATTTGCGTTGCCGTGGAGGAATTCGCCTACAAACACCCATAGCTACGGTGTGTATAACCTGTTTTTAGTGTCAATGCGGCGGTGGTGGGGCTGGCTTCGAATAGTTGGCCGGACAGACGCGACGACTGCTGGACAGATAGACAGATAGCCTTTACCCGTTGTATTATGGTCGTCTAACTGAACATTTACCTTTTTCTACATACTTACATGCATCCACGCCTGCCGCCCCTTCACCCCTGCCACCCACCGCCGCCTTCCTTACTTAGTTCACTTTCAGTTTCAATGCTTTGCAAAAATTATATCTTGTACTCTCTACGAGAATACGACTCCGAGATACTCGTACTTTGCTCTTCGCATATAATTTTACATATGGTATATGCCGGTCTATGTTATATGTAGATAAATTGAAGTCATACATTATCTAATTGTGTTGAAAGAGGCGGGAGCAAGCCAATGACGGAGTCAGAGCCAAAAGTGGATTAAGCTGACACGAAGGTGTTGTTGTTCTACCATTTACGTGAAATGTGTCTTTGAGATGGAACACATGATGCATAGGCGGAAGCTATTGTATTGTATTGTTTTGTACTTTGATCGCTTACAGAGATATTTAGTGCTTAATCCAGAGTCAGCTCCTCGGTGCCAGTCAAAGCCACAACGACAGTCTTCGAATTATTTCGTAATCGCTCCTCAAACGACAGGCTCGCCAAAACTTACCGACACAGATCACAAACTCGGAATAAAGCGGCTTTATTTTATGAATATTTATCCATGAGTCGCACATAGAGATGGTAGTACATGCTGTTATACCACGATAGAAACGCGACAGGCTTCGACAACCTATACCAACCTGGGCTAATCTGGAGCAATTATATAATGCGAAGACACGCGATCGGCACAGGACAATATATCAATTTCATTTTTACTTCTGCTGCGACATGAACTACATTCACTTCTATCAGATATGCACACGAGAATGTGCTCGGTTGATGTCCTACTTGTCGCTTTGGAGGAGATATTTGCATTTCCGAGACTTTTACAGAGCTCGTTGGCAGAGAAAAGTCGATTTGAGTTCAGTTATACACTCAAGTATATCGCTGTCGGTTAGTTCCTTAAGCTTGAGTGCAGATGGGCAAATAGCTTCGCAGTGCATATAACAACAGAACATAGGATACAGATCGCCTGTAACGGAGGAATCGATTCAACATACATAAGTATGTAGACCAACTGGTACTGAATGAAATGATTCTAATTTTACAATCTATGTATTTAGACGGCACCACTATCATACCCCGAATTGTGAGATCATCTTATATTTGCGTACCCCATTATTGATGCATCTGACCACAGACTCTTCACCGGATCTGTCCGGAATTCACTTTTATCATTTCGTAGTCTAAATTGTTGTCTTTCAGTGGTCAAGAGTTTTCTCATGAGCTTTGCTTAGAAGAACTGGGTAACCCAGGTTGCTGTGATTGACAAATCTTCTTCTAACTTTCTTTAATTTCTGCGTTTCTACAGAACCAAATAGGAAGAACAATCAGCTTGACTTCCATGACATTTTACGGGCTAGATTGAAAAGAGCTTGAGATGTTTAGCCTTGAATATATCGCGTTTTGTGTGCTGGCTAGTAGGTTTTTCATGATGTTTTTAAAGATGATAGGAAGGATATATAGATCTCAGTAATGAATAATTTCTGAATGCCAAATGTCGTATACATATCGTAAAATTCGTGAATTTTTGGTGTTTCAACAATTCGAAGATTAGTGAAAAAAAAAATTATGAAACTCAAGTGGACGCTCTATTGAGAATATTGTTGCTACTCGTATAGCAAAACACATACCGTATCTTCGACATCAATATTCTGACTGTTTGGCATCTTTGAACTTAGGTTAAGTTACATGAGCTCATCACAACTCTATGGAATAATGAAATCATCCCTGAGGATTGAAAAAACTTGGTCATCATTCCAGTACATATTTAAAAAGGGTGAACGCACACAGTTGCCATCAAGTTGTTACAAAGTGTTGTCGGATATTCTTTTAATCATCAAATCCTAAGGAAATAATTGGAGGCTACCAGTGTGGCTTGAAAAGAAATTGCTGGTCGACTCACCAGATTTTTACTATACGACAAGTTGTAGAAGAGAAATTGGATTTTAACGAAACGATCCATCAACTATTCGTACATTTTAAAGAGGCGTGGTTTTATGGCTAGAAATATCGAAAATGCCTTATTTAAATCATTCGAGATAAATGAAGGATTAAAACAAGGGGTCGCCTTATCACCACTTCTTTTTAATTTGTGTTACCGCGAAACCGCCCCCCTTCGCGCTATCGTCTGCAAGGTCGATCCTTAGTAGATCCTTAATCTATCTCAAACCAACTTAAGCATAGTGTACAAAAGTAATAATAATATTAAAGAAAATGAATAACAAAACATCCAGTAAGACAACAAAAGAAACGATAAATAAAAGGAATAATGAATAAAAAAAAAAATTAAAATAAAAAAAAACATAAAACCCCTCTCAACTGCTGGTCTCGAACCCGGAACCTGACTGGATTGCAGTGTTATCACTGCGCTTGATCACCTCCACTGTCGTCCCTCGATGAGAAGATTGGTGTTTTAGTTCACTACTGTCCTACCTTTAGTTTTTCCCTTATTTTAATATTATGGTTTTATTTCATTATTATTTTTTCCCCACTTTGTTTTTCATATTTTATGAATGAGCTTAATTTTTTTTTGTTCTGTTAAATGTACATACGTTGTCACTGATTCCACAATTTTTTTTTTCTGGCAACCTGGCAAAGGGAAAAGGAACGGTCTCAGGGGTGTCAGATGCTGGTTACCGACTGTCGCCCGCTGCCGGAATCACCGCCCGAGTCACGCGAAATTTCTTTTTTTTTCTTGCTTCAATCCCGTCTATGAACTACTCCGTTTTATAATGAAATTGATTTATTATTAAAATGGTTTGTGATTCGGATACCCCCAATATCAATATCAAAATCCATATTTATAAAACTATAATAAGGCCAGTGACACCACAGATGTGAAACTCGGTCTTTGAGTAAGAAGGAGGAAAATACACCCACGAAAACCAGGTCTTAAAGATAACCTCTGGGAAGAAACGGGACCAAGTAATAAGATCGCGAAGAGTAAGATGGGCAGGATGCGTAGAACGAATGGGCATTAGAACTTACAGTCGAAAGAATAAAAATGCTGACGGCATAACACTCGCAGTATAAGATCACTTCAAAATTCATACTCTGTGTGTGCATTTCCAATATAATAGTTTAGTGGCATGAAAACAAAAAAGTTACTGTGAACTACAATCAACTAGGACAACCACCCCCAGAGGGTAGTGAACAAACATCTTCGACACAAACCATCTGTACCTCGTCTAGGTTGTGTGACAAACACCATAACACCAAACACTCTTGAACCTGCGCGAACCCTATAAAACAAATGTTTTAAGATTAATCTGGATTTTATTTATACAGCATACCGAAATGCCACCAGCTGTTTTCAGAGCCTAGGGTATTTTCTCATGTATTACCATGTGCTGCTTTGAAGCCAGCTTTAGATGAAAGCGTCGGCAACAATTATAATTATTTGACTTATTAATTTTATAAATTTAATACCAGTTATCATGTTTTGAATTTATCTATTCATGTGATCTCCATGCGGACTGATGCCCTATTGATCTCTGTTAATTATCACAGATTGTAGACATTGTTTTATGTTAACGTAGTCAATGAAGGTTTCAAACGTCCTTGGAGATCATACTCTCGAGTTTTTAACTTCTTGTTTGGAACGGAAATTTAGAATTTTTAACTTTCCGAGTTAAAGCCTAGAACTCGAATCTTTTGTTTCTCAACAATTGGGGTGTGTTCATGGGTACGTCCACTCGTAAGTTCGTTACCTTTTTTTCGCCTCGTGTAAGGATAACGAGTTTGGAGGAATTTTATACGACGCACAGTTGCATGTAGAACATATGACAACAATTTCAGAAAATATGAACTAGCGATATGGTTTTCATAACGAAAAAACTCTTGTTGTAAAATGTTCTTCTATAGTTTGACAAACAGAAATGAGAAGAAGATTGTTTGGGTAAACCAGTTGCACCCAAGAACATAGATTTTTGGTTTAAAATAGCACACGGCTTACATAATTGTTTAGATTAGGTTGAATATTGATATGCCGAGTGATAAATTGATCCTCAACTATTGTTCTCTGGCATATTACAGGTGTGAAAGTGAAGGCAGTGTGTTCTCGGTGCTTGGCACTGGTACACGGTTTAAGAGGATGACATGTTAAATTAATGTTGTCCGATCTGTTGCTATACTGCGTGTAACCTTGCCGTTGGGATATCGTTTTTTGTTGTTTTTTCTTTTTTTGTAATGACAATTATAAAGAACTCCGTGGAGCAGATGGTAATGGATAAATTTATACTGCAGGCTGGAGCAGTTCGGGAAATTGTGCTTTAGGTTGTAAGAGTTACATTTTTCCTTCAGGGAATAAAAGGAATATTGATATCAGAGCATGAATAAAGTTTTTATTTTAAAATGGGAAGAAAAATTGTTCCGGTAGACTTATTGGATCTTCGGAGCCTATGATGGAAAATGTAAATGAAACAGAAACAAAAAACGAGAACGAAATAAAAAAAAAAAAACAAATATCCAAACTGTCCTAAAAAACAGGCAAATCTTTCTGCGACGTTATGAATAAACTGGAAATATGTTAGTAATTGAGTTAAGAGTTAATTTTCTTGGAACATCCACTTTAAAAGTTAATTTGTAACGCAAAAAAAATGTCATGGAACACGAAGGTTGGAAAGGGGGACAGCCTAACCAAACAAAAAGTGATATTAAATCTTATGGAACGATGAGTCAAAATTAACTTGATTGATTGATTGCTTCAAATGGTCGACGATATGTATGAAGATAAAAAATTACCAAACTTACCGAAGTGCAACTGTATAATCAAAACCGAAAAATACTAAACTATTATAATAGTTTAGCCTTGTTTCTCGTGGTATGGGGTGGGGCTTTCCGTATCCGGGTTTAATAACTGCTTACTTCGAGGAAATAAAAGAAGTTATGCCCAAGAAAACATGCCGTTTTTATAGGCATTTATGCAGAGCAATTATCCGGAGCGTACGGCGATAATTGCAAAATAATTTTTCAAAAACCAAAGCCCCCATATACATATCTGCGGACCTGAACCTACGTTGGAAAAGGTGTATAGAAAGTACTTGAAGACCAGATTGAAAAGGAGAAGTTCAACAAAGAAGACGATTTAAGGCAAATAATCCAAGAAATATGGCAATCTATACCAGTGGGAGCTTGACAGCGTTTTGCAGAAAAAATGAAATACCAGTGCCAAGCCGTGAATTACGTAAATATTTGGCTTGATTCTGCTATCATACAAATTACATGTGGTTTTGCTTTTTGTTTCAGGCTTCTGCTATCTGTTGGAGCACTCAGACACAAAACATACAAGTCCATTGTACTGCCAAACGGTCACCTAGATGGCCTTACAGTTTATGAAGTGTGTGCGATAAAGCTTAATGCCGATTCCGAACGCCGAGAGTTGATAAGCTTTTTCAATGCAAGTGTACAGCGGGGGAGCTTTGCGAGTACTCCGCCGAGATATGTAGATCATTCGATGGCGTTGGTGTTATTGGGAATCTGCTCATCACGCGTCAGCCGCCGAACCACTACCCACTGCGCCACGGCAGTGCTACGATCTCTATGTGAGGCCTCTATAGTTTGAATACGGCATTTTAAAAAGCATGAGACGTGTATGCGTATGTTCGTTCATAAGTTCATCAACCTTTTTCGTGATGCATATGAATTTCAAAGACGATATTTTCGATCTGTGATTTCTAACCTCCAATTATAATCGAATGTGTTTGTAATTTAGGTAGATCAGTAGCATCTTGTCTTCTTTTGGAAAATATTCAAAAGCAACATCCCATATCACGGTAGGGGGAAAATAGTATTGTAGTTCGAAGCGATTTAGGCCTTTTTGGAAGACCTTTGTATCGGCATGACCATATCGGGACAGGTTCGGTTTGCGTAGTAATATTTCATCGACCCTAGGCTAATCGGTTTGATTCAAGTTCAGTCAGTAAGACATGTCATGTTAATTTCGTAGAGTTCGCAAGCCATATAAGCTAACAGCACCCTCCGCCGCATCGGGCCATTCGATGCCAAAATATTGCAGTTATCGCTCACATCTGCAGTTGATCGATGAATGAACCAATCTGCCACAGTACTCCCACCAAGAGACCGTCTGGTGTATGAGTATGTATTCCAAAATGCCAACAGGTATGAGTCACTAACAAACTGTCCACCGGTAAGGGGCCATCGCCCAACGCTACCAAACACCGAAGAATGCCGAGCCCCGTAGCCTTGTAGTGACAGTGCTGCAGGCGACCACAAGGAATCATGTTATTTATCGGTTTTATTAATTATATCCCGTTTTACCGCTTCATATGTGTCGTACAAGTATTCTACTTGGAGCCAAACAGGCGCTGGGTTTGCCTCGTTGCATGGTGTACGACGAACAACAATGTCTAATGTGCTGCTCGTTGAGATAATATTTCGCAAAACGCGTCTAATGACCGTGTGCTCCGGTATGGGTTGCAGCAGCGCTGCATACCTAAGCGCAATACAGCACCTAGGCGATTTGATCTAATCCAATATCCATTATAGAGACGATTGCAAAATCAATTTTTGATCGACCAAAGCAGACCAAAAAAAAACAACAAAAAGATGGAAAAAAGTAGAAAAGATCCAGCCATCTGTATATTATATCAAACATCCGTCCTAGATGTTGGCAAAGTCATTGAACATAACCATTAGCGGGAGTCCTCGCAACGCGACGTCCATTCAGCATCAACATATCCGTCGTGCGCCTCTGCAGACTCACTCATTCGGAATGAAAAATGCATATCAGATAGACGTAGCGATAGTGCGCAGCAGTGGCGGCAATCTAGGTAGCAGCAACAGCTACAGTGGTCCTCCGCGAAGCATATTGCTCACAACTCGCAGTGGTATGTACCTTAATTTTATGGAGCCAAAACCACCACCTCGAGCAGTAAGCTATTGGTTTCCTTGCAGCAGATTGCAGCCAGTTCAGTTAGTTGCTGTTGCCGCGTCGCGATGCTGCCGCACTGCCTCCGCGCAACTGCAATGACTGCCACCGCTGCTGTTACTGTTGCTGTTGCTGCGGCCATTAGGCCAAAACGATTTTCTTGCGCGCTAGCGAGTATCTTTGTGCGACAGGCGGAGGTTGGTAGGAAGGCAAACAGGCAAGCAGTAAGCAAGCAAGCATTTGGCGGAAGGTACGAGTATTCTACAATACCGAGTGCACAGCCTTAGAAGTTACGAAATACTATATAGCTCGTTTCCAGCACTGAGACTGACCACACCTTTGCTGCGGCGGGTATTGCAACGAGCGCGCACTTGGAATGATTTTCATTTGGTCCGCGGACTCTCTGCTGCTCTGCTGAGGCTCCACATGATTGCACTATTTATAGTGATGCATTTTAGTTTATGGTCTGCAGCTACTGCAGCTGCCCGCCCCGCCGCATGGCAATATGTAACATTGTACTTTCGTAAGAGATATCCATTCACAAATTGAAGGCATAAATACTCAAGTATCTGCGTAGTCTTTTTGCATCGCGTCAATAACGTGCGATACGTGTGCAGTTTCCTTTTGTTCCCTTACGAAATTCCGCCAAGTTCTTTCCTAACGCTCCCGAATTCTATTACCTCCAATTTGGTTGTGAAATAAATGATTTAAAAGAAATTAGATCCAATTAAAAGCATGTAGAATGCAACTGTTCAGGTATTGGTGAAAGCAAAGCAAATTACTTAAGAGCAGAACCCATCTTGTCCGATCACCACAATTACCGCTACTACACAAACCTATGTAATTTAATTAATTTTTTCTTTCCAATTTGACTTTATTACTAATTACATGTTCAGCTAATTGTTTCAGTAACTTTAAAGAACTAAAGCGCAAGTAGGTGATCCATGGCGTAATCTATCCATGACACTTTCTATAATACCTTCATCGAGCGCGCTGCACACGACCAAAGTCACTTGGACGCGCACGCGTCACTTACATACCCACTGAGCCTCTCCATTTACAAGCACGATTCCATTCACCCAGCTAATCGCACTAATATCAATCGGTGCAGCCTCGGATCCCAGTCAAGCCAAGTAAAACTGAAGAGAAAAAATGAAAAAAAAATAAAACATTTCAATCGAGAGACATAATTTATTTCAGAGCAAATGCAAACTAATTAACTTAACTACAATAATAATCGAGCGAAGATTGGATAATTATCTAACAGAATTATAGCATTTAACGCAATATACCGATCTATATTAAACGGTGATTGCGACGACAACTATGAGCACGAAGATGGCGACGACGAGGACGATGGCGGTGCACGTCCAAGTTATTACCCCTCCGTTGCATATTGATACCCCGACCAAGATGCTGTTCACAAGCAGTGCGCCGCAAGTGAATTGTTTGTTTGTCGTCAACTGACCGACCGTTAACTATGAATATTCATGAGAATGAGTAGCCTCGTACATATGTTTGTTTGTATTCGCAATCGACCGCTACAACGCAAACTGCGATTATACATACTCGCACACCGTGCGTGTATCCAAATTCGATGTGAATGCGATAAGAGCGGCGCGATCACATCTTGCTGTTCACATATTCGTAATTTTGTGGCGCGAACTCATATCATAAAATGAAAATTATGTCAAAATTAAATTCAATTTTATGATATCCAATTCGCAATCGAACGTAAAACGAACCCTAACAGCAGTCGGCGGTTTTAAAAATATAACATATTGGCGGTAATGAGCGCCTTTGGCGACACGAATACCGTTGATGTCTTCATTCCATCAACACCCCATGAAAAACTGCACTTACCTATGCAGCTTTTCTAAAATGGAATTGAATTAAGACGTTTGTTCAAAAAATAAGGTGACTTTTTATTTTTTTTTGAAAAAAATATTTATGTATTCATCAAAATCTATTTTGGACCCTTCAGCGTGTAGTGGTTAATAAAACACAAAAAAAAAATATATATTATAATATACATATATTATAATTATTTTTATATTTTTGGTCGTCCTGTATCCTGTCGCTGAATCGAGTATCGTCTAAACGTTTTCTGTCAAACTGATCGTCTGATCTTCCCGCAAGAAATGTCAGCCCACGGTACCGTATTTTGGTATCTTTAAAAGCAGTACATTTGAAATTTGTGTCTGAGTCCGTGAAATAAAGTCGATGACATAAGGTCAAATCTGGAACGTCGTTTTATTTTCGGTGTGCACATTGGTGACTACAATTTCAGAAGTGGGATTACCCCCTACGAACTAATTTGAAGTTAAAATACAAAAAAAAAAAAATAAAGAATAAAAATTAAAAGTTTTAAAGCCATTTGGGTACAGTTTAATTGAAAAAAAAAGATTTTCTTTAATTGGAGTGCAACGCAATGTCCCACGAGTGGAATCAATTTTTGGAATTGGCAACGGTTGCCACATTAAGGCTTGTGTTGCGTTCATTGAGGTTGCAGACCAGTGGCAGCAAAGCAGAATTGAAATTGAGAGTGCAGGAAGCAGTTGAAGACTTTTCTGACGACGAAATCACCAAGATAATTCAACAGCATACGTTTGGAAGTATGGAAGTTCATGCAGATGGTTCGGTATCCCATGATGAGCACGTGTATCACGACGAAGACGAGCCAGTTGACCAGATCGACGAGGAACTCAACAGACTCCGGAAGATTTGCAAGAAAAAAGAGGAATTAACAGAGACAAATGGAGGAAACAGAAGCGAGCCATGGACCATGTGCTTCTTACAATTTTAAAGACATCGAGGATGTGAACATTTAGTGGGGACGATCATTTCCCCGTGAATCATTGGATTACGCAGTTTGAGGAGTACGCAACACTTTTTAATTTCGATGAACGAACAAAATTAATTTTTGGTAAAAGGCTTATAAAAGGTACAGCCAAATTGTTTGTGCGGCTCAAAGAACTTAAGAAGTTGGACGGAATTGCAGACAGCGTTATTGAATGAATTCAAGAAGGTGGTAACTAAAGCTGATGAAATTGCTTCGCATAACCCAATTGAAGAGGAGGACTTGCTACAATTTATTATTAAAGGCATTCCGGACACAGATGCCAACAAAACCATCTTGATAACATCGAAGAACTAAAACTTGCCCTGAGAAAGTACGAAAAGTTTAAAATCAACACCCGTGATAATTCTTCTACCAAAACAAGATGTTAAAACCTGGAACATCTTCATCTTTTAGTCATACAAAGGCGTTTAATAAATCAAATGCAATAAATAAAAATAATTCATCCGTCGAAAAAGTGATTGTTCAAAACAGTGCAAATGGCAGACAAGACAGGAAACAAGTTACTTATTTTAAGTGTGGTGGCCTAGGTTTTAAAAAACTGTCTTAATCAAGGTTCAGTTTTAACCTCGCAACGTATAAGGAACAATTTCAATGGAAGTAGTGTGCCCTACAACAGCAGCAGCAGTGATGGTAAAGTTGGTGATGTTGCAAGTCAATACATCAAAAAGCGGGAACGACAAGTCTTGCAACGCAATGAATTTGAAATATATATCCAGTTCAAACACGACCGAAGTTTCAATGAACCTCAAGACTCTTCCGGACTCTGGAAGCCCAATTAGCTTCATACAACAGAGATTTGTACCTTCGTTTATGGTGTTGCCTTTGAACGACGGCAATCGTTCATATTGCGGCGTAAACAACAGTCGCTTGGATATTTTGGGAAGTATCAGTTCACTTGTACATTTTGATAACTTTTTAAGTAACTTACAATTACTTGTAGTAAAGAATTATTCGATGAGCTACCCTATTGTACTGGGTCGAGACATTATTGGAAACATGGTGGTGTTGCAGTATCGAAAAAGAAAGAAAATCTACCTAACGAAACTATCATCAAGAATCACCATACTTCACACCCTCTTCAGCAGATTCCTACGCAAAATGTTTTATCGGATGGTAATGCGAGTACTGTAAGTGAAGATATTGAATTTATTAATCAGATTTTAAATATTGACATAAATTATGATAAAAATGTTTTTGATTTAAACGATAAGATATCCGTGAATGTTAAAAAGAGCGTTAGGGAAAGCGTAAGGGATATAGTTCAAGGGGTTTATGAACAAAATCAATACGTTATTAGTCCAGTAGATGATGATTTTAAGATGAGGATAGTATTATCGAACGACATTCCATTCCGTGGCCCTCCAAGAAGGTTACCGTATTCTCACAGACTTGAATAAGAAAAGATATTAAATGATTTACTTTGTAAAGGCATCATACGTGAATCCTGTTCTGAGTATGTTTCACCAATAGTTTTGGTACAAAAAAGGAACAAAGAGCTACGATTGTGTGTAGACTTCCGGGAACTTAATAGAGTAACTCTACGTGATAACTATCCTTTACCTTTAATCGACGATTATATTGATAACCTCAGAAATAAAAGGTATTTTACTACGTTAGATTTAAAAAACGGTTTTCACCATGTTCCACTAGCTGAGGAATCGATGAAATATACAATACGTCCTTCATTACGCCACTAGAGCAGTATGAATACACACGAATGCCTTTTGGCCTAAAGAATGTGCCTTCTGTGTTTGAGCGCTATATGAAGCACGTATTTGGGGAATTGATTTCGAAGTCCAAAATCCTTACCTATTTGGATGATATTCTTATAGCTACCGAGACAGTTGAAGAGCATCTCGATACCCTTAAAGAAGTTATGAACATTATTACAAGGAAGGGACTTTAATTAAAATTCGACAAATGTTTGTTTTTGCAAAACGAAATTGTTTATTTGGGATATAAGATAAATGAAACAGGCGAAAGGCCAAATGATATTAATATCAAGGTAGTTAGTGAATTTCCACTACCATCTTCTCCCAAGAGTGTACATAGTTTTTTAGGACTCTGTTCCTATTTTAGAAAGTTTATCAAACATTTTGCAAACATAGCTAAGCCTCTTTACGATCTTTTAAAAAAAGATGCACCTTTTGTTTTTGGTACTAGAGAAATAGAAGCATTTGAGATTTTAAAAGCTAAACTGATTGGAATACCTGTTCTGTCTATTTATAGTCCGCACAATGCGACTGAGCTGCATTGTGATGCAAGTATATAGTATAGGTTTTGGAGCTGTATTACTTCAAAAACAGGAAGACAACAAATTTCATCCGGTGTTCTACTTCTCTAAGCGTGCAACGGAAGCAGAGAGTAGATACCATAGTTATGAGTTGGAAACATTGTCGATAATTTATCCTTCAAAGCGATTTCGAATATATCTTTTAGGGATACCCTTTAAGATCGTGACAGACTGTCAAGCCCTCGCATTAACCCTAAAGAAAAAGATGCTTAATCCGCGTATATCGCTATGGGCATTGGAATTACAATCGTTTGATTACACAATCGAACATAGAAAAGCTGATCGCATGTCGCATGCTGACTCTCTTAGTAGGTCTTTCAACATCCCTCATATCGATGATGAATCGTTTGAGTTTGTGTTGGCAGCAGCTCAAAAACAGGATCCCAAAATTGTGTCAATTGCTTCCGAATTAGAAAAAACGGAGAGCGCTTATGTTGAGATGATTAATGGTCTTATTTACCGTAAAGTGAAAGATAAAGTCCTTTTTTACGTCCCTTCACACAAGAGCAAGTTATTCGCACTCATCATGAGGCTCTTTGTCACCTAGGGGTCGAAAAATGTTTTGAACATCTATCTTGCATTAATTGGTTTCCGAAGATGAAACACAAGATAAGGACTGTCATTAAAGGATGCGTGAAATGTATATATTTGTCACCTGTATCAGGGAAACTTGAGGGTAGCCTACATTCAATACCTAAAGGAAAGTGCCCATTTGACACTTTACATATAGACCATCTTGGTCCATTATCAAGTTCTCGGTCGAAAAAGTGTCATCTTTCTGTTTTGGTTGATGGTTTCATCAAGTTTACCAAACTATATCCAGTGAGAAGCTATATCAAAGTAAGGAAGCTATCCTTTGTTTAAAATCATTTTTTGAGAATTATTCCAGGCCGAACAGAATAATTTCTGATCGTGGTTCTTGTTTTACCTCAAATGAATTCTCACAATTTATTAAAGAGAACAATATCGTACATGTTAAGGTCGCCACTCACTCGCCTCAGTCGAATGGGCAAATAGAGCGACTTAATCGTGTCCTTATCCCTATGTTGGCGAAGGAGTGTGAACCAGATAAGACTAGTAATTGATACAAGCATATAGTTAAGCTCGAATATGCCATAAACAATACTGTGAATCGAAGTACGGGTTTTACTCCTAGTATGCTTCTATTTGGTAGGGATCAGAAGGGTGTACTTTGCGATAAAATCCAAGAGTACCTTAACGAACATATAGGAGTTCCTCATGCCAGCCTAGAAGAAATTCGAAATAAGGCCGAAGAAAATATTACCAGGGAGCAAATACATACGTAGTAAAACTTATTATGACAGTCGCCATAAAAGTCCTACGCGGTATCGTGTAGGCGACTATGTTAGGGTTAAAAACATTGTCACAACTCCAGGGATAAATAAAAAACTTTTGGCTAAATTCAAGGGCCTATATGAAGTAAGAGAAGTTTTGCCTAACGACCGGTATGTTATAAAGGACATTGAAGGATTACAGCTGACTAGGTTACCATACAAAGGGATCAGTTCCCCGAGAAATATAAGGCCTTATGATGTCTCAACGAAGGAGTTGAAGTATAATGAGGACTGTGATGATGGTGAGGATTGCGATGAGATCGATGGCAACCAATAAAGAAACTGTGATGTTTTACGCACTTAAACCAATGTTTTTAGAAGTCTTTTAAATAAATACGTTTAAATAAATCTGCGCATGTGTCATGTAGCCATTAGTAATAATTATTTGGATTGTTCGTTTAATTGGAATTGATCAAAATTATTTTCATAGATATGTACATGTAGATATTTTTATGAATCTTGTTTTATAAAATTAATTTTAAATTTTTTAAATTAAAATCGGGTCGATTACACGATCAGGGTGGCCGAAATGTAGTGGTTAAAAAAAAACAAAAAAAAAAAAAAACTTATTGTGAATACTCATAATTATTTTTATATTTTTGGTCGTCCTGTAGTCGCTGAATCGAGTATCGTCGAAATGTTTTCTGTCAAACTGATCGTCTGATCTTCCCGCAAGAAGTGTCAGCCCACGGTACCGTATTTTGGTATCTTTAAAAGCAGTACATTTGAAATTTGTGTCTGAGTCCATAAAATAAAGTCCTCCTCAGATATAATACACTTGCGCGAGCGCTTTTTGCGAAGCGCTTCTGATAGGCCCGTTTTGCATGTCCTCGAGCCTTTCCAGCAATGCGGTCTTTGTCTCTTCAATCGTATCTCATCTCAGTCCTTTTCAGTATTGGGAAGGGAAATAAGTCGTAGGGGCCAAGTCCGGTAAATACTGTGACTGTGACATGATAACGGTACTGTTCTTGGCAAAAAACTTACACACGAGGTACGATGAGGGAGTTAGGTGCGTTATCGTGATTTAACGTTTACTTCGTTTCGTTTCACATAAACGGTACCTACATAACTTCAATATAATATTCCTTTTTGAAAGTTCAATCTTCCGGCAAGAACTTAGGATTAACCACGGCATTGTGAACGAAGATAACTTGGCTTTTGGGTCTTCTTATCGTTTTCATTGCGATGATTGGGCTTTGGTTCCAACATCATAACCATATACCGAATGGTCGTTACAAGTGATGAACCTTTTCAGCAAATATGGATTACAATTCTCGTTATTCAATAGCTCCTGCGCTGCCTCTTCAGGTCAAAATTTAGAAATTTCGGAACAAACTTCGCTGACACATGATTAAAATATCTGAAACAATTTCATATCATGAGCGAATAGATTTGCCACTTTCCACAGTAACTTCTTTGGTAGTGAAATTGACGTGTTGGGCAGTCAAAAGCGGATATCGTTGTTAACTTCTTTCCGGCTTCTATTAAGAGCTTGTACCACATATAATTTAATTTTTTTTGAGTAAACTCGCCAAGTACCACAGTCAACATTTCAAGTATGCTGAAGCACTTCATTTTATTTTTCACGCAAAATTTAATAGAGCTTTGATCAAAACGCTCTAAGCTTGATTTACAAAAACAAACCAAATGTTTGATATGGCTGTCAATATTTGTATCAACAAAATAATAAAAAGAAATCCAACATCGAAAATAGCTCACGAAATTCAAGAAGTCCACAAGGATCCACTGCCCCTTGATTTTGGGCAATTCACCGATTTTGCGACGTTAACGATGGTTATTTGGTTTCAATTTTTGCACGAGCTTGATATGGTAAGTTTTAAAGCCAAGCTGCTACGGACAATATCAAATCGATTAGTTTGAATATTATTCACACTTTCCTGAACCGATTCAAGATGTCTTTCAAAACGCACTTTTCTTATAACATCTTGCAAAGAAAATGTGTGAAAACGGTCAAAAACTAGCGGCGTGTAAGTGAAGCATTTGAAGCATCATTTTGGAATTAAATTTTTTAAATTTGGTAACGTTGTTGATACTTGTAAGTAAGAAAGACAGTTTTTGATCTGAGAATTGATTTGTAAGTGATGGCTTAGGGTAGGTTTTCTACTTTTAAGCCTTTGGCTACCACTTTGAAAGATAGAAGACATCATACGAACGTACTAGACGTTAAATCAAACAGATGAGCGAATTGCGATTCAGACCACATCCTAATTATCGCCAAATTAAAAACCGGATCCAAATTCACAGAAGCGGAACATAACAATAAATAAAAAATTCAACGTTGAAAAGTTAAAGGGCCCTTGGATGCAGCAACAATAGCAGGTCTAAATGAATAACCGATTCGATGGCATAGAAACTAACGATTAAACAAGACAAGACAAGACAAGAAGCAGAATGGTCAAAAATAAAAAGTGTTGTAAAAAAGCGGCGGATAACAAAATAGGCATTTGCAAAGCCCCCAAAGTTAATCCTTGGTTTGACGAAGAAAAACTAACAGAGAAGCTCCTCACAACTATATCACAATTAAACTATGTATCTCCGTGGAATGTCGGGAAAAGAAGACAATTTATCATAGTTAACCTCTCGTCTGAAACCGAGTGTCGACTCTGTCTAGAGGACGAGGAAACTGCAGAGCACATAGCATGCCAACATAGGAAGCGTATCCTCCTCAGAGAAATCATGACTCCTGAGGCGATCAGCTCAGCTCCATCAAGGGACATCCTCACCTTAATAAGAAAATAGAGGAACTCCTCGTCTAATGGGCTAGGAAGCACCATATTTGTTAGCACTGGAAAAAAATCCCCGAGGAATGGAAAAGCGCGATAGCATTTTTAAACAAGATGGGATCAGCTCGCCGGGAGCCAAGCTACAATTCTAGGTCTTCTACCTTGAATTTTGCAAACTTTTACATGGATTTTAGGAACCCCAGTAACTAGGGTTTTAAAACCGGTTGCTATGAGCTCACAATCATGTATTTTTTAACACAGTCAAGTTTCGGACTTTGGTTTGTTATAGGCGTATAGACGGACAGACGGGCAGATATATGGTATATGCGTACAGACGGCCGGACAGATGGACAGACAGGTAGACCTTTGCTCCCTTACTCCACCTCTGCATGGTAGAAGGCCAAAAGGTTGACCGAATACAATATATCGCTGGGATCAAATTGTTACAAGGTCCTGCCAAATATTCTCTTAAAGGCATTGATATCATGCACTAAAGAAATAATCGGAGTTTGGCTTTGGGAGAAGCTATTCGACTAGTGACCAGATTTTCATTATATGTATGACACCTTCTAGAAAATAAATAGGAATTCCATGAAACGGTAAGCCCACTATTTATTTATAGATTCTATAAACCGATTGAAAATGTATCACGTCCTTATATGGTTGGGAATCCTGAAAAAGTTGGTGAAACTGATACAAGTATGCCTAAAGGAAATAAAAGGACAAGTTAAATTAAGAAACGCCTTGTCTGAACCACTCGAGATAAGTTAAGTATTAAAACGACTTCTCTTTCATTTGGTAATGTAAATGAAATGAAACCAAATATATTGTCACGAACCGGCTTGAATCAATTCAAATCTCGCACCTGATTGTACTCGATAAACGTTTTGAGAAAGTTGAACGTTGAGAGAAAGTGGGCGAATTCAAAAATATTAAAATCCGCTTTTATAAAACCCAATGACAATGACATGAAAACTTAGGAGAATCTATAGTGGAAAACAGGACGAAGAAACAGTCGACTGGAGAAAACTGCAAAATCAATAAATCGAGAAACTCTTTTCAGTCCCAAGCATTGTCCGAGTAATTAAATCACGAAGA
The DNA here is from genome assembly GCA_958301585.1 of Merodon equestris. Lineage (NCBI taxonomy): Eukaryota > Metazoa > Arthropoda > Insecta > Diptera > Syrphidae > Merodon > Merodon equestris. Next base: position 1,857,224 of record OY284416.1, on the reverse strand, counting down.
CTAATATGGGCAGGTTACGTAGAACGAGTGGACAATGGACGAACAGTCAAACGAATAATGACTGAAAAACCGGAAAGAAAAAGGCTTCCGTGAAAGTCGGGCCCTAAGTGGGAGGACAAAGGATGGACCTAGAAGAGATGGGACAGAACAGCGAAACTTTGGAAAGACTCATGACAACGAGGCTTAGCGAACCGTAGCCATCGAGGTTTTCCTACTTGCCAGAGTAGGCACAAGAAGGCTTTGTAGTGCTCGTTTCGACGAGAATGTCGCCGATGTGACTAAAGTTTTCCCTTTCAAAGTAAAGGCAATTCATCAGCTACTTCCTGCAGATCGTCTAAACCGTACCTCTCTTAAGCTTCAACGACGAAGTGGACGATTTTCGGTCGAATGTCATTATGAGCGACTAGAGCCTTTTCCATATGAATGGCACTGTGAATCCACGTTCCACGTTCATTCACAAAGAACCATTACGTCTACACAGGGAGTACAAGGTTACAATGGATGTGAGCGATACAGAAGCATGACTAACGACTTTTAAATGCCGCTAATTGATGAATTGGGCCTGGATATGTCTTTCTAATAGGGCGCCATTCTCGCGGCAATACAATAGATATTTTTAAAGAAGTGTTTTCGGGTTATCCAATGTCCTATTTTAGCGATGTACACTAGTTGGCAATATCGCATGATTTGATAGTTTTGGAATTCTTTCTTTTTGTCACAGTCACAGACTGGGGAAGCCCTCAAAGGAAATATCCACCAAGACAGCCAGAACTTATTTGCGAAATAATAAAAAATGAGGTAAGATTTAAAAAGAGTTTGGCGTCTAGTTGGTCGTTATTACCTTCAAAAAGTAATGGAGGACATTTAACGGTCCAAATAAACTTTTAAAAAAAACGAAACAATAACCTTAATCTACCCTAACCTCCTCCTCGAAATCAGCGTGAATCCGATCTACTAAATCTGAGATGCTTGCACTGCTTATATTTCTTGGATCAGTCCATGTTGATTTAAGTAGAGAAATGCCGTTATAAGAACCCTGTCGTGGCATGAATTGCTGAGGTATTGAGCCCCAGAGATCAGGTAATTACCCTTACAACCTAATTTCGAAGCTGTTTACTATAATCAGAGAATTGTCGAATTGTAAAACCCATCACATTCTAGCCTTCTTGTATTAGACCTCGTTGGGGTAAGATTTCGCGCACTCGAATTCACTGAACGATGGTGATGAGCCTTGATTATTATCTACCGTGATAATAACACATAGTCTGCCAGTAACAAGGAGTGTAAGCGCAGTTTTACGGAAGCAGGCAACGAGATATGTCACTTTAGTTCTTCCGTGCCTTTAGTAGCCATTTATTTACGTTTTTTAGCATGTCAAATTTTAAGCAAGTCTTATCCCCCAGTGGCTGACTGTCTGTTTGTAATTATATCCGAGTGCACGTGCATGGTTTTTGGACAAGTATCTGATATGTTTGTAGTTTCTTAAGCAATAAAAGGTCCCGGTAGCTGCTCTCAGGAAGCAGACAGCCACGAAGACGATGCTCCCTTTTATTCATTACTTGTTTGTGGTCTCGTAAACATTTAATAATTTTAAAGCTTAATAAAGTTCATTTGATTTCTTAACGATTCTTTGTCGATCAAACTAGTCCAATCGTTCGCCGGCACATACGAGTACACTCATACCATATTTATTCGACAAATTGCCGATGGTGAGTTATGGGTTTGGCATAGCCTCCCGAAAAGTGCAATAGACATAACGATATCTTTGTTAATCGTATGTGCTGATTTCATAAACAGCTCAATCCTCACGATTAACAGATCTTTGGTACTATACACACAAAAGGCATTGAAAAAAAAACGTCGTCTTTGGAAGCAAGCGCCAATGTTAAGACTTTGAAAAATTTTGCAATAAATCATTCCATTGTTAGGGGGTGATCCTATTACAAAATGAAGTTCCAGTCACGTGCATGATCTTGTATTTCTGGGATGATGATACGACGAGTCTAGATTTTGCGGTTGCTTGCTCTCCTCCTCACAGCCATAATGGTCCTAAGTGATTTGTAATAAAGTTATTATGAGGAATGCTTATAATTCCGTGAAGTCAACTCACCGGAAAAATCGTGATCATCTGTTCCCCTCTCGTAGTACCTTCTGCCCTGAATACAAACAACTCGAAGAAGAGTAGCACGGGCCGAAGAAGTTTCATACGAACCGAGGCTCTGGCCAATTGCCGATGATTTCATTGTAACAGTCCAAAAAAGAAACGAAAATTAATACGATGGTGGTCTTAATGTGAGCATTTAGAAGTCCAAAGTCGAGGAAGGTTGGAAAACGGTTGTGATTTGATCGTAGGACGCACATCTTTGTAATCAAAGAATCAATGGTGTTATGCATTGACATCCGGAATTGCAACTTCATTTCGAGTGGTTGAGCTTTAACTGACCTTGGCGGTGGATACTGCGCCTGCACATGGCAACTCGTAATTGTGTGTAGCGCTAGCGCCAGTACAGTGTGCCACACCCAATCCAATAATCACGCGTTACGACGAAGTGGATACCTCTTACTATAATATAAGATAAGAACGGGCAACTAGCGCTAACAAATATTGTATAAACAGTCTGATGAAGTAGATAGGATTGGTTTTGGTATGGAATTGAGGTGATGGTGTTGCAGCTGCGAAATAGACCAACAACGCCCTGCTTGCAATCGCATAGTTGTCTTAGCTTTTCATTCGGGGAGACAATGTGTTTCAACATACATACTATGTGTATGTAGGAAAGGAGCGTGCATGTTATGCATCTGTGCTGAAGAGCTGTTACAAAGTATCCGTGCACCTGGGCGTCTTACATGGGCAATTTTGTAGAATACAAATAGGGAAGGTGGAGGCCTTTTGGGCCCTCTAAGACTTGAGAAGTTGTTTTACTGATTTACAGAACCATTCTTTGTTAGACGTAAGTAAATATTTCAAGTAGATGGCGTCTCCATACATTTAAGCGCGTGCGAAGTTCAACATGTAACTTAAGTAGATTAAGGCAGTTGTGTTGCTTCATCATCATCATCATTATCATGTAATTGTAATCATTCGCTCAACAACGAACCTAAATATTGTCCTTTATCCATGCAAGCATGTTGTGCTTGAAAAGCAACTAGCACTACGGTCACAACGTGTGGAACTAATTTCTTTGCGTTGTACTTGCTAAATTTATGCAAAATGCTCTTGCATTGAATCTCATGATGACATTCGAGACATAATTCAAGCCCACGCATCAACATAAATTTTCCTAAGCCCAGGGAGATCCAGGCATGCATGGCCCCTGTATGAAGGTGGCTAGATGTAGAGAGAATCGAGCCGAACCGAGTGAAGCACAAGAAATACGATTATATTTCGTTGATTGTTGTCGCCGTGGTCGCATTACCGATGCAGTGTATAGAGTCAGACTAGTCCTTGGATTGGAATGAAGACTGGTGATGCTTTCCGTGTTGTTGTCAGCATCTTCCTGTTGCCATAAAGATTAGATAACTCCTCTCTGAATCCGCTTCTCGCATCTTGCAGATTTAAGTCAGATTATAGTGCAAATTGTTGCTTCTCGCAAGTCACAACGATCCCGTATTTTCTGATTTGATTTGATTCTTTTCCTTAGACTATGATATATGTGACATGCACTGAGGAACACCACCAAATCAAGGCTCATAAATAACAGTTAGCTCGCAACAAATGACAGTGTAAGTCAATGATGGCTATTATGAGGGTAAAAATACCTTCAGAATGACACGATCGAATCAAAGGTCCGCGAGCCCATACTGATGCAACTTTAATACTTTGAGCAATTTAATTGAACGCCTTCAAGCAAATTTTCGGAGTCTCTTTCGCTTCCCTTGTAATTGGTTTACAATTTCCTTTGTTTTTTTCGAGGAGCCTCAACACAATCTGGTAGTAGATTGAAAGAAACTTTCGCCCCATTTAATTTAGGTAGAGCACAAGCTACATCCTGATTGTGGCGAAACAACAACTAATTCCCGGAGGATGCGCATCATGGTAAAGCAGCCGTAGTCTGTAAAGCATTCGTTGTATCGCTTCGTTCGTGGGCATACCACATAATGGATATGCAAAGATTGTAGCTAAGCCATTCGGCATGTAACCAACTACGAACTGACATCTGCGCGCGCGTTCACTTGTTTCACAAAGTTTAGTTTGTCGGCCGCCGTCACTGTTGCTGCTGTTGCCGCCACTGCCGCCCTCAAACATTGGGGGTCTTTATGGATCAAAGAGGTACGCGTGATAACCATTGGGCATAAATAAATTCCACTGAGAAATATCCGTAATAGCTCTAGAGTCGGGTCAATCTGTTGTAGTCGCGGTAGACTGTTACAGTCGATCTATTATGAGGGCATGCAGTAGAGGCGCATAACATCGTTAAAATCGTACACTGAGGGTATTAAAAAAAACAAAAAAAAAAATGGAAAAAAAAATAAGATGAGGAAAGCAATCTGAAATGCCATAATGGTAGTAGCTCTACATACCTTTTCCTCGTTTTACCGTACTCGGATGGTTCTCCGAGAAAGAAAATATATAGTTTAAAACCTTAAACTGGTGTAAAGGTTGTTTTCGAGTTTGCCATTCACTACGAATTGATCATAAATCACACATATTTTAACTTGCTTCATTGCTCCAAAGTAGCACAGTTGCGGGTTTAATAGATCAACATTTAGGCATTGGGTGGTCTTCGCTAATTGCTCACATGTAGGTGGTCTCAAAACATTAAATGCACTACATTTCGATGATATGTTTCGCATGTAAAACATGGAATGTTACCATTTCCTAATTAGCACATGAAACAATAGTACGATTTTTGAAATGCGAGGCCGACTGAAGGTCCAAGATTCAAGATTCGATCAATGATCATTTCTGTCCATCGATGATTGATTCATAATTTTTATTGCAAATTCGGCCTGAAACTATAGTGAAATTGCATCCAAGGGCAGATAGGCAAATAGGTAGGCCGTTTTAATGATCACCGGATATCTAATTCACATTCACATGATCGCCTAGTGCCTACTCCTAGACATGCGACACTTTTCATGTTTGAAATACCAGTTACGAGGGAAAGCGCAAAAGAGGAAGAAAACAAAAAAGAAATATATCTTTTCTTAAGTTTTTGCTTCAGCAGCATCTTGGTTTACCGCAACTTTTGCTTTCAATACTATTTGCGGCCGGGGTGTGATTCGATCAGATACACTTTGTCCGCGAAGAGCCAGAGCTGTTCATTTCTCTTCGACCAAGTCTCTTAGAGATCAATAACGGCTTACAACTGAAACCGCTCGGAAAAATGAGCTTTGATGTTGCTGTTCCGTTACACCGATATGAGCACTCTTTGAGTTCAGTTTAGCCAGTTTTCACATCAAGTCTTTTGTTTTTGCTCTCTCCATGCCATTCGTAGCAGGAAATCGTGAAAGAGAAAAACCAATATGCGAGAATAGTAAAGGCGGTAGTCATAGTTGATGGTGCACAAGCTGTATATTAACCTACAGTGCGGCAGGGGGGGGACCAGACGAATTGAAGGCAGCACGATGGGGATGAAGTGAATGTCTTAAACTCTTTTGTGGCACCACACCCATGTCATGATGTGGATTGTGATTACATTTTCATTTAATTTTTTTCACCTTGGCTGTTGGCTGGCGTGCGATTTTCTTCATTCTATCAACCACGAGTATGTATCTATGCATATGTGCATACATATGAGAACGAGTACTCGAACGAGTGTGCATTTATTTATTTATTTTCTAAACCGACTATGAAAAATCTTGTTTTTGCTCTTATTTACTTCAGCGCTTGTTTTGTCGTCTGTGTTTCTTTTCTTCTTTCTTCTTTTGTTTTTTGTTTTTGACTTTATTGCAGAGCGATATCTTGTTTGTATATTTTAGTTTATTTTTATTAGCCTTATTTTATTATTTGCTTACGTACCAACACTTTTACTTTTAATCAGTTTGAGTGTGCGGGGCTACTGTTCACTTTTACTGCTATAGATAGATCGAGATATGCTTCGAGTGAGTGATTTAAAACGTGGGCTTATAATGGTATCGTAAGTGATTGATGTTATTTGAATTAATTCGGTTCGTTCGGTAAGGTGATATAATTAGAAAAGAGAAGGAAGGCATTGCAAATGAATCATGTTGCCATAATGAGAGCATATGTAACTGCGGTTGTTTGTACGTACATATACATATATATTTTTAAATTTCATCAATTCTTCTCTTTGGTATTATGACTGGTGTTAAAGTAACAACCACTACCGGACAGCAATCTCCAACCAATACTCCCTATAAACGGCTATGAAGTAACAATATATCTGCATTTAGAGAAAAAAAATCTATTCAGGCAATTTGTAAGAAACGTAGACCTCAAAGGTCTTCTACAATAAGCTACTGATGCCACACCTTTTCTCCAAACCAAACCGAGCAAGCCGTGCCGACTGTGATACTACAATACTACAACAGACTAAATCACACCGAATCGAGCTCCGTTGATCAGATTTCGTGCATTACGAGTATTCATTCAGTAAAAGCATCAGCGATTCCGGGCAGCTTCTTGCTGTTGAAATCGTTAAACTGTTGCTTCTCGTCACTGGCAATAAGAACATTGATTACAGCAAGCCAAACGACTTCCGTCGAGAGCGTACCAACAGGATATTGATTTTTGATAGATTACCTTCGAGTCGGTAAACAATGAAATTGCCAAGCCGACGGAAGGTGGAAGTATTTCGAATGTTGTAACCCGAAGAATACGCGATCACTGTCCAACAGAGCCCTAGTCCAATTTTTATTGCAGTGCCATATATCTAAAAATTGACTCGCATATCCACACACATACACATACCGTGTTAAGTGTTATATGTGGTCATATATAGCAACAGATAACCAACAAAGAAATTCCTAGTGAAGACCGCTCGTGCGATTTCATAATCATTTTGAGGTAGTGTACAGTACGAAGCGCTTAGGAAACCCTACAGCTATTATGCATTATATGGCCCATGTAGTTGTGTATACACAGCGTGCACAAGTAGACCGGCTTGGAGGAGTACACGGCCTGCAGTACGGGTATTGCAGATTGCCGGCTGCAATGCAATTAAACGAAACGTAGCATGGCACAACCTTGAGTACCGCTATTTGCGGCGCAATAATGGCGACCACACCCGCGCACTTCATTACTTTTATGTCTCCTATCGAGAGCTCGATTCGTTGTCGTCGTGTATTCGGTGTGCTCGTACACCAGAAGTGAGATAGTGCAGCAGTGCGCCAGTGCGCCAACTCGATGCGGCTGCAGCGAGAGCAGCAGTTCCATCGTCAGTCGGCGAGTACTCGAACACCATAGAGTCGAGTTAGACTTTGGTGCAGCTGTAAATATTCCGTGCCCCTGCCCAATTTGCACAGCGCATTTTCTTTCTTCTCCACTTCTTCTTCTCCTTCTTCTTTGTCCTGGTTTCCCTTTTGCACAGCGAACTGCCTTCCAGCTTTAGATGGCGTTACCTTTGGCACAATCTACTTTGCGAAGATCTCTTTGCGCACTCCGAAAACAACTTGGACTCGTCGCACAGATAGTCGGGGGGGGGAGACAGTCGAGCGATATCTTGACAAATAAATCAATAACAACGCTCGCATTAGTATGAAATGTTCTAGCTAGGACACGTTTTAAATTAATTTAAGAAAGTACTATATTAATAGATCCATGTTACACCGAACGTGCGTATAGGTACATCCTGGCTTATATCTATCGATGCGGTGGGCAAATCTATCTACAAAAAATGCCATAAAAGCCAAGCATCGTCGAAACAAACATTTTTACGATGCAAACGTAACTAAATCAATCGAGTAACCATCATTGACACCGTCATACGAGATCGTCAATGATGTTACAAAAAATAAAAATAAAAAGAAAAAAAACACAAAACAGCACCTCAGCAATGAAGGAAAAAACAGCCGCCCAAATCGAAGTATTCAAACATCAACTCAAACTGTTAGCAGCTCTGGGTGGCTGTGTCGAATCTGAAGGTTTACGGGTTAGCTGTTTACCCGAACGGCTGTTTTACCTTCGGCCGATGTAAAGTGAACAACAACTGAGCAATCGAGCATTGGGGCGACTGCGACCGAAGAGCACAGAAGATGCAGAAACAAACCGGGAAAAATCGGCGAACAGGCAAAATCACTCGTAATGTGCAGCACGCGCGAAATTCGTGACAGGGCGTACGTCTGGCAATAAATCTCCGCTGAGATACTTATTTAAATGTGGTGCAGTACTAGTATGCACAGGCGTTTGTATCAAGTGGAGATTAAACAGAGCCTCACTCAGTGCGGTGCGGTGATCGCCTCTAATTTTTCTCGTCTTCTTTCGTGTACTAGGATCTTTGCTCCACCTCTCGTCGTTTGTGTGTAGGTTTGCCGTGTATCGAGCGATTGACTGACTTGTGCGCCTCATCCGTCCCATCGTAGTTGACTAAATTTGCATGTTGCCAAAGTAACCTCGGCTCGAGCAGTCGAGATCGATACTTTGTTCGTGTTGAGCGTCCGTTGATTTGGGCGGCACCGACGAAGGCGACGACGACGGCAGTTTAAGTGTCTCAATAACCTTATTCTTGGGTGTTAACTATCCGAAAGTACATGCATTTGGTTTTGGTACTAAATAAATAAGTAAATACTCGGAGCAGCGGCCGAAATAGATTTCTCCCCGACAATGGACGATCGTCGACGTTTGTTGCTCGATAGCTGACGGCTGATCGTCCACGATCAAGGATCGTTGAGCATCATTGAAAGTAATCGATGCTATTGAAGATAACTCAACGAGTATCTTTTGTCCACGAGTCACTTGACCCAATTTTTCTACTCGAGCTCTAACATGGGTATTTGGCATTTGCGGCATACACCACTGTCTCATCCCACCTCCGCCCTAATCGATACACACACTTTTCCAAATTAACTCAATCAAAGCTCTGTGAAAATAATTATGTCTTAATTGAGCATTGCCGTGAGGTGTGGTGGCCCGCAAGCTATAGAGATAACAATAAAAACGAAAACACGGATGTTATGCAATCCTCACCGCACTTTCTGTCCGAATCAGGTTCCTATGTACATCAGCCTTTTGTGGCTAGCAGTCCATTTCGAGAGAGATCGCGGACCAGTTTCCTTTCTGTTTTCTTTTTCTCTTCACATTGAAGAATCACATCGAGATGATATCACGACAAGCAGTTGAAGATGAGCAACCCATAGGACATACCATGATCCAATCATTCTAAAGTCCATTGCTTATTGCGAAATCCAGATTCGAATCGTATAAAATTTGTTCAAACAACTTGAGAGCATATGGACGCTTCACGTGTTTGTCGCACTGTTTCTGCTGCTAGTTGCCTGTCCGCCCGCTTTTGTGTAAGCACTTGGTTTCGATTTTTATTAGAGCAATCAACATTGCAGGCAAAAAGAAGAAACTACGAGTAACGAGAAAAAAAATAGGAAAAAGATACATATAAACGAGTGGCGACCGGCGACTGGTGACCAGCAAACAGTACAACTAAAAGCGAGTGGACCGTATCGGATGCTTTGGAAATATGAAAGTAGTTTTCTAGAATGAGACCACACCTAGGCCCCAGGGCAGTTTTCAATACTGGCTACGACGCGTATGTAGTTGATCATGTAGCGCACTAGCTCTGCTCTGCTGCTGTTGATGGTGGTTTCGTGGACTGTTGCGCGGCCATTCTTGTTGTTGTCATCTCCTCTGTTGCGGAGAGCACCAATTGTGGGCATTACCAGCAATAACAATGTGGTGCAAAAAATAAGGCGGCTGAAGACAGTAGTAATTGTGTACACTAAAAGTGCAGGGAATCGGAATTGCAATCGGTGGTCGTCTATGTTCGTAGCTGCAACGACGCGGACGATGGCTGTATACATTCCTACCTATGTATATGCATATGTAGATTCATATCCGTAATGTTGGAGAATGTTTAATTGAAAATCATTAGGGGCGGTGGTGAGAAGAAGCGAGGCTTGGAGGTGTCGCCACGACGCGTCAGTGTTGACAGCCGAGGAGCTTACGATTCAAGCTGTAATCGCAAACGTCGTCGCCGACAGCAGCGTTGTCAACTAGTCCAGGTGCCGCTTATAGTTCGCATGTAATTTCGTAAAACGAAATATGGTAAAGTAGCTTGGCCAGGCGCTGCACTGGAGTGGCACTTGCTTCGTAGCCTTTGTGCAGTGTCTCGGAAATAAAAACTCAAGGGTATATGCAAGCACGTTGTGCTGTATAATGCTGTATGATTGAGTGTATGTTAAGGTATTCGGAAGATAGTGGTGCGTATTTATGGCATAGCACCCGATGGCGGTCTAGTGGTGGGCGGAGCTCAGGTCTAATTAACGAATAATAATTCGCCATTCTATTTAGAGCGAGATTTGCTTTGCGACAGAGAAGCTCGCTAAGACTTTTGGCATATTCTATATTTCTCTTCATGATCCTCTATCGTAAGATTAGGGTGGTTTACAGGATGGCCCTTGGAATCTACAGGAAGTAAAATCAAACGGTGGTCATTGTTAATAATAATAATTATAAGCTTGTTTTTAAAAAGTGCCAGTTACGGACATTCAAGGAAATATAGCAAAATTCGTAAGTAGTTCCATGTAAAAAGATAGAATATTAAAAAATAAGGAAAAACTATGAAACAAAAGCGCCGTCCACAAACGACTCCACGAAGCTATAGGCCTTATTGGGGCAAGATGTCACAGATGTAAGAAACGTGATTAACTTTAAATATCCATCCATATCATCCTCCCTTGTGATATTTTGCCGAGGTTCGAAAGCTTAGTTCCGGTAAAGGCTCTCGACATTTTATCCCCAGACGGAAACAGTCGGAACGGTGTTCCAAACACTCTACCAACTTGAATCTTTGGAGCGCCATGGAGCGGTTAGTGTCCTGGCATATAATTTCACTGTGAAAAAAACAAAATCCAACTGTTGAGTCTGGCATAAAATGCATAACTACCATCATGCTTATCGACAGCTTTTAACACTCAAACTACTGACCTCATCACTTCCAACTCTACAAAATCTAAGGTCATAGATGAATTAAAACTCTTATCATCCAAACCTTCCGAAACCGCCTGTGATTTAGGTATACCTCTACACATATTGTCTCTCTAAGTCTTGCCTCTTCAACTTACCGATAACACTATCAATATGAATAGACATCTTGACCTGATCTCTCGTTTGATGCCAAAAATTGCTTTATTGCCGCAAGTAACCACCTTCTAACCACAAAAATAAACAAAAACTCTTGGGGGTTACCCCCCAAAATTCTCAGAAGTCTGAGAACGAAAACGCTTGCCTGGCAACGACATCGGCCCCAGCGAAACACATAAGAGCCATCACGACGGCCTATAGAAAGAGATGTCCTGCTTTTCAAATCCTTAGCCGACTAGCAAAAAAAGGCAAGTACAATTGGGATGAGAAGGACGCAGCCTAGTACAAATGGGCTTTAGAAACAATAAAAGAGCGGGAGTAGACCTAGAAAGGGACCTTGCGCATCCGCTACCACAGCCAAAAGAAGTGGGCGGACAACCAAAAGGCCTTGATTTCATGATGAAACCCCAACCACTTCAAAGAGGTATAGGAGCATCGCTACGGCGCCCACTCTTAATAAGGTGGTAAAGTATCATCTGGCTGTAGTGATCGTTGGTCCTTCCAATCCGACCTGCAGAAGTTCACTTTTTGGTGTCAAAAAAATAATCTCGTGCTCAGAGCTAGCAAATGGCAAGCTATCACTTACTCCCGTAATTAATTCACATCGACAACATTATCAAACGTGCCATACGCCGTCTGGAGCGTATAGAGACCGTTAACTTAGGTTTATTTGTTTTGCCCTTCATGGTTTTCCCTGGGCCGATGCCTATAATTTGCCGTCTTATAAGGATCGAAGATAAGAATTCACCAACATACAATCCCTAGAAGAACGACTGAAAGTTGCAGACATGCTTTTCATCCCTGACCTACTTAACGCTAATACTGATCGAACCACATTACTACAAATAATTCTCCTTAACACCAATTCCAGAAATCTTTGAACCATGCGCTCTCCGCATCAACTCCTGTCGACCGAACTATGGTTACTATAAGCCAATAACACCTCACTAAACCTAGTCTTATAAATGTCCTCTAACTCCGTCATTCATCTTCTCCTTAACTTATAACAAACTTAGTTTCTATTAGAAAGAAAAGCATTAAGATCGCTTACCTTATACCTTAAAGAGTAAATAGATAGGTAAAATCAAAACAGATCCTAAGAACTTTGGCAGTCAAAGAAGAGCATTCACTCCTTGGAGAAACTATGTCACTATAAAGTTTAATAGAAACGATATTGATTTCAACTTCCTTTAGGGACCTTGGGTTATCATCTCCAAAGTTCATTCCCGAATCAGTGTGTAAACTCTGTTTTAAGAATTGTGTTCCCGCAAAAATACATTTATATTTACAAAATCAGTAATCAGACTTATATGTCCTAGGTCACGTCACGGTGCTTCCTTTTCTTATAACTTAAGTCTTTTTGTGCACTTTTCAGTGGCTGGATCTCGTCATTAAGCTAACTCTTCGCAGCCCCGATTGCACTAAAGTTGAAAAACGTCAATCAGTCCTTATAATTATACCTGTTATCGCATTTTAGAGGAAGCTTATGGTGACTATGCCCTAGTTGAGCAAACATTTTAAAAGTAATGATTTTGAGTTGGAGGACAAGGATCGACTTGGATAACTGCTCAATAAAGACCAATGCATATATGTACTTCGAAAATCGACTGAATAGTTAAGAGTTTCCTTGCGAAATGTAGGAAAAGGCATTAAAAATTAATAATCCAAAAGCAAGAAAACTAGGTGCCATATATATCGAAGCCAAGGGACCAGCGGCGGAATAGGAAAGGAAGTTTGCATCAAATTGTCTCTGATGGTAAAACTCATGACTCCAAGCTCATGTTCTGAATTTGATGGGACCTCAGGTGTGTTGTTGATAACCTATGCAGCTAAAAACACGTCGTTCTCTTGCCCAAAAAAGGCTAGCAACGGACAATAATTGTTCAATTTAAATAAACTTTTATTTTGATAAAAAAAAAATAACGCCACGAATTAATTCCAATATATGACCCTGGTTTAGTATTGCTATAATAAATGATCAGCTTTAGAGCATTGCATATATTTTTATTCATCAGTACCAATACGCTTACTTCAAAATAACCCTTCTCAGATGTAATATACCTGTTGGCGTTTTTTTTCAATCCTCTAAAACTTTCTGATATGCACTTTATGGCACAGCCTTGAGTTCTTCCAGCCATACGGTCTCGATCACCTCAATCGTGGCAAACCCTCCCTTCATAAGTTTGTTTTGCTGGGAATAGAAAAAAGTCACAGGGGGCCATATGAATACGGATGCTTCATGATCTGTGATGAACCTTTTCAGCAAATCTGAATCGTTATTCACGTCATTCAAAAACTCCTAAATTCTGATGGTCATGCGACGGTACTTTTAGGCAAAATTTTGCAATTTCGGAACGTACTTCGCTGACACATATTCATATTCAAAATATTTGAAAAAAGTCAGGGCGTGAGTCAACCGACATGCCGATATCCTTAGCAACTTCTATTATGGTTATTGGTGAAATGGTTCTTCACAGTGAAATCTTTCTTCCTGCCTCAACGTTCTCAGTCGTTAGTGATATGCTAGAGCGAGTATGGTCGTTAAAATCTTCTCGGCCTTCTATGAAGAGCTTCTAACACTAATAAACATTTTTTTTCTAGCTAAGAGTAGACACCTCAAATGCCATAGTGAACATTTCAAATACGTTCGAGCACTAAATTTAGTTTTCATCTCTTGATTTATTTTTTTTCAATAGCAAGAAGTCACCAAGCACATTAAAACACATCTTACCTTTATATCTGTGAAAAATAAAGCAATACATCCAAAATAGCTGACAATATCAACATATGTTAAGCGACAATACAAAATTAAAAAAATTAAAATCGAATGTATTTAGCGCACGAAATTCAAAAAGTCAAGTAAAGGTGGTAAGTTACTGGGATACTATCTCTATTCTGCACTAATTCTTCTTTCTATATATATATAGGAATACCTATGAGGGGAAATATAGTTAATGGGGATAGTGAATGCAAAGGTCAAGTCGTTATCACTAATCATAAGGTTGAGGATATCAGGAATGATCTTACGGTCTTTAACTTCGGAGTACCTCAAGGCTATCTTTTAGGACCTGTTCTCTTTCCTGTTCATATTAACACTTTTTTTTATCTTAAATTGATCATTAACTGAAAAATATTTGCCGAAGGACAAGAGAAGAGAGAGACGAACGATCTGATGATCCGGTGCGATTATTTTTCTATTTTCCTTGTTTGGATCGATTCGAATAATTTTTAAAGTATGATCTTAAGGCAGTTACCACGTGGACGGCTTAAGAAATTCACCACCTTTTTTTGGAAAATTAATCTTTTAAGACAACAATAAATATTGAAAATAATGATTCGGAGAGGCAAGATTAGCATCTTCATTGACGATGACGAGTAAACATCTAGCCGGATGTAGAGGTTTCTTCTAACCGATAGAAAATCGATCGGAATAACTTGAATGAGTGGAGGAGGGATCAAATCCATCTAAGTAAATGTGTCATTAATATCTCTCGGCTCGACTCGATTATTGTTTGTGTTCATCGGTATCAGACTGCGAGACATGTTGAAGAGGTGGATCACCATTGACACGTTCCAAGAAATGTCAGAAACAAATTAAAAAAAAAAAAATGGAGATTTAAAGATACACAGCGACACTGCGACTGTGAAGATTGTTGCTTTCGGCTAAAGAAGCATAACAAACATGGAGCTATTTACGTTGGCAACGGGTCAAATGTGTATCAATAGATTTCACCCATTCAAGCTCCACATCATTGCCCCTTACCGAGACATCAAGTGCTCTTGTCGCTAAGCCAGCGAGATGTGATATTTCAATCTAGCCATCGGTGTACGAGCACTCTGCGTAGGCGCTGTACCTCTTCGAGTCATCAATACCTAACGCGGACGAGATAAATGATTGAGGAATTCCTTAAAACATGTCAGCGGATCATTTTTTTTCCTCTCTAGCTGTCTTCCCACAAGCATTATATAAGAGCGCGATCTAGACAAAAGCAAAAGAAAGAAAGAAACCGATGACTTAACTAATCCTCTGGTTTATCACAAAGACATCGGGTCCCGAATACACTACGTTTCCTGTCCTGTTGTCTGTTAAGCTAACAATCTGTAGCATGCAATCAATTTGACTGGATTTAGTGAGTGCATGCATGAGATATGCCGCTGAAAGTGAGCAGTGTTTTTAGTTACTCTTCGTCGTCGATCGCCGGAGCCGCTTGCCCGCCACCCCGCCAGGCTCTGATTCGATCAAAGACGAGTGCAAGGAAATCCAATAAAAGATCTCAAACACGGATACGTACGCATCTTGGGTTGTTAAGTGCAGCTCTAGGGCTTCGCCACCAACCTATCTGGGTACTTTCTTACCCTCCGCCCCCAAAATCTTTCGCAGTCGCAACTATAGTATCGCGAATGAAGAAGACGATAGTGTGGTGCCGGCCGTAGTGGAGGAAAATGTTGCGGTAACGAACGCTTGATAAAGTCGATTTTTAGGTTCTGCACACATCGGGCCATACATTGCCTCACAACTATTCGCGAGTATGTTTGTATGCATGCATGTATGTTGGTGCTACACATTTGTCTGTCCGGCGACCGAGTTTCGAAGCGAAGGTCTACGCTGTGTCTATGCACGGACGCTGTACCCTGTGATGTTCGGTCCGATTTGTGAGCTCATTCAGCTATGCAATATTTCCTATAAATGGTATCTTGAGTTATGCACCTAAAATAAAGTACTCCAGTTGTTGTTGCTCGTGGCAATATCGACAGTCGTCGATCTTGCTCGTTGCAGTTCGTCGAGACGCAAGATCACTGGTGTGGTATTAGTGGCGTGAGTGGAGGATGTACTGGGGGAGGGCGATGTTGAATGTAACAACCTCTTTGCTTCCGCCAAAGTGAGTGTGGCCAGCGATCTTGCAATCTATGAAGATGAAGATGATGACGATGTTGCTGTTGTTGTTGTTATTGTTGTAGTGGCAATGATGATGACGATAATGATGATGATGCGGATGCTGTTGCCTATTCAGCTGGAGGTCTACCGAGGTCAATAATGTGGGTACATAAAATTGCTTCGGCAATGTGGTCCAATTTATCTATGTACATATATAGTCATGCACATACTATATGCAGTGTATGCGCACTTCTCACCATAACCAGGCGCACGGCAGGTATACAAACATCTACATGTATTCCTTGTTCGCACAGTCGGTGTTTCTCGGTGCTTCTTAGTCTACTGGCACCGGACACAGTTCACTGATTTGCTTCATTATTTCCTTGTTTAACTAAAACTGAAATGAGGACTTGCGGTCTCATTTGTAGTAGCGAATATGTTCCAGGAGCGTTTCAAGATTTTGCATTTTTCACAATAAGATGGTGAAAACGGCATTCAAATGGAATGCTTATCCGGCAATGCATTCCGCAGAGACGGAAGTGCCCTTCTCTATTCCCATTCCTGCTGCACAGAAATAAATTGAGTTCATCCATTGCAGCGTGGATTTCCCTGTCGTCGATAATCGACATGGTCGATTATTCGCTCGCGAAATCCGGTACAATTGTTCTAGCGCTAGCGAATAATTAACATGTGACAAGAGACATAGCACCTGACATCGTAAGCTATGGCTCGCGATCGTCTGTTAAATAGTATCACGGCTTAATTAGAATTTAATTGCAATTCAAACCGGTCAGCATTATTAGTGGAGGCTGGGACGATGGCAAAGCGGGGAATAAGTGTTGATGATAAAGATATTTCAATGCAGTTGACATAGGCTTGAAAACCCCCTAAAGCCTTTCGGGAATTCCGTCATTCATCATTTGATCGAAATTCCCTGACGACCATGCGGAACGTCGGGGAAAATTCGACCGGATTGCTTTCGAGTGAGTGATGCACCTCGATTGCTACGAATACAACCTACATCCTGATATCAGTGCAAACACTTTGTGAGAAAATAATTTGTTGTTTTCGATATTTCTACCGGAAATTGTTCTTATGAGATGGTTACTAAACGGATGTAAGACTTTTAACGTTGTTGCTGTTGCTAGTTGTTGTGCTTTTTTTGGGCATAAGTAGCCTAAATACTCGTATAGGCACCGAATCGGACCTAGATAAGTGCCATCATTTTTGGAATTGTATAAGTGCGACCATGATCCACTTGGTACGATCATAAATCTTGTTAACTTGGTTATGGAGTGTTAAATGGCTTGTTGGTTCTGCTGTTAGCTTAATTTCAAGTAGAACTCGAGAACATAAGCAAAAAAAAAAATTAAGCTAACGAAGGTGATCGCGGATGAAGGTATTATTAAAAATCAATAAAAATAAAGAGTTTGCTGGGTTATAATTATGGTCCATAGGTGGTAATAGTCCAACACATCGTTAGGTCGAAGCTCTCAAACCTATGACTTCGACCTAATGTATTTCATGTGGTGGCATCTTCCTATATTGCACAAACTTCTATTTCATTGCAGGTTGTTCAAAGGTTGTTCGTGCCTCAACCTTTAAAATTAATGAAAAGAGTCATGTGGCAGACCCGACAAAAACCTGTATTATGGATTAAAGTACATTAAATACCACATGGTTTCAGGCGTCTTTGTTTTACAGTACTCAATGTAGGAAAACCATTTTTTATAACTCTGCTGCACAAATCGGGCTAGATCTCACCAATCAGAACATGATTTGAATCATGTTGGCTTCTAGCTGGTCAATTGCTCGTGGTTAGTTGCTATAAGTCAGCTACTTAACGTAGCTTCAGGAAAAAGAATGAAAGTTAAATCGAACGATCTGGGCCGCCAGTCCATATTGCATATTCTGTAAATAACGGGAACTTTTCTTACAACAACTCCAATGTATAATAGTCCAGACCCATGCTCGATACCATTCGCCATCGACATCACCGTCACCCTCTAATCATTCTCGTTTCGAAAAGTATAGTATATATGTATAAGTAGCCATATATAAGTAGTTATCCAACCAAAATTATGTTCATGTTCATTTATAATTGACAACTTCCAACTGCTGGAAAGGCCAATTAGCAGACGTATAACGAGTTTGGTAAACTTGGGGCAGTTCTGCTACAGTTGAGACAGCGGAAAGGTCATGGCGATGAGGGATCGAGAAGTTTAGATCTTCAGCCAAACTTTCAGCAACAGAGGCAATATTCTTGCTTTACCGGGCGATTCGACATCGTACAAGAACACCGTTCGGTTGGACGTCCATTTCAGGCGTTAATGCTTCGTAGCTCATTAAAATGTTGGCAAACAGAACATAATTTTTTCAAATAAATTTTAACAATTTGGACACATCGTTAAATGGTATAACGCTCGATGATAAAACAGTAAGAAATCACAGTGTTGAAACTTGAAACGTCAGAGAGAGAACGTGTAAAAGTTCGAACATTTCATCTTCTTCTTTCTAGGTGGACCTCAACCAACGAGCCTCTCCTTGTTTCCAGTGCCGCACTTCCAGTTGGTTAAGGTCCCCTTCCATCAATATGCGCCAACTTAGATTCGGTCGTCCCTCAGGGTTGGATTCGAAGACTCTTCGGGCCGGTGCTGTGTTGTCAATTCGATCTACATGGCTTAGCGTACAGCCCGTATAGTTCGTCGTTATATCTTCTCCCTCCTCTCCGTTTATACAAACGGGACCATAGACAACGCAGAATTTTCCTCTCGAAGCGACCAAGGGCATCCTCACCCGCTTTCGTTAAGGCCCAGGCCTCTGTGCCGTAAAGGAGGACTGGGATGATCAGTGATTTATATAGTGTTACCTTGGTTTTTCGAGATAGGGCTCTACTTCTCGATTGCCTCTTGAGCCCAAAAAAACAGCGGTTGGCAAGAGTAATTCTGCGTTTGATCTCAGCGTTGGTGTTGTTGTCGCCTGTCACTAGCGAGCCGAAGTAGACAAAGTCCTTGATCACTTCAAATTTGTAGCCGTCAATTGTGCCGTTCTGGCCAAGACGTCAGTGTTATGCGTGTTTTTTGGATGACAGCATACATATATTTCACCGAAAGACCCCTTCTGATTCAATGCTTTTGAACACTTCATTGATATCCCGCTGTGCTCGCACAATAATGTTAATGTGGTGGTAGTGGTGTAATGGTAATCATCACCGACTGTTAAGCGGAAGGTTTCTAGTTGAAGTCTAACCATAGCCAAGAACAATTCCTATACGGGAAAAAAAACTGTGCAACAACACCAGTTGTGAATGAGAGATAATCAAAAAATGCTGACGAAGGCATAACACTAGCAGTATACATTTCAAAATTCATACTCTGCGTGTGCATTTCCAATATAACATCTTAATGGCATGGAATAAAATTACTGTAAAACTACAAACAACGCGACAAATTCAGTCGAATCTTTCGAATCCCAAGACAACACCTCCGGAGAGTAGTGAACGAACATCTTCGACACAAATCATCTGCACCCCGTCCAGGTTGTGTGACAAACATCATAAATAAAAAAAAAACGTCTGCGTTTGCGCAGACTTCAAATATATCGTACCGATCGTATTGGGCAGTGAGTCTCGTATGTTGTTTTCAAACACGATGTTGAAGAAATTACATAACAGTGCATCACCTTGCCTTTCTAACATCGAAGATCTGGGTTAATTCGCTCCCGACCTTAATGGAGCAGCGAGAATTCTCCATTGTCATCCAACATAATCGGAAGAGTTTCTTAGGGATGTTAAAACTAGACATGGTTCGGTATAGTTCGTTCCTATGCATACTGTCATATGCGGCTTTAAATCGACAAAAAGATGGTGTGTTTCGATTTGGAATTCTTGGGTCTTTTCCAAGATCTGCCGCAGACCGTAATGTGAAAATTTGGTTTATTGTGGATTTACCTGGTCTGAGACCACACTGATAGGAACCTATCATATTATCCACAAAGGCTTTCAGGCGTTCACACAGTACGGCAGAGAAAATCTTGTACCATTTTTTACAGATGAGCTGCTGCATGCGACCTGCCAACTCATCTCCAGCGGCTCAGGCAGTCTGCGCCCGCATCTGTGTTATTTTTAAACTTCGAAATAACAAGCTCAATTTTATCTAGTTCAGATGGACGGAATCGTCTTGTATCTTGTAATTCCTTTTTATATTAAAAATTAAGGTTTGAATTGAATCAAAAATCACATATTTCGGGAAAATACGAAAGTGCGAACTGTAAGGCATACGCAGGGTGAGCGCCTGAACACTGTGCCCAACCCCCCCAAGCTCAATTCAAACCATTTTCTTATTATTCAATTTTAGAATCTTAACCCTGCCTAAGACTTTTTGAATAAGTATATAATCGCAGATAATATGTTGTAAACGAAGTCTAATACCAATTGATTCGATCAAGTAACATCCAAGTCATCTAATCTATACATATTTCGCTATGATCCCTCAGCAGCTTATTGAATAAATCCTCTATCGCATAGTCGTGTAGGAAAATAGACCACCATTTTAAGTCTCAGAAGCACAAAAGCGGAACTTTTTCGCTTTATTTTCGTGATCCTACACCCTAACACAAAACTGAATTAGATACCACCAAAGAACTGTCAACCGAGAATGCCCTGCACCATCTCATTGGACACTTTGTTTTATTTTTTGTCAGAGGCTTCTGCTATCCGTTTCTGCTTCAGCGCGGGCTTTAGGCGTTATTTTTCTTCGGGCAGAAGAATATTTTTCGACTGTTCTAAATTACTAAAGCAACTTTGATTAAGAAATGTTCGCCTTTTAAAATCAGCGAATAGTTGGACGACTGTTTCGCAAAATTTCGATTTTTTTTGTTTAAACTTTTATATAGTGAAAATCTAGTCACTCGTCAAGCGCTTCCCCCTGAAGTCACTCTGGTAGTCTCCGACTATTTCGTTAGCATATGATGTCAGTCTCTTTAAGAGAATTTTTGGCAACACCTTAGGACAACTTGATAGCAGGTATATTCCTGACTTACAAGTCACATGTCCATCCTGAACTCGAAATGTTCTTGATACTTAATCACAATCGCCTGTGAAACTTGTTTTGAATGCTACACGGATAGCTCGTAGATGGAATCTGGCGCTGGTATTTTTATCACTAATTGCGAAGTTTCGAGACGGTAGAGATTTATACGGCTGCTAAGACTCGAGACTGTCATCGAAGAACTACTAACATTTTTTTTTAACGGGGGCTAGTGCTAACATATAGCATGGGGCACTGCGAATAATGTAGATTGAGCTTATAATTATTAATATACTTACCGACAACAAAGCAACAGTTAAAGTGCAAAGCCTTCACAATATTAACTCAAAATCCGTGAAGGTCTACCTATATTCTGCAAGATCTCGACAAGCAAAACAATACCAAGCTCTATTGGGCACCAAAACACAGACGTTTTAACGAAAAAGCACTCTTCTGTCAACTACCTTTATCGTCTCCACAAATAGAATTTTTTCACTGTGTCAGAATGCGTGTTCTGAAACAGAGAGTCCTACAGTGGGAGTCAACAATTAGCAAACAACACTTTATGTTTAAAGGTAATATGAGAAACCCCATTGTGTTGTATAATTGTCCCACATATTTCGTAATTCTTGTCAGCGATCAGTCGCAAGGGTTGTATATAAATATTGTGACATTCTGTAAGGTTGAAATATCAGCGCAACGCTGTCGCTGGCACTATGGATGAAACATCTTAATTATGTGATAACGAAATGCCACTTCGGGCACCTTAACGGACTGCGTCATTCATTAAGGTGAAATTAGCAGAGAGCATAAAACGTTACTGTGCTAACGTCCACTATAGAAAGGTCCTGATTCCTAAGTATGTTCCTGATGGAACTTTCCTTAATTCCATTAGAAAAGTTGAAGGCATCCTCGCCTTATTGGCTTTTATATTTGCCGCAATAGATCTCCTTAGTCACGGGGCCCTTCTCCCGCTAGATGCAGCCAATAAAGTCATAAAAAAAATGCTAACAAGTAGTTTTCCCATTGTTTTGCCTTAGAATATGTGACAAGTATTGTCTACTTTGACATATTTTTTGGTTACAGGACTACGTATCTGATTACTACTATTGATTACTATGGAACTTAGAGCCAAAGAGAGTCAAACGTTCCAGCCACCTCTTGCAGGATGAAGATTTCAATCTCATAATTTATCCTTGTTGGTATATTACGATTTTTCAACGATATCATTATCCTGCCCTGAATTATTCCCTACTCTTATGCACCCGTTCTTGTTAGCTTCGCAACTATGGTAGAGATTTGAATGAAATGCCAGGGCAAACATTCGTTAATTCATCGAGTAAAATCACATTCAGTGGTCTGCGCAGTGGTCTGTACAAAAAACTGAATTTTCTTATGTAACATCTAGAAGGAAAGAGCATCAGGCAAAAGCCGTAACTGTTTCGAACTTCTGCTTTCACGACTGTCGCAAGTCCCTTTTAAGCTGTTTACATGTCATTCAAGTTAACGCTTCGCAAAGTGAAATCCTCATGTCACCGTTCACAGACACAAAGTCACTTTCATTTTCTGTTTAATCATTGCTCCGAATTCGGTTATACTCAGTTTTTGATGTTTGCCATGTCAGACAGTAATCCTGACAGGGCCAATTAAGTGTACGCAGAAGTTTTTCATTCCTTCGTTTACGGACCTCAAGTGATCCGGACGGTTCAAATGTTTTATGGCTGGAAAGCGTTTTTGTTTTGTCTTTTGCCTTAAGCTCATCGATTGCTAGAATGTAGGGGTAAAGATGGTGCAAGCCGCACTTACTGCATTAGACATGCGTCTAACATTTTTGGGTCAAACACCAAGTGGTTTCAATTAGCTACGGTGAGCTACGGAACTTTTAAGGCCAATGCGCCCAAGAAAGTACGTTGCCTGACGCACGTGTCAAGAGATGCCTTAATGGATTCGAGGTTGACTGTCGACGTTTCATCATAAAGCGTTCGTTACGAAAAAAAAAAAAGGTCCGAAATCGAATGCTTTGTGTCTGCTTGACTGCTTAGTGCTTCTGTCGATCAAAACTCGATTAATCTGCACTACTTTCGAAACACGAAAGTTTCTAATCCCCGATTGCAGCACAACCATCAATAATAGTGCATTTGCGTTGACTATCAGTCGCGGCCTATCATGCCGACTATATGTAAATTCGTTGAGATTGACGCCTGCCGATCGTTATATAACACCACTAAATGCCGTCGTCAACCAATTAGAAAGAGCAGCACACAACGAATAGCACAAAAATCATCGCACACACTTGTGTGGTAGCAGAGCAGCATAACAGTAGCAATCGGACATCTCCATAATCGCCACACAATCGGCGGCTGTCGGAATGAACGTAATTATGTTAATTTTTTACTTCTACGGGCCCCGGCTGGCCAATGCACGCACAAAGAAGACTGCAAGGTGCTTCACGTGCTCGGGCTCCGCCAACAGTAGTGTGTCGTCTTCATATGTTGTAACATGCTCGTAGCGTACCACGACGTCGTCGGTTTATGCTTATATCTTAATGCTCGAACGAGTAGTGCTTCGCCCAAGTGTGGATATGAAGTTATGTTCGTAAGACGGACAGTAGTCCCGCCCGCCACTGTTAACGGAAAATAAAAAAAAAATTATGTATAAACGTGTGATTTACCTTTTATTTTCCGCCAGCCATTCTTGGTCGAGCGATTTGCTTTTGAGTGCCGCTGCTGGCGCGTCAACACGCCACGCTGGTGGGGCGCGTTCAGCGGCTGAAATACAGAAAAAAATCGATAAAGAGTTACATGTTGGCTCGCATCAAGAATGCCACTCGGCTAAGTGGTGGGTCTTCGATCGTCAGTATATGTCTGTATATGTTCGCATGTATGTACGAGACTATTGACGGCACTCGGCAGTCGGCACCCGACTGGTTGGGTCGCAGTAAATAGAAAGCTTTCCTGCGATTGGGTAGGGGAATAAATTATGTGAGCATGAGGTATTTTGAGGCGGACATTATTGTGTCTGCTATGCTTGTTGATGTAGTGGGAGCATGATTAGACGATTAGCATGCTGTGGCGTGTCACAGCGCACATCTCGTTCGGATGCCGCGGATACGGGCATGGTTAATCTTTGTTGTTAACGTGGATACAAACGTCTCTACATATGGTGTGTGTATGTGAATTCGAATGGATTCGTACAGGAGCTCGGAGCTACTGGATGACAGCGTGAAGAAATAATCGATTTGTGGCGTCTTCCTGTTGTAGTTGGCTGACTCGCGTGGGCGAAAATTGCTATGTTCGTTGGGGAGAGTTCGGCTTTAGATGAATATCGAAGAACACCTGACTGGGGCATGGGTTTCTTTCGCTTCGTACATGACTGTCGAGTAATGGCTCTATGTCTTGGATGGAACACAGAGCATTTGGGCAGCGCTGTGGATACTTGATCTACTGACTTATCATATCGGGCGGGGTGCGCATCTCTATCCGCGTATGCTCCTTGCCACATAGTTGATGCTTACAAACGCTTTTTTGAGAATGATTTGCTGTCTGAATATATACAGCAAAAACTAGCGGCTTAAATCTCATTCATCGATTAAAACACTCGAGCAGGGTCGTTAAAAAACCAAGATGTGGCGGAAGTAGTACCAAAGATGTTTTTCAATATGCTTCATAGACAGCCGATATATTTGATTATTGAATTAAATTATTAAATGAATTTCAGCTTATCAGTCCAGTAGTGTATTTAATTTTACACGATCATTTTCTAATAAAAGAACCTCGGCAATGTGGGGGCCAAGATCGCTCTCAGCCGAGAATAATCATAACCGTCTGTCAACGCACAACTATGATCAAAACAGAGACTTCGAATCGAACAATTGGAGAATATAATGCGTCGAGCTAAAAGATCAAGTAAAACCGTCCCCATTGGAAAAAAATAAATATTCTCTCTCTTATAATAATACTTATCCAATTTTGATGGCCAATATTATGGTAATGATTTCTCAATTTCGCAATTATTGATGAGTTTATGCCACTTAATAACTGCAATTTGTGATACTCGTATGTTTTCGCAAATAATGGCGAATCATGCCCAATGTCCAATCATACTCAATTTTGCAACTCCATACAAAATTGTATGGCGTTTCGCTATTCAATCTTCTACTATATACATATATGTATATAGTATAATAGGCTTGCACCGAGTTACTACAAAGGAGTCACAAGTGACTACTGACATACACTTTGTCACAATTTTAGAGGGCCTAAAACCATTTTTGATTCTTTGATCATATCAAGTTACATGGCGGTCATATGCCAGAAATTATATTTAAATTATAATGTCAAAAGAGTCAATTTCATGTCAATTTAAAAAAATCATCTTTGTTTTATTCCATTTCAAAGTTCTATACCTCTATAAAAAACCCCCTTTATAACCTCTTTGACATCTGACAGCAAACTAAACAGTGGTTTGTTGAAACAAGTTCTCAAATGTATTAAAAGTACAGGAAAACAAGTGAAGGAATATATCAGTTTTTCAAAACACTTAGCCCCGCCTATGAAGGTTTTTTTTTGTCGTAGGGTATATGTTGGCTGAAACCCCAATCCTGGAAAAAAGTGATACTTGTCTGTTTCGCCCACTTTGCAAACCTTTACTATCTACTTTGCCAACTGCTCCAATCTTTTTCACCTGTAATATACGAGGGTGGTCCAGTAAGTACTTAGCCTACAAAAGAAAAACAATAATTTTGGAGAAATGGCGATTTATTTTGGCTCGATACACTTGACCCAGCGATGCTCCAACTTCTTTAACTCGTCTGAAAAATACGTTTTCTAACCTCCTCATTCGACTGAAATTCCTGCCCGGCGAGTGATTTTTTTCAAGTTTGGAAACAAAAATAAGTCGCACGGGGCCAAATCTGGAGAATACGGTGGATGGGGCAGCAGTTCGTAGCTCAATTCGACCAATTTGGCCAAAGCACTTTTTTCTTCGCCAAGTGGGGCCGTTTTTTCTTCAATTCGGCGTCGAATCGGCCCAATAATTTGGCATAGTACAGCCCTGTGACCGTTTTCAGGTAGTCAATGTGGATCACACCTTGTGAATCCCAGAAAACGGTGGCCATCACCTTTCCGGCCGATGGGCCTTCTTCGGAGCACGTTCGCCGGGTGACGTCCACTGTTGCGACTGTTCCTTGGTCTCTGGTGTGTGGATCCAGTGGATCCATGTTTCGTCGACTGTCACGAAACGACGCAGAAACTCCTTCGGATTGCGCTTAAACAGCGTCAAACACTGCTCTGAAGTGGTCTCGCGGTTGCGCTTGTTGTCCGAAGTGAGCAAACGCGGCACCCATCGCGCCGACAGCTTTCTCATGCCCAAAATTTCATGCAGGATCTTTTGAAATGCCTACTGTCTTAGCTTTCTCGCGCACCTTCAACCGGCGGTCTGCCAATACGAGATCGTGGACTTTTGTCACGTTATCCTCCGTGGTAGCCGTTTTCGGGGCACCTGGACGTGGCTCATCAAAAACCGACGTGCGACCACGTTGAAACTCGTTAAACCAATTTTTAATGGTCGCCATCGAAGGAAACGCTCTTTGATTTCGCTGCGCGATTTCCCTTCCAAAGACTAGAATCGAATCACCGACCGATATTGCTCTTTTTCCGTTTTTCCACCCGCGGTCAAAACAAAACTACGAGTCCGATCCGGCTGAAATTTCGACGGTCTACTAGAATGTACTACATGATAGTAAGTTGCTCTTGCGATACTGGCGTTTTCTGGCGGTGAGGCTAAGTACTTTTCGGACCACCCTCGTATGACTAGGGGATATTATCGTGTTTTTCATTGAAGAAAAAAAATGGCTGAACCATAAGGTCACTTCAACACAACAATAGTTAAGACAACAATAATTAAACATGTCACTAGTACCGTCTAAAGTGCCACTCACCTAGCAGGAATCTAGATGATTTTACTATTAATTTATTGCTCGAGGTGGCCATAATCGCCAATGCATTATATCAAATCGAACAACTAGCTTCATTAGTACGACTGATCCATATAAACTACCAGTTTTATGCTCTCGAGAAGAAGATCGTTTTGCAACAAGCTTATATTTTTTTTTTCATCATAAAAAAAGACAGGTGTATATCTCAAAAGAACCTTAAATTTATCTGGTGATAACTTATTTAATGTTTTAAATTTATGCTATCTACCGAGTGCAGCCTTTGTGGAGGTGTTGTATTAGCCTTCTTAAACTCAATTAACCCATACCTTATTGTAAATTTCTCTTCCCATTTATCTCGACTTTCGGTTCAATCAAGATCGTACTACTCGTACCTCGGGAGTCGCTTCTTGTTATTTCTTTTTTCCTGTTGACTACACAACCTAATTAATCATACGAACTGGCCATCAATATAATTAAAGATTTAATTGATTAAAGAGATGCCCATGATGACATCCTTCTTTTTAATCACTTAAACTAAATAG
The DNA here is from genome assembly GCA_958301585.1 of Merodon equestris. NCBI lineage: Eukaryota > Metazoa > Arthropoda > Insecta > Diptera > Syrphidae > Merodon > Merodon equestris. The sequence continues at coordinate 1,829,629 of OY284416.1, read as the reverse complement.
ACTTTCCCAGACGACCAATAGTTTTTTTTTACCGCGTCCCAATCCTGTCAAAGAAAATCCCTTTTAAATTGATTCAAACTTTTGTCAAGTAAGTGGCATTGCGAATTACACGGATAGGCAACTAGATCTCAATTTCTTTACTTCTAGAGAAAGAGTTCTCTTCACAAAAATTAGTTTTCCTACCCACCTTGGTAAAATAGTAGGACCATTTTGCTGAGAAACAAAAGAAAGAATTTTCCTTCGTCCTCCAACTACTTTAGTCTTCTTCTTCTTTTCCTTTTTCCGGCGTTGTTATGGTCAGAAGTGTAGGTCCGCCAGGCTTCCTGGTTTGGGATTACTTCATCGCTGAGGCCAATCAAATGCTGGTGTTTTTGCATTTGTTTGCACCAATTGTTTTTCGGCCTGTCTTTTTTTTTTCTCAACTACTTTAGTATTTATGTAAATTTTGCTAAGCTGCATACGACGAACAGTCAAAAGAATAATGAGTGGGAAATAAACCCCAAGAAGGCTTAGAGAAGGATAAGGTTTCTGAACTTCCGAGCTACAAATAGCGTAATATCTTAATAACATAACTCCCTTTATCAAGGCAGGTTAACCGATATGCAAAACCAATTTTATAAATATTCCTAAGTTCTTGTTTCAATTTTTCGACTGCAAAAGAAAATCTGTTTGTTGCTAATACTATCAGATGATCCCAACACTATCGCCAACCTTTTTACCACCCTTTCCAAACAATCTTTAGACGACGATTCCTTTTTGTCTGTTTCTTTTTAATTTAACTATGTGCCAAATTTCTCCCGTGGACCATAACTAAATAGGTAACCAGACACTTTGAAAGTATTTTGATTGAAGTCTTAAGTTTTCACCGCAAATCTCTGACCACCCCTAGACAACATGGCAAAGCAACCGCAGACCTTGTCGAATTCAGCGCTATTTCAGTAAGGCCTTTAACAAGATTTTTCACAGACTAATGCTCTTCTCTAATCAAATGGTTTTGAGGTGGATATTTTCTTACCGAGGAACAACTATTTCAGTATTCGTTTTAGATCTGCTTTTTCTAGCCCTCTTTTTGTCCCTCTTTTAGCTTTCTCCGGTGTCCCTCAAAGTGGCCACCTAAGTCCACTTGTTTTTTATTCTTAGCTTAATGATGATTAATGACTGAAAATCTTATTAAAAATTCCTACACATCACTGCACGCCGGCGACTTCAAGACCTTTTCCTCGGGACATGACTCTTCACGGCTCTGCCTTGTCAATATATTCAAATTTCTAGAATCGATCGCATCGAAAGTCGTTTCGTAATATATGTATGTTTTACTCTTAGAGGTCGACCTTGCAACTATCCTTTGTGTCTATCTCCTTATCAAGACGGCCTTAAAGTAATCAACTTAATATGTTGGAGGATAGAGGAGGATAAGTGACGGAGATATATTCGATAGGTTCCATTGCCGGCAACTTATCTGTTATCCCTTACAACCCTATCTTTTTCAACACTAGCCCTTATAGCATGCGAAATTCTATTCCCTACCTACCCAATACCTCCTGTGGGAACATTAATTTCGACATTAATCTTAGTACACCAAACTTATAACTCTGTCTTCCCAATCGCCTTTCTGAACCCTAATCATAGGTATTAGTTATTAAGTTTTAAGCAAGCTTTGGTGTTTTAATCACCAAAATTAAGTCAAAATCGATCAATGGCCGAGGTTTTCGGATGTTCGAACCCGGTTAAGGGGTGCTCATAAGTCGCGCTCAAGTTTTCGGGTTTAGGCAATACCGAATATTTTTTAAATAAAACAAAATAGTTCGAGGGCCAAATAGATAGATACCTTAACTCCGCTGGTATTATCTGTAAAGTTGAATGTATGAATGAAGCGTAAGGAATTTTAAGTCTTGACCGTTAATCCTCCTTCAGGCCCATATATTGCTAATTAGCAGAGAATCGAAAAGTGCCCTTTAGTGGAGGAAATGAGGGAAATAAAATATAGACCAGATGGCATTTTCATTGCAAATGAACGTCAGTCCGCTTCCGTGGTCGCTCCAATTGCGCAATTTTGTTGACGGGCTATAACTCGAGCGTGAGGTCAGTAATAAGAAAACTATAAATCAGTGGAAAGTTTAGAGTTTAGATACTATTACCCGGCTAAGAGAGTTAATTGTGAAATAAGCTGTTTGAGATAACTTTCGTTCATCATGGTGGTCAATTAACTCGAAACTCATTTCTTTGATGTGGAAACAGTAACCCAGTTTTTTATACTCCGTTAGAACATTCGACCAAGATATCTGGAAGCGCAATTACATTTGCGGTTCGCCTTACCCAACACGACATGGTGGTGGTGATGTTGGTCGTCGATGGCTGGCTTGCTAGTTCTGGCAGGCAACAGAGCTGACTGGTTGCCTCTCCTGGCATCCAGTTTGTGAGCAGCCACTTTTGATTATATAGGTGAGTGAACTGTGAAGCAGAGGTGTATCCCCATTAGGCATATAGCCAACTCAAGTATCTAGCGACAACAACGGCAAAGACTACGTCCACGACCACGACCACGACCACGACGGTTACGAGAGTACGACTACGACGACAACGTCTCCGGCATAGTACGGGTACATACTACCTACCGCATAAGCACATCTGTAGCTCAAATTGCTCCAGTTTTCACTTTTTTTATATCTGATAGCCCGTCGTCGTCCATCGTCGTTACCGTCGTCGTTCGCATACAACAGCATCGGCGCAGTAACACATGCACAAGCGTTGGCCATTGGAGATGTTATGCGAATACTCAATTCCAGTTAAATGAAATGCTGCACTAAAAGCCTCGCTTGCTTTTGTTGTTATCTCGAAACCCCACATATACTGACGTTCCTCTCAAACTTCTTGCCTGCCACTAACAACTTGTTCCTAAAACGAAAATATTGTCCAACTCTCCGGCGTGGACAAGAAAAATGAAGTGACATAATTGGATCACATCAAGAATATCTAGTAGTATCTGAAATAGAAAGGATATTCCTATTGCCCACTGCCACGCAACGAAATTTCGCTTTTAGAGTTCGTTCGGGCACACCAGCCCGCGTTCGAGTTATTACTCAATACGCGCAGCCGCATGCGTAGCGGCGTGCAAACCAGTCAGGAAGGAGAACTGGATTTAGAATAGTTGTGTGTATACTGAACTAATTTCCACATCATCCATCCTTCGTCGACGGAGTGACGCAAAAACTCGATCCTGCTCAACGGCATGCTTCTTATGGACACATGGACGTATCCATCCGCCCGTTTCCTGGGTGCAGATCGAAGATATTGCAGTTATAACATAACCCATTGTGGCTTGTTAAGATCTAATTTACGTAAGCGAAAATAGAACCAACTCACCTTCGGATGGTAATCGCATCGGCAATCGACAGTGCAGAGAGCAGCGCGGTACACACGTAGACTTCCTCTTTCCTCGTAGTAGACATTATCTATAAAATTCATAGAAATGTCGCCTACATGCGCGCCCAGTTCCAATGCCTTTTAAATTATGTGCGCTGAAAGTTCGGTACTACCCGCCCATGTCTTAGGCCGCTTCTATGCCTTATACAGCGCTGTTGGGAGCCTATGTTGGTCGATCGCCTCTGCGTGTCCGTATGACGGCTGATTATTTCTATTCGAGAATGTCAACCGAACCAAGCTAGCGAGTGAGCGAGTGAGCGAACGAATAAGCTCAAAAAAGTATTTTCCGCCTATGTAGCTCTTACGTTAGCGCATGTGTACAAGCGCTATAGAACCGGTGCTGGTTGTGCGTGCGTCTATGAACCGGACCGGACAGCCTTCTTACATCTGTGCATTTGCATTCGATGGCAGTTTTATAGTTGCCGATCACATTTGGCCATCTTTCGATTGCTTCTACGATTTTATTGGATTAATTGCGGTGTCCCCTTGGTCTAGAGATGAATCGAGAATTCATGAAATAAGTGGGTGCGGTTCCGGTTGTCGCCGCCACCAATACTTGACGGCTTAAACACTTGAACACTTTCGATCCTTAACACGAGTATGAGTATGAGCCATCACGGGCTGGGCCGGACAAGTAGCGCTGCCAAAATTGGACTTTTGACTTGATGGTGGCGAGACATTGTGATCTGGTCTGGTGGGTAGAAGATCTAGTTGTTGATCGATTCGCTTGGGGTTGTTTCGATTGTTGTCGGGAGCATTGCGTTGTATCGCGTTCCATTGCGTTTGGCCTGCACTCGAAGTTGTAGAATGAATTTCGAATTTTATGCGACACGATTGTCGCTTTAGGAAAAAAAAAAAGAAAAAATTGTGATCAGTTTTCCTGGCCTTTTATTTACGATGTCTTGCGCCAAATGGGAGATCTTTCACTGCAAATCCATAGCTATAAAGTATCGCCCACACTATCGTGTAATATTGCTTGTTCGGATCGTTTGCTATGTGGAAATATATCAAGTGGTCAGTAGCGCGCAGGAGGATTTGCCTTGTTGTGTCGTCGTCGTCGTCGTCTTGGTCGTCGTTGTAGTCGTTGCCTTGCTTTGTTTTGCTTCCTCTTTTCGTAGACGACGACTGCCGATGTCATTGTTGTTGTTACTGTTACCGTTGTTGTTGTTGTTGTTGTTGCTGTTGTTGTCATTGTCGTTGTCCATAACTAGATAGCTGGCCAAGCCGGCCAGAGTCGAAAGTAGAGTGCTACGTGTGTGTATGGGTACGCGGAATGAGACTACTTTATGTTGGCCAGAGTTTTGTTGGTTCGTTAAAATGTTGACACTTTCTGGGTACACCAGAAAAACCCCGACAGCGGAATGAAGCGATGCTACAAAGATAGCAAGCACCGAATGCGCTATGAGATCTATTTACGCGAAATTCAAATTTTGTACTTTGTTCGGATGCTTGGTGGTTGTTCGACTATCGTCTGTTCGAGTTCGAGTAATGTAACCGAGCTATCCTTGTGGGTGTTTGGATATTTACGAGTTGACAATGATAACAGTACTACTTACTCGCTCGTCCATAGTAAGCTGCGACTTGGAGTAATGCCATGTTTAAAGTAGCCATAGTCGTAGTTGTAGACGTGTAGCCAACGTCGCTCGTCCTGTGGTTTAAATATTTCACTTCAGTTCTGTCAGTTTGACGTACATTCACTTCGAGGAGTAGAAAGTCGTCGTCCTATCACTGCACGTGAAATAACACATATGTATCTACATACACCGTTGGCAACCACTCGAAGCGACCTATCCAGGCTTCTTTTCACCTGATGTCACTCTTTCACATTTCACTCTGCATTAAATTTTATTTCATGCTGGATTATTAATCAAAAGTTATTCAGTTGCAGTCGCATTGAATTACATTGATGGAGCCAGGGCACTCTGCTCGACTTTGGATTGCATTGCATTCGTGGTGATTAAACGGTCTGATCCTCCCGGGTGCACAATTCTTGCTTCTTTTATTTTCGGATGAATGAAAGTACCGTGGGCAATGATGCTGGCGCGATCTGCCTGGAGCGCTTGCCTTTGCCTTTGCGGTTAGGAGAGTGCCAACGGCGAAGACTACTGCGAGACAAGTGCATTCGGCTGCAGCTGAGTTCAATAAATTCCGCTCACTGTTGATACTAAGGTAGCAAGGTAGCACTTGTTCCTACATTCAGTTCAGTAATTTCACAAAGAGGAGACAGCTCTTCAGCGTCATCGGTCGTCGGGTATCTCTAGATCAAAGTGATGGTTACGTCGTGGCAAAAGTAGGCAGTCGGAGTTTGCAGGCAGTTAACTGGTGGTAATATGAATAGCGGTAAATTTGTTGTTTGTCTTCTGACACGCTTCATTCGAATGCATCAAATCATCATGTCGTTTGAACATGACAGTTACAATTTAGATAAACGGATGATGGAAATCTATTTTCGGCTCTATGCCTGGATAGATGCTAACGTGTAATAGGTAGCTTTTAAATAATTAATGTTGCCCTTTCATCATAGCCATCATTATTACTCCTTAATATCTTTTTCACTCCGCTTTTCAGCATAGATTGAAATGATTAATACTCGAACCATATACGAACCTTTCATGCTCGAAATGCTTAACCGAGGCAGACCCCACCTTCGGAGCGTAAACACCTTTGAAGGCCATGCACGCTTTTACCGCAATGACGAGACATCACCAGTCACCGCTTTTATTTAACACGCACACAAGCACAAAATGAGTGCGCATCGAAGCTTTTTCTCTTCCGCCCCTGGATCGAGGTGGAAAGAAAAACATTTATCAATAGAACCAGAGATCTAAGTTTCTCTTCCGCTTCAGGACCAGCTGTTGCAAAGCTCTTAGCTCTTCTCACAGCTCTCTGTTTACATGCGATTTGCTCTAGTTTTTCATGTGCTACAGCATCGAATCGCCCTATCATCTGTATGAGTCACACTTCCAAAGAGAACCATATCTCTCTCAAACTAGATTTGATAACTAACCAGAAACCACATGTCCACATGGCCAGGTGAGGACGACTCTTTCTGTTTCTCTCGCCCTCTCTCTTAATGTCTTGGCTGTCTCGTGCTCCCAAACTCTCGATCTCATTTTCGTTATTCTTCTTTCGATTCTCTCGCGCATTTCTACGTTGGGTGTGTTTGTATGCGCGTGCCTCACCGCCAACTCATGGGCTGTGTACGTCCATCCGCTGCCGCTCAGAAGCAGCAGCAGCAACAGCAGCAGCATCTCGCACTTTTCAATGAACGAACAACGATCGACGATCGAGCGATCTTCTACGATGTTGTGTGTACTGCTTGCTATACTCGTATGCTGTTAGCTTCTACTCTTGTTGTGTTTTTGTTGTGCTTCTTTGTTGTTTTTCTTTACCATGCACTTTATTGTAACAGTTTTATACAGTTTTTTATTCTTCCTTGCTTCTTTCTATCGGTCGGCCGACCGAGGCATGTCTTTTTGAACTGCCCGCAACTTTGGGTATGCTAAAAAGTTACGATCGTTTTCAGTTCAGTACCTTAACTCGAACTTGTAGCAGACGACACAGTATACGGATAACGGTGCACATAATGCCTTAAAGTGTTTCACTCGAGCCTTTCGTCTTCCATCATTGAGCACGTAGCGCAGCATCTATCGGAAGAGTCTGTTTTGCCGTTTGGCGTATGGCGTTTGGCCGTGTATACTATTCAATTTCGAGTGTTGCATAGCCGAGTTGATTATTATTATTGGAGCGGTTATCATTCGCGCTTGTCAACGCGTTTGCAAGTGGCGCAGGATCGTACCAAGCGTGCTGGTTTTCCTTTTCTTTCTTTTTTTTTTTTTTGTTTGTTATTTGTTTATTTATTATTTGTTGTGTTGGCAATAGAGGAAATGTTCTTTTACTCGTTTCCGGGGTGGTGAACTGAAATGTAAAGCAATTTATAAAACCAAAGGATATTCAGTGCTTTTGAAAACAAAATTTATTTAATTATATATAAATAACACTTGCAACCACAATTAAGTATTTTTTTTTTTACTTAAAGAATGTAATTTACTGTGATAATTATTTAAAAAATAAATATATGTAAAAATTCATAATGGGTAGATGATGAAAAAGGATCAAATTTATTTCAAGGATACAAGGGAAATAATATAGTGAAAAAAAAAATTCAATTAAAACATGTACGAAAGTGAAAAATTAAAAAGAAGAAAAAATTGTTCTTAATTACATGGAATTAGTTGCATGGCTACATTTTGTTTTTTTTTTTTTTTTGTTAAAAACGTGTACACACTGTATAAGGATAACTGCCAATAGGATCATTGGATCAGCTGTTTGTGATTAACAGAAGGGGGTGAGTAGGTATTCGAATAGATTAAGGTCAAAAGCCGTCGGAATATTGACAACTAGTCTACTATGACAATAATTATTTCCTATGCGCGTTAAGCCTCTGGGGATAATAAATCCTGTTTAACCCGGGTATTGCAATCTTTCGAGAAAAAAAAAATTAAACAACCCCAAAAAATACTTTTGAAATCAAATTTTCGAAATTTATTCAATATTCAATTAATTTATTTAATTTTGACATAGAATTACGGATAGAGTGGCAGCAACTATAAAATCTGTTTGTAATTCATGCATATAATCGACATAAATTATTAAGCATGGAGACATTTATTTGTTATATGCTAAACAGGATCATTAAAATGTATTCCGTAAATCATTAGAAAATAAAATTATATCGAGAGAAAAGCTGCTAGGGTGTGCCTTCTAACTGAATAGAAAATGATGCAGTACATTTTAACAGTATTTCTCATAAGCACATATGACATGACCATTTCTACAATTCAAAATTGACATTTTTTACTGGCGGCTAGAAATCAATTATTGATTTTTCAAGCTCCTTACATTTATTGCGGAAAATAAAATATCCACCTACTACTGAAATAAAAATTAAAATAATACTTACATCGATAAAATATTCTTTTTGTCGTCTTTGGAATATAAAAGAAAGCAAAATCTTGCAATAAAAAAAAAATAAAATTCATAAACAGGTCTATCCTAGGCCTTAAAAAGAAACCATAATTTTTTTTTAATTTTTTTTTGTTCATAATTAAAACAAGTAAATAAACTTCGCTCATCTGTAGATCATTAATGATCGGATTAATGACTAGTTACTATCCAAGGTTCAATTTCGAAAGTAGATCAGTTTCCTGAAGCTCTGCTCCTCACTCAAACATAAAGTGGTTGAGCTGAAACGAACGAAAAATTGTTAGAGCAAATATTTTATACCCAATCTGAAACACGCCGAAAGTACGTGATGGTTGTTGAGGAGAGTTAATCATAAAAGAATAGCAATTATATGTTCATTTTTTATTGTTTTTAATCAGAAAAAAAATCCTTCTGAAATTTATTGCGGATCTTATGAAAACGCGTTGTGATTAAACTAGCTTTGGGCGGTACTACTAAGTGTTAAACCATTGTGCATGGATTTGTTCCAGTTCTAGGGTAATGATTATTGCTCATATTTAAACGAACAGTTTATGCCTTTTTGTGTTGTATTTTATGAAAATTTTTCTTTTTGGGAGAAGTTGGTTTGTATATTGAAGTTAAAATGTCGATTATGCAGCAGTTATCTCTGCTTAATCAGCATAGCGTGATTAATTTCAATATCTCTGTACCTGGCTTGGTGCATACAATTTTAATGTCAATAATTTGCAGTGGAAATTTCAGGAAAAAAATCTTTGCGGAGCATGCGCGCTAGCCAACTTTTCACCCCCATGTTCGCTATGGTCCGTTGGCGTAATGCAAATCGGTTAAAACAAAACGCCTTACTGCTAGCACTGCCCATCTAAGGTCTACTCTATTTTGCTGGTCTATCTCATCTGAACGATATTAAAATGTCTTTAGTCGCGAAGCAGTCAAAAAAGAATTTCGCAGTCTTTCTCTTATGCTTTTTATTCTTATTGGAAAAGTATTTCCTCATTGATGGACCGATCGACATCCAACAGAATAGAATCTATATACTCCAGCAGACTTAAGAGTTCTTTGGTTGTCCTCCGATATGCAAGATCAAGAAGAATGCAAGATACCACTTGGATATAGATATCTATTACTTGGAGATTCAATTAACTAAATATCGATTCATGTCACATTGACTTATTGCAACAGATGCTATTGCCCGGCCATCTCAGTGCAATATGTAAATTTGTACCCCATATTTCGTGGAAAATGTACTCGGGCATGTTGGTGTACGTGTGCTTAAACGTAAGTACATTTTCTTGCAAACTATAACAAGCTCGATCGAAGGAGCGGATGATTTTCTTGTGGCTCGACAATATCCACTCGGGTGGTTGGTAATGGTACGACGCCATGCCTTATAGTCAATTGTTCGAACGTCTACCTCGGCTAAAAGGAAACAAGAAAAAGATGGCCTCTAAGTGGGGAAGTATGGATCGTAAGCACGTGCCACGCGAGTGTATTCAAATGTGGTGTACATAGTGTATAGGTATCATGGCCAATGCAATGCGAGTGCATACTGGTGCCATACTTATCCGCAACCATTAGAGACACACCATTATTTGATAGAGGCGAGTATGCACGCGCTCGCGTTCACTATCCGTATCATTATTATTACGAGTATTGCAGCGTATGTGGCCGATACAGACCAAATGAACAAATAAATAAGTACTACCATCAGCTAGTTGTGCGTTCACATTTGGTACGATGAGAGCGGCATGACTATGACAACAACAACGAGTGAGGTAAACAGGAATTGCAAATCTAAGGTAAGCTGGAGGAGATATACTCTTGGGCGGTTTTCAATTGCTTTTTTATTTTTGCACTGCTCCTAGCTTTAGCACTGAAAGTTTTGTCGTAAAATGTCTCGTTTCATTGCGAGAGTGACCGCCGCTCGGTCATGCCACTTATTAAATTATATCTGTGCACATTATGTATGTCAACGGATGCCAGACTCGGCATTGCCAGGTATGGTGGTATTGTACACACATGCAAAAGCACACTCACACGAGTGATTGGTGACGGGTGTTCTTAAATTTTTTTGTAATAAATCAAATTGTCTGGCAGTTTAGGTTCGGTTGTTAGTAAACGCCTTTCGCTTCTATTGCAATAAATGTTCATAGAATTGAACTGAAATGAGCATTTCAATGCTGACGCATGGACATTCTATGCCGTGATTCTATTCCATCTTTCGGTATTTGCCTTCAGACGCAAAAAGTAAATGACTTGAGTGTAGTTCGCACGTCAGCTCTTTTGTATGTTTGCATATATATTTTTAATTGACATCTCCTTGATGCTTTCTCGTATTAACGTAATTTAATCAAAATATGCAATTTTCATTTTTCATATTATATTTACCCGCATGCAAAATTACGAATTAATCAAAATTATTTTATTTTATTGCGAGGTCCAATATTTTACGACGGTGCAGATATGAAATTAAAGAAATAAAATGTGATTCCAATAATTTCGACAATTCACGGCTAATACATTTTTTTGGGGCATACACAACAAAAAACAAAACGAAAAAAAACTACACTCTAAGCACAGAAAATCTTCTGTTACGCAACTTTCGTACATTGTGCTACTGCCCGAGGCCACAATGGGAATCTAGTGAAACCATTACAGACATCCAAAAAGACGCCGCCGACAAATAATAACGAATAGTATTGCAGCCAGTCGAGTCGTCGACTACGATGTGGCGTTGGTGGCGATGGATGGCGATGTTGATGGCGATGCCAAAGTTGCCCCGTTGCTGGAAAATACAAATTCATCTCGAAATAATTTGGCTGTCAATGGTGAGCCATGCACACACCTAGTGCTCACTTCAATTAACCAAACAGGCCCTGTTCCAAATCAAACCGTACACTCGTACCTATGACCATTTGGATGAATTGATTGGTTCTGATCATGGAGTGGATGGATTGGTGTCCTACCTTACGATGGAAATTAGGTCATCAATTACGCACTTGATAGTTAGGCGATCACTTGTGCTAGGAATTACCATTATACTTGTAACGAAGACAAACAAAACAATGTTGGAAGGGTTAATCGAATAAAAACAAAAAAAAAAAAAACCTGCGAATCTCATGTTTCCGATCATCTCAGCACGGTATTCCGTACTGGAAGTACCATCTCCTTGCACATCCGTTAAATTCTAGTTGGTAATTCACTGAGCTTATAAATTAATTTTTCGATTGGATTTATTATTTCACACGTACACATATAATACTTGACAAAACCAGATTATGGATTGATGTCCACATGAACGCGAGGAATAAAAGAAGGAGAGGGAATACCGCAAAATAAAGTGAAAGTGCTCCATATGCAGCATCGTATTAAGCGTAATACTGGTATGAGAGTGCAAACATGAATGTTGGCAGGCAACTATGCGTTCGGACGACACCGAACGAAAGAATGTATCCAAGAGGAGGTACTGAAAAACGAAAACAAAATTAAGCATTTAAGCTTATCGCATCTAGTCGCGTGTTTGCTCACGAAAATTCGTCCGTCTTCCAAATTAATTTCACTGCAGAACTATAGAGATTAGCCTGATATATCCAATAAAATCAAACTTTCTATAAGTAACATTGTGGTGTTGTAGAGAAATTGTGTGCATCTCCCGCAGCGGATGCATCAAATGAAGTGCGCTTCTGCTTTTGGCGACAAAGCAAACGAGAGTGGCAAGATGAAATCTTGATCGATCATTGATTGAACGACGGATTTTATTTTTTTTTCACACATGAATGGTTATTATTTCTCTGAACGTCATCGTGCTCCAAAGTCATCACTCCGTATTGCGTCGCAAAGGAAATAGAAATAAAACAGTAAATAAATAAAAACAGAAGCAAGAAAACAGGAAGATCTGGAATTTCGCATCTTTTATGGATAGTGTATCCATCTATTCGATTACTACGATTGTAAACAGTATGAGTGCGCAAACCTGTAGCTCTCTCAGTGCCGCGAACAGCTAACAGCTTTCGATGCTAGCTCCAAGTTGTTGATGGAATCACACCGGCTTGATACGTACACTTTAAGTGATGGGAATTATCTTGGACACTTTTTGAATGAGTTGGTTGTTACACTTTCCGTCATGGAGATATTCGCAAATTACGGTTGCGGTTTTTGTTTCACTTTTCCGAATGGTGATGGTCTTGGTCTATATTTATGCCTTTACGTCTTTGCGTCTTTTTTGCTGGATCGCAGATCGCTGTTGGTTTTTTCATTCCACCTTTGGATGACAAAGTTAACGTCAATGTCCAGGTGGCTAGGCTTCTGCTTACCAGCTGATGTAACAGATTCAGTTAGCAAATGGAAGGAAATGCACTCTCGCTTTCAAATTCGATAATTTTCATTATGTGTAAGGCGGCGATAGAAACTGTCACGTAGTTGTTTGCCCGGTCTTCTTTCTCAGGCTATTATTAGGAGATTTCACTTCACAGCCGACCAGTTGTTAGTGGTCATACAAAAGATGGCTGTTACCTTTTATAGAATACTAGCTTCAACTGTATTCACTGTTACATTAAACCAAAATATAGGGCTTTTGCCAACGCCTTCTGAAAATCTAAATCCTCTACTCCCACGATAGCATACAACATTAGCAATCACAGCACTTGGCACAGTTCAACATCTTAACCTTCCTTGATGGATACACATATCAGCAACCTACGACTATTCTGAAACGCACCTAATCTGTCTTCAGATCCGTCTTCAACACACAAGGTGACAGAACAATGAAAATCAAATTTTTTTATCTGCATGCTAAGGCCATCACCACGGCAAGAAGGATGCCTCACGCCATATTATTGACACATTTTAGGAGGGCATTTTTTCATTTACCAAATGATTGAATAGATCACCAGTTGCGCACTTTAATCTGCTTTGACTTCAGACTGAAGCGTACAATCAACTAATTCAAGGCTATCGGAAGCTGCGGATTAGGCCCACAATGCGCGTAGCATATGACAAGCTTAACATTTCGTCAACGTACGAATGTGGCATTAACCCACGCGTTTCAAACAGACCCCTCTTATCTCTATCTGTAATGAGGAGGAAGCAACGAAACGACATCACTTCACCCTCAATCAATGTCTTCCGTATGCCACCATTCAACGAAAAATACATCCTAAATGCAAAAACAAACCAAGACGAGCCAAAGATCTAATACATACAATAGAGATGATCTACAAAATAATAAGTGTTACCACGATGCCACGAGTCTTCGATCATGAACCATTGAATGGATTCTTCTGGCTTCCTGGCTGATCGTGTACGAAAATTTCGAGAAAGTTCAAGTTTACCATGATGAAGTGAGCGTTAAAAATTACGCGCGGATCGGAGCGAGCGAGAATGTGTGCATTCGTTGCGATTTATGTTGGCTGCACGGTAGCCAGTGATTTCTCCTAATTCGACACCGCTCATGTTCATGCCGGTTGTGAAGCTCTATTTGGTACGGTATTCGCAACGATCGTAAACATTTACGATTACTAATTTAGGAGCCATAATTATTAGAGCGATCGCGCTCGTTAAGAGGGTGCAATAAAATGAATAAACACGGCTTGAGCTAAGCTACTCGAACGGATGCTAAGCTGTTCAATCAGTGACTACTCGTATGACGATGATGATGATAATGATGAGGATCATGAGGATGGTGATGAGAATCGAGTCACACTCGGACCGTGGACATGAAGTTGTGACACGATCACCTTCAACGACAACTACTTCCATCAGACCGATGGTAATGGGTACTTTGTCAGCCGATCGGAAGTGATCTTGTAGCTCTCTGTGACCATAGACCTGGCACATAAATCCATCACGAAGGATAGAAGTGATCATCTGTTCGGCGAATTCTCCATGGAAGTATATGAAATGGCTGTCGACTAGGTATATTTAAAGCGAATTAGATGTGGCTGGTGGGTGGTCGATACGAACTCCTCTTCGATCCTATGTTTTCATCTGTAAAGGCGATCTGTCGGTCAACAAATTCAACCTATATACTCACCTGGGTGGGGTGCCTTGCATCACGTTGCTATATTTATATATTTTATTTACATATGACATGTTAGTAGCCAGTTATTGGCTCTAAACTATTATGTAAGATGGGAGTGCATCACGCTTTCTTCCTTCGTCAAAATTGATATCGAATTACGAGCGAATTAGTTTATGCGATCACTAAAAGGGGAAAACGAATGTGACGCGTTGAAGTTGCAAGAAACTTGATCTCTCTGATCATCTTTTAAATTTAAGCGATTTTTCATTCGCAGGGCATGGTGAATGGGCAACACAGACGTCTCTGAAGCAGGAAATGAAATTAATGTTTCGCAACAGAAGATGAAAGTAATTTCATTGACATGAGCAGAATCTGTATTCCGCTCGAAGTCATTTCACTGCCTGTTGCTCATAAGTTTTTGTTCTTTTTTCTCTCAAAAATACATTTATCCAATTTCCATTCGAGCAAAGCGTAAACAAATCAAATGTGAATAAAATCAGTTTTCTTCACGCTTCATTTTCTCTACTTCGATTAAGCACTCCAAAATGTGGCATCTCTGATTGAGACATTGAGAAACTTATACCATCAATTTTCATGCGCACAATAAGGTACTCGTACTCATACCACCGCTCGAAGATGTAAACAGAAATATACTACATGACTTGCGAGAACCATGGCCCATAACTATGCCGAAAGCCGAGCCCTTGAATTCGTCTCCAATTGAATTGTCTGCTTAAGTCGTCGCACCGTACCGATCAGACAATACTTTCGGTCCTCTCCACTTCTCGCCGAGTGCCCATACAGGAGAGAAAAAAACATTTCATTCTCGTTTTAAAGCAGCACTTCAATTTTTTTTTTTTTTTTTTTTGGATTAATGTATCTCCACCTGAGACTGGTTTCCGTGAATTATTCGTGCTAATAAAATAATCAACATCAAGATGTACGGGCGCAATTGCCGACGCTATTACGAGTGTCTACAACAAGAAAACTTCATCTCACTCCAGATCTTCCAGTAAAACCGTTAATCAATCAATTGATTTTGGTATGCTCGAGTTTTCTATTCGAAAGAGTGACATTTGCTTTCGATAAACTTGCCGGACTGTTGGTTTTCTGAGCGAGATCTTCGAAATTGATTCGAATGATGACAGATTTCTGTCCAGCTGCTTATGCCCCACCATCAAGTAACGCGAGATGTGATTGGTTAACTCATCATTTACAAGACCAATCTGGTTCAGCCGTCATCGCATCGGCACACTTGCAAACCAAACAAAAGGGGGAAAAAGTACGCTGTGCTAATAACAATTACTTCGCTACCTACGACTCAAGCAGAACCGTCTACTAAGTACGAGTATACCCCAGTAGTATACACTGATGAATTTCAATTTATATATTTGTATGAATGCACGGACCTGTTGGTAAATGCCGTTCTACGCCCAATGAAAAAATTTATTTTCACATAGGTAAATGGTAATTATTAATCGAACCGTGACTTGTTTGTGTTATACTCGTATTGTATATGGTGGGCTGACCGTCTATAGTCTAGTTTGTTGTTGATCGACTAAACGACAGGGGCAATGCGCAAAAAGTTGAGACAAAACAAAAGAGTTTAGCAGCGAACTGGGCTTTGATCTCCATGCGGAATGCAAAAACTGCTATTCCGCTTATAAATATGTGAGTGTATGCAATGAAAATCTGTTGTTTTAATTGACGGATGCTAAATCATTAACCAGTTCTCCCATAAGAAACGATTAATAAGAATTTGGTCAAGATATTTGAAATATAAAAAAAAACCAACCGGATTTGCTCATGTGCCGTGTTCAAGTGGCCGAAGTTTGATTGATTAATTCAATTTTTACGGAAACCACTCTTACCGGATGGTGTGGCAAACTATTCAAAATAATATTCTAGAATAGGATTATGGAGATATTTGGATCCTTAACATAGGAATTCAACTTTCATCAGTGCAATGGATTTTCGAGTAATTTCCTAGCGCAACGATATCTCTTCAAACCTGTGTATCTGCTCTACTTGAAAAGCTCGAAGAATTTTCCACACAAAAGAAAACAATGACGCTATGCAATCATCTATCGGTTGCGGTTAAATCAATTGGACGTTATTCGGAGTATCAAAGCAGTTTTCACACTTGGCTAAATCCAAATCGTTACTGTTTTCGCTTCTCGCTCACAATGCAACACGCCAAACGATCACACCATTACAGTAGACATTACGTACAAACATTAATTGTATGTGAGCCCACAACGTACCTAACGCGCCAATTTATGAGCAAATTACGCTTGATGCGCCCCATAAATATATCCAACACCTACACACATTTATGTCAATAGATACAACTTTTTAATTGCCTACTGATTGCGTATGCCATGCCGTCGACTTTGTCGAATTTTTTTATTAACAAATTAGGTTTAAACGACATTCAGTTTAATTTGCATTAAGACAATGCAACGAGATTGTTGTCAACACTGTGAACTCGGTAACCGCGGCTGTGCAGATTACTCGTACGTACTCGTACATCTTTGTAAGCCAGTTTTCAAAGTGAACTGTAAATCACTCGCGTTTCATCTGGCGCAGGATGTGATATGTTCCTAGATGATGTGATAGTATCCCACGCTCAACATGGTTCCGACTAAAAGATTGTCATTGTGCGCGCGCAATATTGTGCAGAGGTGTAAATATGCCATCGCAAGACGTTTTATTCGTTTCCTTCGACTACGCCACGTACCCTGCCACGGGTAGTCATCATATGCCGCCAATTTCTTTTCTGATTTATGTACCCGTACGGGTTGATCGGCGCGCGGATGTCTAATGAAAATTAGCTGTAGTCAGATTGAGCACATAAATTGTCGATCAGTGTGTGGTGAAATGTCAGTTGCGCCTAATTTTCTACATCTGTTGTGTGGATAATTGAATCATCGCTGACGGCGATATGTGCCGCATCAAATCCGTGGCACGATTTCGCAAGGTAGCAGGAATGCATATCTACCGAAGGAAGCCATTAGTGGGTGGTATACCTGCCACTGCCCGGAATGTTCATAATTCACAAAGTGGGAGGACAATGCATTCCATCATCATCATCGTCATGTTCGACGGCAACCCCAACCAATTCAAGTACGAATGATATCAACATCGGCCTTGTTACAATCTTCTCCTTTATATCACAATGCCTGTGAAATGGCAAGTTAACAAGTTGTCTGTTGGCGCATCGCATTATCACATCATCGCACCACCACGTACTATGGTTTTTGTTCAAATTGCAGCTACGAAAGTTCTCGTTCAGTCTTCTGCCGATAAACATCTTTACTCGTGTTGGAGTCGAAACAAACGGCTTGTGCCGTTGTATGCAGGTTTCGGCAAAAGCCCTATGTTGTGCTTGCGCACAGCAAGCAGTCCCATCATTATCTTCGGTTCATCCCTTATGGGCTGTAAGCCATGGATATATTTGCATATGAAGTCGAACACCATCGTGAAGATTATTAATAAACGGTTGCTACAGTTGCATGAGCGCGCGTTGATATATCATTTATGACCTTATCACCCATCTAACGCAGATAAGGTGGTGGTAGTAAGCAGACACAGGGCATTAGGTAATCCAAGTCGCTGAAACAGTTTTAACATCGTTGACGGTTCAAAAAAGTCGCCTTAGTTCCTTGCAAGATTTCGCCGAGGTGATAGTGTTAGATGACGTTCATATAGTTATTGGACAGCATCTGCACCTCCACCGGTGGTTGCATTGGTCTCTCACGACGACATTATTTATTTTTATTACTGTCTTTTTGTCTATTCCGGGGCACAACTACTATGCACGTACGAGAGTGTACGCTGCCTCAATAAAGAGTGTGTGTCGTCGTTGCAGTCTTCCTGAATGCAAAATGCGACTGCTGCGCTATCCTGCCATTTTGTCTTAATGATACCAATTTGAAGCTATTCGGTTTGCTGTTAATTCGCATTTATGCAGATGGCCTCAGTTGTTATTCTCTCCCACTACTTGGCCATTCATTGCCTGGTATACACTGTCAGGATTCGGTTTGCCGATGAAATTACTGATACGGCAGCAAGTCCATTTTCAATTTATGACACTAGCATAAATGAAGACAAATATAACGTGTTCCCTAATTCAAATTCTCCGCTGCTATTCAGTTTATACACAGCGTGCGGCATGAATGCAAGTCTTTCTTTCGCTAAATGTATTGTTTATAAGGTGGCTTGTCTTAATGGGCTTTAATGGACTTAACTTCTGAGGTATAAGAACGTATATTGTGCAAGGTGTCATATTAAATGTGATACTGTTGTTGAACTTCAACCATCATTGTGATGATAAGTAAATAAAAACTAGAAGTCTGTTGAAATTGTCAAAATTCAACATGAAATGGTGATTTTACCGCGAAAGGCTTTGTAAGAGTTGTAATAAAGATTGCGCGTGGTGCCCTCTCGCACAGCTATAGTGGTCTTGGATGAACTTGCCTGGAATAGCGGGCTTAAAACCGAAATGTAGCATAAAGACCTCGACCTACAAGTTTACAAGTTCCAGTTGACAAAACCAAGGACCTTCGCTGATTGAGTGCTGGAAATAAATACACAATTATGATTCGGTATACAAAATTAATTTGAGAGATGAGCACGCAAACGGACTGGCATACCTAGCTCCGAAAACCTAAGAGAAATAAAGGGTTTTTCAATTGGCTCGGGTATATTTTGGTGGCCTTCGGCGGCCATATTTTTTTGGTGACACCCGTCAAATCGAACGTTACTGATGCCAAATCACCATCTAAAGTTATATGATTGAACAACACGTCCAAATGATAAAACTTTACTATCAAAATGAGTGTTCATTAGTACGAGTACAAACGTCATACGCGTTGCGCCCATTTTACGGTAGACGTGTGTTTGGCGGCCAAATTTGAGCGCAAAACAAGATCGGCCAAGAACATCGCCGCAGTTCATATACGAGCGTGGTCCGATAAGTACTTAGCCTACAAAAGAAAAACAAAAATTTTGGAGAAATGGCAATATAGTCTGCTTTCAGCTCGATACACTTGACCTAGCGATGCTCCAACTCCTTTAACCCGTCTGAGGTCTGCAAAGTAGACCTCCGTGGCGGCGATGATCTCCTCATTCGACTGAAATTTCTGCCCGGCGAGTGACTTTTTCAAGTTTGGAAACAAAAAGAAGTCGCACGGGGCCAAATCTGGAGAATACGGTGGATAGGGCAGCAGTTCGTAGCTCAATTCGATTAATTTGGCCGTGGCGAGGGCGGAGATGTCAGCCGGTGCGTTATCATGGTGGAAGAGCACTTTTTTCTTCGCCACGTGGGCCCGTTTTTTCTTCAATTCGGCGTCGAATTGGCCCAATAATTTGGCATAGTACAGCCCTGTTTTGCCCTTCTCCAGGTAGTCGATGTGGATCACACCTTGTGAATCCCAGAAAACGATGGCCAACACCTTTCCGGCCGATGGGACAGTCTTCGCCTTCTTCGAAGCACGTTCGCCGGGTGAAGTCTACTGTTTCGATTGTTCCTTAGTCTCTGGTGTGTACCAGTGGATCCATGTTTCGTCGACTGTCACGAAACGACGCAGAAACTCCTTCGGATTGCGCTTAAACAGCGTCAAACACTGCTCTGAAGTCGTCTCACGGTTGCGCTTGTTGTCCGGAGTGAGCAAACGCGGCACCCATCGCGCCGACAGCTTTCTCATGCCCAAAATTTCATGCAGGATATGACCCAGGCGATCTTATGAAATGCCTACTGTCTCAGCTATCTCGCGCACCTTCAATCGGCGGTCTGCCAATACGAGATCATGGATTTTTGTCACGTTATTCTCCGTGGTAGCCGTTTTCGGGGCACTTGGACGTGGCTCATCATAAACCGACGTGCGACTACGTTGAAATTCGTTAAACTAATTTTTGATGGTCGCCATCGAAGGCGAAGAGTCAATGTACACAGCATCCAAACGCTCTTCCTGCGCGATTTCCCTTCCAAAAATAAGAATCGAATCACCGACCGATATTGCTCTTTTTCCATTTTTCTAAAATCCGCGGACACTCCCGCTTCCACACGCGGTCAAAACAATACTACGAGTCCGATCCGGCTGAAATTTCGACAGTAGCCGTCTACTAGAGCCGTACTACACGATAGTAAGTTGATCTTGCGATACTGTCGCCATCTGGCGGTGAGGCTAAGCACTTATCGGACCACCCTCGTACAGCAGAACCCGCAGCAGTCGATTCCTCGCCGTGCACAAGAACTCGGCCTTTCGCAGACTTCAACTTGGTCGAGATTTGAGCCCACACCCGTACAGAATCCAACTGACTCAGGAGCTCAAAGTTCATGACCATAGAACAACGCCGTTTGTTCGCTGATTGGGCTTCGGAACGTTTGGAGGCGGACCTTAAATTTTGGCCGAAAAATCATCTTTAGCGACGACTCGCATTTTTGGATGAATGGCTGTGTTAACAAGCAAAATTGCCGTATATGAGACTTACTTCAAAATTCATACTCTGCGGGTCCAATACAACACCTTAATAACATGGAAACAAAAAAATTACTGGGAACTACAACCAATGCGACATACTCAGTCGAATCTCTCGAATCCTATCTAGGACAACCGCCCCCGGAGAATAGTGAACACATATCTTTGACACAAACCATCTGCACCCCGTCCAGGTTGTGTGACAAATACCATAAGAGCATAACTCTCGAACCAGTGCGAACCTTATAAAAAAAAAATGGAAAGCATTCTCAAAAAGTTACTGTGGATTTTGGGCCGGCGGCATCATTTGTACTTTTTTGAAAACGGTGTTGGTGAGGCGGTTACCGTTAATGGCGAGCGCTACAGTCCGATAATAACCAATTTCTTATGGTCCAAATTGAACCGTATGGACGTAGCCGATATGTGATTCCAGCAGGACGCATAGCGGACGCCAGGAATTACATTCTACATGGATGATTGTAAGGTTATCTTTCACAGAGGTGACTGCATTGGCCACCAAGGTCATGCGATTTGACCCCGCTAAACTTTTTCATGTGGAGTTTCCTGAATTCGCAGGCCTATGCGAATAAACCACAATCGTCCGATGCCTTAAAGTGAACATAACAAAGTTTGTCACTCAAGTTCAGCCGGATCTATCCGGAAGAGTCATTGGAAATTGACCACTCGGATCCGTGCTACAGTAAAAAGCCGAGGCAGGCATTTGAATAATGGCATATTTCGTACATAATAGCATACATGGACCTTTCAAATAAAAAAATAATTTTGTTAATACCTCACAATCAGCTTTGTGTCGTAAAAAAGGATCAAGACGATATGCTGCAAAGGGTTATTTAAATTTTTTCGATCGAGGGCTCTACTTCACAATTGCTCTTTGAGTCCAAAGAAGCAGCAGTTGGGGGAAGTCATTCTGTGTCTGATCTCAGTATCGCTGGTATCGTTGTATCTTTTCACTAGTGAGCCAAAGTAATGCGAACCTTATAAAAATGGCGAGCGCTACAGTCCGATAATAACCAATTTCTTATGGTCCAAATTGAACCGTATGGACGTAGCCGATATGTGATTCCAGCAGGACGCATAGCGGACGTTACGAATTACATTCTACATGGATGATTGTAAGGTTATCTTTCACATAGGTGACTGCATTGGCCACCAAGGTCATGCGATTTGACCCCGCTAAACTTTTTCATGTGGAGTTTCCTGAATTCGCAGGTCTATGCGAATAAACCACAATCGACCGATGCCTTAAAGTGAACATAACAAAGTTTGTCACTCAACTTCAGCCGGATCTATCCGGAAGAGTCATTGGAAATTGACCACTTGGATCCGTGCTACAGTAAACAGCCGAGGGAGGCATTTGAATAATGGCATATTTCGTACATAATAGCATACATGGACCTTTCAAATAAAAAAATAATTTTGTTAATACCTCACAATCAGCTTTGTGTCGTAAAAAAGAATCAAGACGATGTGCTGCAAAGGGTTATTTAAATTTTTTCGATCGAGGGCTCTACTTCACAATTGCTCTTTGAGTCCAAAGAAGCAGCAGTTGGGGGGTGTCATTCTGTGTCTGATCTCAGCGCTGGTATCGTTGTATCTTTTCACTAGTGAGCCAAAGTAATATCAGCCAAAGGTGGCTGGTGTTTTTCTGATAGTCACACTTTTTCGTTTATAGTTAACCCCAGACTAACTTTAGCAACTTCTGCTTTAATGCTTTTGACCCCTTCATTAACGTTTGACTGTGTACGGTTGTATTGGCCAGTGTGTCCCGAACGATCTTTTCAAGGATTATGTTGAAGAAATTGCACCATAATGCATCGATCAAACTTTTTTGGTATGTATATTTCGCCTATCATTTACCTGGCTTTAACCTGGCCATACTGATAGGAACTTATCAGATATATAATTGACCCAGCTATGGAGATCCCCTTTCACGATGTTGACTGATTTATTTTACCTACAATTTTTGTTAACGGGTGACGACATTTATTATAAGAGATCAAAATGTTAAAAACGAAGTTGGATGTTCTCTATTCCAGAAATTTGAATATATATGTACGTAGAGAGATTAAACTTAAAAGGTAAAGGGGGCGAGCATAGGCTATGTAGAGGAATCGTGGCACGTAGGTATTGGAGAATTTCTTTTTCATCGTTTCACGAAACCGAGTGCTGAGTTGGCTTTAAGAATTCTGTCGCCAATATGTCTAAAGAAATTGAGCGCTTGTTCACATAGTATGATTAGGTCGTGGATCACCCGAACTATGATAATGAATTGATTGCGGAGAATTATGAACGAGGGGGAGATTTGATCCATTCCTATGGAAAACATGATTAACTGGCATTTGAACTGGACAAAAATTTGATTGAATAGGGAAACAGTATTTTCCCGAGGAAATAGTGTCGAAGAACTTTGTGTCGACGACGTACAGTTCAATATCAATAAGTTGAGAATGAAAAGAAGTGGACCTAAGTGGTTACCTTAAGGGACGCCGGAGGGACGCCGGAGGGAGTAAAGAAAGGGCTAAAACAAGCACTGTGATAGTAATTTTCTTAAGATAATTTTGAAGATACTGTTTTAATCTTGTTAAACTCCTTAATAATGTTGGTTGAAATAACGCCGACTTCCTTGCCATCCTTTAATATGAGAGGATAAACGACATAAATTTGCGGAGCTTTTCGTTGTGTAGGTAGGAGCTATTTTAGGTAAGCTGTGAAAATATAAAATATATGTGACAGTTTGGCAATGGGATGATAATTTTTAACATCGCTCATCGAATCTCCGTATATAATGAATACCAAAGAGGTTTTCTATGTTGTGGGATCTTCTATTGCAGTTAGTGATAAACTGAACATTTTGGGGAGAGGAAGAAGATGGGAGTGGAAGCATTGTTTTAGAAATATGGCTGGAAGAACTCCGGGGTGGGGAATGAATTCATCGTTAAATTGATTTCATTTAATATAGAGGATATAGGTGTCGTGTGAAGAAGGATTGCCAGGAAAAAGTTAGTAAGTAGTTGGAGTAAGAAGAAACAGATACAAAGGCGTGATCGGCGAATAATTTTTTTTGAAAAAGATGGAAAAAATGTTGGCAATAGTGTTAGGATCATTTGAAAGAGAGGTAGGTTGGGTAACCGTTGGCAAATTGAAAGAAGAAGTTAGGATCACTTATAAGGTTTAATTGCGTACCGAATCAATAGCGGATAAGTACCTAAATATTGGGAAAAGCCTTTATGTATAGAGTACGGAGATAAATTGCTTACAACTTGTTTCTTTTGATCCTTAGAGAACGGAGCCTGGAATACTAAGTTTTGGAGATATTCGCATTTCATGGAATGCTAAGATTAAAGGAGCTCTGTTGAGGTATTCTTTGATTTGGTCGAATTTTGCTTTATGGAAGTCGTAAAAAGTCGGAACTGTGGGGAAATGCTCTACAATGAAGAATCGGAAAAGAAAGGGAGAATCGTAGTTGCCGATGGTTGGTAAGGAAGGGCTAAAAAGTGAAACGAAGGAGAGGAGTAGGAGAAGAAAAGGCAACCGTTTTGTAAATGACGTCTAGTTGTCTACCCATATAATTTGAGATGCCACTAACTTGGCGAAGATTTAAATCCACTAGGCGATATAAAAAGAGACATTCTTAGGCAGCAGTCAAATTGGAGGCAATAGAATAACATATCAATGCTGTTAATATCGAAATTAATTCGCAGTTGTTTTGGTGAAAAACGTCTTCATAGACTATTAGGCAAACTGAAGGCAGAAATTTAGCAACTATTGGGATCATTATTAACCTTACAGTAAATCTATCCGAAAAGGAGATCTACAAAATATCTAATATGGTTCCAAGAGTAGGGATGACCAAGCCGGTAGCACAATGGACCGATTTTGGCCTAAGTGCTCCCCACCGCTTTTACGGAGGAAAGCCACCTAATCTAACCTTACAGTTGATATAGTTTAAATATCCACAATTTAAAAAAAAAATTGTCACATTTCGAAAATGTTTTTTTTATGGATTATAAATGACACCTCTTATTGGATGACTCTACATATATACCATATATTAGGACCAGAAGGTAAGACTAGCTTTTCATCTTTACCACAAAACTTTGACAGATGATTTCAAGCTCTTTTCTATCACAATATCACCAATGCATTTTCGTGTCGCATAAAAGTGGCTAATGGAATCGCAAGAACGTACCCAAGTACAAAACTATATCTCTTCAAAAACGATGTATGTACAAAGTATGTAATAAAGCTAATCTAATAGAGCTCACATGCGTTTGATTCAAAAGAGAGATTGGTTTCAAAATACGGAATTCTAATCGAAGTTCTCAAAACTCCATATAAGTCTTCAATCCATGCAGTTACTCTGGTAGTTATTGTCTAAAACTCACCCTTACATGGTACCTTAAACGTAGGTTTTTTCCTAGAATTGTTAGCTTTTTCGAAAGGTATTGTGAATAAAAATCATCTACATCTTGTCACGATTGCCGTCCCCCGTCCACACGTGAACTTTCTACCATGCTTCCGTTTTCGAATGAAAAAAGAAAACCATTGAGCAGGTACAGATCGTTTTTCGGATGCAGAATAAATTTCCCGTACGTGGCTTAAACAATCGATGATGTGACAACGAAGAGACAGAGACTTGTAGCCAATCCATAAAATGTGAAAGATTAAAACATTAAACGCACGTACCTAGCAACGTTATCTAATACATGCAGATAGTCGTCTTTAGACGGTAGCATTACCGCTTAATCAGCAAATAAAGTCGAAAAATCCCACCATCCCATCTCCAAGTCAAGGAGATGCACGTACATACCTCGATTCACATACCTCCCGTACCCTCCCCCAACTAAGACTGAACGCACTTGCCCCCCCACCCGCCACGAATTACTAAACATCTCCATACTCCGTAATTACAATATGATGACAATTACGATGACAATTTCCACATTCGGAAACTAGTTCAACAGTTGTAACCGCGTAAACACTTAATTGACGAAAAAAAAGAAAAAAACACGAAACAAAAAAACCGTCGGCAGTAATTTGTTTATAAGGAACGAAATAATAATGGGAAATTTTTGGAGGCTCCAGTGGCCCGCAGTCGTACCTCGTAGCCCGTACCTCGGGCTACATTGTATCGAGGAATGAAAAATTACGAAATAACTTAATGAATGTTTTAGAATGATTCATTTGTATAAACAGTGCCACCAGTTGGAAGAATGGTCTTAGCCCGTTTTTGTTGCTATTATTTTGTTTTACAATGACTGAGTCGGTTGTAGCGCAGATTCTAGTTAGTTGAAATTGTCAGACATGCAACGGACAGGTGTAGATACAAATTGCAATGCTTTCTTCTCATTTCGAACCTCAGCTCTTTTGTTGCCGCCTTCCTTTTGAACGAATCCATCCGAAACAGACAGACGGCACAAGGCATAAGAAAAACCAAATTCACTCTCGTCGACGTCGACAACGACATCGACATCGTCGTCGACACCGATGAAACTACAGTGATAATACAAGCTTTTGTGCAGGCAAACAGTTAATAAAATAGCAAATAAATTAACAGCAGTTCGCTACTCGTTGTTTTGCGCTGATTTATGATCACTTGCTTAAGTATGTGCGATGATGAGATACGGACTTAAAATTTATTTCAAGTTTATGACTGGAGTCTTTCGCTTCGTTTGTGGGTTTTTTTTTTTTTTTGTAATTATGTCGGCTTTTTTCACTCATTTCGCTACATATCCACACTTGACCAAGAGTGCGTACCGCGCGGATACGCAATTGTAAATAATTGATGCGATGATGTGAAAACTAGAATCAGCAAAGCTCAGAAATACCAATGCCGGTAGTTGTCTTGTTGTGTATGCCAGCGGCAGCCCAACAGCTGAAAGTCTTACGCAACTGAAGCGATTTCAAAAGGTATTGTAATTCTTAAGGATTACAAGTTGCTGGATGGCTTATGCAATCTATGATCTCGATTCTTGAAGACAATCACACTATTTCCCACACTTGATTCGATCTGTCTTATTAAAGGGGCGATTTCAAAACCGGCATAATGGGACTGTTGTCTTGTTCTCGAAGCAACAAGGACACGTTTGCCTGCACTGAGTCACATTCTAGTCTATTAATGCGTGTAAACGGGGCCTCCAATATGCTGCCATTGGCACAACGCCGCTATTGAAATTGTCCACGATTTACGAACGATCTTCCAATGAAACTGAAACTTTTGTCTGCATTGTCTACACACGATGGTGAGAAGTAATTGTGATAGCTCTAGAAGTAAAGATAGTGATGAGTAGGTCAGGCACAGTACAAACTGAATCTAATCTAACTCAATCTCTATACATGTACGAACTAACAAATAGCTAGTACCCACTCACCTCTTGACCGATAGAAGGGATATGGGAGTTAACAAGAGCAAACTCGCTATTATGCAATCGACCACGACCTCCGTCAAGCAAACATCTCCTAGTTGGTGCCCAACATTTGTTAGGTGTCAGATTCATCTTGATATTAAGTTGTTCGCTTTTGTAATGTACACAAGAAGACAGCGGCATCACCACCATTGCAGCGAACAAAAAGAACTCCCCCTGTTCCGTACCGTATTGCGTTGCTACTACTCGAACTCGTATTTGAATCATCACCATCGTCGTCTTCGTCCGTTGTCGTCGTACAAATCTTATTAAAGTTCGCTCCATTTCCCATACTACTTTGTTCAGTTGTACAACCCGGTTCGTCCTCAATTCAACTTGTTCGTCTTATTTTTTTTCTGTTCAGATTTTTTCACATATTTGCAAAACGCATTGTCTTATGGAGGCACACTTGAAATATTTATTACAATTCTCACCATACCGTATGCACGTCTACGTATTATGGTATGTGCCGCCCCGCTCGTCTGTTACGCAACCTGCAGCCAGTGCCCTCATCCATTCAGTAGTTTGCCCCCCATCGTTCCCACCGTTATTTTAAAGGTTACAAAGAATTTGCATACAAATTGCCAAATTAGAATGACGAGACGTTGAGATTTTACTCTTGTAGATGGGGTAGCGATAGGTTGGCAGAGGCAATGTATTTACTCGATGAACTTGGCAAGCTAGGTTGGTAGGTTTGTAGATTCGTCGTAATTCCGCCGGAATGGCAGTGAAGTGCGCATAAAATTAATGAGCGATTTTGGACTTGATGTCGACTTTCAATTTCGTTTAAGTATAAGTTTGCGCATTGCAATGTTTAATTGAAGCTTCCGCGGGATTTATGGGACTGAGCTGGTTTCTCTTGTTAATTTCGACACGCGTACATCTTTGGTTTGTTTTATTTTCACTAATTGCTGTTTCCTTGAGTCACTTCTCGGTCACAGATATATGTGTATATATGTATGTTGAACGCATTTAATGAGAGTTACTATTGCAATGATGGGAATCGAGTGTCCTGGCTAATGGTGAATAGAGAAAGTTGTTTAATGAGATAGGTATCTAAAGATTCATCGGTGAATTCTCGTATCTGGTTTTACTATCAATTAACTACAGGTGCTCTTCCTTCCTAAATTGATTAAAACGACGAAGAAAAAGGGAAAGTGTAGTACAGCACCAGGATGTAAACTGGTGTTGGAATAAGAAGGTCGTTGAGCGAAATTCGGTGGTTTTTTCACGTCGCTTCTGCTTAACTCCCTGAAGCTCTATTGAGTATAGTCTAGTTGAAAAGATGTTTATTCTGTCTTCTTGAAACTTGAATCCTTTTACGTATTTTGAAGGCCACCCCACAATATCAAAACTAAAGAGCGAAAAATTATCAACATTGTCAATGAACACAACATGAGGATTCATAAATACCTGCTTCAATGGGACACTTAATACGACTCTTAACATGACGATAATATGGAATAAATGTTTAAGCATCATCTCGTGATAATGCCTCAATCTCCTATGTTTTTCGTATAAATGAAAGAAACCTTCCGAGTGGTGAATAATACTACTGAAGGTTTTGTCAGTCAGCTCTAAGCCGTCCAACTCTTAATAAGTCCCCTACAATTGTGTTGTAGCATCCTTACTATCAAAGTCGATGAAATAACACTTTTTACGTATTGGACGTATGCGTCCAATTAAACGTGACTAATTCCATAGGATGAGCCAATAGTTCGATGACTGATTTCGAATGGAAAAAGTCCACCGCCACGCCGTTTCGAAAGAGAAATGTTATTGTTCGCCCTGGATGGCTGGTAAATGAGAGGAGATTCAGCCACAAATTAAAGGAGTGTTAGAGATATCTAAGGCTCCTACAACTACAATGGCCGAGCGAAGGTGAAGTAGTTCCGATACGAAATACAACTGCTGTCTCGAGAGCAGAGGCATTTGGGGTGGCACAAGTTGGTACTAGTTGGTTGAGATTCGAATTCACTTTGAGCTGTAGCACTGTTTAAATACAGGGTGAGCCAACAGCTGTTCTGGGAGATATCGTCATCAAACACCTAATTTGAAATCTATGATGATCTTTATTGGTAAATAAAGTTTGGATTATAGCAATTATGAATAAAATACATTGTTGTTTATGCAGATGATCCTCCCAAGATCAAAATTTTCGATGCCTCTTTGAAGAATAAGTGCGCTGGTGGTCGAAGTTTGAATGTTGTTGTGGGTTTATTGGCATAGACCTTTCCTTTTCAAATAAACCGACAAAAAGAAGTCTAAAGATCGGAGTCTCAGAGGCCAATCAATAGCTCCTCTAAGTGAAATTATGAGATTCGTACGCAATAAATTTATCATAAATAGACCGTCCAGACCCATTCCATTTGGATTTGGATTTGGATTTTAAACCAACCTTAAAAATTCGCCTCAAAGTGCTATAAGTGAGGCCCAGTTGTTGACTTTGGTGACGAGCTGAGACTTTTGGCTGGTTTCGAACAGCACAAGTGCCGGACTCATTAGGACGATTGTGTCAACCAAAAAATTCACGAATTTAAGCACTGTAATTTTTAGAGATCGACTATTTTCGTCAAAAATGTATTGTTGACTCTATGGCTGAAATTGTCAAAGAATGTACTTAACAGCTATCCAAAAGATTAACAATATTAAATTCGGTAAATGGCAACAATTGGCAGTAAATATCCACAACCATCTGTTGGTTCACCCTATAAAATGGACGTCTTAACATTTCGGACATTGGGTCCAAAGACATGTTACTCGACTGATGGATGCCGTATACCTGGTAAAGCTGTTGGTTGAAATTCTGTCGGAAAAAGTGTCGTTACTTTTATATCAGTTTTTAGATTTAATTGTCGGTGGCGTTTTGCCCCAATAACAAAATCAGACTTGACTGGTAAGATATATGTTCCATCATAGATCAACCACGTCCGAGACTGAGGAGAACTCTAAAATCGAATGAAACATTCTAATGACAATACGAGAAGCGTAATGATAAGTGTTACTGGTGATGGTATCCAGTAATTCTATGTTCCGACTTCGAGTACATCCTGTTTACAGTTAAAGAATGTGATTTCAAAAGGATGGTACGAGTTCGCATACTGAATAAAATTGTGAGCTGTTTGCTGTAATCGCAAGGCGTGCGCGATGACCAGAGTCAACTCCGTTTTTTTTTTTGCCGTTAATACTCAGAGGAATATTTTTGAACTAAATGAGAATTTTCATCGTGGAGTTAGCGATGAACAGATTCCATAAGTCCGTGCAGCGAAATATAGGTCCTCCAGACGACGTACCCTTCAATTTTTTTTAATTCACAAAATGATTTTTTTATTTATTTGAAAATTCTAACGTGCGTCCAAGCCACATTAGTGGAGCATCAGCTTTGACTTTGCCGCCAACAAAGCCTTAGAAAGAAAACATCCAATCGTCTTAAATCTCAAAATCTCTATAGATTTTTATCGTGAATACCCAATTTTGATAAATCGCACGTCCAGGAAAAGCGAACACCATGCACTTGCAAAGTATTTTTTTTTTTAAAGCAAAACAAAAGTTAGTCAAGTCAAGTTATTCACTGAAAAGGTCACGTCAGTATCAGTTTCAAAAAAACGGATTTCGCCACCCCCAAAGTCGCACTTCGATTTACTACTATTTCTTTAAGCTTTTTAAGTTGAACTGTCACCTTAGGACCGATCGTTTCGACAAAATCTATGTTTTTCAAGAAATCGTAGAGCAAATATAAATCATAAATCAAACATCAAAGTCTTTGATTTTCCGCGATCAACGCATCTCTCTCTTTTTTCGAACTAACTCTGGAAAAACTTACGTGAAGTTGCTATCTACAATAGTTGGACCAGAACACTCGATTCTGATGACCTAAGTCTTGGGTTTTCGGGAAAGATGTATGATTTTAATCAAATTAGTGAAGGTGTTAACTCAACTTCTATTAGATGCATAAAGGCTATCAAATCCGACTCTATTTGTGAAGATGACATACCAATACGTTTCATTAAACACAGAGTCAGAGTCACACCTATCGCTAAGAAACTTCCTCAGCCTCCATGGCCAACCTTAAATCAATCAGCATTCTGTCCTGCTTGTATAAGACTATTTTATCAAACACCTATCGCTCAACAATCATTTATGTACATACCTAACAATCGCGTTTCAGACCTAATCACAACAGCTTGTCGGCCATGGAAAAGATTCTTGAAGAAATAAGGCAATCTTTTGATAAGAACTTTGCTTGATATATTGTATTATTGAAAGCTAAAAAACGACTTCGGTTTTAGTGAAAATGCCGTCAGGTTGCTAAGAATTGTTGTCATAAAATTTGTTCTAGGTCAACGCCGTTCATCTCTCATGGAGGTTAGACAAGGAATGCCTCAGGGCAGAGTACTAGGTCCGATTCTCCTACGTATGTTTATTAACAATCTTTTATCGGTATACAGGCATTTCTCAATACTAGTACTCTAATGATGTTCAATTACATCTAGCAAAACCCTTTTCCAACCTTAATGAACTTGGTATTTTCATCAACGATGATTTCGAACGGATCTTTGCCTGGTCAGTCGGTAACTTATTACAACTGTACCCAACAAAATCCCAAGCAATCCCAATATCAAAAAGTTAACCTCTAAATACCGCTTAGGATATGTAATAAGTAGGGATACTTTTAGTTATAACTACACCAACATGGTCTTCGGTCGCATATATGGATGTCTCTGCAAGCTGCGGTTTAGTGCAAACCTTATACCACTCGAAACATGTCGAAAGCTCGTAATTGCCCTAATCTTGCCTCTTATTACATACATCAAAGTAGTTTACTGTAATCTCGACTCGTTAACTCAGCGTAAGCTGCAGGTGGTCTATAATGTTGCAATACATTATATCCACGGTATTCAGAGATGCGAACCAATTTCCGTGTTTTCTAGGGAGTTTCTAGATTGCGATCTTGAAACAAAATTATTTATAATCGTAATCCATCGTATTATATAATCTTAATTTTACTCGCTCCTCTAGAACAATCAACCCCATATCCTATCGCAGTAATTTTCAAAACTCTTCGCGTTTATTTTCTATCCACACTGTGAAACTCATTACCATCATGTATCATAAGATCCTTTAATTACCACAATTTTCAAAGTGCAATCTTCAGTAATTTTATTTTTCAATATGATAGGCTCAATTTCTGTGATCGTCTCGATCGCTCTCAGTTATGGCATCTAAGTATACTTTCGAACAATCGACTAAATTGATAATCATTGTTCGAGAGGACGCTTCATGAGGACCATAAAGAGTACGAACATTGGAAATTTTTCTGAGATATTTTCACCGATTTTGTGGTATCGATCCACATTTAATAGCATCCTTATTGCAGTTAACAGCTCAAGTATGGAATGAAATTTGAAGTGACATTTCTTATTGAATGGCCATTTATGAGCCTATTGATGCTTTTATTCATTAGTCAGTAATAATCCTAACTCCACAAACGTATTAAATTACATAATTTCAGAGTTACGAGCATCTACACATTTAGATGAGCAAGCAGAGTCCAGACTTGGATTATTCTGTAATCTGCGAATAACAACTTAATCAGCATTCAGCCTACTCAGCCAAAGATTCTCCAATTTTCCCATATATTATCCGTGTAAAAACACGACCAGCACCGCTCACGCTAGCACCCTTTGAACTTTCTGTATTCAACATCAACTAATCATAGCCGAAGTAACAGCGAACCATCACCGTCGAGTATGAACAATGAACGTGCAAAACGATCCGCCCCCACATGCATATTGAGAGACAAATTAAATTCTATCGTCACAAAGCCGAAAAAGGCAGTTCCGGAGCCTGTCCAGTGCCACTAGGATCATCCATAGAGAACACTAGACATCCATCTGACGATCAGCCTTCTACGTGTTGTGCAATGAATGAGTTCAACTATTCATTATACATCACAGCGCCATAACAACAAATTATTACCATTAAAATGCAAATTTTGTCGTCTGTACTCTGTGCAGCTAGCACAGCCCGAGATATCCATCGATTCGCTATTCAACTCTCCATTTCGTTGTTTTTCACTGTTTAGTGCAATTTGTTCGGACATATTTCGAGCCTACGTGCGGTTACTCGAACCTACCTTCAGACCTAGTATCACCACCACGTAACAGCACGTATGTATGAATGGAGTTCCACGACATAGTGTTGTGGCCAAATTTACATTTTGTACAGTTTTTCGGTGTACCCGACACGGCGGCGCTAGACCGATTTTATGGAATTATTAACATTTCCCGGGAATCAGTATATCTGCCCTCACCACCAGCAGTCTCAGATATCGGCATCTCGAAATTTGATTTATTTGCCATCTTCTCGCAATCGAAGTCGGTGTGCGATGATTTGATAACTCGCGCTCGTATCTCGATACCGAGAAAAATGTGCATACGCAAGTAGGAAATTGCAAAAAACCAACTAAGGCTACAAAATGCTAAATGCTGAATGGCATTCTAGCACAACATAGGCTACTTGTAGTCGTAAGACGGTACGCAAGTCGTAAGAGTCGAATTGGGTTAGGTTGGTGTTTTTGAAATGTTTTTATAGCATTTTCAATCAGTGCAGATGCATTTGATGTCGAACTTGTTTGAATGCTAAACGAGGGCTGTACTGTTAGAAGAACCTCGTCAGATGTGGAACAGAATTTAAGATCTCAATTGCGTAGGTAGGCGCAAACAACAACTGCAGACTTGGGCGAGCATCCGAATATTAACAAGGGGGCTCGGGGTGAATTTGACGTGCTAAGGCGAACTAGATACCGCTCTAGCCACTTATGCAAACATGAATTTCGGTATCTATTTGTTTTAAGCAAGCAATTCAACAGGTATTCAGATAAGTGCACGAGGGTTCAGTGTCGTTCAGGGAATAAACAAATTTGAATACTGCTCCCTAGGCTCTGGGATGTGGAAACATCAGAGTAAAGAGTGAACTTACAAACAGCTGTGTGAATAGGCTGGTTCAAATTGTTTAACGACAAGTGCTAAGTTTTAGGTACAAGTACTTCAAATAAGCTCTAATCGATGGGCATGTGGATGATGTAATAATGGGTTACGAGTAAATCAACTGCTTCATGCAGTGTAGTCAGTGTTAGAATCTGAGTAGCAACTCGGTAGTGTGTTGCGTAAGGATGGACCAGAAATTTAAATGGAAATGCTTCGAGGATTCAAGTTGATGGCGAGGAGTAACTCGTTATTGCTGTGGTGATATCTCGTTTCAACTTTCACTTTTTAATATTTTTTTCTTACCTTTATATGATTGAAAAATTCTTTAATCTAGATTGACTCAATAAATCATTCTACGTAGTTCTTACTATGTAATTCTAAACTAGGGCTATGCCTATGGCTTTCGGCATATGTTTACTTACTTTTTTACTTTTTATTTTTGAACATAAAATTAGTTAAAACCAACCTAAGATACATATATGAATTATTTTTAGTCTTTATTTTTTATTTTTCTTAAACTAAAAAAAATACCTATAACTCTATTTTAATTTAATTTAACCTAAATCTAAACTAACTCATGTAGACCAATTATTGCCTTGGTGGGACGAAGCACCAAAGAAATTAGGTTATTGGATTAGTTTTCGGACGTTTTATGTAATCCGAAACAGGTTCCCAAACATTGTCTCTCAAATACCCCATGAAGATTGTTCACACTAAACCAGATAGGAAATCAATAAGCAATCACATGTAGCAGACAACCTTCATTCTACAGAGAACAGAGTGATGACAGACTTGCATACTGCATCTGCTCATTAATGATAACGTTGCAACTCTGAGCGAACTTTTGAGGAAGAAAGAAGTCTTCGGAAAGCCTCAGGCTATACATTTTCAATTTTAAACTGAGATGCTATCGAAATGGTGTAAAATGAAACGAAAAAGACGAAATATTACGAAACTTGTGGTCGTACTAGGTTAATCCACTTGAAATGTCCGATTTTCACTCAACTCTCAATAAAAGTGAAAATATGTGATAGGAAGTGATTTTTTTTTATACCCGTAAGATAATCAGGTACGCGCGGGACTCGTAATGTTTGTTTCAAGTACATTTTATTTCCTAAAACTATTTATTATGCTGTCAACGGCTTAAATTGAGACGCAAATAAGTTCTTGTGTTTTTTCCCTATAGTAGTCAAGCATCCACGTAAGCTTTCTACATTCATGCAAGGTGTTTTTGAGTTCACATAATTTCCAAATTGCATTGTAACATGCCATCAATAAATTCTTTTCGAATAATGATTCGACATTATCCTATACAGAAAATTAGTTCGAAAACTATAAAGTTCTCTTAAATACTGTCGATGAACAGTATACTAAATTCGTTCGTATGGATATGGATATGGACGACGACGGCCGTTCAAAAATATTTTGAATAAAACAGATAAGAAATGGAAAGCCAATCTAAATTTTCGTGATGATTACGTGCGGATATGGTTTTTAAGACGAGAGACATAGAAAATATCTCTCGTAAGCCCTAGAAACTACTGAAGAAATCACGTTTACAAGATATCAGATCCCACGAAAGGAGCCTTAGCCAAGGAAAAAATTTGCTAAAAAATACGGCGAAAACCGCAAATTTTTACAATGTGTTATCAAATATTCTCATAAAAAGGCTAAGGAAATAATCGGTGACTATCAGTGTGACTTCAGGAGAAACTGCTTGACCAGTGACTTTTCAATATATGTATTTTCACAGGTTTTAAAAAAGAAAAGAACGTATATTTTGAAAAAAACCATGACTCTATAATCCGGTCGAATATGTATCATTTCCTTGTAGGGCTGGGTGGTATATTTCATACTGTTCACAAGTCTTGTATTCCATTTAACATTCTTTGTGATATAATCGAACTTTCAGTGAAACTCGTGATATTTTTAAAGTAAATCTCAGAAACGAAATAAATACAACTACATTTGTAGTCGAAGGCTTTCGTTGCTTTGGCTAATCCAGCTAGCTGCTAATTTTAATAAATAAAAAAAAATTAATAAATTTTTACTGTATTTTACATAATTCAACAGATAAAATAAACAAATAATGTAAAGACGAAACTGACATGGTGCGTGTGCAATTGGTTGAAAAGCAGCCTGCGTTGGCAAATAACGATGCAAAAACTGCTAAAGTCGGGATTTTAGAGTATTCGCATCCACCGTACTATTCTGATGTTTTTTTGACAATTTAGGTATTTCTAAAGCAACAGAGCTTATAAAAGCCTATGAAGACTTTGTTGCATCTAAATCAAACCTTCTATAAAAAGGATAACGTTAGAAGAAAGTTATAAATACAAACGGTTTATACTTTTATTAAATTATTATTTATGAAAAAGAAATATTATCTTCAAAATGTTTATCACAAAGTCGGGCATTCCACGTTTTGAGGTATAACCATCTCAAACAATTCGAATTCGTGAAAGTCACGATCTCGAAAGCATCTGATCTCGTATAGCTCGATCGTGTTGAATTAACATTTTTTGATCTTCTTTAAACTTGACAAGAGACCAGTACGCGCCTACCTGTTTACCAACAAATAGTTTCAGTTGTTCACATAATGCAAAATCAACGATCTTCTGAGTGTTCTGAAGATTCAACAGCTAAATTAGGTGTATCTGCGTCAGCAGCCTTTTTGTACATAATAAACATAAACATCACATGTCAATAGTCGATTGGCAGCCATCTCACCAGATGTCTGGGTTTTTGCTTTTGCCTTCTGTTTTATAAAATAAAAGAATAATAATAATGAGACAGTGCGTAAGTAGTAATAACATTTGGTTCAACTTGAAGAGTCCTAGAAAGCTTTCACATTTAATACAAATGAAAAACGGAACCACAATAATCAATGGTTTGAGATCAAGTATTACACACAATAACTTAGGTAGTCATCCATCATGAAAGTAATCACTCACTCCGCATCGATCTGTTAATCCGGACAGACGAACTTCCCCATATAATTGCTCTAAGAAACAATAAGTGTTTCCAAGCCCTTCACGACTCTATTACGTGAAGTAGCATTCCATAGCCTTCAAATTGTCAGAATAAACTCAAGTTAAATTTTTTTTATACAATATTTTTGCTTCCCATTAGAGTTGGGAAAAAAAAACCAAAATCCGGGTAAATAGGTGGAGGCCAAGATCGAGTCCGTCTACACGGCTCGTTCGCCGAAGCTCATGCACACTGTCTATGCCCGAGTACTGGCACTTCTCAGCCAAGCTCAGTTGGTCTATCAAACTCAACCGGCCGGGTTCAATTTCAAGAGTTATTAAGTGTGATTAGAGGTACAACTGTGCCAATTTTGCAGCTACCGATACCAATACCGATACCGATTCGGATTCGGATTCGGATGCCGATACCAATACTGAGCGACGTAGTCATCACAGTTGCTGTCTTTATCTCAGAGGATACTCTCCCAGATCGATTTCGACACTTTCTGTGCTTTGATCTCTAGACCCATGTTTTACCATAATTCCATTATTGTTATGATTATGATTTCGCAAAGAGCCAATAAATTATTGGAAGAGAATGAAAAGGTATATGTAACCGGGTCGGCTTCATTCAGTTTGTTGGTTCATTGGTGGTTTGCTCGTCGCTCATCGCTCGTCAGTTGCCGCTGCTGTTGTAGCCGCCGCTGCTATTTCATCGTCATTGTTGTTGCACGGCAGCGAACGTATGGCAGCAAACGTGCTACCATTCATCTGATCGGACAGATTGAGATTCATATTGAGTGCTCGTGCAAACTCGCTTATAGTGGTAGTCCACTGACAGGAAGCACTTTTTAACGTGTGGACGGCTACATCGCGTCGACAGCATCGTATCGGCATCGGTGGCAGATAGAGGTCAACCAATGGAATTTTCTTTACTCACCCAGAAATTGATGACCCCTTCGCAACGCGAGGTGTTGTACCCATGCTTTCATTGCAATTCTTCTGGCAGTGATGATGAGCACGATGCAGATCACCCATACTCGTATGCTCCGGAGATTTATAACGAGGATATAATTAATCTCCGATTTGACTTTATGATTTCAGGCAGGCAGTGGATATTTTACACCGCGGTGCAAGCCGATTGTTCGTTGAAATTGGAACTGGATGGAAATGCCAGATGCCGTTTGAGGTGGGGCAGGTGGGGCCAGGTGAAGCATATGATTGATCGATTTATAAGTAAATCTCAGCATGCCTCCCGAACAGCAAAGTTCGATTCCACTCAATTGTTGATTGGTTAAAGTGCTAAATATCCGACGCTGCTGGTTGCTGCCATTGGTTGTGTTTGCGCTTGCGCTTGTGCTTGCCGCGATATGATGCGGTAAAGCGGTGCGGCTTGTTGCTTCATTTCTAACGCGAGCTCGTTTATGATGTATAATAAAACGTTGCCTGAAACTAGGAAGCTTCTTGCGTTTATCAATGTATTGTCTACTGTTCCCGGGTTGTTCGACTGCAGATACGCAAAGCATAAATTGAGTTCAAAGATTAATCAAATTGCAATAAATTAGCGACGTCTGGGTCTCCACTAACTGGGATGATAGCAAACAGTACGAATGTACGTACCTATGTATGCTGATAATATATTGAGAGATTTGAAAAAAATCTGAACGACTTTTGCAACGACAAAATTGACGGTTTAGCAAGTTGTTATTTATGAACCGTCTTAATCAATGGTCCTACAAATCGCTCAAACGTACACGCAAGCTGGCCTGGGCGGTCTAGTTTAAGATTGCCCAGTTCGTTTAGTTCGTTTGGTTCGTCTAATCATTGCTATGCTGCACATGACAGGATGGAAAGAGTTCAAGATGTGAATGAATTCTTGTCGTTTTTTTTTCACTCTTAATTGTATGACCCAATTGCGATGATTACACGGGGACACCCGTATTTCATAGATTTTCAATTAATTTCTCTTTCATTTTGCAATCCCGAGTATGCCTACATGCATGCGATCGTGTATGTGTGTACATAGAAATCGAACACAGTGCTTCGTATCGTAGACGATCTCCGACCAGTTTATAGGCAGAGCAAACAAGAAAAGTGCTTCTCAGTGTAACCACACACATTTTAATCACACGAAAAACTCGTTTTATTCCGCAATTTCCATAATTACTTTAAAAAGTGCTCCAGATACAGCTACAGAATGTTAACCAACCGCTAACTGTCGTCATCCTCGGCGTCGGCAATGGCTAGCCCACATGAAGTGATCTCATAGGATTGTACGGGTACTCGTCGTGCGAGTATCGCATCGAAGGTAAAGGTATCAATCGGTGTGACGATTCGATAGAACTTTGTATTCCAACAAAAAAAAACTGAAAAGTAATTATGAAACAATTATTTAGCACGTAGCTAGATGCAATCTCTATTAGATGATTTGAAATAAGGTTTTGTCTTCTCTTTTTCTAATTAGCTCTAATTGCTAGATGTTATGATGAAACTTCCTAACTCACTAAAAAGAAACCTTTCGAATTGATACTATTCACAATTTGGGATGACTAATTGACGCAAGTTAAAAGATCAAAAGAGATGAAATAAAAAACTCGGAAGTTCAAAGCATCGTCGACAACCTTTCATAAAGCTTCTCTACCATGAGTGTGTTTCGTCCATAATTCGCTTTTCTGTCCACCTTTTCCACATTCTAATTCTTTTGGCTTTTCGTCTACAGTCCTTCCTTCTGCGTGTCCTGCAGATCTTGGTCTTTGCGATTTTATTCAAACAATGCTTGGAACTGAATGAAGCTTACTGAGTTCTTGATTATGTTGTTTTCTCCATTAGCCTGTTTCTACGTCTTATTTTCCACCACAGATTTCCCTTAAGATCTGTTATTTAAAGACCCGAAATCTGTTCTCCTCCTTCTTAGTTCCAAGTTTCACATCCGTAAAGGGTCTCTGGCAATATTATAATACGAGGTTTGGTTCAATCAGTATTCATATATGATATTTGGTTTTCTCTTAATTTAGATGGCAATTCAAAACACGAAATGTTCAACTAACATGGTAATTTTTTTCATGAGTTATATATCACAGTCTCTTTTTTTGCCTTTTTGTTAAATACTACATAAAATTCAAACAAATCCGCCACGTACTGCCAACTATTATAAATCAGCAAGTTTTGAGAATGTCGGTCGAAACCTTCTGGATAGAAGGTATTATACTGTAGGTGTTACCTTTAACGGGTATTCGGCAAGTGCGATAGGTGGTCGAGCGTTGCGATGCTTTTTTTGGTCACAAACTTGTGTACAATTAGAGCTTTGTGCGACGGCGCATTGTCATGCAATGAAAACAAACTGCCAACTTCCTTGTACTTAACTCGAATACCATCAATTCTACCCCACGATCTCGTCAGAACACTCAGTTTCATTCACACTTTGGAATGACTCACTCTCTTGTCTTTTTGATTCTCCGTGAAATAATGTGGAACCTTGAATAAGATCTCACGGTTTTAGACTACACCCAGCTATTCCATTAGATATAGAACAGAACCTTCGAATCATGAATGTTTGCCTT
This sequence comes from Merodon equestris, assembly GCA_958301585.1. Classification (NCBI taxonomy): domain Eukaryota; kingdom Metazoa; phylum Arthropoda; class Insecta; order Diptera; family Syrphidae; genus Merodon; species Merodon equestris. The sequence goes on along the minus strand of OY284416.1, from coordinate 1,788,779 downwards.
TGCCGACGATGTTGAGGCATGGTTGGGCTTACCGCACGATCTTTTATGTTTAGGGATATCGCACACTCTTCCACATCACTGAACACCACCATTCACGATACGATACAACCTTTCTGCATCGTTTACAACCTATATCTGCCATTGAAGCAGCAGCTCCTACGTGACGTTTCTCGGCTTCAACTCGTACGGCACCTAATGTCCTTGTTCATTCCTTATAATTTGAAACATTTCGAAACTGTTGTGTCATCTATTTTGAAAGTTCATATAGCGTCTTACATGATACTACAAGAATTAATGACGCCAATTCTTCGTTATTAAATGTATGGTGCTCCGACAGAGCAGTCTCGATAAGAACTCTGTAAGCTAAAGTGGAGCTAAATTAAAAAACAAAAAATAGTGCAATTAAATTCCTCCGATATATAATTTCTGGCACGAAACTTGACATGTTATAAAAAAAAAAAGATTATGTTTGATGGATTATACAAATAGTGTAAAGAGACGTTTTGTTTATTACTAACTTCCAGCAGCGATATTCAAGAAGCCTTTTCCAGACAAGTATGGGAGTACTAGATGGGGTTTTGTCAGTCCCCGCTGAAGAGAAACTGCGCAAATTACGACTTCAATTATCTTGCTGTTGCGGGACTTGACCTCAACCTCAACACTTGAATGCTCTAAGGTTTTTAAAATAATATAGTTTATAGGCTTTAGTTTTGAGATAATTTCCTGATCCCTTTTTTTTTTTAATTCCATTAAAAAATCAATAATCGTTCCAAGCACATGTAAACACTTCAGCATCTGATACCGGACTTAAAAACTAGTTAGACTAGGAGGTTGGGAGGTTGGTTTCAGATATGGATTACGATTGGATAAAACCCGTAGCCGAATTCGAAATTTAAAAATTTCTGATACATATTGAACAAACCCTCAACTTTGAATCGGCACCTGTATAATTATTTTATTCACTTTTATTTACTGAAATTAAAAAAGTTTTTCTCTTATTAGTAAGAAGGTACACCTTAGTATTGATGTCCTATACAGAGTCTTTAAAGAGCCTCCTTTTGATGTTTCAGTAAAACGTGTTTTTCCTGGTGTGTTTAATAAAAAAAAAAATATAAATTTAAATGGACTCGTAAATAGTCTTTACTTTTCAAAAAAAGTCTAAATTTCAAAATTTTTTATTTGTTGTCTGGCTCGTTGTCCATCCTATTTAAAATAGCAATCATTTGCGTTTTTTCTGCAAACCGAAAGCACAAAACAGAGTTCAGTGACAGCTCTTTTATACCCATCTTAAAAGAAAAACGGATCAATGATTTCAGTAGTCCAACCATCCACAAACTAAACAATACATTTTTTATATGATGAATATAATGCCTAATTCCTGAAAATGTCCGGATATCTATGTTAATTTTCCATAGTTAAAATTGCAAATGTGTCTATGTCACAAATATGACAATGCTTACTACCATCAAGACTCTATATTTAGAAAACAGGCTCGAGGAAATCGAGATCTTCAGAGCACGTTCAGTATTTTGTTTTTTAATTTGCTTTTTTCATTAGAGAGCACACATAACTCTCTCTGAATTTATGCTCTCAGTTTCGTTTTACACAACAAATACTCGTATTTGTTGCGCAACTAAAGATCGCCTACTTCCCCACTTAGCCATTTTTAAAGTTTTAAAATTGATTTATTTAAATTTGCGCCAAGCAAACATAAATTCCTTTGCAAAATGCATTGAATGTGTTGATGCACCGTGTAATAGGCTCGTTATTCCATAATTGATGCCATGACTGCCTATAAAAAAACAAGTCTTTGGAAAGCATATATATTTAAGAGGGAACCCAGCTCTAGTGAATGTATATGATAATTAAAAATATCGCAAGTAAATATGACAGAAGTATTAGCACGTCTAAAACTTAAGGTTTGCAGGCCAATTAGTTTGCCCCATCTACCATAAAGAGAGCTCGTCAAACACATTTAGTTTACGAACTACATCTCTCGTGAAGCTTTACTGAATTCCTTTGAACCTGAGATTATGGATTATAAATCACAGATGAATATTTCAGAAGCGGCCTTACTTTGAGAAGTTACAAATGATTTTGAGGCTATATGCAGGAAGAACCATTTAAATCTTCAATCTCTGGCAGTCATGTAGCTTTTACATGTGTTTTAAAATTGACTTATAAAATCGCGTTCGAAGCGTCCGTCGAAACGAATTTGTGCCATTGAACAATATAACAACCACAACAATATAAGCCACTGTATCGAATGAACAAAGCGCCTTTAGACTATGTACACCATCAGGCATCTACAGCGACTGCTGGCAATCTAGGTTATGCCAGTAATCAAGGCCGATGTCGCCCTTGCTATGTAATAAGAACATTGAGGCTGTACTAGCGTCGCAGTCTCTACAACATAATTCGTGATGATTCGAAGTTATTCCCGTAAACAATTCAACTAACGCATCGCCTTTCACCGATCGACAAGCTGTGTGGCTTGGATTATCACATTCGGATGGGGAGCATGGCGCAAACCGACGACAAATCGTGAGCCATGAATAAGGAATTTTGTTGGTTCTAAGCCAATGAAGCCCGTCAATTTAGAAGGAGCCTCCCAATGACCAACGGGGTATTTTTGATGATGAACATTATGCGGAAAGAATCATTGGATTGTTCTTCTTCGCTAAGCTAAAGCAGCTCTAACCACCCGGACATCGGACCATGTTAATGGATTTTTTTATGCATTTTGATTTTTGAAGTTCAAAGTTTTTGTCTGGAAGCCTTGAGAGTAAATATCTGACAAGAAATAGTGGCCATTCAGCCCAAAACAATTCAAATCCCAAATCCAATAAAGGTATTTAAATATAGTTGATTTTTTGACAAACAGTACAGTCTTAGGAATTTTAGCTTACCACGCAACAGCGCATTTTTGTTATTCAAACTTAATTTGAAAAAGGGGCGATCTGATCGTAAATTTTTCGGTCAACATGAACTGTTTTGAAGAAACTGGTTCGATATCGAATCCTTCTTGTTGGGTGGTATATAAATAGCAACAGGCTCAGATGACAACCTTGAAGACCACCTATACTAAGTTCAATTACGCTAGAAGTCAAACCATCCGCTTTGAAGGTTTGTCGTCTGCTAGTGAATATTTTAATGTCCTTTCTTCAAGTATTGTGGACATATGGTACGTGGCAAATGTATTTCTTTGGAAATACGGACATCGCTACAGATCGCTACAGAGCATCGGTACCTGAATTTTTTTTGACAAAAGTTCGCGACGTGGACATAACTTGTGGTTTCAAGTAGTGCAAAAATTTACACCAGGCGAAACCACCCAATTATCGAAAGATAATTTTCATGAAAACATCATCTCATAAAATGGACCTGTAAGTTGTTCTTCAATATTATGTGATCTGACTCTGCTGGATTTTTTTTTTTGTGGGGGTATGTAAAATCACTTGTTTACATTGATAAACCAAAAATCGATTGATGCTTTGGAAGAAAAGGGAATGTAAAACGATATGCTCTAGAGTGTGCTGGAAAATTAGACCCACATAATGGACCACCTGAACGCTAGTTACGGATACATTTACATGAGATAATTTTTAAATATTATTTATCATAAACCGAACTGACAACCATCATATTTTAATGGCGCAATGATGGTGATGCTATTTCGTCATCAAAAAGTTTATCGGAGGTGAAAAGCTTTGGATCGTTTTGACAGTTGTTAGACTAACCATTGAGAACTAATCTCAGTTGAATGAACCATCTTTCTTACAATGGAGCGACATCTCGCTTATCTTTCTGCTATAATCCAACAGATGTCGATGGTAGAATCAATATTGCAATGTGTCAAGCACTTTCTTATTTAAGCTAAGAAGTATCGGCCTTAAGCCTCTGTGCATCAATTTCAAAAGGAATGTCTAAAATAATTACAGCTAAGGAGTCTTCTTCCGGGAAACTCTTAAATAATTGAAATTCATTTCTGGAAATCCAATCAACTGTACGGGGGACATTCGTTAAATGTAATGTACACGGTTATGCTAGAAGATTGACATTTGCCGTACGAGCACCACTTATCACAAGGTTGTGGTGGCGACAGAGGAGCAGAAAAAATTTAAATTTTTTGCTCGGCCCACATGAGTGCGCATTTTATGTATGCGGTAGCAGAGCACATACATATGTATTATATAAACATACGCGAACATTGGAGGATCCTTGGATCCATGATCTTCTGATTGATAAGGTATGCATTTGCCAAATGGTAAATTGGATGGCACACGACACTCTCCTATGACGTCGTGGTCGAGGTGGGCTATTCGATATTAACGTGCTGCACCACATACCATGGTGGCCGACGATGGACAGACGACAACAACGACGATGACGACGGTCGTTTTTGATCTACAATGAACGAAGTGTAGGCTAAGCAAAACGACCGATTGGGTAAAGGAAAGAAAGGAGCTGTTCGTATCGAAGAGCAATGTACCGCGGTGCTGCAAATAGTTGAACAGTAGTGACTGGAGGTTGGACCGGCAGATAGTGAAAGGGGGGCCGACGACTTGCGAGGACCACGGGCAACAAATAAACCGAACACCAAACTGGAGCAAATAATAGTAATTTAAGAGAGAAAATTATTTTAGCAGAAGAAACACGCGGCAGGAGTGGTAGTGGTGGTGGTGGTGATGATGGTGGCGACGGCGGCGACGCGCGGTAATATCGTTCGACTATATCCATGGACCATGTTGCATATGAAGCTCTTAGAAAGTAGAAAGTGCCTGCCATTTTGCTGCCTGCTACATATTTGTTTTAATGATATAGCATGCGGTGGCCCCGTCAACAGCGGCATCTCCAACCATCATCTGAACGACTACATTCGTAGAGAGGATGAGGAAGATGAAGTCTACGACAGCCTCTGGTCAGGCTGCTGCAGTGATTGAAAACAGATCGTTGCTGATCACCTGGTGAGCGAGGTTACCTAGATGAGCTTGCTCGCACGTCGTTTAACGGTTCTTTTTTATTTTTATTTTTTGCATATATTGTACACATAAACTCAAACAAAGATTGCACATGGTCGAGTACTTTCATAAGTGCCCAACTGCACAGGAAGTTAAGTATCAAGCTATAAAACCTGCAACAACATCCCGTGCCATTCAACTAGTCCGTTCAATTTACCGGCATCTAATGAAGTATTTTGCTCCATAATTTATCTACCCATTCTCATTGTTTATGAAAGTTTATCAAATCAGTTCAGTTCGGTTGGGCCACTGAACCGGCGCGTGTGAAGGGCAGGGCTATTAGAAAACTCACGGCTAATCCGACAGTACCCAATTCTGATCGAACACCCAACCAACTATCCGATTTGTTCCGATGTGCACATGCATTCGATGGATAAGTAATCCATTTTTTATCTCGATGGCACATTTTACTCGGATACGTACATTAATTTTGAAGGTTTTTTTTTTCAAATGCATTCAATCCACTCCATTATGTACGGACCCAATGTCAAGTGTCACTCAAGTGACATGATTCCCTCGTATCGGGGATATTTAAAGTTAGGCATTACGTATTGTGATGAATTTTCGTGTTATCTCTCAGAGATTTCTAGCTACCTGACCGCCCACTTTTCTCTCGCTCTCTTTGTACGAGTACGAGTACGAGTTGGAGTATGCCATACAGTAAATTTGATTATATCGGATACATGCAGACAATACATGTATCCAAAGTGGTCTAGGCGGGTTGGTGTAGTGTCGTTGATGACGGCTGAAGGGTTTGGCGGGATTCAATGTGTAATATCTTGGAAATTATTTCCACTTAAACTTGCTACGTGCACCAGAGATTGGGATTCTTGTTGGTTCAATGGATTTGATTATTGACGGTGTGCAGGTTTGAGGTAATCACGGATATTATTGTTTTCAGTTTTTTTTTCGTTTTTTTTTTTTTTTTTTGATCTTGGTTTTGTTTAGTTTCTTCTCCCTCGGTTTCTCTTCGTATGTACTCTATTAGGCTGGCCTTCCCTTGACTCGATAATGCGATGGCTTGACATATGACTCCAACTTCTGGTGTTTTTTTCTGTTTTTATTTTTGTTGTGTTTCGAAACATTGATTTATTATCACAGATTTGAAGAATTGGTAAGCGGCACGCCTAAGAATTTGTTACTGGACAGTATGATGTCGTTCAAAAAAAAAGTTGTTTTCATGAAAGCTTTTATAGCACTTTATCATTGAATAAAACAAAAATTTGATTTTTAAAATCATGTTTTTGTGATTGGGATTAGAGGAGATGTCAAGGAGTTATCGCCCAGACTTAAGCATGGTGTTCTTAATTCACTGCTAAAAAATCGAATATGTAGTGTAAGTTGCAATTACCACACTCACTTTATCCAAACACTCTAAATTCCCAGATACACGACAGACGGCCTGAAATATATTAGGTCGTTAGATAGTTTATGAACCAAAAACCAGTAGTAGCTCCACAGCCACCATACCGGGACGTACTTGTACATACATTTTGATGCGCATTGTTAACCTTTTATGGATCACACTCTGCACATAAGAGGTCCACTCTACATTCGGCTGCCGGTCAACGATGATTACTATGGTACTCGCTACACAAACTTGTAGCTCTTTGTAGATCTTTATCTAGATTAACATAAAAGGCTGCTTAGCAGACGGTTACGATTGGTATCTTAACTACTACCATCGTCATTATTATCGGGGGTAACACCATCACCACCGCAATTGCCATCGATTGTTGGCTAATAAATTAATGAAAATATTTGGCCATTTCGGGTCTTCCTCTAATTAGATTGTGCACAGACGGGAGGCGCTATTGCGTAAAAAGTGGAGCAAAACTGTACACATACACATACTCTGAAATGTTTCCTTGCGTGCGGGCAACAGTAACGAGCTACACCAAATCCACTCTGTCAGAGGTCTCTCAATATGGTCATTTGGCTTTTCTGTGCTGCATTCGAATGATTAACGGTAGAGCGGAGGCTGCCATCTGAAATTGCTGTTTGAGCTGCCCGTAGTCGGGTTGCCTGTAATCAACCTTGGCACGAGTCACAAAGAATGCGCTAAAACCCATCGATATTAGCCGGAGCTGTGGGCCCTTGAAAGTGTGCAGATTTGTCAGTAATTTGCTCACTATGGTGGCAGTTATTGATTTACTTGCTCCGCGCATCGTATTGATCCGGCATACATCATCACCAGGCCACGCGAGGATTGTTTCGTGTTCTGCCGACTTCACCTATTCACACATTCCGTTTTGAGTGGGCATCTGCATTTTCAATGGGGCACACATTTGTTCGTTAGCTGACTTGCGGAAGCAGCTCTGCTTGCTTCAATCATCAGCACAAATGGGTATTAAGACCGCAGGTATAAGGCATGCAACATATACACACAAAAACGACATGTTCGATGCTTCTTTGTGTTGTCGTCGATGGATCTGGTATTCTATAATTTGAATAGACATTCCTTTGTGGAGGGTGAACCGTGTACGGATAACAAAATTAACCAACAACCTGAGGACCACTCGACTACTCAATCAGTAGAAATGTGCATTAGAATGTTCAGCGAGCATCGAAGCACAAGAACTCAGGAGCTCACGGGGAACATGTACTCTTGTGATCTCATTATCTTCTGATGGCACACCACAGAACGGGCACAGTAACCGGCAGCCGAACGTCAACGCCTGCTTCCCTACGCTACTGTCAAAGCTGGATAGCAAGACATACCTTTTGTAGGAGCATACTCGTACATATTCTGATTGTACGTGTAAGCCGTGTGCCCATGGTACCTGTGCATAACCGGAGCATATACTTCCACCCACCCGTTCGCTTGGGCGGCATCGGCAAACGCCGTTCAGAACCGAAGCATCATTAGGTCGAACATCAACAGTTGTCTTTTGTTGTTCATGACCATCTTACTCGATGCCAGTATACATTTGTCATTAGCGAAGATGCCCTATCCGTCTGAGTGACCAAGAAACAGCAAGAGGCATGCATTCACCATTCCGGTTACCAAAAAAGACGAGGAAAACGAAATAAAGTTTTAAAATTAAGTGCAGCCATAGCTGGTGATTAATTCGTAACTCGAATACGTTAACAGCATCCGATTAGGCCGCCATACACTTGGCGAACGAACATGGATACTCGCCGAGTTCGAGATGCTACTTTCGAGATCCGTAAAGTAATGCGCGATTTCTGATCTTTCATCCAGATTGACTGACAAGGGAAAGTAATTAAGTTTATTTCACTTGCTGGCTGCAATTGTGCACTGCAGGAAGATGATGGCTAACCGGCATTGAAAACCAAGATCCGCTTGTTTGACTTTCGGTAATTAAAATAACACCGTCGCTGTTGCTGCGACTTTTGATGGTCAGCGGTTTTATATCTTTTTGTTTGGTTTTTATTACATTTGCCTGTGGATATGAAAGTAACTAAGGTACACGCGCCACTAATTAAAGCGAACGAACGATTGCTAACTGCCCTTTCCCTACTTATCATAATGACATGAGCGTAACACTTGTCCATGCTGACATATGTATGCGGCTAATGTTCGTTATGTTAACATGTCCTTTCATTTTCATAACTTAACGTGTTTTTATTTTTATTATTTTCATTGCAGATCTGCTGAATGCTGACCCTGGTGAATGCTGCCGAAATATGGGACTATTCACTTGTTGCTCGGTCGCTTGAAAGGAAACTGGATTACTGGGTCAACATTGGACATATCAGGATACACAGTCACAGCGACGGCGAAACGAAGCGAAACGAGTTGGTGCACAGAGCTTAGCTAGGGCGAGACCGGAATTCATAATAAATCGGGCGCCAATAATGCGAGAAAAAGATCATTCGCCAAGAAAAATGCTTCCTAGTCCAAAGCAAGGGTCCGTGTACCCAATGTTAGGTCAAACACCTGTCACTTACGCATCCCATGTACCTTATGACTTGTCACCAGCAACTCGAACGTCATCATCATCATCATCCAGCCATTTTCATCACAGCAATTCTGATCAACCACTCGATCTTCGATTGGAGCATAAAAAGAACTCACCGAGCCGAACGGATGATCAACCCTTAGAAGACGAAAACAGTAATCTAATCTTACAAAGCGATCGTATCGCGACCACTAATCGTAGCCCAAGTCCACTTAGTCATAAGAATTTCGAAAACAACAATAGTAGTAACCTCGTCAACAACAACAATAATATGATAAGCGATTGTCATAAAAAGAAGCAACGACACAGCACGTTAAACCACTCCACCACACTAATGAAGGAGGAACTACGAATATCATCTGCATCGGCATCCGCAGAAGCTGGACTACAACATCAGCAGCGATCCAGTATGCCATTTCCTACGCCTGCTGCGGTACATCCTCTCATGCTCGAAGCAATGGCTAAAGCGATACCTCTTTCCTATCGAAATCCATTTGTGCCACCCAGATTACCAGCGAACGCGTTCGAACTATTGCGACCGCAACAAAAGGACTTGTTACGTTCCCTGCCACAACTAGCGTCATCGATAACAAACCCACGGCTAAGCTCCACCACAAGTAGCTCTAATAATAATAATACTAACAACAACAACAATAACAATGAGGCTATAGCTAATGCAAATCAAACAACAGCGGTAAGCGTCAAAAACAAGGACCGATACTCATGTAAGTTCTGTGGGAAAGTATTTCCGCGTTCGGCCAATTTGACGCGACACCTGCGCACGCACACTGGCGAGCAGCCATACAAATGTAAATACTGTGAACGTTCCTTTAGTATATCGAGTAATTTGCAACGTCACGTGCGTAACATTCACAACAAGGAGCGTCCCTTCAAGTGTGCCCTCTGCGAACGATGTTTCGGCCAACAGACTAACCTCGATAGGCATTTGAAAAAGCATGAGGCTGACGCTGCATCACTGGGCCTAGGTATTGACGATCGACTGAGAGGCCTGCGACGCAACAATCGTGGCGGCTTACAGGAGGAGTCCTATTTCGAAGAGATCCGATCGTTTATGGGAAAAGTGACGCAGATTCCTTTACCGCTTCAAACACAGTTGTCATCGTCAACTGAACTCAACTCGCCCAGTAGAAGTTCCTCATCGTCCGAACCACCGTCGTCACCTCAGGCCAACACTTGTCTGCAGGCAATTAAACAGGAAGAAGGTAATGCCGGTCACATAACTAATTGTTTCAATGAGAGCGCAACGAACAACGTGTCTGCAGGCGAGAGCTTAAGCACGAATATGAACGAGGAACATATTAAAGTGACCTGACCTCTTCGCATACTAAATGTTCTTACAAAATCTTGATTTTCTCCTACTCATACTGGATACTGACGCAACTCGGATGATATCTGGTCTAATTCGCTTTCATACGCCTAAGCTCACAAATGTATAACAGGAAAATCTGTCCACGTTTGCGTTTCCGTTTCCGTTTTCCACCATTCTATTATATGGCACTAGCCACTCAATCGAACTCGTACCACACCACTATGACTGTACAAGTTCGAGTACTAAGTGCTCGAGAAAATATTCCATGCGTTTAGCGATCGATGACTAAGTGAATTGTGCGCTTTTTCTACCGTTAGTATTCCAGGGTTACATATATGCACTTCGCCCACACGAAACTACACTAGACACTCTTTACCAATTAAGAAATATATGAAAAAAAAGCTTTAATGCCGCGGTATACTAGAGTTAGACGAAACAACGTGGACAGTGTGCATTCGCTCGAACAAGGTTAGATCACGTCCCGATGCATACGAGGGAATGCATTCAGAAATTTTAATTTATCGAAAGTTTTCTGTGCACATATGCATGTGTTTAGAGAAAAATAAAAACAAAAATATTAGGCTGTGAACGAGACTTTGAGTATTTTTTTTTTCTAGCTTGTGGCCTTGTCAGGCATTTTCTTGTTTCAGAGGCTTAAGTGATTGTATCTTATCTCCTACTGAGGTTTTTTTCAATATATTTTAGTGTTCTGACCGACTTTTTCAACATAGAATACTAACAAATAAATGGAATATGTCCCACGGCCAATCCTTAGAGCTTTTTTTTTAATAATTACGTTTATTTGCTGTGTCAAGTTGGCCAGATGATTGACAGGAAGTTTAACGACAACTATTTTTGAACTTACTCGCTTACTATACAGCCTATCCTATATAGACGTAAATCAAATCCGAATGAAAATTCCACTTTAAGCTTTAACGAAATTTCACGTTTCCCACGATTAACTTAGCATACCTTATGAATTGTCAAATTGCTACATCGGGTTTGGCTACATTTTATTGCAAACATTCCCCGTCGAATGTTTCATTTCATTCGGACTTTCCACAAGCCAAGTCTAGTTCGACAACTTAACGAAACCGAGCATAATCACATTATGGTCATGTGATTTGCATGTATGCGTGTTGAATAAGTTGTCAAATCACCCGTCGAACTATTGATTTTCCGCTTAAAAAGGCTCAGCTCTAATACACTTGGGCTTAGGTCAAAACCAAACGTCAAAAATGAGTGAAGAAAGTTTTAACGAAAAATCAAGTTTCCAGTAGTGAAATTCAGCGAACTTAAAGAACTGTCAAATCACATTATGGTCAAGCAATGCGATTTGCATGTAATGCGACGCTGGCATACGCACACTTAAAGGCTCAACCCTCATCGACTTTACAATACTTAACTCATATTAAATCGATCATAATAGAAAATTTAAGTTACCGAATATGTACAATATTTTAACGAACTTAATTAACTGTTAAATTGCTACTATTGGATCGGCTTTCTTATTTCATTCGGGCTTTCCGCAAGCCTATTTAAGTTAACCAAAACTTAACAAAACCAAGCATAATCACATTTTGGTCATGCCATACTAGTTGCATCTAATGGGACATTTCTGTAAGCTGAAATAAGCACACTTAGGTCTATTATGATTGAGTTTAAGCGCTTCTCTAAAAATGACGTTGCTGTGTCAAGTTGGCATTTTAAAGGTACTGCCCTGTTATATTTTCCCATACAGTGAAGTTTCCAATACTTGAACCTGTTCACATATTTCCCATAACTTTCAAATTTTTAAGATATCATTTCTTCCAAAAGTTACCCTTTACATCCTAAAATTAGACAAAATTCAATGATATACTTAGGTTTATATGGTATGGAATAGAAAATAGAATTTGACCACTTATCATCAAGTTGCACGATTTCCTGCGATGTCATATTCACTCGAACATACGCGTGTATATGATGTTTGACCCTCCCTATGGCCTCGCTCACGTCCTCTTTAATTTATGAATTTAAAAATAAAAAAAAATATCAATTGTCGATTGTACAATATGAAGACAACAACATTCCTGCACTTTATCGTTTCTTTTCAAACGATGAAACATTATAACTACGAGTACCATAAACCTACTTTGTATACTTATTTTTTTTTTTCAAACAATCCTTAAAAATTGTTATTTACAACTTAAGTTTAGTTCAGTGGTAAGTAGCTCTTAAGTCGCAGTTCGTGTGTAGTCTAGAACGTATGTAGGATGTAAGACAACAATCGTGTTCTTTGCCAATTAGTCCGTAAGTCAAATGGTACATAATAAAAATAAGAAAAATAATAATTTAAAATACATAGTATAATAGACCACGAAGCGAAACGGAAATTTGCCAAAGCATTTTCAAACTCCCACACATGCCTGTCCTTGATACCGCTTCCACCTATTCCTGCACTCGACTACAGCACTTTTTCAATTGAAAATTCCTTTACTCTTCGGACAAATATTATTTTAACTTTGGAAACATCGCTAAAAGATGCAATACTCCTCTTACCTGCTAATAGCCTACTTTGTATTAGCGCATCCACAATAAGCAACTTAGTATTATAACACGAGTGCGTGTACTACGTAGCTCGCAGTAGAAAGTCCTACGTCTAGATATTCTGTAGATAGATACATTTTGTAAATTAAGTTCAAGCTAAATCACTTGTAATATATTTTGTAAATCAAATATAAATATTTTAATTTTTTATTTTTTTTGTAAATGAAGTTCTAAACCGGGTGCTATTTTGATATTTTTGCATAGTGTTAGATACATATATAAATATTATTATTTTTTTAGCCTAAAGCCACTACCAATTAAATGTAAAAACAGAACAAAACTACGATGTAAAGAGAAAAAGATGAAAAAAGAGAAAAACGCGTTTTGTAGAAAAATATTGTTGAATTTTATTGATTTTTATTGTTTAGAAGTGAATGTTTGTTTATTTGAATAAACGTTTTTTTTTATTTTATATTTTATATATGTGATGGAGGCGTGAGTTTTATTGAAATATGTATGTGGCTTTTCCGGATGTGGTTTCGCGGCGCTGGCCGGGTGCAGTTTGATGGCATTTACGATCTACTAGGGGAGATTGAGTATAAGTTAGCAAACCTGACCCACACCCGTGTCTGTGATCCCATTTTGTACTGTGATCACATGCAAATCGAGCGCCCGTGATTCCATTTTGATACAAATGTCAAAGTCTGTCAGTTTGTGATGTGATTTAAAGGCATTGTTCTGATTTAATTAGCGTTCGGCGGAGCTGTGCAGTGATGTAAGCCACCCACCCAATGGTTATGATAAATTGAACTGTAGTTGGCGCCACGAGCTACGGGTACGTGGTATCCGCGATGGTACGTACGGTGGTGCATAATGCAAGAAGTGAATGTATTTGTGGGCGGCAATTAGTGTTGGAGTCTAAAAGATCGATCGTGTTACTGCATAACTTAAATATGGATTCGCCTTACTAATCACAAAATGGCATTTCCTTTACTGTTCCATTTAGGGAGCTTGAATATGTGTATGTGTATGCTCGTATGCTCGTGTGCCTACAAACCTTAGAGCAAAGATTTAGCGGTCAAAACAATGTAAAAGAAGATATCTTTTTACTCGGCAAATAGATTGATTTTCGCTCAATATACGATGTGAAACTCAGTCATTGGAATGTTGGCCTTAAGAGTCATCCAACAAGAGGTGTCATTTTACATTTTATTCCATTATTTAACTATCAATATTCAACTAGGATTGCGACGAGTTTTTATAAAAGGCAAAATCATACGACACCTTGATTGAGATTCTCAAAAAGTACCTCAGCCCCAAGCCGAACGAGATAACTGAACAACACAAATTTCTTCTCCGTTTGCAACACGAGGGAGAATCAATAGCAACCTATCTCGTAGAATTAAAACAACTCAGCACTTACTGCAACTTCTCGTGCGAATCTTGCAAGAAACCAACATTGAATACACATTTGCGGTCGCAGTTTATCAGGGGGCTGAGGCATCCCGATATCAAAGAGAGGCTTCTAAGGGAGGTCGACATTAAATTAGACAAAACAAGAGAACTAGCACTTGTCTTGAAGTCTTCTAAGGTTGAAAGTCGCAGCATGCATACCGTACATCAGATTCAAGGTACCACAGAAATACAAAAGAAGAAGAAGACTCTGCATAGGAAAAAGTCGTGGCCGTCTAAATCTACAATTAACAATAACGGAACGACAAGAAATTCCGCTACGAATCCAAAGAAATGTGCGTGTTACAGGTGCGGTGATAGCAGTCACATGGCAAATAGGTGCCGAGCAAAGAATCTTTTCTGTAAATCTTGCCGGATGAAGGGACACGTGGCGACAATGTGCATGAAATCTTCAAAGGGGGCAAATACATTAGATTTAGTACAAACATCAGAAGAGGCTTTTTACGAAATAAATAATTTAAAGTCAGCATCCATACAAGAAAGTATTACATTGAGGTTAAGATCGACGGTCAGCCCACTAAAATGGAACTAGACACTGGAGCAGCGGTCTCGATAATGAACGTTGATACCTTTACGAAAAATTGGCCTAAAGCAACGCAAATTCGTACGGGGGTGATGTTAAAAACCTACAACAACGATATTCTTACGGTGGTAAGAAAGTCACAAGTAAAAGTTGAGTATGGTAAACAGGAACCTAAATGCTACATACATATGTATATCTAGTGAAGGGAAATTTTGATACTCTAATCGGACGTGACTGGGTAAAGATGTTCGACTTACTTAAAATCAATTCAATTAATGCACTAATGCCTGTCACAATAACAGAAGACAAAATTGAAAGCATTAGACAAAAAATGTTTTCCGACTATGCTGACATCTTCCAAACAAAGGTAGGGACCATTCCAAACGTGAAAGGCATACTAAGACTTCGTGAAGGAGCTACGCCAACATTTATCAAGCCACGAGCCATTCCATATGCGATTCGTTCTTTAGTGGAGGAAGAGCTTGATCGGCTGGAAAAAGACGGTGTCATTAAGAAAACGTCGCATTCCGATTGGGGAACGCCGGTTGTACCAATCATTAAACGAGACGGAACGATTCGTCTCTGCGCCGACTATAAAGTCACTCTGAACAACTGTATCGTCAACGATAAATATCCGTTACCAAGGGTTGAGGACCTTTATCAAAAATTTAAAGGTTGCGAACAAACAAAAGTGCAAAATGTTCGAGAAAAGCGTGTCATACCTAGGTCACCGAATTGACAAAGAAGGTTTGCGTAAGGCACGTGAAAAGATTGAAGCTATCGTTAACATAAAACCCCCAACCGACATTACCAAACTTAGACAATTTCTTGGATTGGTTAACTACTACCATAGGTTCATCCCAAATGTTGCTACAAAACTCCATCACCTTTTCAATTTACTCAAGAAGGACACCAAATTTAAATGGACACTTGATTGTCAGAAATCATTTGAACAGCTGAAGGAGGAAATGGCAAGTGACAATGTTCTCATCCCATTCGATGAGAAGCTTCCCTTAATATTAGCGACGGAGGCTTCTCCCTTTGGACTATCGGCAGTGCTGCCCCATGTTACAAATAACGGAGAACGACCAATAGCTTTTGCCTCACGAAGCTTATCCAAGGCGGAAGCAAACTATAGTCACATCGATAAGGGAGCAACAGCTATATTTTGGGGACTGAACAAATTCTTCAACTATTGCTATGGCAGGGAATTTACGCTTATTACAGACAATAAACCACTTACGTCAATTTTTAATCCTCAGAAAAATTTACCATCACTAACGGCACAACGATTATTACATTACGCCCATTTCCTAAGCGGATTCAAATACAATATCAAATATAGAAATTCAAAAGATCACATTAATGTAGATTTCTTTTCCAGACACCCAGCAAATAATGAAGTCTGTCGAAATTCACCAGATCTGGAGCGAAGTTTTACCCGCCACATTTGAGCAGATACAAAAGGAACTCAAGCGGGACAAGGAGTTGTCATCATTATTTATTCAACTTCAGGTTAGAGGAAGTCTGAAAAATACACCATACGCTGGGATGGAGAATGAACTCATGTTACAGGATGGATGTGTTTATCGCGGAATTCGAATTGTTGTGCCATCTACACTTCGAGAACAGGTTTTAAGAGAGTTACACTCTGCGCATGTAGGTATTACGAAGATGAAATTGTTAGCCAGAAGCTATTGTTATTGGCCCGGAATCGATCGGGACATCGAAGAGATGGCAAACAGCTGTTCGGGATGTGCCAAGGTTCTTAATAAGGTCGTGTGCACCCATGGGAAATTCCAGATCAACCATGGCAGAAGCTACATATTGACTTCGCTGGGCCATTCATGAACAATTATTTCTTGATCATTGTCGATGCAAAAACCAAATGGTTGGAAGTCTTTCCTATGAAAAAAATAACTAGTTTTAACACTATACATACGTGCTTTAAGAGAGGTATTTTCAAGATTTGGGCTCCCTTTAACTATCCTTTCAGACAATAGCACAAATTTACCTCGAGGGAATTTCAGGATTTTTTGAGATCTAACAATATCCGCCATAAATTAACATCACCCGCACAGCCTTCTACTAACGGGCAGGCATAACGCTTTGTGCAGATTTTCAAGAACGGTCTTCGCTCACGATGACAGACCCAATAAACATTTACAATACCGGAAAACACAATCAACATCGACTGGAAGGAGTCCGGCTGAAATGATGGTTAAGTTCAACCTTCGGACTAGGCTCGATCTGAAAGGCCAACAGGAAGACAGTAGTTTCAAGGAAGAATGCATCCAAGATTTTGTGACCGGAAACTTAGTTCAGATAAGATATTATCAAAATCAAGATACAAAAATGGAAATTTGGAAAGGTCGTTCGGCGTGACGGTCATTTACATTACATAGTGGATGTAGATGGAAGATCCTATCGGAGGCACATCGATCAAATGAGACGTGCACTTGTTGAAAGTGGAGGCCCCGGGTGGAACCCTTGAAAACGTTAACCTACCTCAAGCCACTGAAGAGATGAAGACAGGAGGCATAAAGGAGACTCCTGAAATTGAAGCTCGTGGGGGAGTTGAACCGGTTAAAACCAGTGTTTCGAATAATATTGAACAACCTGTTGTTGCCAGCGCTATCGACGTGGTCGATAAACCATTAGTTGCATCCGACCACAAGATGGGGGGGACGGAATTAAGGCGCTCGACCAGGGTGCGTCGTCCAGTAATCCCGTTCCAAGCTTAGAGTCCGCGGGGAGGACTGTTATAAATGGATTACTTTTATTTATAATTTTATTTCGTTTATTATTATCTTATGAGTACTAATTAGAGTATAACCATTGTGAATATAGACATTCAATAAGAAGTCTCACACGGAGACACACGTGCTTCTTTTTCTTCCTTCCTTCGATCGCCTTCGATTCTCTTGTGGGTTCCTGTTTCCTGAGCTGCGATACAACAGTAAAAAAACAGCGAGAAGTTCTTTGTTCTCTGTTTTTGGTCATCATCAATCGCCTTCTTATGCAGATATTAATAAATTTGAACGTCTCTACAAGCAAGTGATGTGAAGCCTACAGCTTGTATTCGGCCAGGGAGATCAGCTGAAAATATGGCCATCATATCTGAGAGTATGACTGAAACTCAGTTGTGGTCATTTTATGACGGTTACAGAGCCTGAGCCTATCCGCAACCACTTTGATAGTCTTTGGACTATCACCGTGCGACCGTTTAAGTGAACATTTTATGTGACGAATTTTCCGGATATATGAAAGATTGATTAGATTAAGTCTGTGGCAATACTTACTCAATGATACGAGGGGTGATTCAAATGTGACGATAATTTTAATTTTCTAGTCCGCAAAAAAATAAAACTATTTTTGCTTTCTTATAAACCCACTAGGATAGCGTAAAAAAATATTTAAATAGACCACGAGGAGGTATATTCATTTGAATACGAACCGTCGAAGGCATAACATCAAGTATCTCTGTTTGGAAAAAACAGTAGCACGCTGGGCGAAGGAGTTTAATTTGGGCAGAATATCCACTTAGGGTGAACATCGCGATGGACGAACTCGAAAATGTTGGTTGAGGTCACAGCCTTCAAAGAATCCTTGCGAACGAGTTGCATATGAGAAAGGTCTCTGCGCGTTGAGTACCGAGAATGTTGACCGAAGAGCAAAAGAAAATATTCAGTTGACATTTCGAGAGCGAATCTCCAGAAGTTCCAAGAAGTTCCAGGAAATGATTTTGTTTCGTTTCGTGATCATGGATTAGATCTGGATCCACCATTCTGATCCTTTAACCAAACAACAATCGATGACTTGGAAGCGAGCCAAAAAATTACGCTCAAGCAACGATGAGCGAGCAGGTGTACTGGTTTCGACGTCATAACCATATTCCCTTGTTTCGTCACCAGCGATGACTTTTTTAAGCAAATCTGGATGGTCATCCACGTCTTTTAACAGCTTCTGAACGATTTTCATGCAACTATTCTTTTGGTCAAAATTTAACAATTTCGGAACAACCTTCGCTGACATTGAAAAAATTTCATGAAATACTGATATGACGGTATCCTCAGCAACCTCTCTGAAAGTGATTCAACGATTCTCCATAACAATTTTCTTCAGGGCTTCAAACTTTGCATCCGCTTTTGACGTGCTAGGGTCCCAGTCTGTGAAAAGCTTGTACCACTTATAATTTATTTTTACTCAGAATTTTTTTCAGATTTTTAAATGTTCTATTTCTAACAAATCACGCGTGTTTTGTGACATACAAATGTCCAAGTTACACATGCTCAGTTAACATTCGCATTTTATCATCAAAAAACACACCTGAACGCTTACAACTTTGGAATTCTATTATCAAAATTCCATCACTGTGAAAAATGTTTTTCGCGCAGTTTGACAATTTTACGGTCGTCTTTATCGACCTACCGAGCAAGCAATTCAACTATAAAAACTAAATTTCTCACCAATTTTCCGCCGTTGAACATCAAATCACTTATCCAGTGTAAATAAAGACCGTGAATTGCCCATCCGTCGCCATTTGCAACACTTGGGATAGAGTCACTCGACTACGAGGAAGATTATACGCAAGGATCAACACGAACACCAAATAATCTTCAAAAAGCAAAATAACAACTCAAATAAAAATACACTTTTGCAATTTTCCTGTTTTTTTTTTGACAGTTAAAAACCAAACGCTTAAAAAATCATATATTACTTTGAATAATAAATCCTACTTGAATTTCCAGGCCCACCGACATTTAGCAGCTTCCGTAAAACGCTGCCCTATTAGGGGTCAGCATTTGATTAAAATTTTGAACATTGGGTACAAATCTAAGTATGTTGCTCAAACTTATTAACTCAAGATATTCTACGACATCCTCTGACCGAGCCTTCTGATTTCAAACTCGACAGGTAAGGATTTTTTGTTTCGTGCTTAAATTAGTTTGCAGGTTCTGAACTGTTCAACATAATCAGCCTTTAATTTGGGAGATGGCTATCTTCGCAGCTGATTCGGCCCGATCATGTGGTCTGCTTGCGTTTCTTCCATATGAGTTTGCTATAAAGTAGCATTTTATGTTAAGATATTTTGAGTTTTGATGTTTGTCGTTTAAGTGAAGGAGGTCATTCACCGCCTGCACAGACTTCTCTTCATTTATTTGAGTGGCCACAGTACTAAACCATCCGATGGTAGTGTTTAGATGGCATTTTAGTTTATCAATTGTGTCTGTTAGAGTATGGGAATGTAGCTAAAATCGAATGTTATGCTGCTAAAATCGAATGTGTGCTCCACTCTGTAAAGTAAAGACTCAGAACACTTCCCTGGCTATTGGGTATTATTTTGTATTGGCTATTCCACCGTTTTGAAGTTGTTGCACCATTCCGAGACATTTGAACTCGTCCACTTTCCCAAAGCGTTAGCTTCTGACGTCGTGATAAGAGGCTCGAATCCCATAGCAGATAAGTGATCGAAATCGTCTTTCGCGATATTTTTTCTCAACAAGTTATTGACAAAACCCTACTTTTCTAAGGGTAATTCCCTTAACCCTACGAAATCGGCAATTACTTGTCTCTTGAGCCCGAAGAAGCAGTCGTTGATATGAGTTATTAGATGGCTTTAGTAATCTTTATCTCGCGTTCGAAAGATAAGCTTTCATACTAAAGAGAAAACTTTTCTGAAAGGTTTGTGATTTGTTAATTAAATTTTTGAGCCCGTATCAAAGAGGGACATCAGTAAAGGGAAATTACTTCCTTCGATAAAGGTGCGAGCCAAGCAGTGAAAACGAGTGATATTTATGATACTGATACTGTAACAACGAATCATGCGCAGTTTTGATTTTGTCAATTCCGTTCAGGAATCTTGTGGTGTCCAAGGCGGACGAATTTCCTGGTGAAAAATAGGGACGTGGGCTTTTATGGGGGAGGCATAATGGAATTACCTTCAAAATGGCATTAAATTATCGGAAAAAAGGCGTTTATACAGCGCTGGTGTCGTTGCCGCTTGTCACTAGAGAACCGAGGTAGATGAGATTCCAAGTCTTAACGTTGGTATGGTATAGCGTTTTTATATTTGGTTTTAACGCCTCATTGCTATCTCGTTGGGTTAGTCCTGTCACGTCCCTATCATTTGCATATGTAAGTGAATGTGCGAGCTTGAAATAGATGTCTTTTATTGGCCAGTGGGTCCCTAAGATCTTTTCACAGAAGATGTTACAGAAATCACATAACAATGCTTCATCATGGGTAAATCCTTTTTAACATCGAAGATCTCGGTTATCAACATAAACGCAGACTCTCTTTACAGCTTGAAATAGCTTGTCATAAGATGTTGTACGTCGACTTAAGATTTGTGGCCCTTCCACCGTAATCAGATTGTTCTCAAATGGTTTCAGGCGTTCACACACCTGAGAGTACCTTATAAACAGTATAGGAGACTTAGTCCACTATAGTTGGCGCAGTTATGGCCTTCACTACAGATAAGTTGGGACATGTTCCCAGTCAACTGATCACGTTTCACGGAAGCTTTATTAGACTTCAGCTTCGATATCGCAATCTTTACTTAAGTCTAAATTGAATAGATGGAATTTTCTCTAGTCTTGGTCCATGGTGAATGGTTCCTTCTGCCTGACAATGATATTTTGGCTATCGCCGCCGTTATACAGTCTGCAGAAGTGATATTTCCATATTCTCAGCATCGAATGGGACTCCATTACAAGTTGTGTTCATGCCCGCATTAAACTTGGTATGTTCATTTTACTTTTTGTAAAACTTGCAAAACTCATTTCTGTAACAGCACCTCTTAACTTCCCGATCTCGCAAGCTCAAGCTCTTCCCTTTTCCTTTTCAGAAGCGCATGTCCTTCTGTTCTAGAGATCTAGCCCATCGACGCAGCGTATCTGTGTGTGCATTATGTTTTTCAAAATGGGCCTAAATACACAGGTCATCCCACCAGCTGATACTTGTAGGTAACATGGCGCTTTGACAACGTCTCCATTACTGTTTTATGGTTTGTGCCTATTGCATTGATAGAGACATAATCGGCAAAAATCTTGGCGGCCTCTTGCGACCGCAGCTCTCCGATGTCAAATGTTTGTGATCATGTTCGGCTCAGTTGATTCGGCGAAATCTGATTTTAGAAATTGTAACATTTTTTTTAAGATCGTTCATGTGCCGTGGGATGAACTTGGTTTCATAAATGCTAACAATTGGTGAGTGGTCAAGCGCGTTTTTCTAATCTGAAAGCAGATTGTCACTTTTGGCTGCGGAAATAAAAGTTTTTTCACTGCACGGGATTGATCCTTAAATGACAAAAATCACACTTCAGCACATCTCGCGCACACTGAATGCCCTACGAGCAGTTTAAAAATGAAAAAAAAGACATCTAAGTACAGACTTTCGCATCATATTACAAATATCACTCAAATGTTGAGACATCATTCAATATCACCGTCTCTTAGCACCAGACATTTTCCATGGCAGTGGTATCAGAGCCCATCTTTGCGAGATTTCGTTTTCCTTACACGTCTCGGCGCTGACGAGTATAGGGTTTTCCAGAGTTTTATTAACAGTAAGGCACAAATGTGAGTCCTGATGCAATATCTGCTGAGTCTGAAGCGTAAACATTAAGTAGCATCACATTATATGGACAAATCGAAATAACTTACATCCATTGAATAGTTCCATTTTTGGCGGCCATGATTTGTACATCCGTAGAGTTGAACATTCGATTTTTGATAAAGCTTTTTAGACGTGCGGTCGTTGTAGTCCACACAGAGGTAGTTGTTGGTCATTATATAGCCCGTAGGTGTTATGACAAACATGTCGTATAGCTCCGATTCCGGAAGACAATCACCCACTTTCATTGGAGAAGTGACCGACTTTAAAGGACCTTTGGCTTGGTTTGCGCTGCGTAAACACGCGTCTTTGTTCAAGTCCAATGTACCCGTTACTTCCGTATATTTATTGACTTCTGCGATCACCTGAAGCAAGGTTCGCGGACTTAAACGACCGGGAATATTCTTAACTACCTTTTCGTATTGTTTTGTAAGTTCTGTTTGTCCGTTCAACCAGACAATTTTACCGAAGAAACGGTCATTTGCGGGAAAGAAATGATCGGGCCAAACGTTCTTCAGGTACCAACCAAATGATTTACAGTTTAAACGTTTTCGCAGCTGAAGACGGTCGTCTACATTCTGGAATATTGTTATATGTAGAGAAGGAGAAATGTTATTGGCGATGTGACTTACAAGTTTGTTTTTGAGATCC
This sequence comes from Merodon equestris, assembly GCA_958301585.1. Lineage (NCBI taxonomy): Eukaryota > Metazoa > Arthropoda > Insecta > Diptera > Syrphidae > Merodon > Merodon equestris. Next base: position 1,765,709 of record OY284416.1, on the reverse strand, counting down.
ATTTTCACCGAATTATACATGAAGAAGAAGTCCTGCCATTCGTCCATCCAAACCAATGCAGCGCGTGCCAAGTTATTGCTAAGCGTAGCACTTACACCACCGGGGAATGTGTATGGCGAAGTCTTCCGAAATACATGGCCAACATGAGAGCATGGATTGATTTCAATCGAGCCACCGCACTGCCAAATGCGCAGGGACATTTCAAAGTTTTCTCCGCCCCATATCTAAGAGATTCCGTTTTATTTACCTGTTAGTAATGGGAGCGTTATCATACCTTCATCGCTTCGTCATAACTGCCCATATCGAAGAAGTATCCTCGGTCGATAGAGAAGAGACCACCAGCCATACCAGGCGTAGGAATTGGTTTACTTGCGCTATCATTATTCTTAAACTCCTCAGAGAACCACCTGGAATGGGAATATGTGTATTCTATAATCTGGTTATGGTACCAAGATACCTAAAGCTTAAATGCCAATTGAAGGCTCCCCAATAGTTCTCGAATGTTTTAGTGTAGCCAAAATTGTCGTCGGAGATTATATCAATCACCGGGCAGACAACTCTCTTCTTATCTTCTTTGATGCGTGCAAGCAGTGGTTCCAACCAACCCGGCGAACACTCGCAATGGGCGTCAAGAAATGTGAGGACATCGCCTTCAGCATTGGCAGCACCCAGAAGTCTAGCCGGTACTAATCCTGACCTTTCACCAAGCCGATAAAGTTTTGTTCGTATGGGAAGCGTTGTTATGTAGTCATCGAGTGGCTTCTGAAGATATACTGGATAAAAAAAGAACCTTAGTACTGAGGATAAATGGAGGACTAATTGAATCACTTCTATCACTTGCATCATCGATCAGTATTATCTCTTTAAGAAGCGCTTGAGGTGATCGTGTTATGACGCTCCAAACTGTTCGCAAGAGTACTGACCACGCCTCGTTGTGGAACACAATTATCACAGATGTCGTTGGCAATTCTTCTACATTGTACTGCATTTCTTTACATCTACATTAACGGAAAAACTGTAAAAAATTGATTCCCAAGAGCTAGTTCATTCCAAGGTACTTCTCCATCCTATAATCTTTGAGCGTTCGATTCAGCGATATCCTGTCGCTAGCCATTATATTGAAACTGTTTATTTTGAATAACCGTTGCATCTTTAGACTGTCTTTCGCGGGAATGATTACCGGCCGCCCCATTGCTCCTTCCTCTGCAACGGGATCGAATCCATTCGCATTATACTCGGCTGCAAGAAAGCACTTTTGAATATCCCTAGAACAAATTAGTCTTCTGTGTGGTATTAACCTTTGGTCATATTATCAAAAATGCTCCCAGATCCGATGTAATGACCTACGACCACACTGGTAGTCGTCTTGGCACGTCTTACACTCTGCTCTGTCGCCCTACAATGGAATGTGTAAAAGAAAACTTATTAAATATAGTAAACGTATTAATTCATCACTTGTTTCGAAAATCCGAGGTTTGCAAGCTCTGCAGGTATACATTGATGCTTAAGGCGAACATGAAGAAGGAAAAGAACAACAGAAACAGGTACAGAAGCCAGAGTTTCTTGACCTGCCGAAATGGAAGACCCATCTTGCTTTGTTCCGAAGTTCCTGGTGACCACTAAAAATTTTATTCAATTTATATGTAGCTTCAGATCGGAATTTCGGAGCTCAGCGCCAGGTGTCCAGCGTAAACAAAACAGAACACATATACAAACATCTTATTTGGCAGTGGTCAATGTTCAAGCCAGAAACGTCAAAACGACAGATATCCGATTGAGTGCGTTCAGAGGAATAAATTTAATTAAAATTTATTCGGCTCAAACTGTACTTTTGTAAACGAATTTTGTTTACAAAATAGCAATGAAATTAATTGTAGTAAGAGCGGGAATTAAGACGAATGATATTGGGTACAGGAAGTTATGGGAGATAAGATTAGAGAAATCAAAGATATCATCATATGACATGACATCGAAATATGGATTGCAATTTAGATACGATTGAATGCAAAGAAAATGTTGATTCAGTAAATAGAATTCTCAGAGAAACAGCTCTAGAATCAATTAAACAAAGCGTTCGAATAATACCTAAACTAAACCATTCTCCTAAATTACCTGCATACATACTGAGTATCATTAAGTTAAGAAATATTTATCACAGATATTGGTAACAGCTCTATCTTAAATCTCAACTCAAAAAAAGTGGTCAAGGTGTGAACCGTAAGGTCCACACGACTAACTTCCCAGTGAGAAGAATGAAAGAACAATTTTTTTTTTTATTATTATTTATTATTATTATAATTTTAAATTTATTTAAATAATTTTTTTTTTTCATAATTTTAACCGTGGAAGCTATGGTAAAGATAAACACCTCCGCCACCTGGTCGTCCTTTACCAAAGCCCCGACCTCCTTGCCATACTGTTCCATGATTGCCACCATCTCTTCCTCGGCTTCCTCCACCTCTTCCTCGGCTTCCTCCACCTCTTCCTCGGCTTCCTCCACCCCTTCCTCGGCTTCCTCCACCGCTGTCCCTAAAACCACCACGGCCGCCACCTCGTCCCTGTTTTCGGACGTGGCCACCATGTCCCCAGTAATCTTTATTTTGACCCCTTCCTTTTCTGTCCTCATCTTTTTTCTTTCTTTTTCATTCTTTTCCCTTCGGGAGTGGTGGGAGCCACCATTTCTACCCCGTTCTGAAACAATAATAATAAACTGAACACGTCGTATCAGAATTTCTTTACTTCAATCACTGCACAACAATATTAAAAACAGACTACACAGCTGACACGACAAGACTATTTTTTTTCTTTATGAATTGTCCAACTACATCGATACCAGTTTGTTAATCATATCCGCAAGAATTTTATTTCGTAGTGGCTTGGTGAAAAAAAAAAATGGAAACAATCAATGAGGATCTCATGACATCAGTCATCCTATCCACAGCAGCTACAATTGAATAGGACCACGACATATTTCAAAAATTCAACATAACGTAAGACGTATCAGAATATGAAATAACAATATTTTTTTAAGTCTAATTCATTTATGACTATAAAACAAAAAAACCATAGCTTCACCAAAATCTATTTTACTGTTAACAACTTCTACTTACAACCGGGCCTTCAGTCATCGTTTATTTCTCAATTATTAAACGTGCATCATAATAGTAGTTTCCGATTGTTCTTTTCAACACATTTTTTTGTATGAATTACATAATAATAAATCAACCTTTACTTGCAAAAAGATTGTTCAATTTTTTGTATCCTACGATATCATTACAGACACTTCATTTGAACTATTAAAACTTTGTTTTATTATAAGCAAAAATTTATCGACACTATTCTCTAAACGTTATCAACAAAATCCAACTGATACAAACAATATTAAATTTTTTTCAACTGTATTCAATTATTATTCACAACATTCGATTGTTATTTACAAAATTCAATTGTTATCAACAATGTTCAATTGTTATTAACCATATTTAATTGTTATTAACAATATTATATTATTAATTGCTATAGCCTTACCGATACTATACTTCCAAACCTGATATAAGTTTAGAGTTGTTGTAGAAAAAAAGTGTTGTTTTTTCTATAACTTTCTTTAATAACATTTTTCACAACTCCGATTGCATTTTTGCTAAAATACTCAATCATAACAATGTGAATATAAAGCTATCTAAAATCTACATGAATAAGTTGTGCACTTCATTCATTTTAAACTTCAGCTTGTTTGCCTTTTTTCTTGGTTTTCTCGTTAAAAAATAGATATAAAATGGAGATGTGTATATCAAAATTTGGGATTCACAAAATCGGCCCCATTACAAAAACTTCCCACTGGGAAGTTAATAATATATTAAAGCATTAATGAACATCATAATCTTGAATGGAATAAGAAATTAAACTGACTTGAATAAAAATGCTAAACCTTTCTGGAATATAGTGAAGTTGATAAAACAGAAAAACCAATCCCTCCCGTTTCTAAAGGACTCAACAAATATATTCTTTACAGAGCAGGGAAAGACAAATGCACTCGCAAATAATTTTTCGCAAAATCACGTAATCTCATCTCATTTTGGAGACACTGACTCAAATGCGTTTGTAAGAAGAACTATCAACACCCCGATCAACCTCCTCCAAATTCGTATGTAACACATTCGTATGTAAGACATAGACTTTATAAAAGATTTAAAAATACAAAAAGCTGCTGGCCTTGATTGTATGAAAAAAAATGTATTTAAAACAAATGCCGAAAGCCGGCCACAGAGTTTTAGCATTTGTTATGAACGCTTGCATAAAAGCCAAATACTTCCCCGATAAATTAAAAATTGCTAAAGTTGTGCCAATATTAAAAGCTGGGAAGTCACCTGAAATGATTGACAGTTATAGGCCAATTATTTTACTAAGCTGTATTAGCAAAATACTTGAAAAAAATTTAAAACAAAAAATTCTAAATTTTGATTATGATCGTTATTCTAATGTCCAATTTGGATTCAGGCGCTTTCATAGTACAGCTCATCAAGTGCTCAGGATATGTAAACATGTCAAAGAGTATCACTCGACAGGCAAGTTCACTAGAATGATCCTGCTCGGCATCGAAAAAGCTTTCGATACTGTCTGCCATGATAAACTAATTAGCAAATTAATAAATTTGAGTTTCCCAACTTATTTACAGTGCCCTCCAAAAGTTAGTTGAAATCAGCTGAATAGATGCTAGTCTTCACAAAATTAACTGAAATTTGATTTTCTATTATTCCTAAGTCCGTTTTTAGTTTTTACAATATGTGTTGTCTTGCACAGACAGCAGTAGGTCGAAAATCTACAGCTAAGTTTTTTTGCAAACCATTAATATTTGTATGAATGCGCTGCATTCGACTGCCAAAACTCAGTTGAAGCTGTTCAATTTAGGTATCGAACGTGTTTGTTTTCAAGAACTGATCAGTAAATTGAATTTCGTTTTCTTGTTTCTCTTTGGTAATTATTTTTTTATTACGTAAAAGTTTAATTTATGTATGAAAAAAAATTATTTCAGGCTTTTTATATTCGAAATGTCTTCAAGAAGATAGCTTTCTCTAGAAGAAAGGCTGAGGGTGGTTTTTGAGTATCACAAGCTGAAAAATTACAGTGCTGTTGGAAGACTCTTTAAAATTTGCCCTGAAGGAGTCAAAAAAATTATAATTAAAAGTAGGGAAGCTGATATATTGGCCGAGAAACCCCGATCCGGACGTCCCAGAGTAACGTCAATTAGAGATGACCGACGTATGGTGCAACTCTGCAGGCGGAATCCATAATTAGTTGTTCGTGAAATAAAAGAACAACTTGAGGAAACAGGAAGAAAAATGTCCCAAACTACCATAAGAAAACGACTTCATGATGCCTAGCTAACAGGCCATGTTGCAAGAAGGAAAATGTTGCTAACCAAGGTTAATAAAAAACGCCATCTAGACTTTGTTAAGAAATATCAAAACCAACCGCTGGAATTTTGGAAAAAAGTAATTTTTAGCGACGAGTCAAAGTTCGAAATATTTGGAAACTGTCGAAGGCAAACAGTTTGGCGTTCTAAAGGGGCAATACCTACAATAGCCGATATGTCCAGCCCCACCAGTGTGGGGGTGTTTTTCTTGGTTTGGCGTAGGAAAGTTGCATGTCATTGATGGCAGAAAGAATGCAATGATGTACTGTGACATCCTGGAAGGCAACTTGGAAGATTCTGCTGCTTCAATGGGATTGAGTGGATCATTTGTCTTTCAACAAGACAATGATCCCAAACATACGGCCAAAATAACAAAGGATTATTTTAGCGCAAAAGGAATAAATTTGTTAGATTAGCCTTTCATGTCACCGGATCTCAATCCCATTGAGCATTTTTGGGATGAAACCGATAGAAGAATCCCAACACCTGTTCGAAGAAGCAAAGCAGTTTTCGTCGAAAAAAGTTGGGAAACCTGGGCAAGTTTACCGGATACTGTGCTCCAGAAGTTGGTGGAATCAATGCCAAAACGCATAGAGGCTGTTTTGCAAAATAGAGACGGTCATACGATATATTAAAATGTCCAATAATCTGTAAAATTTAGCAAGAAGCACCAATTTTATTTTTATTTCAACTAACTTTCAAGGCACTTTTTTCTTATTTAAACTTTTATTTATTTATTTGAAAGCACATATTACCAACAAGAATAAAACAATCAAATAATTTAACTATTTTCCACCTTTATCAACTATTCTGTGTCTTGCATGGTGATCTCAACTGACTATTGGAGGGCACTGTATGTATAGGTACATATGTAAGTAGTTTCTTGTCTTATCGATGTTTTAAAGTGTATGTTAATAGTAGCATCTCTAATATCATGTACTATGATGCTGGTGTTCCTTAAGGCTGCGTACTTGGCCCTGTCTTTTACCTGGGCTTTCCCTTACCTACCAAATTGTGTAGCAGTATCCTTACCGATGATACCGCCATATTTTTGAACCATGAATTGAAAATACAGGGAGAGTATATATATATAATAAATGGAAAATTAAATTGAATGATTATAATTTGCAAGCACTTTTCTTTACAATAAAAAGGAAAGCTTGCTATCTCCCCAGAGCACAATTTAATATAAACATCAAAAATATCATTATATATCATATTAAATATGTCATATGGGGTATATGTCATATTAAAAAAAATACAAGTATCACTTAATAAAATACTCAAAATGATGGTCATTCTACCTTGGCATCAGTCGACGGCAGATATTCATAAAAAGGCGAGTGTTGAGTTGATCCTCGTAAGGATAAAAAAAAAATTTATCAAGGTTTTTGTGATCGCTGTGTTTTGGCGGAAAATCCCTTTGTGATTAGCCTTATTTTTAACGACAATTAACAAAAAAAAAAAATATAATTTTCGACTATTTTGTTTGTATTTTCATTTTCCCTTTGTGCTTATTAATCCATTTATTTATTAATATTCCTAGTTTAAGGAATGATAGTTATTTATATATTAATTTATTTATTAATTTGATTTTTATTCAATTATCTACATACTACTTATTTATTTATATATTTATTAACTGATATATTTATTTATTTATTAATATATTTGTCATTTACTTACTTATTAAGTAATTCATTCATTTTATTTATTTGTTTATATATATTACATACTTTTATTTTATTTTTTGTTATCATTACTATTTTTGTACGAGGGTGGTTTGAAAAGTTTCCGACCACAACTTGGAGATAGCGGCACTCGTCAATAATCACCAAAGTTTCAGCCATTTTGGACACGTAGTTTTTATTTGACAGTCGTTTGACCGAGTTGATGTGAGTGTTTTTGTGAAAATGGACAAAATTGAGTATCGAGCTGTCATTTAACTTTTGTTTTTGAAAGGCAATACGCCTGCGCAAATCAAAGATGAGTAGGACTCTGTGTATGAGGACTCAGCACTGTCATTTACCACAGTGAAATTTTGGGTAGCTGAATTTAAACGTGGCCGTGAGAGCTTGGGAAACGATGAACGTTCGATGTTTCTAGGCGATCGCCGAATTAAAGTGAGAGAGATAGTAGAGGATATGAAAAGGTCCAAAGAACGTGTTTATCATGTATTAAATCAAGATTTAGGCATGTGAAAGCTGTCCGCGCGTTGGGTGCGACGTTTGCCCACGTTAGATCAAAAACATGTTCGAATGAACATATCCAACGCTCTATTGGCGCAGTTTAGGTGCAATAAATGCGAATTTTGGCGCCGATTAATTATTTAATTATTTTCGATGAAACTTGGATAGTAATGGAGTTATCTTAATCGATTATCTTCAAAAAGGAAAAACCATTACAGGAGCATACTACGCATCATGACTTGACGAACTAAAGGCAGAAATTGCGGAAATAGGGCGACATTTGCAAAAAAAAAATGCTGTTTCACCAAGACAACGCGTCGTCTCACACCTCAACGGTTGCCATGGCGAAAATCCACGATTTGAACTGCTTGACCATCCGTCTTACTCATCAGATCTAGCCCCAAGCGACTTCCTTTTGTGCCCTAATCTAAAAATTGCGCCAGGCGGACAGAGATTTTCGTCAAATAAGGAGGCGGCAATCACCTTCGCGAACAGTTATTGTGCAGAGAAAAACGCCGAGTACTGGAGGGTAATGGAGATGGGAGCATCGATGGGAGAATTGTGTAGAGTTACAAGGAAACTATGTATGTACTCGTACATATGTAGGAAAATAAAAATATATTTTTAGAAAAAATGTCTTGTATATTTGTTAGGTCAGAAACTTTTGATACCACCCTCGTATATACATATATTGTATATGATATATTGTTTTTTCTTTTTTCTGGCTCTCTGAAAGAGCTTCTTATTTGCAGTTTTCCTACAATTTATTATTATTATTTATTTTTTCGTTCCGCAACCAAATTATACTTGTAAAATAACTATTTCAGATAGTTAGTTACATTGTATATAAGATACTAGCTATCAAATCGCTGTATTTCAGAAGTGAGATACTAGCTATCACTTCTCTGTATTGTTGTGTGATAACTTCAACTTTTGTCACTATGCACGAAATAAATATCTATAATATCTATCTATCTATCTAGTCATAAAACCTGATAAAACGTTTGCCAAATAAACACGCGCTGATATTTTTAAAAACAAATTCATCTCTAGCTGTAATATACAGTTAGTGTGAATAGTCTGCGTACATTACCTCATATTTTAGAAAAAAAAGCTGCAACGCTTATATTTACATTCAAAACTAAAATATTTTGATGTAGAAATGATTTCTAGATCTTCTTCTTATCGAATTGTAACTTTTATTTCATCTTTCACATTCAAGAACTCGACTGGTCCAATTATTGGAAGGTACCACAAAAATTGTCGCACAAAAATTCTGCGTATAACTATTTTTTGCGTTAATTTTCATTACCGTTACTTTTCTCGCTTCAACTTATTTTTACATTTACGTCTTTCATTCAGTCAATCACTTGGAGTGTGAAAAACAGTATTATAATTATTTTCTTCCCTTTGGAGAGTTATTTGGGAACGGCAAATGTGAGCAAGGAATTATCAGTAGATATTGATAGTTAAATTGCGTTCGAAGGGTAGAAAGCTAAAAGAAATTGGTGAAATACTTGGTGAACCACATTCTCCTGTACAAAGAGTTTTAGAAAACTACCCAAAAAACGGGAATTTTACTTCTAAGTACAGATCTGGGAAATTGCCAACACTTCTTATAGCCAGAGCAAAACAGTTGGTTTTGGCTGAAGTTAGAGCAAATCTTCGAATTAATGCTCAAAAATAGCAAATATGATTCAAGAAAAGTTTTACAAAGTAGTTAGCAGATCTACTGCTAAATATGTTCTTAGAGATGAAGTTATCATGGGCGCTCCGGAAGGAAAAAGCCCTATATTTCGAAAATCAACAGAAGGAAGCGTGTTGTTTTCGCCATAGAGCATATTGACAAGCCAAGAAGTTCTTGGAATACTGTGTTATTATCAGACAAAAGCAAATTTTGTATATTTGGCTGAATGGGGGCGGTATTGTGTGGAGAAAACATGCAATACAGTGGGACAAGGAAAACCTTTTCCTACAGTGAAACACGGTGGAGATGGGATCATGGTTTGGGGGTGTATGGCAGCAAATGGGGTTGGAAACTTGGAGTTTACGGGTATTGAACGTATAATGGATAAATTCCAGTATTTGAATATTATTTAAAAAAAATCCGTGAAAGTGCCAACAAACTCGGTTATCTTTCCGAAAAGACTCAATATTTCGGTGATGAGTAAAGTAACCATTCCCTGTAAAACGAACCACACCTTTTATCCAAGAGGTTGAGGTCTTAACTACCGACCAATCACACGGTTATGTGAAGTCAGGCCATTTTCTTTTGAGCCACCCCTGAGTGCTTTTCGCCTTGTGGGCTTGCGAACATTGTTCGGCTTAGAGGCTTAACGACATCATCCAAAACAGCGGTGTGGTGAACTTTCGCCGAAGTCTTGGCTCGTTTTCCACAAAAATGGTGATTATACCATTGTAACCCACTCCCCATCATATTATTACATTTGTAGGATAGTGGCCTCTTTCAAAATTCTGAAGCCTTTTTTGACATCCGAGCATACACCCGATAATTTTGTTTATTAAAAGTTTTTTATGATTTTTCCATACGTTTTTCTTCAGTTCGATTCTGGGCAGTGTCTAGTGTGTTTTGTCTCAACACTAGATCCCAAGTCTTCTTTGATGATACGATACATGGATTTTTGCGAAATGTCCATTTTCTGCGACAAGATTTTTTGCTTTCTCAGTGGTGTGCGTTTGATTCTGCCTGCACCGCTTTGATGGCGTCTCCACAGTGACTTGATGGCCGGATCTCTTACGCGCTACATTAGTATCCTCGCATAATTTAATAATAAACAAAAAAGGCAAGTGATTCTAAGTGGTTTCAATGTCCGGAAGATAGCATCTTTTGCCATATGGTACTGATATAAGCAGATCACAACAATGATTGTAAACGACTATAAACGAAAATCTTTTAGGGAACAAAAAAACATAAAAGTAACGGGTTTAATAAAGACTGCAATTACTATTTTATTTAAAATGTGTGTAGTAAAAATACGATACGATATATGTATTTCCAAACTTTTTTTCTTTATAACTAATACTCAGCCAATATAGTACTTTACTATTTTATGAGAAAAAAATTCGAAACAGATTTGTCAATGATATAAAACACAATTAAAAGTTTACTGGCGCAGGTCGTTTACTGACCGATCTTTATAAGAAAAGAAAAAAGATTGAAAAGGAAATTTTAAAGTCAATTCGAACAACAGTGACGTCATTGGATGAAACCAGCATATAGCCCAAGTAATTTGAGACGGATTTCAACCATAGGATATATGCGATCGGCGACTACATATTATGTACTTGGTTTTGGAAATAAAAGGTTTTTCAATTGGCTTGATTAGATTTTGGCGGCCTGTTGTTACCATGTTTGGTGGCCAAATTTGAGGCAACCCCTTCGGTAATCAATCAGCCAACATTCGTACGTCCAAGGGACGCGGGATCGGCTAAGAACATCGCCGCGGTCGATGAAAGTGTACACCAAAACCCGAGGCAGTCGATTCCTGCCTATCGCAGACTTCAACTTGCCGAATTCGGCGTCGGGTCTTGGACCTACACCCGTAGATCCAACTGACTCAGGAGGTTATAGTTCATGACCATAGACGACGCCTTACGCCGATTGGGTTTCGAGGCATTTGGAAGAGAACTTCAATTTTGGGTGAAAAATCATCTTTAGCGACGAGGCCCATTTTTGGATGGCCATATGTAGGATGACACCAACCCATACGAGGTTCACCAGGTGACAATGCATCCAATTTCTTATGGCCCAAATTAAACCATACGGACCTAGACGACATGTGGTTCCAGCAGGACGGCGCTGCGTACGTCACAGCGGATTTGAAGGTAAGGTTAAACTCGCAGAGGTGACGTAAATTGCCAACAAGTTTATGTGGTTTGACCCCGCTATACTTTTTCTTGTGAGGCTTCTTGAAGTCGCAGGTCTATGCGAATAAACCAGAATCTACCGATGCCCCTAAGGTGGACTTAACACAGGCCATCGCTCAAATTCAGCCGAATCTATGCGGAAGAGTCATTGAAAAGTGGGCTATTCGGATCTGTACCACCGTAGAAAGCTGAAGCGGACGATGAGCGATGTCATATTGCATACAGAATAACATACATGGACCTTTCAAATAATAAAAAAAGTTTGTTTGTACCTCTCCCAGAGCTTGTTTTATATGATTTTAGCATCTACCCGCCCTTATTGAAAATGCCTTTATATTCATGGATGCCATTGGCCTACCCAATTTACCAGCTTCCAATTGTTTGTTCTCAATACATACATATATGCCAGAGTTGAAATATTTTGCAACAATTTCACGATTTCATTATAAAAACCAAATCGCTGATTGAATTTTTTTTGTAAACCATATCAAGTTTTCACTTTGTAATCATGAATCGAATGGAATTGGTTTGAAGTCAATATCATTATTTCTTTTTTAAATATTCGAGGCGAAAAACAACTCACGAATACATACGTACATACTCACAGGCATACAAGTATCGGGGTACGGAAAGAGCTATAAGTAAGATAGAATTTAAAGAGCACCATAGCTTAGAGGTTAGTTTTTTTTTACTTTGAGCCTGAAGCCGGCAACAGTTAAAATAAGGGGCAAAATCCCCTGTAGTATGCTAAACTAGTGTCTATTTGGCAGTCTGAGTGCAGTAAGGAAAGTGTCTCGTCTTTCTACGAAAGCTTTCTCAAAAGCCCAAATCCACATTACACCTTCATAGATATAGCTCGAAAGCCAGTTAAAAGTTAATGACGCTGTCAAAGTATTTATATTAAGATCAACTAAGAACTGTAGAGTTATTTAAGGGCTACGTATATAGATTAATGATAATGTGTTACATACTGCAAGGAGCTTATTTATCTAATGACATCGCAACATAAGAGTTAAATTAGTATAAATGCAAAGGAAATGGGAAGACTGATAGACTACCCATCCAACCTAATTATATGTTTTCAAGCTGCCGTAATGAAAGACCAGCCCAAAAAATCATTGTCTTAGTTGTGCGCTTATCATTTCGATATAGCAACATCACCCTAAAAGGCGACAAAACTTCTAATGCTAGCTTCTGCCTCGACTATAGTCTTTGGAAATAATAGCAATCCAGAGCAAAGTAAGGTTCTCCACATCTACACACAATTCGCATGTGGATATCAGAGTTCGAAGCAAAAAGCTTACTCACTACCTAACGCCAAAGTTGACTATAACATCTGCCGATAGTTAGTGGCAATTCACCAGTACACTAGTGACGAGCACGGATTAATTTTCTTTTCTTCTTTAATTTCCCATCACGCTTTGCTGTGTAGCATCTCCTCAGCATCACCCGACACCAACGTAATACGTAATTTTTCGTGAAACCTTTGCAATTAGCCTCAGTGTATCTTCGAACTCATTCCAGTACACAATATTAGCCAAATTTGTTTACACTAGAACGTGTAAGTTCATCAAAGTGCAGGTGTTTAATTAAAAAAACAAGGTTAGTATCGAAGAGGTGTATACACTCGTGACTCATTGGACGTTTTTCCCATAATGTGAAATTCGAAAGTGAGGGACACTTTTGCAACACCAGAACGCATATTCCCTCACTTACGTACTACTATGACGTAGATAGAGGAAAACAGACTGTAATCGTACATACATACGTATATACGAGTTCATTTCAATAGCTCGGTGACGGATTCCCCTTCAGAGTATCCAGCTTCCATATGTGTGTATGTATAATTAGCGTCCACTGTTTACAATCCACATTACGCTTATACAGCCAAGCGATGGGGTCTGCTTGACCTTGGGATGCAAACAACAGCTTACTACATCCACGAGAGCAAATAACGCTCGTACAATGCACACTGGTTGACAGACAGACAAGTTTTAAGGTGAGACCTAAGACCAGGTACACTAAACTCCATCTGAACACCTAAATATTCATTCATACAGCGGCCGGTTAAGCAGCACATATTTCAGTCCGAATTTGAGCTTTATTCACGAAAGCTCCATTCCCCCCTTTAGGAATACGATCCACAAATACAGTATAGTGCTTTCCACTTTGTAGGTTCGTTTCGATTGAATCGAACACCTACGTAGCTACAGGCATCACGGCGTCTTTAGCACACATCGACAACGCCAACGCCACACCACACTATACGTGGAGCAAGCACCGCGATATCGAATATTCGAAAGCTAAGTTAATCGGTTTTTCACATAATAGGTATATTGACAAGTGACAACCCCTTTAGTTGAATCAAAAACGTTGCGGGGTCGAAGACGGTCTCGTGAATTTATTTCGTATTTTTCTATTTGCGTCTTTTCGTTACTACTCGATAGTTATTGAGTCACAGACGCACTGAGTATAGTGCGTTTATTAACACCTCGCGTTGGGTCATATTGCAAAGAAGACTACCCTTTCCGTCTCTTTGTTGTTGTTGTGAAACACAATTTGAAATCCACGAACCCCAGTCCAGGAATCAAACAGAAAAACGCTTTGAAATGTCATGGAGATATACGGTATGTGCTTTAAATCCTTCTTTTTTTGTTGTATAACTACTGTCTGTGTCTTGTACCCTTTCGCGCCAATAATATCGGAACACTCGGAAATATGAATAGCAGCCATCATTGGCAGCATTTTCGTGGATTAAATTGAACAAGAACAATTGAATGGCGAATGAATACGATTGCCTTGAACAACTGCCCCGATAACCTAGATTTGGGCACTACAATCAATTTCTCCAGGAACTACGAGCTTAAGACTCGAGTGGAATAGAAAGGGGGAGGATAGGTGGTGAGCAAAATGGGGTGGCATCATATTTATTTATCTCTTACTTTATATATATTTTTTCCTCTCGTCCTTGTGCGGCGGAGGCCAACTAATTTCCATTTAAAATGTTTTCGAGATCACATCCGTGCTGTGGTGGTTTGTGCAACGATGCATTGTCAAGGTTCTGAGGACGTCTACTTGTTTTTTTTCTTGTTGACATTGTTCATATCTATAATCTGCCTAACATGCCTTCATATTGTTGGTTCTTACCCGTACCTAGGCACGTACATATATTACATAACCTTCACTCCTTTCTCGTTTTTATATATATTTTTTTTTTATTCTTACTTCTTAATAACCGCAATATAACCGGCCAATATAAAGAGGTACATATACATCCCTACCTATGGTCGTAATCAGAGGCTGCTTTTATCCTTATCCAAGTACACTCACATATACATATGTAAATGTGATGACATACACGCGTCCTTTCGAGCGAAGGTTGAATTTTAGTCGAGTGTTACCCTTAATCAGATTTTAGTCCCTTAGCAGTCACGTAGCGACCAAGGTATATCAAGATGAACTTTATACACTCCTTGCCCTTAGTTTCTCGAGTGAAGTTGACCCCTGCTAGGTACTAACCTACCATTACTAGCCCATGAAATAATATATGCGCATGAAATGGTGGGACTTTCTACACAAGTGCATGTCGCAAACACCTTATAGCTCGTAAAATTAGCACGATTCTATTAAGAGTGTGACTAATTCGTTAAACTCGTACGTACCTCGTTAGGTACGCTGAGTTCTAAGAATAAATGCGGGTAAACAGAAAATCAAGCAAGAGCTTTGACTAATTTACTTCATGCAATATCGTTAGCAGATGAGCGATGCGGGCGATCGAGAGTATTTTCGTCCTAACTAAACAGGCTTCACAGTCACGAATTCTCAGGTGGGATGAGATATGAGTCTTATATGATTCATATATTCAATGGACATTTCATCAGAAGCACCCTGTGTTTTCGCACATGTTTCGAAAATTGCAACCTGAAGCAGCGCTATGGTTCACATTACAGACAACTAGAAGAAGATTAAAAGCAAATTCGCGGTTATTGCTATCGATACAACAACTATGAATTGTCAGTTAGTGTCAGGCAATCCGGTAAGTTTGTGCAAGAGACAAGTAACCCTGCACTCTGGTTTTAAATTACCAACTAGAACCTGACTGCTTGGAATCCGAGTAATACTGCGACAAAGACATGTTTCCGGTGGAGCGTCAGAATGCTTCCCTCGCTTCTCTCTCAGCTTGTCAAAGTAAGCATTTCAATGGAGAGGATTATACAAAGTTTAGAAATGCATTCTTGCATATTCACCGTATACTACTCCAAGCACACGAGACTATACCGAGGCTATTAATACAGCACGAGTACTTGACATGCAATAAACAATCCAGATTGATCGCGTATCCATCGTGACTTTATTTAATGATGTCAACTGACGAAGAAATCGTTCGTCATCATCACTGGGCACTTAACCCCATAGATGCTGAAGCGTTAATATCGTTGCAAGGCATCTCATCCATGTGGACAAAAGTGCTTTTAATCCCCACGATGGAGACCTTAGTTAAATTAAAGCCCATCCGATTTCATGCCAAAATAGTGTTCCAAGGTACAAGGTAAACCGTGTACTGAAAGATTGGAATGTATATTTCTTATTATCCACCCACTCGTGTCATCCGCATGTCTATTTGCGAACCGATGTGAGTAAGATATCCAAATACCGCATCGTTTCCATCGCCCAGTTTGATATCATGTATTGTTGGCCAGCGGCCAGAAGCATTGCAAACGTCTCTATTTTTATCTACGGAATTGGGCGACAATGAAAATACCAAAGTGTTGGTTCGACGGCCAATGGATTTTCGGATTGTTTTCGAGCGATACAGATGGGTGTACATTGTTTCACCTGTTGATGATCTACTTGTGTGTGTCCTTGATTTAGTATACGCAAACGCCAAAATGCTTGTTCGTTTTCTTCCCAGGCATGAAACAAATAGCGATCACTAGTTTTGCATTAGAACGCAATTCGATTGACGTGTTCAGTGAGGCGTGAATCCTGACAGCAATTAATCAGTCTATTTCGAAAAGTATGCTCTGGGTACTGAATAAAATGCGATTGAGAGGGAAACTGAATGCTTCGATGGCTAAGAAGAATGGCCATCAGACGGTTATTCGAATTAAGCTTTTGTGCTCTTTCCGCTTGGCAATTCGTTTTTAGATTCCGTTGACACAATTAACCGCGACTCTTAAGTCTGTCAATCGACAATACTACTAGGAGGTGTTCGTTTAAGGATGTATGTATGTTTGTATCTGTGTATCGTGTTTTCTTCCTGAATTCAGATAAAACAATTTTTAAAAAGTATATTAATGAAAACACTATATTTTCAGCTCATGTTTGACTACCTAAACCAGGTTGGTTCGGAAAGTATTTGCATGAGACTTTTAATGAATCATTTTGTAATCAACTGTCTGTTTTCGTGGATTGTTTTTTTCTTTTTTTTTCTCTGTGATGCCCGCCTTATGTAAGTGTGTAATCGTTCTCATTTACGCCATTCAAATATGAGTAACTTGGGTGCTAGTTTCATTTCATATGGATGTTGTTCGGCACCATATCTAAGCTGGAAGTACGAAGTCACTTAGCACATCGCATTCATATTGCACGCTGTATGCATGTAGAGCATGTTAACATATTTTAAATTTATGCGGAACGGAATAAAATGGGAACTAACC
Source organism: Merodon equestris (assembly GCA_958301585.1). Taxonomy (NCBI): domain Eukaryota; kingdom Metazoa; phylum Arthropoda; class Insecta; order Diptera; family Syrphidae; genus Merodon; species Merodon equestris. Next base: position 1,748,559 of record OY284416.1, on the reverse strand, counting down.
CGCCTGTCATGAAAGGCGTTGATTAGACACTGCAATTAAAACTCCCATCGGTTTCGTAAGAGATACGATTTAGAACTTTGCTTGCACTTTGGATACAATTAAGATCCGATGACTTATGCACATTCATCAGTTTGATCGGCTAGTTTGAATGACTTATATTTTTGGCACGCATTCAGATGAATCTCACACGGATAGTTTCTCCTTGACCCACATCACCTGAACCATTGTCGGTCAAAGCCATTCAACTAATAAAAGGAATATTAATCACCCTAAGCAAGCTCTTAGTAAATCATTGAAAGGTGTTTTCTTTTGCCCACTATTCTGCGTGTGTCCAGGTGATTATATGCCCCCTTTCATGTCTTAAGCACTAACTTAAAAGGCTTCTGACCTTAAGCGCATATTGTCAATAATGCATGCCATTTCGTTGCATGAATGTTATAGTAGCACCAACCCTTGCCATAGAACAGAGTGCTTTATAATATTTTTATTAGCTACCTTTAGCCAATGGTTTTTGGGATTATGGATTTTTTTTTTTAATTATTTATATCTTGGGGCAAAAATATGAACTTGATATTGCGCTACCGCTATTGAACCACTTACGGTGTCCTTTTAGTCTCTGTCTGAAATTGACTTGTCGAAAACAATATGCTTCCACAAATCATCTTGTAGACCTAAACGAGCACCATTTATTCCCGCAAAAATAAGTATCTTCCCAAGACAAACGGGAGACTTGGAAAACCACGCATAACATTACCAAGTCTATTGTGATACAGGGTTTCGGTGAGGTTGCTATTGACCTTGGCAGAATAGTGAACAGTTTTTATCACCGTCATACATATGCCTCGGGTTTGTCAAGGAGGCCAACGTTACATAGCTTGTCTATGTAAACACTGTCATGTGCGAATTTAAAGTCGATAAATTAGTGGTGCGTACTTATATTATTTTCTCGATTCGGACGTCTTAGAAAGGAGAACAATAGAAACATATAAAAACCGGAAAATATTTTTGAATGTCTTGTTTTTTCAATGATTGGGGAGCTTGCTCAGTCATAATGTACGATTGGAGTGAGTGTAATGGGATTGTCTGTCGTTTTTTTTTTCGTTTTTTTTTTGCGGAAGTTATTTAAATTGCCCATTATTTTTATTCCAGGAATAATGTTCCGACAAAAAGTTAGCTTCCCTCCTTATAATAAGTAAATGGTAATATTGAACACCTTGGACTGGCTGTTTGATTATTAAAGGGTTATCCAGTAAGAAGTGTCATTGTTAAACTATAAAAAACTAAAACTGTAAACTGCAAACTGCAAACTGCTTTTGATAATTTTTATGAACCGCCTCGCACGGTTATACTGTAGTCAATTCAATTGATAAATTTGAACGTTTGGGACAAATTAGTGACGTCCGGCGACATCATGTTTGACACAAGAATTGAAGAAGGCAGACCACTCACAACGCCATACTTTCTCCGATTCGGAGCTGGAAATATTATGAATAAAATCATGACCTTTTCACAAAATATAAAGTGGTGAGACCCATTCCCATTTGTCAAAACTGTTGCATTTGGGGCTTCGAAAACCCAATAAAAATAATGGAAAATGTTGGAGTTTTTGGGCTGGCTCCGACATACATACATACATATTTCCGTGTTCAGTTAAAGCTGACACATTTTTTTTCTTAAAATTTGTGCAAAGGAGGAGGACGTCACATTCCAAACAGCTGGTGGAACAATGATTCTATTGTGTGACAAATTTTCTGGACTTTCGATTTCCCCAAATTGACCACCGATATCGTGCGGCTTAATACCATCCTGAATTTTTCTTCGGGGCTGTGTTAAAAATAAAGTTTGCATCAATGCTCCTCAACCATTTATGCACTAAAAGGAAATATAATTGAGAAATTTAGCTTCAATTATGCGAAAACGTAATGATAAATATCATCAAAGGAATGATTTATTGTAGATAAAGCTGAGGCGGACATTTGCCAGATGTTATATTCTAATACTAACCTGGGGGGTTGTACTTCAAACTAAAGAGAAAATATCATTACTTTTATTTAAAGATATGTTGGTTGTTTATTAATTTATAATGACACCTCTTGTTGGATGACCTTATGAGGAATTTTTCAACAGCGACATAAAAAAATTGCATTTTAATACGAATGCACTCTTAAAACCTTTTTATGGTCTACCAATGTCAAAACATCAGTCAGGGCTTACGATTTTATTGCAGTAGAATTCATGAACAAGAACCCTTTGGAATAACTAAGACCATGCGTCAGTGGTTGCAACTCTAAGGGCGCTTACTCCAAAGTTCGGTCGCAATAATTGTAACACCAGACAGGCTGAGCGTGCTTTAGTCGACTGTAGAATGTTTCTGTTTCAGTGAGACAACGCTCACGCTCTGGTCGAAACGCCGAAAATATCACAGCCGTGAATGCTTCAAATCAAAATGGGCCAAATCAATACATTCCACACTGTTCAGAGGAATTCGAAATCCCTTAGTCCACATTGTGGCACGTGGTATTGGCTTATACCCGTACAAGTTCTAATTAACTCAAGAACTGAACTCTCTTGATCTTTTTAAGCGCCGAAATTTATCTGATTAGGTTCTGAAGAAGTTTGAAAAAAACATTGAATTTCATCTAAAAATCCTTTTTAACCATTAAACTCCTTTTTGGTAGAATTGCTTTGTAACTAAGCAAAATATACGCTATTGACAGCAAACAATCCACATGTGCTTCAAAAGATTTCACAAAAAGTGACGATGTAATGTGGAATTCATGCAGGTAGCGTGCTGCTGTATTTTTTCGGCGATGAAAATGATCGCCATATTACAGTCAATAGAGTTCGATATCGTGCACTGTTGGTAGACTATTTCTGGCCAGAATAGCATCACAATTGATCTGTTGATCACACTAATGCAATTTGAATTTGGAACGTGATCGGATTTATTTTTATAGTGTTATGTTAAGCCGTTGGTTGATGCCAACATTTAGTAATTTTAGAAGGGCTTAATAACAATATTGAACATCAGCTCTCAAAAATCTATCGCTGAAAACACGCTCGTGGAGCTCATATGAATGAGATCGAATTTTTAAGTCACATCCATTCAAAATTCCGTTCAACTATCATTACGAAAATCATATAATTTTATATATAAATTCGTTTGTGGGTGCGTGTGATGCCGAACGTATCTTAAATACTATTTGGTTATAGTATTGGTTATGCATAACACTCCAAAGTGTTTCCTTTTTTTGTGGTTGATTTTCAAAGCCTGAGCTGTCTGAGCTGTTCCGAATCGGACAGAAAAAGAAAAGTGTTCTTATAAGAATGTGATACAAATAAGTACAAAGATCTTAAGCAATATCAGAATGTTTTGAAATCCGCAGGTGATCGCAAGCATATTTTAAATTGTGTGCAAATACCCCAAGCAATGCCAAGGCAATAAATTAGCTTTAAAAACTATTTTTAACGCGACGAGTCTCTCACTTTCAATTTTTTTCAATACGTATGCAAAATTATTTTTGTACCACATCCCAAAACCGATCAGATTGTTCTTTTCCAACATACGAACAAATATGTACGTAAAAAAAAATTAGTTCCACGTGAAGTGTCGAAAAATATTATTCATTTTAGAGAATGAATGATAACAGGCCGGGACGTAATGTATAGGTATATATGTATGTATTGAAGGACCGTTCGCATACAAGATTATGTTAGAGAAGAAGAAATAAAATTCGTTGTCTCCTTATCTGATTAGGTTGTGGAATAAATAGATGACTAAAATAATCAATTTGGTTTTCATCCTCCTGACAAGTGGACTGCATGAAGGTCAATTGAAAATGTGCATTCACTTAATACAAAACAAGTGATTTATAATTAGAATATTTATATGGGAGTGACGTTGTGCTTGGCAATATTTCGCGTTAGAAATGTTATTGTCTAGGAGTATGAGTGTTTACATTCTTGTACATGTGCTTAATGCTATCTGATGCACGCTAAACCATAATCGTGTCTCTCTTATAGCAACCAAGTAGAATGGAGCTGTCAGATCAAACTACGGGACGCCAACTACAAAGAGTACTACACTATTCAGCGACCCCATGCAGACCATTGCCCGGACTTCGGAGAGCCGAGTGTGCCATTCATGATGTTGACTGTGATGAAGTGTATCCCGGTATTTATATAGGTGACGCGTAAGTCTTATTTAATTTTATTATGATACATCCGGACGAGCTTTAAAATTCAATGCATATGCCAACAGAGCGGCTGCCAAAAACAAAGTGTACCTCAGACTTATGGGCATCACACATGTCCTTAATACAGCCGAGGGATGCAGATACGGACAAGTTGACACCGGACATATATACTACAGAGATATGCCAAATATAAGGTAATCACTGCACTCCAATCATAGTTTTCGGCCAACACTTTCATTGTCACATGAATACATTTGCAGATATATGGGATTTCCGATGATGGATCAGCCGACTACTGACATTTCCAGGTATTTTTATGTGGCGTCGAAGTTTATCGATAACGCAATAACCAGTGGTGGTAAGTATTTATCCCGTTCATTTAGAATATGAATATTGAAACATTTTTAATATATTTTTAGGAAAAATTTTGGTGCACTGCCTGGTTGGAATGTCCCGCTCAGCTACCTGTGTACTGGCCTATCTTATGATATGCCGGAAGATGTCGGCAATTGAGGCGATAAGAAAGGTGCGCTTGCGGCGGGATATCCGTCCGAACGATGGTTTCCTGCAGCAATTAGCTGATTTAGACAACGAACTGAAACGCAAGCGCATGTATGCTTATTAACACGGACACCATTCTGAATATTGTCATGTTCTCTTGCAGACAAAAGAATAGAAATCCAAAACCGTTTTTATGCAACCACCAAAGTATGAAAAAAAAAACACTTAATGAAACCAATATTATACAACAAACCATACATAGAGCCTATATTTAGTATTTTTTTTATTTTGCAAATTCAACCTACCTTCACATATGTATGTATGTACGTGTGTTAAAAAGCAGAACGTCACACACAGCAAATTCCACATGTTTTATATATTTATAATGTAAAAGTAGACCACTAGCTGGATAACATGTAGAAATAAAACGAGGCAATTTGAATAGTTGGTACAAATGATGGTAGCCCACGTCTTTTCAATTTGAAATACAAACAGAAATGATACAATAAATTACAATAACGAGTAATAAAAGTAATTAATGAAAACGTAGTACGAGTACATATATAGAAAGTGCAATTGCAATAAATAATGGTATCTATAAAGTGATTATGGTTTTTTTTTAAATATATATATCCATATGTATCTAATCGAATAGAAAAGAAAGAACAAATAAACTTAATATAATGGCACAAATGGGAGTACACTTAAATAAAACCAAAACCATGTATTGTAAAATATGTACGTAGACATAAGACTTTGCGTAGTATGTAGAGCACGATGATTGACCAAAACAATACCGAAAAACTCCCTCTCGAAGCCAGAAACATAAGCCGATCATGGCATAAAATCTAATTTTGAGTCTCAGTTGTCATTGCTACTAATCCTTGTAATATATTCATAATTTCTTCCACCTTCGTCCCTTCATTTCCGCAATCCATCCTAGTTTCGCCCAAATGTGCCACGAAACAAGAAAATCTCTCTTTGTAGCTTTTAATTAAATTGCCCTTTCAAAAAGCATTTTTATTCATGTTATTCGAAATTGTAAAAAGCATCGATACTGAATGCAGATGTATTGTTTAGAACAAACATTTAGTCAGTAAGTGATAGAAAATAAAAATTGTTAAGAGGGTTGTAACATGCAATGAAAAAATGAAACAAAACAAAAAACATTATACATATATTGAAAATATAAGATTATTAATTTTTATAATCAAGAAGAGTATTTTGAATAACTTGAGAAGTAAATATTTCACAGCTTTCTACAGAAGAACAAAGAGATAATAAGAAATGATGCTCTTTGCACCAAATTTCACATACAACTGTTGAAATTGAGAGGTTGCCGAACATGTGTAGAATAGGAGGTCGAACCCCTGGTCGCGTCAAAAGTCAGCTGCCCCGATAAGGGGAAGTTTATAAAATGTTGAATTAGTGCTGACTAATATTGATTATTCAGCGAGATTCGAATGCAAACATATATCACATATGCAATATCAAAAACAGGTAATACTATTCGTTCCATCCAACTTTATATGTATGTGTACTCGAATATTGGGATGTCAATAATCGATAAAAACAGCAATGAAAAGTACGAGTCATAATTTAATACAAAAAGACAATTTACGAATTCGTCGGCGATGATAGACATGAGATTTTATCCTTAGAACAGATGCCTTAGGGAGATATTCGCACTTTAAGTATGCGGTTCTGTGGTTATTGCAATGATGTGTGAAAATTCGAAGATCAATATTCAGCATTTCCATTCTTCGTTGATCACGACAACGATCTCTTATCCTCCAAAAAAGTCATCAGATCCCAAGCTGCGAATATTTGAAATATGCAGGTCAAGGATAAGGGGGTTTATATGGGAAAATTCCAAAGTCGAGATTTTACGAAAACAAATTCATATACATACATATAGCATCTCCATTCTTCGCTGATCACGATAACAAGCTCTTATCCTCGAAAAAGTCATCAGATTCGAAGGTCAAGATTTTGCAAAAACAAGTGCATTTTAGCATCTGCATCGAAAAAGTCATCAGATCTGGAACTACGAACATTTGAAATATTCAAAGGGGGTTTGTATGGGAAAATTATAGCATCTTCATTCTTCGGTGATCTCCATAACGGGCTTTTAACCTCAAAAAAGTCGTTTCATAGGAAGGTATTAGCTCAAAATTCGAATGAAAGAATACTAGCCAAGTTCGTGAATGATAGCACATCAAAAAAGTATATATCGAAAGGAATTGGAAAAACTAACAGCCCGTGAAACAGGAAACTGGCGTTGCAGTGCCTGGAAGGCTGTCAGAAATGCTCAGGGTGAAAAACTACTGATTTTTTTTTTAATTTGGAAAATCCTGAAAGTTAACTACAACAAAATGTGTACAACTTTTCCATACTTATTTTCAGACCTCCTGTTATTAACCCCAGGAATATGTGACATAATACTTCTTTGGCTAATTTTACAAACATAATTCGATCTGGTGCTACCGACGTCATAGACCGACGAGCTACCCAATGAGTCGTGACGCTTATTTCGACCATTCATATACAAAAAACGAGCGTAAAATAAAAACATAAGATACGTTTTAAGTGCTCTAGACACTCTAGTGCCACGATACTGATATTTGAAAAAAATCAGAAAGCAAGTTGCATGATCGCCTTCCATTCCGCGCGAGACGTTGGCGTTAACAGTTAAAAACTCATCTATTTCCGTATATAAATACCCCTAGTCTTAGTCGCACTTCTGTACAAGTCAACACTAATCTTAATCTGTTATTAAACTAAAGGAATCTGCCGTCATAAATGATAACTTCAAGTTCAATGTTTAGATTTTAGTCAGCGCAAATAAATTTATAAACGTTTGTAAATCTTCCGGAAAACTTCAATCACGTGCTTTTATGACAGTATGCCGTGATACGTGCATGCTAGTCACCCCCGTTTGGAATGGAAAATAGTCGAGCTTAAGTTTTTTGTTTTGAAAAATAAGAAAAAAAAATCGACAATATATAAAAATGCGCTAATACAGGTCTAATGGGTTATATATAGTACAATCGCACTCCCACCCTTTAACTTGAGTACGTAGCCAAACATTTATGTCTTATCGGAAGGAAAGAGAGGGCAAATCCCATATGACGGTCATAACAAGGTTAATGCGATCGCATCGTATAATAATAAATGCGGTAATTTTGTTTATATTTATTTTTATGATTTTGTAAGCAAATTATATAAATTTATTTGTTTTAGAAAATCCAGCGATGAGCATCGAATAGGGATAGATCAATCGTTAATTATGACTACAATAAATGACTCGAAATTGCACAGTGGTTTATAAGTACTTGAAAAATACGCTTTCGAGCATATAATACTCCAGAGATCAAGCAAATATTACTTTGCTACTAAGCCAAATACTCTATAAATCAAATTGCTGGATCACATTTTGTGCTTATTGCATAAAACAACGATGCACAGCGGTAAAGTATAGAAACTTATGACTTTTCCTTGATATTTAACTAGCTAGTGTCGCTTCTAGGATCATCCGATGCTTGACGAATATGATATTGGCGTCATTGAATCCTTACCCGCCTTATAAGAAATACCAATTGATTTCATTCGTAGTTTTTTTTTTTAATGAAAAAAGAAATTGTTTTTTTAAGATGGAATCGAACAACTTTAGTATTGTCCAACTATCCACTATTTTTTACCATTTTTTGGATAGGGTACAAATAGCAAGTTGGAAGAACACCTCGTCTTTTGATACAGTTCACAAATCGATTGCAGTTTTCATAAGAAATATGCTTCTGCTTGGACTGTCCACGAGTCATCGGACGGAACAAGTGATAATCAGAATCGCCAATGTCTAAAGAATACGCCGGGTTGAGGTGAGTTTCCGAGGAATATTCATTAAATATTCAGGGAATATTTCATACATTTTGAACAGGTTATACTACCCTTCTGACCCCACTAAATTCCGAGCATGGATATTTGTCCTCGCCTATAATGTTATTGGTTAGCCGGGCTTAATCCATGAAATTGGGCGCTTGGAACCGTCGTAATTTTTCGATGTCCCTCGAATTCAATTCGAAAAGTCCTTGGACCATACACACAGTTTTAAAGTGCTTTTCTACTTGAGGCTGTCAAGGTCTTGTCTTCTAATTCGAAATTACCATTATTCAGACTTGTGAATCCCTTTTTTTGCTCAGCTAGAGCATAGTCAATATAACCATTCAAATGTAGTAGATCCTTCCGTAAAAGTTCATACGAAGTGTTGTTATTCATCCTCCAACCAAATAACATATCCTGAAACTGACACCTAATCGTAACAGTCTTAGAAATATTTGGGTGGGTAATAAATAAAGAATATATTGTACTACCTTTACCATCTCTAGTAAAATGCTGCTAGTTAATTCCAATTCCCAACAGAACAGTGGATCCTCTTTACTTCCAAGTACGATAATACTTAGAAGAGAATTATGTATAATAGTGACCATAGCTTAGTTGTCATAGTTAATCTTAAAAAAGACCGTACAGCAAGTCATTTAGCATTACCCAGAATGCACCGCGAAGACTTTCAATTTGTCAACGTCAAGTCAATTTGTGTCAGTCATTCAGTTTTCAATAGTCAAGTCTATGTTCATGATATGGAGGCTTGGCTGAAGTCTATTTTCAAATGTTTTTGAAAACGTATGTCAGTTCCTCCAATTAAGTCATCATCTGTAGTTTCGTTTCTGTCGAATTCGAAGAGTTAGTCAGGTTCGTAGTTGTCAAGGCTGTCTAGGAAGGAGTCTAGGAAGATAGACCCTGTCGATATTAAAAAATACTTGTATTTGACCCTTCTATAAAAATTCCGTGATTATTTTGCGCCAACTACCTAAGTTAACATACTTTCCCCATTTAAACAATTCAGAAATGAAAAATTATAAAGAAAACTAGCTCATGTGCTTAGACTGATGTTGTCATAAACAATTATCACTAAATCAAGACCATGAGTGACTCATCGCATGTGGTTCAAAATACCTGAAAAAGAGACATAAAATACGAATTTTCAATACCTTGAAAAGTGGCAACAGACTTTTGGATAGTACAGTCCGAGGTACTTTTCAAAATAACGCAAACAACCAATGCGTTATCATCGATTGTCAGCCGTTTCAATGTAACATTATGACTTTTACATCCGTTGTCGGGCATAAGAATAGCAAAAAGAAAAAAAAATAATAAAAAGGAACGCAACGACAACGAGAAAAAAAAAACGCAATTGCTACTCAAGTGGGACAATAATATTAGGAGAAAAACAAAAACCAAAAAACAAACCAACGGACAATTCTTGAACTGTGTAATAGCACTCATCGCTCACGTTCCGATTGAAGTTCGAATATTCCTCATAGAAATCTATGTATGAACAATTGCAAAACATTCAATTGCCTGTCGTATTGTTTGGATTCTTCCAACTAAAACTGGTGTAATCAATTCAATAGCAGTTAGCATCACTGTCCAAATGATAAGGAATTGTCGTCTTCGACAATCACAAGCATTCGTGTCAGTGCCGAAACTACAGTGTGTCTTTTTTCCCACATCACAGATTTCGGAAAAAAAAATGCTAAATATTGAGCTTAAGCAATACCTGATAATTTGAAATGTGAGAATATCAACGTTTACATTATTCCAAGACCACATGCAAGTCTTGACGAATGTACGGGTATATTGTATGTACGACCTGTTTACAAAACGAAAGAGGCTCGTCTTTACAACCAGCCTAGTCCTTTACTAGTCGGCTGCTCTCCGACCGTTCAGTTCAATTAACTTCAGATAATTGTGGTACATTTTCAGTGCATAGCACTATTTACATCTACATTTCAGTCCTGAATATTTACTAATTGACATTGTAAGCAATATGTAACAAGTAATAGTAGGTCGTTGACTTGTTAGAGTTGTACGTTGATAAACTGATGATACGAGTGTACTCATCTGAGTACGTATTGTATGCTGAGTTGCTGTTTCAATTGAAAACAACATGCCTTCAAGAAGATTAGTAGGTCTTGTCTTATAGTCCTATTGATTGGTTAGATACATATACATATGTAGACCGTAGCAGTAAGTGAATGTCGCAAAATGCACTTAAACTGAGTTTAGAAACGTACATATGTACTCCAGGCGTTTGTTTGCACTCTGCGATGATATGAAAGAATAATGCCATCAAAAAAAAACCAAGTCTCGCAACTCAGTTAAAAAGTAAAAAGTTGTGAGATCTATGTAATACCAAGTCGGTTAATTTATTCAGTCCCTACTTAAGGGACCTTCTGTCTTAAGTTATTACGTAATTAGCTAACCTAACACAATCTTAAAGTGACCATATTACTATTAAAAATCGTTCATCGCATGAAATGTATCTCACAAGTAATACATATTATATTAAATTAGATTGTTTGAAGTCAATCTATTTATTTAAAACATAAAAGATTTTATTTATTTATTATTTATAAAAGATTTTATTTATTTATTTACTTTTACGTCAATATTTCGCCTTAACTTGACTTTTGCTCCTATTTTTATAATTATGTTCTCTTCCAGGCCCGCAGTCATAGAAGCATCGTCTTCATAATTTTTTATGCATTCACGAGCTGTTTTTGTTAGGTATCTGGGGCAATCTATGCTATCTACAGCTGTAAGTTTTATTTCGTGATGTGGGGGAGATCTAAGCATTGCAGTATTTAATTGTGTTTTGTAGGTAATAAGCAAACGGTATTATCAGGAAGTTTCGAGAGGTGTTCAATTATTTCCATTAATCTGTTTTCATTTGAATCGGATTTTAGAGTTATTAATCTAGTCGAGAGTAAGTCGCGGTCTTTTTGTGTAGTCACACCTAATCTTATTATGTTTCGCATTTCAACAAAGTCAGAATCATTGAGCTGTCGCATGTTAATAGTAAGTTCATCGTATATGAACAGTTCAATCCACAAATTCGGCATACTGAGGGAACCTAACAACTTGCTAATTTCAGCAGTTGAGAGTTTTTCAAAAGGTGACTTTTCTCTTACCGGAAGAAGCTGTAAGAGATCCCCGAAAACTACAATATGTTTTTTTTTCAAACCACCCATTATCATCGTCGCTTGTGTCAAATATTTCAGACAAGCGTAAATGAATATATGTTAAAGTAACATTGGATATCATCGACACTTCGTCTATGATAAACAACACTACTTCTTTCAAATCTGATCTCCGAACTTGGAGCACTTCATCAGAAAGTGGCTTGTACTTCGGTGTTTGCTTGTGTTCCACAGGTAGCTGCAATAGTCTGTGTATAGTAAATCCATTCACATTGAATGCAGTTATGCCTGTTGGAGCACTAACTGCCACTTTTATTTTAAATACGTCTTAACGCTAACTTTCAGAGTTTTTATTAAAAAGCTCTTTCCAGTGCCACCAGTTCCACTCACAAAACAGCGTAAAACGTCAGCGTTATTATCAGTTGTGTCCATTTTATTTGTGATCATATCGAAGACTCTTTTTTGATCGGCATTAAGTTTTGCGATCATACTTTGAAGATCAATCTGCTCTTCTTCTACCAGATTGAGTCTCTGAAAGTCATCCATTGCGTTTGCAGCTTCTACAGCTTCAAAGTCTAAAGGGTTTTCAGGACCATCGTCATCATCAACAATTTCTTTCTTCGTTTATCTCAGCAACGTTTAACTCAGCAAATGCTTTTTGTATCTTATATCTTGACTCTATCATTGAATTACCATAATCGACTCCTTCTTTTAAATCTTCTTTCGCCAAATTAAAGGCCTCCGTATCACACCCCATTTTGAGTTCATCTAAGGAACGCCATGGCTTGAATAAAAGAAGTAAAGAGAAGAAGTATTTCTCTGCTACTTGTTCTCCGTCGTAGAAATAGTGATTGATCAAATATGGGTTAGCTCTTCTTTTCGTCATTTATCTCGTAGCAGTCGACTTTAGAGGTGACTGGGCGTGTTTTAACAATATCGTAATTTTGAGCGAAACTGTACAAGTTAGTAGTCTACTACTCTTTAGGCCGTTTAGGATAGTGGTCATCAATCCAAGACTCGTAATAAATATCGGTGGACTCCGGTTCCAGCATCATCATATCAGATTTATATTTAACGCGCCGGTTACGAAAGATGTTGACGTCCAGCCATCGAATTGTTGTGGTAGGATCTGTACCGTACAAAGGAATACCAAGTAGAGTGTCACTGGCTTCCAAAAAGCCGCACTCTCTATTAGATAAAACTCTAAGGCCAATGTTAAACAGGCGGCTTCTTAAAGGTTTTGTAGAGTTTATGTCTTGAAACATATCAGCAACATGAGTTTTCTCGCTTTTGGTTTAGTGACGTAATAATTTAAAATAGCTGTTTTTTCGCCTACATATTGAATGTCTGTATTGCCATTCCATGCTAGCAAAATCGCGGGATTATAATCATTAACCATAACCCATTCTTTTTTGCGTACAATATAGTAAAGTCTAGTGTTAGGCGACAATGTTTTTCTTGCAGCTATTGATTCTAATAGTAAGTACTTCTGTGACCGGGTGGGAGAATCCGAAACGACAAACTTTTACGAAATCGCTTCTTGTTTTCTTTTGGTGCATGCAATACTTATTATGTTTATGTGTCTAATATTACGTAACTCGTTGATAGAGTGTTGGGAAAACATTCTTGTTAGGTATAGCACAAGTTACGTACTTTGAAATGAATTATGCAACCTCATCAAGCGAGGACTCGTGAAGTATGGGGGCGTCTTTTACCCATAACATTAAATGAAAGTGTTGCGCTCCACGCGATTGATATTCTCCTCTCCAAAAGTAATGTATTACTTTTCCAAGCGGCTCATCGGATGACATAATGAAGTCTAACATAGCTTTAAGCTTGTTATCAATAAATCGAGAAGTGGAGACAGGATCTAGTGCAACTAATTCACTAATGCTCTTGTTCGCCTTACGCCTTAAGGTACTCGCCTAAATCATCCCACATCCATTCTGAAGGACTCATGGTGAGAAACCAGGTTTGCAGGCCCGTAGTGTTGTGTCATACAGTTGACATAATTTCTCGGTTTTTTCCAAAACTGTTCCGTATTTCTTAATCTACCAAATATCGCTGTTAAGTCACCTTCTAACTCATCTTTATTAAGCATCTCAAAATACTGTTTAGCTGTCATTTTTTTCTTTTTGATTAACGCAATTCATTTTAAAGAATATGACTGACTTTATTTGACGTATATTAGCATCGTTAAGTAGAAAATATTGTTGATTTAGGCGAAATTGAGAGTGTTTTGACATTATTCTTGCTTTACTATATTCACTAGATGTTAACTTTTGCTGCCGAACATAAAACTGCCCATATTTGCCTTTAACATAAAGATGAAAATAAAAGGAAAGCACTTTACATCTAAATCTTTATCTCTAGAATCAATTGGAGCAGCGTTGACTTTGAGCATTTGGTAGAGTTCGGAAATAGGAGCGTTTCTCCTCCTTTGATGTAACTTAGTAGCCCATCGTTATCTACTTGAGATTCTAATTGGTGTACTATATGATGGATATTGTCCTCTTCGTTAATATAACCAATCAATTGTTGAGGTGAAGTTGTATCTGAGAGTAAAGAGCATTTAAAACCTTTAAATATTGTAAGGCTTGGTAAACCTTATTGACATCCCATTATCTTTCTATAGAATTAGATTTATACATATAAAGATTATTTAAATTTTTATACCCATACTGACTGATACAATTTGCGTAAGTTAAATAAAATCGCAGTAAGACCCAAAGATTGCCTGAAAGAAAGTGGTCGCCTTTTTGTGACGGACGGGAAGCATGGAAGTCGCGGCGCGGGCAAGCCACCTCCGGCGGTTATGATTATAAGTGTTCTTTCTTTCATGGCAATTTCGGACAATTTAGTCTACTTAATACGTAGCCGGATTTTGCATTTTCATTCCGTTGATTGACCATTTTACAAATTACCTTTGAACATAATTATATTTAGGTACCTATCTATTATACACCTACACTGATTCATTCACTGCAAATGTAACTTTGTAATCCTATGTACTAGAAAACCCGTGGCCGGACACCGAACATAAAATTTGTTTTAAAATTGATTTAATTATAAGTTCATCAAATGGTTATTAAATATACATAATAAAGATACATATTTATTTTATATTCCGTCAAATACATGAACCATATTGACCGGTAAACCCAATTCCCCAATCCCCCGTGGATTATTGCATATTTTTAGGAGTTAATTTTTTAAATCGGCTATCTAGATAAATTAAAAGGATATCGGTCAGTGAGTGAGTGACAAAATTAAGAAACTTTGACTAGTTATAACTCTTAAATTACTAGTTCAAATTGAATGAAATTTGAAATATACCGTGTTTATATGATTGAATGATATGTTTTGTGACCTATCGTCGGCTTGATCTACATATACATACATATATTTGTTGTACACAGGTTTTAGTATTTTTTTCGTTACGTCTGCATCTATCGCTTATGCCCTGATAATACAAATTGGAGTCGTGGTGGCATTTCCAATACTTGTAAATGGCCTTGACCAGCATACATAATTATAATTTAATGCGTAGGCATTTATTTATATATGTATAATATATGTATGTATATTCCTGGAATTGGAACAAGGTGCATATATAGTCCGAGAGATCGTGAGAACGTTAACAGAGCAATCTGATTATTGTATATATGTGTTGCATGTCACAACTCAATACTTTAGTGCGAAGTGCGATAATCTAGCAAGGTTACCATCCCCCACATTTGAGAAACCTCACTTCATCAATGAAATTAATATGCCAAAATGATACCTTAAAAAGAAACACAAAAATGTAACTGAACTCACAAAAACTTCTTAACGTCGCTTTCCCCTCTTTTTCTTTACTAAATTAAAGGGTTCGCTATATGACATAATACGCTATATTGCAATGGTTAACCATCGAAAGCTACAGAAACCCATTCAAATTTCAAAATAATTAGTATAAAAACCGCTGAAACGAGATCGTACTGAACCGAACCTTTGAAACGAGACTGATTGACAAAAAATACATTTGTTTAAATAATGGATAAAAGTTGACAATGAATTAAATGAAGCGAAAGAAGTGAAAGAAGCCGACAAAATGTAGTCAGTCAGTATATCTTCAACAATTGTTTTCTTTTTTTAATCAAATCATTTTAAAAAAATGGCCATCGAAAAAATTGTTTTTGAGAAATATACAACTGTGATCAAGTTGAAAGGTGACCTTATAGAATGGTAGTACTGCCGTTGATATCTGTGCCCAATTTCATGTCATTATCTCCATTAATTTTATAGTTTCACTTTTATTTTGTCGACAACTAAAAGTGAATTTGATGATTCTTACACAATCTGAATTTATTGAGCTTGCTTGTTTTGCTTGTGTAATAAAGTTTTTGCTGCAGAATCATTGAGGATGTTACGAGACGTATTTGGTGATCACGCTTTGTCGAAAAACAAAATTACAAACGGTAAAAACAATTCCCAGAAGGTGGAGAAAGTATGGGCCAAAAGCATTAATTGATGAACCAAAAAAATAAAGATTTGACAATGTTCATATTGTTGACATATCACATAGATTAAATCAAACAATTTTGACGGACTACCATGTTTGGCCCTTGACGCATCCCATTTGGTTTGATACAAAAACTAGACATTGCATTTACTTATTGTTCGTGACCATATACCATTTAGTTACGCGTGACTTTCGACTTTTAATAAACTGAAAAAATTACTTCAAGTACACCATTTCGGGTACATACGCTGTGTATGGATGTAATATAAGATGATAAAACAGGACACGTAAAACCAATGGATACTGGACAAACAGTCAAACGAACCAAAAAATCAAAAAAACCTGTAGAAAAATCGCCAGAAAGGCCACGCCGTAGATGGGCGGACAATGTAAGGAAGGATCTAGAACAGATGAAACAAAACAGCGAAACATGGAAGGAACTCAGTCATAACAGTGAGGCTTGACGCAGGGTTGTGAATGAAGCTCTAAACTTCTCGAGTTCTAACTTTTCCACAAGGAAGTGGACAAGCTGGACCTACAGTAACTTTTTGAATTTCGCGAGCTAAGTACATTTCATTTTCGATTTTTTTATTATGTTCGTGCACATGTCTCCTAATATTTGTCGATATTGTCATTCATTTCGGATATTTAATTTATTTTCACAGATATAAAGGTTAGACGTGTTTGAGTGCACTTAGCGACTGTTTGGTTTTCAAAAAAAAATTATCTAAGAATTAGTTGTAAATTTCATGTGAAAAATAAAATAAAGTTCTCCAAGGTTCTTGAAATATTGACTGCAACATTTGACTATTCTGAGCAAAAAAGACCGGGGAGATGTTAATGACGATGCTAGGCTAGCCGCCCCAGCATGTCAGCAATAGATGAAAACGTTGAAGCAGTGAAGAAAATTGTTATGGAGAATCTCGAATCACTATCAAAGATGTTACTGAATATTATTCTATCGGTTAGCTCATGCCAAGAATTTTTTTTGAAATATTGTGCGTCAGCGAAATTTGACCAAAATGGTCGTGGCATGAGCATCCATTAGGAGTTGTTGAATGACGTAAGGGTTACCAATAGTGAGGAACATAGGTATATGGGTATGGCTTCGAAACCTAAGCCTATGAAAGCGACCAAAAAACCGTATAGCTGGTAGAACTCTGGAATAAACCAAAATCGCATATCAGAAATGTTTCGAGAACTGGAAAATGCGCTGGCTCAAATGTATTATCCGAGGAGGATTACTTTAAAAATTAAAATGAATAAATAAATATTTTTGGAGAAAAATAAGAAGAAAAATATTTTCTGAACAAACCTCGTATAGAGTTTGCCGAAGTGTAAACAAATTTTTGTTCATAGTTTGGAAGATGTCGAGTTTCGTACCAAGAACAGAGTATTTACGAGGGATTTATTGAGCTATATCATACAAAATTTGCAGCTGAGGTACGCGGAATCCTTGTTAAGGCGGCATGCTCACGGTTTCGTCGCTTCACAAACAATGATTTGAACGTTCTGAAGTACTGGAAAAGTTTGAAGATGAAGATTTGGAGGCATTAGCCCAGCTTCGCATTGGCATCGTTGGCAAAGGCAAAGAACCATGGAACCATCAGCAGCTTGTATTATAAGCTACTCAAAGCAACTAAAAATCACAGCGGATCGCTGTCGGATGAAATTGATGCGTTGAGTCGAGCATTGAATAAAAAACGACCGCTATACGAGACACAAGCTTGTTACTTGACAACGCTCGGTTACATGTTGTAAAGTCAGTGAAAATCTATTGGTAAACATTTTAATGGGAAGTTATACCCCACTCGCCGTATTCACTAGACATTGCCCCTTCCGATTATCACCTGATCCGTTCGATGGCACATGGTTTTGCTGAACAGCATTTCCATTCTTAAGGAGCCTCAAAAGACCTGTTACTTTTCCGATCTGGAATTCATATACTGCCAGAAAGATGGGAAGAAGTAGTTTCTAGCGACGGGCAAAATTTAGAGTGACGTGCTTTTTACTCTTAATCTAGCATTAATTACAAAAAAAAGAACACCGGGAACGCATACAAGATGCCAATGAAAAAGATAAAACGCATTTTTTTGAAAAGAGATTATTTTAGAAAGGAACGAAATAGATTTAGAAGGCTTAATAAAGATAGAAATAAATCCTTTCAATTTTATCGCATTAGTGTATGAATTTTCAATTACCGAGCCCTGGCGATCAACAACTATGGAGTCGCTGAGCTTATATAATTTAAAAAAAATCCCCAAATCACAGTAATACCTATTGTACATTCCTGTGGTGATATTTTTGTGGCCTATGATGTCTATTGCCTATGTACATCAGACATATCTTCATCAGTTGCAAAATAAAATTAAAAAAACCTTTTGTCAGATTTTTAAAAACCATTCCATCGTATATGTGCAAATATTTGTCTATTTATGGCAAAGTTATACATTTTCTAATATTTCCCAACGATAAGCGCATGTCTCTGTATTGCCACTGGATTAGCCGTTTAGACTCCTCTATTAGCCAAGTAAAAGAAATATAAAAAGCTAAACTAAATGTATTAATCCTTTATGAATGCGCTCCTTGCACGTTTCAAACATTTCCGACATTCAAACTAGTCTCGGAATTACATAATTAACTAGTAATACATCTGGATCAATCGTAATCAAATATACCCTATGCCGATAGACTTTGCACATTCACATTATATTCGTATTTAATAAAAAAATACAAAAATATTAACAAAAAAAACACAAGAGTGTTAAGAAAAGTAACACACTTCACTGTATTCATATAGCTAATTACACTAAGAAAAGCTTATAGCTTATAGCGTTTGGAGACTGATAATGAAGAGCCGCTGAACTGTCATTGTGTGCGGATGACAACTTATTTGGATCGTATTTGAGGTATAAATATTAAGCCACTAGTGAACAAAAACGATTTTGATAGGGAGAGCAGTAACACTCTTGTCCGCAGTTGTCAGTCAATCAGTCTGTCTATCCGAAGGAGATTACCGGTCGTCGTGTAGATGTAAATTCGATTTTAATTTAAAAAAAAAATATTGTTTGCGTAGTGTACTAGGTCTCTCGCCAAGTCCTGTGGATTTTAAATTTTAGTTCTAATTTGTCCATTCGAGCCGATGGACTAGACTAGTTCGATAGTATATAAAACCGGATCTCAAAACCAAATATATTGTGTCAAATGTTAACAGCAAAGTATTTAAAACAAAGTGAAGTGAAATAAATCGTAAACGAGGAGCAAACAAAAAGGAAATTCATTGTTGAGAATTTCCCAGAAACTATGTGTCGAATGTAATTTGAAAAATTAACGTTGAATACACAAACATTTTTAAGTTATATACCGAAAAGGAAGTCATATTTTTGGAAAGATCAAAATGGCCGAACCGGAAATTGTAATTACATCGTCGACAGAACTATCGACCAGGGCAAGCCTCATAGTGGTTTCAAATAGGCTACCCTTTGTCCTTATTAGAAATCCAAAGACACTTAAACTTGAGCGGAAAGCAAGGTGAGAAATATTTTTATCTAAATCTTTTGTTATACAATGCAGTGCATGATATGTATTAACTGGCGTGTGCGCAAAATACACTTACTTCTGAGGTTTATCGCTCTAAGCTAATATCGCGAAAAGTTTACAAGCAAATAGAGTTACGAGAAAGTTTATAAAATCCAGAGATAAGATACATGAGTTTATCTATGCACCCAAGCAAGGATTAACACGAGGCAAGGGCATGTTTTAATTAAGAATTGCATTTCTCCTCAAATACCGTGTCAGTGTTTGACCTATAAATTCCAGATACGAGCATCTCCTTTGTATAATCTTTGATCTTTCGCCCCATACTCTTTTGCTGTTTTGCCATTGGTTACCATTGACAGGCTTCAGTATTGCTAATATTGATAATGGAGTCAGAAAAATCGATGCTGATACACTATCAAGTCGACAGACACTATTCACATTTGATATTGACATGCATTGTCTTGGCGCTGTCCGTGTTTTGAAAATTTATAGTTTTTGTCGAAGTAAGCAAAGGTCTTGAGATTATAGAGCGATATGCGCATCATTGTCCGGTTTTTTTTCTTGGAATATTGCATTCATTTACTCAGATACTGATATTTGTGATCGATTTAGAGGTTGCTGTTCATCTATCTTAATCCGCAAATAGTTTGTTGCGGTGCCGTCAATTGATAACCATTTACTAGTAGATACAGTTAATATATTATTCTCTTTTCTTTTTTTACCTTATTTTCAGCGCCGGCGGCTTGGTAACTGCCGTATGTCCAGTCGTTATTAAAGGTAAGGGTCTTTGGGTGGGATGGTCAGGTCTGCATTTGGAGGATCCGAACGAGCCGATTCCGGAATCAAATCCCAACGATCACACACCGACTGCAGGTCTAAAATCTGATCAAGTAAGTAGACATAAAATATCTAAACTATATAGCAATAAGGGGCAAAACAGGTTCATCGTAGCTGCACAAAATACCATTAAATTGTTTTTAGTCAAACCACTTGATTAAGTTAGACCTTAGCTAAAAAATGCGGTCAAGGTTATCAGGAGGACCCTCGAGTCTTAACAAAAGCGTACTATAATAAGACTTCCGAATTTACATATACACAGATGTATAGATGTACTCTTATTTATACTTGAAGTGATCTTGGAAGACCTACAATGAAAAACATACTTACGAATTAGGTGAAAGGCCATTGATACCAACGTTGGTGTCTAGCAGCTAGAACGCCCCATTGGGTGTGGAAAAAAAGTATTTTTCGCATTGAGATTAAAGATTTTTTTTTCATTCACATTCCGTTATCAGGTTGATGATTATTTTTTTGTTCACGTTTTGTATGAGCCTGGGTACATCTTGAATCTCTTTTTCCTTCAGGTGGTCTCCGTAAACATCGATCCGGTTGTCTTTAATAGCTATTACAATGGCTGTTGTAATAACACCTTTTGGCCGTTGTTCCACTCGATGCCGGGCCGCGCGTTATTCAGTGCAGATCATTGGAGGAATTACGTGAAGGTGAACAAATACTTTGCCGCACTTACTATCGAAGCTCTGGAAAAATGCTTAAAAGCGAAGGCTAGGAGCAGTTGCAATGGTAGCGGAAATGGAAATGGAAGTCCACCGATCGTATGGATACATGACTACCATCTAATGCTTGCGGCAAACTGGGTTCGCGAACAAGCTGAGGAGAAAAAACTTCCATGTCGACTTGCATTCTTCTTGCATATACCCTTTCCGCCGTGGGATATTTTCCGTCTGTTCCCATGGTCTGACGAAATCCTACAGGGCATGTTAGGCTGCGATATGGTTGGCTTTCATATCCAAGATTACTGCTTAAATTTCGTAGATTGTTGCCAAAGAAATTTAGGATGCCGTGTCGATCGGAATAATCTACTTGTCGAGCATGGTGGTCGAACGGTGCGAGTGCGCCCGTTGCCGATAGGCATTCCCTATGAGCGTTTTGTGACTTTAGCGAAATCGGCCCCGAAAGTACTGAAGACGTCAAAACAACAAATTATCTTGGGCGTTGACAGATTAGACTATACCAAGGGGCTCGTTCATAGGCTGATGGCATTCGAGGCTTTACTCGAAAAATACCCACAACATAAGGAAAAAGTTAGCTTACTTCAGATTTCGGTTCCCTCGAGAACGGATGTAAAGGAATACAAGGAGTTGAAGGAAGAAGTTGACCAACTTGTCGGTCGTATTAATGGAAGATTCACGACTGCGAATTGGGCCCCAATCCGATATATTTACGATTATGTCGCCCAAGATGAACTGGCTGCTTTGTATAGAGACGCAGCCGTTTGCCTTGTGACACCATTACGTGACGGAATGAATCTGGTAGCCAAGGAGTTCGTGGCTTGTCAGATAAATCAACAGCCCGGTGTTCTTGTGATTTCTCCGTTCGCGGGTGCTGGCGAAATGATGCACGAAGCTTTGCTCTGCAATCCGTATGAAGTGCATGAGGCGGCCGAAGTTATTCATCGAGCACTTACAATGCCTGAGGATGAGAGGGTTCTTCGAATGAGTCGGCTTCGAAGGCGTGAGCAGGAGACAGATGTCAGCCATTGGATGCGGTGTTTCTTGAAAGCCATGGGTACCTTGGATGTTGACGATGTTGGAACAACAACCATGCAGCCCGTGACTGTGGATGATTTCGATGATTATTTACTCAAGTAAGAATCAGTTATTTAGCGTCAAGTATTTGAATCTTAAACACCTTTTTCCTTTCCCCGTTTGTTTTCAGATACATTGGCTATAATCACAAATTAGCTTTACTGCTCGACTACGATGGTACCTTAGCACCCATTGCGCCACATCCAGACTTGGCCACCCTCTCGCCGGAAATCAAAAATGTCCTTTTCAAACTATCAAACCACTCCGACGTATATGTGGCCATAATTTCAGGCAGAAATGTGGATAACGTTAAGAAAATGGTGGGAATAGACGGTATTACATATGCTGGTAATCACGGTTTGGAGATCCTTCATCCTGACGGCAGCAAGTTCGTTCATCCCATGCCCATTGAGTACGAGGAGAAAGTTAGTCATTTGCTAAAGTCCCTGCAAGACTCGGTAAGTCACATTCTCTTTTTGTGATATTCCCGTACTAAATTTGATCAAATCACAGGTCTGTCGTGATGGTGCTTGGGTTGAGAATAAAGGCGCATTGCTCACTTTCCACTACCGCGAAACACCAGTCGAACTGCGACCGGCGATGATAGAGAAAGCCAAAAATTTAATAGAAAAGTTTGGTTTCAAGCCCACAACCGCGCATTGTGCCATAGAAGCTCGTCCCCCCGTGCAATGGAACAAGGGTCGTGCGTCGATTTATATATTACGCACCTCCTTCGGTGTCGATTGGAGTGAACGCATCAAGATTATTTACGTTGGCGATGACGTTACAGATGAGGACGCGATGGTCGTAAGTACATTTGTCAATCCATTCGAAAGCCTTTGTTTATAGACCATTGATTATCTTCCAGGCACTAAAAGGTATGGCACGATCTTTCCTTGTAACATCGTCGGATATAGTAAAAACTGCAGCGGATCACAGGTTGCCGTCAACCGACTCGGTCTATATGCTCTTGAAGTGGGTTGAACGGCATTTTATGGGTCGAAAAGCTCGTGCGAATTCCCTGACTTATAGAAATCGGCGGGAGGATGGCGTTCAAACACAAATGTCTTTGGAGATATCGTCTGCATCGAATCATTTCGACAGCGGGAATGTGTGATTAAGGCACGCGATTAACTGTGCCTCATTGTATATGTATCTGATTGTCAACTGTGTTTTTTTTTTATTTGTTTGTTATGTCGAATTGATCAGTTGAAAACTGGCAATCATGTCCGTTTTTTGTTTGAATAAATAGAGAAATGTCAATCATCCAAAGTACATTTTAGGTGCACTAAAGTACCTTTAATAAGAATACATACACATTTAAATGACGTTGTACAATGGTTTTGATTCTGGAACTTAATCAAATTATCGATATTCTAGTACTCATCACTAGCAGAGATAATCCGGATATGAAAACCTATTTATAAGGTTGATTGCAGTTCGCGCTACTCTTAAGGGCCCGCCCCGTAGAATCCGTCAATCCGTCGATCCTTTGATTTCAACTGACAGCAAAATAGAATATACACATTCTTATTGAAGGTGGCTCATAGGCGACGGATGTATGAACTTCAATGGACTTTTTGGTCCGTTGAGAGTTCACACATTCACATATTGAGGCTTACACATTTACATTTTGAAGTTCAAGCATTAACGAATTGAGAGTAAGCACGTTCATTGTTGGAAGCATTGAGAGAATGTATAAGAACTCTCTGGTATTGAGAAAAACTTCAAATTTGGTCGACAATTTACCTCTCACGGACTGACAGACTCTATGGGCCGATGCTTGCCTGCCGGGTTTGTAGGATTTATCCAAAAAAGCTTAGCCGCAACATGGCGTGATCGATCTTATGTAGGGAACATAGACGTTAATTAAAAGATTTGTAAAAGCGCATGACAAGCTATGATCTTATGTATAATCTCTATACGTTTTGATATCCTGCACAAAATTAAGGATAACTTGGCATATACGAGGTGTGATCTAATGAAAAGAGTGATGCATGATAATATGAAAATAAAACACGGTGATTATAGTTAAAAAAATAATTCATTTTTCCACATAGATTCCTATCAAATTAATACATTTAGTCCACCTTTTTTCAAAGACTAAGATTCCCTTATATAAAAATTCTTTGTTTTGACTCTCTCAAAACGCGTAAACAGCGGCCATAAATTCGCTATCGCCTTCGAATCGCCTCGGATTTGTTTCTTGGGCCGAGGAAAGAAGTAGACCTTGCGAAGAGGGCGGGTGTTCGAGCAGTTCAAAACTTCTTCTCCTCTCCTTCTACTTCATCTCTCGCAAACTTCTTATTTGGTCTGCATAGTAAGATCAAGAAATAGTAGCTCCCTTTTCAAAATATTCCACAATAATTATTCATTCAGTGTCCCAAATCGAATGCCATAACCTTTCCTGCTGAACTTGACACTTGGAATATATTTGGTCATCGATTGTTGTTGGGTATAGGATCAAAATGGTGGATCCAAGTCTCGAAACGTAACAAAAATATTTGTCGATCTGTTTGGAAATTCTCGAGATTCACCTTCGAAATGTCGAGTGGTTTTTTTCTTTTGCTCGTCGGTTAACATTCTCGATATCCAACGCGCAGAGACCTTTGCAAATCGTTTTGATTCATTGAACGCTCTCATATGAAATCCATATGACCTCAGCTATATGGCTGATGGTCACGCTTCGAACTATAAACACAAAATTTTCGAATTTTTTTGACGTTATCTACAGTGAGGGACGTGGAAGAGCATCTTTCGCGATCTTCATCTTCAGTGGATCATTTTAAAACACCTTCGTCCAGCGTGCTACTGTAGTATATGACGGAGCAGAGTCCCCAATGTTTCACCCCAATGTTTTTGGCAGATAGTTTTTCCAAGCAGCTTGGCGACAGCTCTAATTTCCTTTTTTCTCAATGTTGATGTTATCTTTTATACAGTTCATACTCAAATGAATGTAACTCCTGGGAACCGTGAATCTTTTTATCATGAGAAAACTTCGAAAAGCCAGCGTCAATTGCAGCCTTGGAAGAAAAAATGATAAATATTCACGAAAAAGTGACTTTAATTGGACTCTCCTTATGGACCATTTAAAATGTAGTCATGGACAGCATTTACACGACGTAATTTTTAATAAGTAAATGACAAGCGCTGATTTATCAACTCAAATAAAAATTCTACACTTTTTTGGAATTTTCCTGCTTTTCTTACAATTAAAAACGTGATTCGTGAGCATTCTCTGATACATTCAGCGAAGTTAAATTAAAGGTAACTTATTTTCCTTTGAAATATTAAAAATAAAGTTGATTAAAGTGTAATACTATTTTGAATACAAAAATGATTTATTTAAGTAATGAAAAGAATTGACTAAAACAAATAAACAGATCTTAACAAGGCTTAATTTATACTGTGAAATTCGATTAAAGGCAGTCAGGGTAAAGTAAAAAAAATTCAGTATAACAAATAACGTAAAGGTCTAAATTAATAGTGAGTCCAACCTCCTGACTTGGTTATAAGTTCAAATATTCGATTTGGGATCGAATTAACCACGTTTTTGAATTCTTGAGCTAAAATTAGAGTCCATTCAGTTGTAACGGCATTGTGTCCTCCACCGAAGCTTATTTGCGTCCGCGAGCTTAAACACGACGAAACAGATTTTCCCACATGTTTTCGATCGGGTTTAAATCCGGTGAACTTCATTGTCTTCCTTTGTCTGAAAACCACTCACAACTGGCCAGCTCACATGAATGGCATAATCTTATTGGAAAATTGTATTTGAATCCGGCTGATGGTCCAAAAATTCTACCAAAACTTCTTCCAACAGAGTAATATAATTTTCTGATTTCATCCGACCAGAAATGTTGCATATTGGAGTCCTACAACGGTAGCTAAAAACAACCCACACCATTAAAGATCTACCTCCAAAATTTCGCTAAGTGGAGAAGTTTTCAGGGTTTTTTATATCATGCCAATAATAATTAAAACCTTCTGGACTATCAAGATTCAACTTTTTCTCGTCCAAAAATATGATTTCTTTGCCAAAATTTGTTGTGCACGCCGTAAGATATCGGCAACTTTAGACCTGAAATAATTTTAGGTGCAGTCGTATTTTTTTGCAGCCCAGCTGGGATAATGGTCGATTTCTGCCTTTGTGAAATTTGTTGATTGTTTTTATTTCTCTGGTTCGCGTTGTACTCGTAATTACTTCCTAAGTTAATAACATTATTGATTGTGGAAGCCGATCGATGTAATTTAATGGAAATTTGGCGATTGGACGTACCGGTATCCTTATACGCATGGATTTTGACGATTTCCTTATCCGAGAGCGTTCTTCCCTTTCCCATTTTGACTTGTGGCTAACAATCAACGAAATCCAAAATTTGTAAATGTAAAAAAAATATTTTCCTCGATTTCGTTTCCAACTCACTGCTTTTCTGCATAAACCCGACTGCTTTTAATTGAATTTCGCCCAATAATTACTGACAAAACAACAGAAGTTGAAATTCTCTGAACGGGAGTAACCGTACTTTCAAAACATTCGTTGAAGAAAGGACACAAATAAAATAGTCTGTTCAATGAGGCTGTTCTGGAATGTTCCGGACAGAAAAGCATACGTTTCTTCTTTGTTTTTAGTGAGAGTGTTCCGGACACTACAGAACACGAAGAACAAATTAGAACAGAAAAGTACAGCCGTATGTCTGTTGTCAAAAAACGAAAAACTTCTTGTGTCAGATTGTATTAAACATGATTTACAATTAAATAATAAACTAAAATGAATTCACATAAAAATGCTTTGGAAGAGTTGTGGTGGGCTTTTCCAATGACTTTTCACGAATCTGTTCTGACTAGAGAGTACATGCAGAAAGTCGTGTTCTGAAGTGTCCGGAACACCCTCACCGAACACAAAGAAGAACACTTTCCGGCAGACCTTTTTTCTCACTGAATTTGTTTGTAACGGGTTTTGTCGCTACGAACCTGAACTTCTTTCAAAATTTCAGGGTGTCACGGGGGGAGGGGTGTCAAGTTCGCAGCGACAAAACCCGTTACAAACAAACTCTATTCGTGAATACGTGTGAGCTCATTTCATTTTACCGCAGTGTACTGCCGCCACACATACTCTTGGAATTATAACAATGTATGTGATTGTTTACATAATTTTGACAGAACTTCAGGTTCCCACGTGCTCGTCGCAGCTTGTAGGCAAACGTCGGCAGCCATTTTAAGTGGTACGTCTCGTTGGTGGTTACTGGTTTCGATATTGTACCACTTCTGTTTGAGGCGTTCGCTTGAGAGCCGCGTGCGTTGAGTGATATGTGGGTACGGGGGCGGAGCGTGACAAAATGTGGCATCCCGAATGGGCAGACGTCGTTGTCGGTTGTGTCTGTCTACTTCACGAATTTTTTAGATTAAATTATTAACACTGAACACTAATTAAAAGATTGGATATGGTTGTTTCGGTACTTACTTACGTTGTTTACAAAGGGTAGGACTTTATATAATCAATACTTTATCATTCTCAATATTCTTTTTATTTGTATTCTGGTTTTATTTTAATTTCTTAGCGGATTCCCCGACACGACGACATCATCTTAAAAATATTAATAGGTTCTTTTAATGAAGTCAAAAGGCCGAGAGAAAAAAAGTTATTTTTTTACTTTTTGGAGTTTTTTTTTTGTGTCGGGGGTTACTTAACATTTTTAATTTTATTTTTATTTCATTCTTTTTAAATTTCTCACCCTAATTCCGATAGGTACGAGTAACTACTTAAATTAAATTTTTCGTAACACTCTACCGCATACAAACCCATATATAATTTACCACATTCAGCATGACTTATTCCCGACGGAACTGTGTCTATTTTTTTATAATAAAGCTATTTTTGTTATTAATATCGCGATTCCGGAATAAACTCATTGTTTTTAAAACACGTACAGCACCTTAGCTATAAACAGAACTAGTTAAGACGAATATAATGAGCCCATAGTTAATAGATTTACTAATAGGCAATCGTCTCCTACTTTCGACTTCCATCATCAGAGTACCAGCTCAGTAGTACCAGCATACATGGGTGTTTCAAATGTTAGGTCGCAGATATGTTTGAAAGTAATGTACAGTTAGTGCAAAAAGTCTGCGTACAAACTATTTGACTTTCTTTAATATGAAAAAACGAACGATTCGAACATATAATGTAAATATTTTTTTATTGATTTCACTTAAATTACTTTCATTAACTAATTCATAAACAAAAAACAAACATAACTGATACAATATTCATAAAAAAAATGGATTTATATAACAGGGCACATAAACAACGCACAAAAAGTCTGCGTACACCATATAACAATACAACAAAACAATACAAAAACAAGAAATGTCAATATTTTGTTGGGTATCCTCGTCTGAATATGACTTCTCTCATTCGTTTTCCCATTGAATCAACCAAGCGTTTCGTATCTTCTGGAGTAATTTTATGCCATTGCTCAAGCAGCTTTTCCTTGAGCATATTTTTGGACGATATGCTATGTTGACGGATACGTCGGTCCAGCAACTCCCACAAATGTTCGATGGGGTTGAGGTCTGGTGATTGCGGGGGTGTATACAATTGTTTTGGAACATTATACAGAAGCCAGAGCTTGACAATGTGAGCAGTATGTTTGGGATCATTATCTTGTTGAAAGATAAAATGATCTCCCAAGCCGAGTTTGCTGGCGCTTTCACGGAGGTTTTTTTTAATAATACTCAAATACTGGAATTTATCCATTGTACTTTCAATAAACTCCAAATTCCCAACCCCATTTGCTGCCATACACCCCCAAACCATGATCCCACCACCACCGTGTTTCACTGTTGGTAAAAGGTTTTCTTTGTTCCACTCAGTTGCTGGCTTTCTCCACAAAATACCGCGCCCATTCAGCCCAAATATGCAAAATTTGCTTTCGTCTGAAAATAACACCATATTCCAAAAGCTTTCCGCCTTGTCAATATGCTCCTTGGCAAAAGCAATACGCTTCCGTCTGTTGATTTTCGAAATATAGGGTTTTTTTCTTCCGGAGCGTCCACGATAACCTTCTTCTCTAAGGACGTTTCTAACAGTAGATCTGCTAACTGCTTTGTTGAACTTTTCGTGAATCAGCTTTACTATTTCTGAAGCACTTGGTCGGGGATTTGTTCTTACTTCAGCCAAAACTGACCGTTTTTCTCTGACTGTAAGTAGTGTTGGCCGCCCAGATCTGTACTTAGAAGTAAAATTCCCAGTTTGTGCGTAGTTTTCTAAAACTCTTTGTACAGAAGAATGTGGTTTACCAATTATTTCACCAATTTCTTTTAGCGTTTTACCCTCCGAACGCTGTTTAACTACCAATTTTCGAATATCTACTGATAATTCCTTGCTCATATTTGCAGTTCCCAGAAAACTCTCCAAAGGGAAGAAAAGAATTATAATATACTGTTTCTCACACTCCCAGTGATCGACTGAATGAAAGACAGATATGTAAAAATAAGTTGAAGTGAGAAAAGTAACGGTAATGGAAATTCTCGCAAAAAAGTCTGCATACAAAATAGTTTGTACGCAGAATTTTTGTGCGAGAATTTTTGTTGTGATTTCCAATAATTGATGCCAGTCGAGTTCTTGAATGTAGAAGATGAAATAACAGCTACAAATCGATAAGAAGAACATCTCGACATCATTTCTACATAAAAATATTTTGGTTCTGAATATAAATGTAAGCGTTGCAGCTTTTTTTCTAAAATGAGAAGTAATGTACGCAGACTTTTTGCACTAACTGTAAGTACCCATTGTGACTAAGATCTAGAGTTGCGCAAAATAGTTCCAACCCCGGAACGAACATGGAACGTTTCCTTTCCCAGTCGGAACTAGTTCCGGGAAATATCTCCTCGGAACTGCATCGGAACTATCGGAACTATTAGTATAAGAGGGATCCATATCCGATCCTTCATACCTAATTCGTTCACGAAACACGGAACGAATTGCCTGTACGAGTATGATTGCGGACATTATTGTTTAATCACTCGTCTGCTATTCCAGTTCCAGCGTGTGAGTGTGCATAAAACTGTTCGAGCTTATCGCTACATCAATGTATGTATGTATATGATATTTATTCACATTTTGTTTTTGGTTGTCTACTACGTAGTATAAGCCACGTTCGATTGCATTTATCTTTCTTTTCGTTTTGTCTGTGATTACGTTGTTCTACAACATAGTCGTACGATCGCGTCGTTCGGACGTTCGGCTGGGTTGTATAATATGAACGCCGCTATTGATGAATTTCTAGGTTGAATGGAACTATGGACATGTTACCGTCCAGTTTGAGGAACGATCGGAAATGTTTCCGACTGAGGACATAGTTCCTGGAACCATACATGTCCTGAAGAACTATTGTACCCAACTCTAATAAGAACCCACAGCAAAAACGCCTGATCAGATCTTCATATATTGTAGCTAAGAAACATCTCGATCACGGCAGCTTTCAAACAAAAAATAAAACACCAAAATCGGTCCATTCGTTCAGGAGCTACGATGCCACAGCCAGACACACAGACAAACAGACACGTCAAACTTATAACACCCTCTTTTTGCGTCGGGGGTTAAAAAGAAAAAATTAGGATGTAAATGAATGTTTACACTACAAATACAAACACATTTTCTGGACGTAGTGTATATCATAGTGTGGACATCCAATATATCGGTGATTTTCTCTGTCCTAAACCTACTGTTAGAGAATCAGACTGTCCGCGATCGCCAGGGATCAAATCTGATACGGCAGATTTTGACTATCATCGCCCCTATACAGTTTGCAGAATTGGTCTTTCCACATTCTCATCATTGACTGTTAATCCACTACAAGGTGTTCCTGTTTATTACTGTCTCCTGAGAACCAATAAACCACCGCCCACATTCGTTATCGTCCAAGCATTCCTGGTATCCAAACAGAGAAACCGAAAACAGCCATGTAGTACTAGGATATAAATGACATTGATTTAATTATGTGATATTACAAGCCACGATATAATAAAATAGAATAAAAAGATCGGATAGACGGCAAGAGCTTTCCTGTCAGGATGTTGGCTGTCGCCCAAGAATACGAAGGAAGCTGAAATCACAAAAGCCACATTTAAGTCTAACCATTGCCATCTAAAGAACTCTCACCATAGGTAGCCCAAAGAAAGCCTCCGATTGTTGTCAGTAGTCGTAGGAAAAACAATAGCTTCGATTGCGTGGCCATTAGTATCACTCGACATATAATCAGTGCCAATGCTACCGGCGTTAAGCAGTAGCCCAATACACATACCGATTGGAAGAACGATCTAAACAGATTTTTCATAAGCACTTTGATAAGACTTAAAGCCAACTCGTTTACATGTTTCCTTTTAGAAGCTTCGAATTTAGGGTCACAATAGCCGCTCCAATCCAAACTATTACAAATACCTGGGCGAACTCCGGTCCTCCGTCATACATACTGTCCGCGGATCCTTGAAGAATCGTAGCCATAAAGGTGCACAGAACCAATGGACCCCACAGATCCCCTTTGAAAGGAAAACACAATATAAAACTAAAGGAACACTACATAAGTATCAGTCTTACAGTCACGCAATAGACTAAGTTTTTCTTTAGGGTACAATACATGGTAGAACTTAATCCCTACTGCACGGATATCACGAAGCTGAAAATGACAGAAATGTGTCAGCATGAAGTTGGGCTTTCAAGGCACCCAACTTACAATTGTTTCCTTTATGGGCTCATCTAGAGTATTGAAGTCAGGTGCGCCCGGTTGTGACGTGTTTTTACTCCGACTGGGTACATTCATATCACCTTCCAGATTATGTGGAATGTCATCAAACATCTACGAAACACTTTGATAAGCGGCTTTCCAATAAGAAATCAACTTACTTCAAGTGTGGTCTCCATTTTGATTTGTATTTAATATTGCTTTTTGTCGTATTTATCTCCCGAAAATGATACAATTATACATGTTTTAATGTTATTTACAATAAGAAATGACAGCAGAGCAAATTACAAATGTCAAAAATGGAAGACGTTGAGTATGGAACTGACTCATCGCTAGTGGTGCCAAGTCGATGAGACAACATGCAGTAGTTTTACAATAAAATTATTTTATAAATGTCGAAAATAAAAGTCAAACTGTTCCTCATGATTCATTATTTTCAGGTCCAATCGATGTAACACAAAACCACTTTCGTGAAGCCAATATAGTTCAATAAATGAAATGATTATACGTTTGTTTAGATTAAAATAAGGTTAAGTATTTATTTTATTGCGCCAGCAATACACATATAAATGTTTTTTTTATGTTTCATTTAATTTAATTAAAATACAAATGTAAAAAGAAAGAAAGAGAGACAATATAAAATGTGAAAATTCTTTTTCAAGTATAGCGTCATGATAGTTTACAACTTCTTCTTCTTCTCATAGTGGGATTGGAGCCATTTTAAGAGGTAACCAACCTCTTCCGGAGTCTTGATTTGGAAGTTGGCATATGTCTTCAAATTTGGCAATTCCGACACGCGGAAAGTTTTTCCGATTCCACTCAACATTTTCATTGCATCCTCATCAGTGGTATCGTCGCCGGCATAGATGATTTTCAATTTCTTTGCCCAATCAGCATCGAACTGCTTCTCTAAAATCATCTTGGCTCCCTCACCTAATAAAATAAGATACGAGTATCATCAAACAAGAACATACGAAACTGGAGCAGAGTTACAGAAGGGGATTCCCTTCCCCGAACACATCCGCCCACACACAATGCATGCCGATAGCAGACGTCCAATTTATTTACTTAATTGGAACGATTTCATCTGTTGCGGCCGTAATTTTTATAGGTTTCAAAAACAGAACGAAATAATAGAGAAGAAAAAAGGATAGAAATCAGATCGGCGGTTCTCTTTTCTTGGGGAGCAATGCAAAGATTGCCTTCCATTCAAGATACCAATATGTATATCCAAAATAAAGTACAAGTGAAATTGGAGGAAAAAACAAAAATGTGTTATTTTTAGTTGTGCAAGTAGGCGTCGACGTAGAGACCCGCTTTTACAGTTGATGCCGCGACTCAAATTATTATTATGTGTATACATATCTACAAATACGTTTAGTATATGGCTTGGACATGATGCCGAGTTAAAGGTATACTCTATATCCATATGGTTGCTTATATACATATCTTGCATATTTAGGCGGCCCACTTCAAGACATTAAGTGTATAGAAATTTTGCACTCGTCTCCGTTGCAAGAAAATCTCAAAATGTTGATGGAACCAAATACGATGGCGAAATGTTTGTTTCAAAAATAAAAATAAAAAACTCACGGAAAACTTAGCGAAGGAATGTTGGATGAGATATGATGTTCTAGTATTTACTATAGCATTCCAATGGATTTTCTTTTCTTTTTTTTGGGCGATTTATGATTTGGTAAACATTGGCTGATTTCTCAAACTCGCCCACATTCATTTATTTATGAGATATATAGCCGACTAATGTCGGAGCAAAACAAGCAACCAATAGAATTAATTGCTTTACACAGGTGCAGGCGTCAATTTTAAAATCCCTTTCGCAGCGTTATTTTAATGTTATAAAGAGGCAAAAAAATGCGCGAATACGCTTACGTTTATATACATACCCTTGTCCCAATTAACTCTTGGCTTGCCCTCCAAAGCGTAGGGGGTTTCGATCAGCTGGAATCCGTGCGATTGAATAATACCCCTAGCCGTTTCAATGAGCTTGTTCTTCAATTTGTCGTTTACACCTTTATAGTGGTATGTGACCGAAATCTTCTTATCCTCAACCCAGGCGCCACTGCATACGACCTGTTCACCCGTAAAAATGTTAACAGTTCAATCACCTGTCAATTGTATACAAATTATTTTAAACAACCTTCTCTTTGAGTTCTTCGACTAGTTTCTTGTGCTTCTCCAGAAGTTCTTCGGGCATTTCGATTTTGAATTTCTTACCCGACGGATACTCAACTTCCAAACCATGGTTGCCAGC
Organism: Merodon equestris; assembly: GCA_958301585.1. Classification (NCBI taxonomy): domain Eukaryota; kingdom Metazoa; phylum Arthropoda; class Insecta; order Diptera; family Syrphidae; genus Merodon; species Merodon equestris. The sequence continues at coordinate 1,714,154 of OY284416.1, read as the reverse complement.
ATACGTCACGTTTGGGAGCTTCAAATGGTTCTTAATTTCAGACAATTCGCGGCCGGAGAAAATCACCAAAAATATCTTTTCATTTTGGGCTAATTTCTTGATATTGATCTCATTGTCTTTAGGCATAACAGACAACTCTTCGGTGAGAGGAGCCAACGTGCCGTCGTAATCCAAAAGGAGAGCAATTTGATCCTCGGCCGGCTTGATAAAACTACGTGAACCACATTTCACAGTGAATAAAGATTAAATTCGAAAATGAACAATCGCCGTACATACCCTTCGAAGTTTTTCACATAGTCTTCCTCCTTCTTAAGGATAGGGGCTTTCTTCTGCTCAGCCATTGTCTTTCTTTTTTATGTCCGTTTAAAAACCAAGGAAAAGCGCGCCCACCAACTGATTCAGCACTACTGACAAACAACTTTTTCGAACATTTGAAATCATCCCAAAAGTAAGCATTTTCATAGAAAGTATAGGAGACGCACTATATCTAATAGATATAGATATCCATCCGAAATAAAAAAAAAAGAAAGAAATTCTAATTTTAATATTTTCACTCCCAGCCGGTGGCAGGCAGCATCGGCAGCATTAGCAACGCCGACGGTGGCGCACTCTTTACATACATATGTACATACATAAATAATTAATTTTCAAAAATAAGATGTGGGATCGTTTATTGGTAGTGCTGCTTGACGAAACTGTGCACACAATGCTTTAAACTTTTGTTCGAGAATTCATTAATCTCTCTTTGGGTTGTGTTAGAAAAGCATCAATAGTATCTAGTGTTTTTGGAAGAGATTTGAAATGGTTTAGACCTACACGTTGCAGTCGGGCTTTGCTTTATCTGGGACATGTATTGATGTACATATATTCAATCGAAATACAACCGGAAAAAAGTCAATATATCTGCTCGATCATTTTGGCAGTGTTTTTGATCGAAAGGTTGCTTCTAAATATAGGTATAGATTTATAAGATAGTTCATTATCGTGGTGGAAGATTCAATCGTTGTACCGGTACAATTCCGGTCTTTTTCGGCGGATACTCTTCCTCAAACGCTCCATAATGCTTAAGTTATATTTATCCGCTGTTCGGCCCATCGGAAGACATTTCAAGTGACCAACATTATGAATATCGAAATAAGAAAGTGAGCAAATTGTTGTTGTTTTTTCGGTGTAGAATAGCGGCTTTAGATATATCCAAAGAAAATTGTCAAGAGACATCAAATCGCTGCCATTACGAGAAATTATGCGTTCATTGAATGTTTCTTTTAATAAGTTGATTGTTTCATTTGCTGAATGGCTATTATTCACATTTATGGCATTTAACTGGTCAACGAAAAAGTCATTTATTATGGCTCTATAGCGAAGACCGTTGGCCTTAACGCGCTGACTAACCCCATTTTTGAAAAAATATGGTTCTATTACTCCATCAGCCCACAAACCGTATCACAATGTACATTTGTATGAATGTAACGGAGTTAGGATGATCTCATGTGGATTGTGGATTAACTTAGCTCCAACTTGTTTAACATACTCTCAACGCTGTACATATATGTATTTTTCGATTAAACAACTTGGCCGCACAGAACTATAATTTAGGAACGTTATTAAAGCATGTGTATCACCACAATAAAATTATAAAGATTACTGAATAAGGGTGATACTGACAGTTTGCCGCCTGTTTGAAAGTCTTTTCGAGCACCATTTTACTCACAAAAAAGTTTGATTGCGAATTTTGACGCCATTTTAAGTTTGGTTTTTTATGGTGCATTCGTGTAGTGATGTGAGTGGGTAGTGCATTCATCAGTTCTGCGTTTGTCTCTACCATCTTGTTTCATGAGGCAGAGATTCATTAGAAATATCAAACCGCCATAAAACCTGAGTTTTAAAATCCTTAGCGGCTTAAGCTAAATTATTGTCACAGCTCTGATTTTGTAAGCAAATTTTGATTTATCTCCACATTTCCCTAGCACTCGAACCGATCGTTTTTAGAAAAATGCCAGTATGTGTCTGGCTTTGCATAATTGTCTGCCTCATATACGATGTTTGTTCAAAAAGTAACTGAATTTCATGAGCTAAGTACATTCTATTTTGTATTTTAATTATGCCGATACATATGTTCCATATGAAGGTAAGACGTGTTTTAGATGAGCTGAGTGATTTTTTGGTCTTAAAAAAGTGGTTCAAAGAATGAAAAATAAAATTGAGTGCTTCAACCTACTTGAAATGTTGATTATGCCATTTGGCGAGTGTCCTCTGAGCAAAATTAAATGTTTATAAATGATACAAGCTCTTCATAGAAGGCCCGCCCTGGAAGCCCCAGTACATCAACAACGGATGAAAACGTTAGAAGCAGTGAAAAAAATTGTTATGGCGAATCGTCCGATCACTATCAGAGACGTTGCCGACGCTTGGCTCATGCCACGAATCTTTTTCAGGTATGTTGGCATGAAACGTGTGTCAGCGAGTTTTGTTCCGATATAGTTAAATTTTTAACAAAAGAACAGGCACATGAGCATCGCCCAGGAGCTAATTGGTGCCGAAATGGATACAAAGTCCAATCATGGAATCGACCGGAAGGGCCAAGACCGGAAAAGCACGCCAAGTCCGATTAAATGTGAAAGTTTTGTACACTGTTTTCTTGACAGATGGTCGTACTGTCAAAAAAAAATACTATCTGCAAGCTACGTGCCGTTTGAATAAAGCAATACGCCCGAATTTGTTTGACAAAAATGCATGGCTGTTGCATCACGACCATGCGCCAGCTCACTCATCGTTACTTGGCATAATTTTTTGGCCGAAAGAATACTGCAATCATATGTCAGCCAAGGGAGCGCCGCGCCGTGGCGCAGTGGGTAGTGTGTCGGCCGCTGACGCAAGATGAGCGAGTTCGGATCCCGATAACACCAACGCCATCGAATGATTATTTCGCGGCTTCCCTCCTCGGCGGGGTACTGGCAAAACCCCCCCGTTGTACACTTGCCATGAAAAAGCTTCTCGGCCCTCGCCGTTCGGAATCGGCATTAAGCTTTAGGTTCCGTTCACTTGTGTGAAAAACAAATCGCACACAGCATAAGTGAATAAAAAGAAGCTAGGCTTTGGCTCCACATGAGCTCTAACGCCATCTAAGGTGTCTGTCTGGCAGTACAATGGACCAGTATTTGTGTCTGGGTGCTCCAACAGATAGCAGAAGCCCCCAACAAAAAAAAAATATATATATATGTATGTCAGCCCTTGTATACACCAAATTTGGCGGGCTGCGACTTTTTTCTCTTCTCAAAACTGAACAGACATTCCAGTGTCATTCAGTGTAAAGACCTCACCGCCGAAAAAGCTCAAGGCTATACCAAAAAGTGCATATCAAAAGTGTTTCGAGAATGGGAAAAGGAGCGTGCACAAGTATTTTATACCTGAGGAGGATTACTTTGGAAAGAACAAAAAGATAATAATGAATAAATAAGTTAAAAAAAAAAGACAAAAAGTTGTATAACTGATCAAATTGTAAGGTGACTTCCTGATTTAAATTTGAAAAAAAAAATTTCTTATTGGATGGTATTACGGGGAAACGTGTGTTTCTTCGCGGTGAAGGAACTAATCAAAAAAATTATTTTGTCTCGTAACGTCGGAATCCACGCTTATAAAACCAATATTAATGCTGAGAACGAATGGACAGTTGGCAAACAGTAAAAATAATATAGAGCGGATAACCCGGAGCGAAAAGACTGCCAGGATGGCCGCGCCGTAGATAAGAGGACAAAACGAGTATAAGGATGTACCTGGAAGAAATGAAATAGAACACACTCATGACATGAAAATCTGGCGAAGAGAAATGAGGCTTTGAACCTCGATGTTTTCTTTAATAGCTGCCATGGGTGATCAAGATCTGAGTGTTCGATCTCTCTGCTCTTGTCCTCGAAATTACAAAGTCCCTGTAGGCATTCTCTAACAATTGCAACGCGCCTGAATACAAAATTCCGTTCGCAAAACAAAATTTCAAACAAACTTTTTGCTCAATGTTTTTCTGTAGTAAAAATCGTCAATAGTACTTGAGATGTCCCGACTGAACCGACTAATTAATATACATATAGCGTTCAAACTCAGCGCCAAAATAGATGACAGTTGTCCCAATACAGGATTTTTTTCAAGAAACCATTAACACGGGCCATTTGAATGATTCAGCCGGTTATATTTTGCCAGAATATATAATACTTTGAAAAAAACTATTCAAACTATTGAAAAAAAAAACTATTCGACGCACTGTATTTCCGATTATATCCGCTGCAAGAAGGCGATTATGTCTTTTTCGTATCTATGTTTTCGTGTGTGCTATATCTTATGAATGCTGTGTCCGGCTATAAAATATCGGATGTGGGAGGAAACGTTGCGACATTTTATAGTTGTTAATCCATTCGAATTATGTATATAATAGATATTGACTCAAAAAAAAAACACAAATACCGCTGATAAATCACAGACATTAGCCATGTATGTTTATACATAGTATGAGATACATTTGTATTTGCATTCATTTGAAAGTCTGATGCATGGGAATTATTTTATATCAAACTGCTAGAAAAACGAAACTAAATTATTGAAGCGAAACTGTGAGGAGACGTTAGTAGACAAGTGCACATGTGGTTTCATGTGCGATTGTCGTTCGCAAATCACGCTAGCAATACTAGATGATTACTAATTAAAGACATTAGCAACAACAAATGCAGGACTTGTGGGCATTCATTTAAATGAAATGTGCCGCGTATTTAGCGACTCAATTAAAATATGTTCTCGGCAACAAATAATCCGATAAATATCTTACTAATGCTGCGCCTCGATGCACGAGAGTACAAGCACTACAGTCGGTTGACAAATCACTTGTTAAATAACTTATGATTGCCAATTTAATTGAATGCGAGCGATAGATTTGGTAAATCTTATATTGTATCCGCGTGTGTATGTACATCTAAGCAGCGGCTGTAATTAATAATAAAAATTTGCCTCTTGGCAGCAAAGCAACTCATTCAGTTTGTCCGCGCGTTTATTATTTCCCATAAATCATTTAGAAGCACAGATAGAAATTATAGTATTTATAACTGAATAGTTGTCAGTAGTTGTAGGTGTTAAAAATCCATTTTAACAAATCGGTAACTAAATCTTGTTTTGGTAGTCTGAAATCGGCGTATGTTTGGATAGACGGATTCGACGATACTCGGAATGATTTGCCAATGCCTTGAAGTGCCTGCATTTTAATGGTAATATTAATCACTATTTTCGAAATACTGAATGGACTATTTACTCTCATGGCATCCTCGTCTGTTGTGTCATCGCCAGCAAAAATGATTTTAGTCTTGGTCTGCCAATCATCGCCGAATTTGTTTTTAAGAATAAATAGCGCTGCTTCTCCTGTAATAGATTTTACGGGTATGAATCAATACCGTATGTCGTGTGTAAATAAAAATAAATTGGATTACCTTTATTCCAATTTACAGGCGGCTTGGCTTCGATAGCTGCATGTGCTTGATTGGCCTTGAAACCATGGCTCTCAATGATTTTTTTAGCTTCCTGTCTATATTCGTCCACCAAGTTTTCGGGGGTATCTCTGTAGTGGAACGTCAGCGAGACTTTTTTATCCTCAACCCACGCTCCGTTCTTGTATAACTAAAATTATTTCATATACCAAACCCTACGTGAGAACGAATGAATGAGATTGTTTACCCACTTTTTGGTTGAGCTCTTCTACTAGAGCCCTGTATGACTTTTGAACATCTTCGGGTAGCTGAAAGTCTTGCCTGACGCCCTCAGAATTTTGAATTTCAATACCATGATTACCGGCATAGCTAATGTTATTGATTCCGGCCTTTTTCTGAACATCTTGAATACCTCTGCCTGAGATAATGGCCATGAAAACTTTGGGATGTTTGGCAAGAGCCTTCAAAGTCTGCTCTAACTCAGGTTGCATTGCTGTGTTGTTTGGATTGTCAGCAATCGGAGCCAGGGTGCCATCATAATCGAGTAGTATAGACAATGATTCGTTTGAATTAAGGAACCTAGAAAAAAAATAAAATATGTTACGAACAAAATTTCCAGTTGTCAATCTGGACACTAGACTGAAGTCTAGTATCGTATTAATAGGTGTGTGCATATGAAATGCCGATTTGTATAACAGACGACATAACTATTACATATGCTTAATGTTAATTTGCCTTTGTACATGATTCAAAAGCAATTCCTCTCTCGAGGTACATACATCGATCATCAGTCCATCAAAATGTATGACTTGTAGCTCTTTAAGTATTTTTTTTTCTATGACTTCCGTCAATTGTCTGTCAAATCAAATGTCAGAAAGACAGAATACGAACACAATTAAACGAGGTTCATATATACAGTTTCTTCCCCCGGAATAATTTTCATCCCAAAGATGCTTGAAGTACGAGTAAAGCATGAAACTAATTTTCATACCGGTAAAATTAATCTAGTATGCGCTAGTCCAATGATAACAAACATGGTGGAGGACAAGCATCTGTCAATAAAACCTTGTATGAGAAAGATCGCACAAGCAATTTTTTGTCGCCTTGAAAATGTGGAATTTTGTGCGGGTTATAGGTAAATTTACTCCAATATGTAGCTAATGTGAAAAGTTTTCGGCCTGACACAGAAATGGTGGTTCAATCACCGAATTTTATGTTTCGTGAAAGGTGTATTTTGGGATGTGAAAGGATCCTGTTAATTGATTTTTTGCAAAAAGCAGCACAATTATATGCGAGTATTACTCCGAATATGACCAGCTGGATACCAAAATTCGCGAGAAGAGTCCTAGTCCTAGTTTGAAGAAGAACAAAAATCACTTTTCACTAGAACAACGCACCTGTACACTTCGGGGTTTGGAGTACTATTAGCTCGGTCATTCCGTCTATTCTTAAGAGTTGGCAATCTCAGACTTCCATCTATTGCCAAACTTGAAGAAATTTGTTCCTGGGAAACGCTTCTCATCCAATGAAGAAGTTGAAAGGGCCTTAGATGAATATTTTCACAGTCTTCCAGACTCTCACATCCGGTGAATTAAAATCATGGAAAATTTTGTAGAAAAATAAAATCATTTCTTAACTGAAAACATTGTCAGGCCGATAACTTTTCACTTACCGTCGTAATTGTTTTTGTTTAAAGAATACCACTGCTAAAAATCATCGATTGCAAATGGAAGTTTATGGTGAACATGATTCGAATCTAGTGAAGGTGGCATGCAAGAAGTGCATCAACATCAGAAAACATAGCAAAAATACAGGATGTGATATACAAGCATCTCATTAGCCAGTGTGGACAATATTTTCGCTGAAGCCTTGGGTTAAAGACAGATTTGTGCGAAATGGGTTCCGAATTCACTAACACTGGACTAACAACATACTCGTATGCAACTTTCTCAATAACATTCGGAGCATTTTAGAAATGATTAAGGCTAAGGAGTGGTGTTAACCCGGTACTTCGCCTCCAAAGCGAGTTAGGTATGTACAACAAAACGACCAAGAAGAAGATAGCCAACATTTTCATAATGTTATTTAAATAAATTTAAAATTTTTGTGCGACATTTCAAATTCATTCAACTACATAGTATGACATATACGATTTTCACTAACAGATCGGAATAAATTCTATAAATGTAATTAAGCGTGCTTCCCACGGCTTGTATCATGCTACTCGTGTTATTATTACTCGTATACACGGCATTGATATACTGCACTGCGATTTCATGCCTTAACACTTGGAGTGTGAATATGATCACGTATCGTAGACAGCACTTAGCAAAGCGTACTATTTAGATCATAAAATCTTTTTTTTATTATGTCAATGTTTTAAAATAAATAAAAAATAACAAACAATATTTGTCGTTCATTCATTTGCTTATATTTCGCTAATACTCTTCGGAATTTTCCTTTGCCAGTGTTTCAGAGAATTGTCCTACATTAAGGCTTTGCTAAAAATACAATTAATGTAATGTCAGGTGCATGTTGAACAATATGGTAAAGCATCGTGAGAAAGTCCATAATGTTATTGGTAATCAAAATAAAATGAATACATAGCAAGTGTTTATTGGTGAGGAAGTATAAGATTGCGAATAACAACCACAAATTAAAGTGTGAATAAAAATGTAGCGATAAAATCCTTTTTGTCAGAAATTGTTTATTAAAAAAACAGTATGACCTGCAATAGCCTATCCGAATATTTTAAGGTTTTAAAAAATAAGGCTTACCCTGGCAGATGTTGCTCGAAATCCGCAGCTTTCGTTATAGCTGGCACAATTCGTTTTTGTTGCATATTTCCTGGTATCAACGCGTCACTAACCTTTATCGCAGACATAAATGCCAAACCAGCTATATACAATACACTGCAATAAATAATTTATAATCCGGTTTAGTATTTTTTTATATAAATTTTATAAGCCAAACGGCTTTCCGACGCGACTATATGACAAATGAAAACTATTCACTTCGTGCCCGATTTAGTTAACTATGTATATATGTGCTCGTAAATGCTTTCGTTTGATCCACCCTGCTGCCAATCTATACTTTGAATGTTTGCAAACTGTTACGAAACTGAGCAAAACACTTTACTATCGAATGATAAATATGTAACTACTTCAAACACATGGTTTTCATAGAGTTGAATTTGAACGATGATAACGTCGTGAATTTTCGCTGATAAGAGCTCCTGAAAGTTTCGTTCAAGGCATGCAAGCAGGCAGGCTATCAAGCGGGGCAATGAATCAAGGAAGGGATGGGAAGTAATAGAAACATTCAGAGACAATTAGTAAATAAATATATGTGGAATATATAACAGAATAATCAATGCAGCACAGATCACTAGACATTTGTGAAAGATAATTGAGATTTGGTTCTGCTTGCTGTCGCCCAGCAGCGCTCAACAGATACAATTAACGTCCAATTGTTTCATTCATTTTGACAATGAAGGATCTTGAACTTTTGAATTCCATTAACGGTTAATGTGTATATACTCATATTGTCTGAAAGCATTTTAGACACATACATACATGTATATTTTGCTACTATCTGATGATGTAGGATTGCTATGATGACCGTGGACTATTATATGATCGTCGGATGCATGTTAGGCATGTGCCCAAGGTTGTTTCGATTAACTAGGAAGTTGTCCCAAAATTGGTTAGCACTTTCATGTGAGTGTTTGCTTACGATACTCAAACAGATGGTCGAACGAAGCAAATCCCACATGCTCATAGCACAAAGCACTCTCAATTGGCTGTCATCACTGGCACTTTGTTTATAGGTGTGATAGGGAATTTGACGATAGTCTTGACTTATCACTTGTCAAGGATTGCGTGCATAAGATATTCACGTGACTTACATGCAGGCATGCGTGTTATTCAATAATATTGACTCACTCATCGCCACTTGACCGACACTTCAACTAATATAAAAATATTAAAAACAAACAAAATAATTTTATCGATTCAACTATTAATTTCTATAATATTCCACAGTACCAATTTCGATTCGGATTACTTTGCTTCGCGTTGCGAAACAGAGTTTCTTCAATTATTTAAATGAATTCATACTCGCACTCTACTTGCCCGATTCTAATGGAATGTTATATGATACGTCCCGTGGAGCATCACCGTCGGTTGGATGATTGTTATCACTTACTATAACAGAGAAATATAGTATTTAAATTAATAAAAAAATTGCGGCTAGAATTGAAGACGTATGTGGCGAATCTGCGTCACATACGCAAATTGTGTTTTTGGAGAATTAGAATTTGGTGAACTACTCGTATGAGATATATTCTTAAAAACATTTTTTAACTATAAGTATTTGTATATGGATTTAGATAGTGGTTTAAGCACTTTTTTTTCGAGAAGCTAAGATCATCTGTCGGTATCTGGAGATTAGTTCCGAGGCCCAAGGAGGAAGTATTGAGGAATGATACGGAATCAAGATCTGAGTCAGCAGGGTACAGAAAGAACCTCCAATACAGTGTAAATTAAAATAAAGTTAATTGAATGATAGCGTTTTTGAATGTTATTGATAATTACACAAGGAGAAATGATCAGCTTTTGCTGTTTTCCAAATCTCACCGTATACGCAACTTAAACTAGAAATGAGAATGATCCGATTTCGGACTTAGTTTATTATGCACGATTTAACACATCTAGCATAGCAACAATGTAAATGATTTCCATTCTTTCTAGATTCACTTTAACGGCTTCATCAAGGAACCGGGAAATTAACAAGAAATGTGACAGCCACACCCATACGTTTATGACCCTCCATAAACCAATGTAGAGTGATCCAAAAGTATTACTAGGCAGATCAGTATGCGCGGGCTTAACTCCGCTACTGAAAATTTTTGATCGAGCGAGCAAATTTGTTGTTTTATCAAATTACAATCATAACCAATACTCTCAAGTAAATACATATAGCTAAGTGTGATACATCAAATTAATTGTCTACTTGCAAGGACGTTTAGATTTAAGATCATATTTTCGAGAAACGTGTTGTTCTGAAGCTTTGACCACATCTTTCGCACCTTTTGCCTTATAGGCTTTTCTGACGAAATTGAAAGCTCGTTGCATGCAATCTATGGATTCTTCTTGGGTACCTCTTAATAGTGTGATGATCCGATCAGCTTTCAATGCCTTTGCCAATTCCACAGTGAAATTCCTCACGCCCCATTGCTCTCGAATACTCGGCGCATGGGGATCATATTGCGTCAACTTGTATTTGCCATTAATTTTATCCACCAATGCGACAATAGCGTGAAACGAAGGAATAATTAAGCCAGTGAGTGGATCTATTGTTCTCTTCTTTGTGACTTCAATTTCTTGAGTGGCGAATACAATTACGCGTTTTGAAGAAGACTGAAAATGTAATCGGATCGCATTGACAGCTTGAGAGATTGTGGTCTTATATCCGAAACATGGACCATCTTTATCGACGTTATTTCTCACTATTTTTCAATCAAACAATTTCATTTGATAATTTATGGCTCATCTACAGACCTAGATCTATCGAATGACATGCTGCACACATGTGTGGTTATAGCCGATATCTACATTTAGTGCGTACAAGATTAGTCCGAAATCGTTTTCGGACCACTATATTCCCCGTACATGCACGCGCTAGGCCAAAAAGTGGGTGATTGCTCTCGCTCCGCTACGCTCCGCTCGATCAATTATTATTTTATTTTTATTTTTTGAATTTCTTTATTCTCTCTTTTTACAAAAATTTCGAGCATACTATGATATTACAGAATTACTTTACACAAGAGAATAGTTAGTGACATCGAATATTAAGTAATATAAATAGACACAGATGCCACTTCAAAAATCAATTATTTATAGTGGGGTGCACAATAATTTAATTAAATAAATAAACGAAACAAGTAGCTTTAGGGCTTGTACAAAAGATTGAGAATCAAACAATGTAGGACAGCAAAACTTCAATATCATTATGACTAATATCAAGCAGCCATATTTTCAATTTTTTTAAGAACGCGTTTAATGTTCTAATGCGTCGTATGTCTACAGGGAGTCTATTGAACAATTTGCAAGATACTACACAAAAAAAGTTTCTATAATGGGTGGTACGAAAAGGAGGTATTTCGACAACAGAACGGGAAATACTTCTTAAATTGTAAGTGTCGGAGATTGGGCTTTGCATATATCCACCCCTTATAAAAAAAATCTTTGAAGCTTTATAATAGTATAAATAGTAATGATAATGATAATGATAATGAAAATAAAACACGATGATTAAAGGTTTTTTTTTTCAATAAGAACAGGAAATGGAATAAAACAAGCTGCGTGTGAGGTATTAACAAAATTTATTCGAAAGGCCCATGTATGCCATTATGTATGGAGTATGACGTCATTCAAATTCCCGCCTCGGCTGAATTTTAGCGATGGCCTGGGTTATGTTCACCTTAGGGGCATCGGTCGATTGGGTTTATCGACATAGACTTGCGACTTCAGAAAACAATACAAGAAAAAGTGTAGCGGGGTCGAATCCCATGACCTTGGTGGCCAATTCACTTCATCTCTGCGAGAGATCTTACCCTCCAATCGTTCATGCAGAATATTAGTCGTGGCGTCCGCACATAACGCCGTCCTGCTGGAACCAATGGTTAAATTTAGGCCATAGGAAATTGGTTGTCGCTGTTTTGTAGCGTTCGCCATTGTCGGTGAACGCCTCATCAACGTCGTTTTCGAAAAAGTTCGCTCATTTAGCAGGACTAAACTAATTACGCTTAGAATTAAATGTTTTTGTCAATGTTATTTATTAACTTTTATGGGAATTAGTCACAGAATGAAACATAACAAATTTTGGAAACATATCTATAAGAGTTTTGAGAAAAACAAAAGCGTACAATTTCCAATCATTTTCATTTTATTATTCATTTGGTATATGTACTTAACCATTGCAGAACTTCGTGTTCAATTAAACTTATTTTCTTGGAATGCATCTAAGAATGGATTTGGGAATACTAGCAACCTATTTAAAAGATTAGTATCCGTATCCACTCCCGAGCTTTTCCTCGTAAATAGCTCCCTAAATTTTTGATTTTCTTTGTTTCTAGCTGCTTGAGCTTCCTCCCAAAGTTGCCCCATTGGAAGTATACAAGTCGAAATTACTTGTTTCCCATGAAATAAAACTTTGTGTACAATTACTGGCACATAAAACCAGCCATAATGTCTAATAACTATAAGTTCTCTCCTTTCTCTTGCAAACGTCTATGTCAATTGGGAACCCACACCTTTTTGATAATTTCCTATCTGACCGTATTTCCGTCATTCGTGTTGCCTAACTGTTCATATGGCATATTATCCAATAACTCAGTTTCAGCTTTCCTGAAATAAATTTTTTCTTGCTTTAACTTTTTCTTTACTCTCTTGGTCTCAAACCTGCCAAACTTTAACATCCAGTCTTTAAGCGATATGTAAGATACGTTCTATAAATCGGATCCAGGAGTGAAGTGGACCCAAAGTACTTGCTTGTTCGTCCACTTGCTTTTCCCAAAGTTTGGCTGAATTGTTCATTTTGCTGCGTTGCGGTTTTGCTGCGCAAATGTAACAGGTTTGTGATGACGATGTCATAAATGAAAAAAAGGACATATTTTGTGAGTAAGAAAATTGGTTTGACTTGGATATGAAAGCCCAACTGGCTGTGAGTTGTTAATTTGCCTTTGAATTTAATCCACTTCCAACTTAATCAATTCGGTTGTTTCTTTTGCAAAATTCAATTTAATAGGTTGGTAGTATCATCTGGATGACGGAAGCTGGATTGTTCCAAAACACTTTTTTAATTACTTCATGTAAGAAATACAACTAAATTGATACCATGGAAATACTGAAGAGGTTTTCATCGAAATGATAATCTAATGAAAATTTTTATTTGTATGGTTTTTGTTGAGCACCATCGCAACCCCATTTTATAACCAGGAATAATATTCTAAGGCGAATTTTAAAATCGGCAATAGAATCTAACACATAGTTTTGAGCTTAACATTTTCGTTCAATGTTATGATTTATCAAATTTTGTAGGTCACATTGAGCAGAAGACTCAGTCATAGTTCTGTTATCGGAATTGCATTTTGCCTTAGCCTCTTTAATTTTGTGGTACGAAGGTAAAAGATTTGGAACAGCTGTATTTATTTTTCGACGTATTATATCGTGAGTCGGTTATCATTGCTGATATTGGCAAAAAGCCAGACGTTCTCGTATGAGTTTCCAGTGTTTTGATTATATATGATTTGATGATAAAAATTATAGGAAAAAAAAACTAACTTGACTTAAGTAAAGAACAAACCTCTTTTTGGAGAGCTTTTTGATAATTGCTTAATTCCAATAGCAGTCTTTCTTTTTCCAGCTTTTCTAAGGCTTACTTTATTCGCAGTACTGATTTTTTCAGCGCTAAATGAACCAGTGTTTGTACTTTTCTCTTCTTGGTCTTCTCACAGCAATCATCAAAACTTTTTCTTGGTCTTCCTACTTTTGGCCATCTTTTCTGTCGCCTTTAATAATTGAATTGCCGCTTCAGAAAATGAAAAATTATTAAAACAACCCATAACAAAAGAAAATATAGCATCGAAGCGCTTAATTTTGATTGACACCAAAAATTTGTTTCATTTGTAATTTCGGTCGTCATCCTAAAATACGAAAAAGTTTTTATGAGTGCCGCACCTATGCGCAGAAAGGCAAAACACTTTTAGGTTCCATATATGTATACAAAGCTCTAAGACACTAAACAATTATACTTTTTGTCCAATGAACATATAAAACATATCATTTTTCATTAATTTTCAACTTCCAAGCACCCCTAATTTTTATGAAAACACTTTATACCGCAAAACAACTTACCGTGACATTCAGTAATATTATATTTTTTTGGTAGAGAAAACTTTCGCTAAAATCACACGAACCACTTGTAAAAAAAAAGGAAACTACTTGCTCTTAAATCACACCTTATTGAAAATTATATACAATTTGAACTCAGAGTTACTTTTTAGTTGTTGTACTTAGTTTTTACTCACAGTTATTGAGTGGACGGTTTAAGCTTTAAGGGAAACCGGTTTTTGTTTACATTTGTACACGTCATTTTTTAAATGTGCGAATTGTCACAGTATGCGCCGGCCCAAAATCCACACCAAATGGTAATTTTCTAAGAATGCATTGTCACCTGGTCAACCTCGTGTGGATTGGTATTTTCGGATACGTCAATTTTGGTTGATTACATAACCGGTCATCTCAAAATTGAATCAACTATGGAAGGCCACCACGTTTACCGCAAAATGGGCGCAACGTTTTCACTAACGACCGCTCATTTTGATAATAAAGTTTTATCATTTGGATGTGCTATTCAATAGTGTGACTTACCACGGTGATTTGGCCACAGTTACTGAATAATAAACAACATATTTGACAGATGTCACCAAAGCAACATAGCTGTCACAATCTATTCGCGCCAGTTGAAAAACCCTTTATAAGCGAGCTGGACAGCTTCGTTCGATTATTCGTTGACCGTGAATATACAAATTTTTATTTTTTTTGTTTTTTTATTCTTTAAGTATTTAAATTCATTTTTATTGTTCTTATACATTCTTATTTATTAGACATAAGTGTTTAAATCTAACTTGAAAATATCTTAATATTAAATGAATCTTACTAGCCCTGGGCGGGCATTCTAAGTCTAACTATATTTCTTAATGGCTAATGCCTTCGGCTTAAACCTATCCTCATAGGTTTCACAGGTTTCTTTTTCCATTATTTAGAGCCTTATTTCGGACGAATGATTACATGTTTATTCTTCAAAGTTCTGTCCATTTTAAGCTATTACTTTTGGCCATTTTTCTTGCAGTATACGAGGTGGTCCACAATTCAACCCAGCTTCGTCGAAAGTTCGAAAATACTGCTCAGCCAGGCCAGGCACAATGGTGCGTGCCATTTCAGTGTTTCCAGGTTAACGACCACACATGTTGCTCAACAAGCGTTATCGTGCCACAAAATCACACTGCCTTGTATTTGCTTGTTTTGTGGCGGTTTTTCCTTTAATGACTAACTAAAACGCAACAGGTATGTGCGGCAACGAGCTCCTAGGATGGTTCTACCCGGTTGCAATAACACTTTCTGTGTTCTATTACTCTTTGCACCAAATGCAAAGAATGAGTTTCGATCGATAGATTTTTGGCTTAGACGGCAATGTTGATGGCCGCGGTACCCCATGATTTATTTCATTTTTTATTCGCAGTCACAAACGATGCAGAAAACCTTGCTTGTTTTGCCACTGAAGCAGCAGTTAGATTGTAAAAAGACGTTTTGCCACTGAAGGAGCAGTTGACGTGGATCTTGATCCAGTAATACCTCCATGTCTTTACCTTTTTGTCTTCCATCTCGAAATCATCATTTTTGCTGAACTCATTTTCATGCTTTTATTAATAGAAATTTCACCGCTTAAGGAGAAATGCCATTATAAGAAGGTTCCACGGTCCAAAAAAAAAAACAATAAAGTTATCAAAAACATGTTTTGTATTAGCCTGCGCAGTTCTCTGAGAATTTGTGGAAGATTTACACACACAGGCGAATTAACAGGAACCATTGCAACATTTTGGATGAGTGACAAACATGCCTATGACCGCGCGAGAAAGCCTATGGATAATAAATGTATGGCTGTGATATGATATGCAACGAAATATGGAGTGTTTGGAATGTTTTTTGTAGGGTTTCTGCAATTTTTTTAAGAGAGGTTAAGTTTTTTCCAAAACTGCATATGACGCCATTGAAAATTCACATTGTATTGATGAGAAGTTTTTAACAGATGCCCAAGATTACCATGTGGAGTTTTTGAGCAATTTTGACCACTGGCGTCATCTATTGGTAAACAGCAAACGCCCATTTTAACATTTGATGTCGTATATTTAGATTACCCTATCATGAGAACTTTGAAATTTCTCTTTCTTTGACAAGCATCTTGTAATAAAGAAAACGCCGCTCGATGGAAATAATTTTCATTGGTAATTACAGTCGAAGGAAACAATTTATTGTGAAAACAAAACGAGAGTTTTGTAAAGATGTTGGCTCACGTATTATCTACATTTAAAAATCAGCATTAAGTGGATTTATGAAAAGACGACAAAAAGTAGCCAAATAAGGTAAAAAATGCGATATCGTGCCTGGCAGCTTAACAACTGTGCGACGCATTATTCGTCAGGACTGGAGCTTCTGCCCACTCAAAACCCACTTATACTCATCGGTCGTGTTCAAGTGATTATGCAAATCGCCTAGAATATACGAAAAATGTAATCGAAAAGGTCACTGGTTCTGCTCCGTTCTGGTTTTCAAATATCATATCGTATTAGATGGGGCCGCATTTCATGGTTTTGTCTCAATATCTAAAGAAAATCTATAGAAATTTTCCGAAAAGATATGATCAAAAAGTGAGTTTTCACATTAGTTCATTTCATACAAAAAAGCTGGTCAAAATATTGATGTAACCGCGCTGTCTACCCTGTATTAGAGATTAACACGCAGGCCAGAGGGCCTGATTATATAACACTCAAAATTTGATCCATCGTGTCATGCGAAAGTTTAAGGCCATATTTGCCTGCATTTAAGAGCATGCGATTGATCAAATCACTGCACAATCCGATACATACATACATATCTATTTACATTGTGGGACCTCCACTATTGTGAGTCTTTCACAAGTTAAGGCAAGCACAAATTTTCCAACAGGCATTTCATAAGCTCAACATTTCAAAGATATCGTAAATTAATATGAGAAGGTAAGTGAACGAGTTAATCAGTTTAGAAATAATAACTGGAAAAAAAACATTCAAAAAAGACAAGAGCGGTTCAGTATTCTTATAATACATGACTCTAGGTCACGCAAAGCAACTTAACTGATAAGGAAAACATCATCTACACGCACTTGGATTAAAATGTTTCTGCATCCCCAAAAGGGTAGTCAGAACAACACGTTTCAAATAAATTAACTCTCTTTATGATCTACAAGTCAAAGACGTCATCGAATGTACATAAGCGCGTTAGAGTGAAGTAACACAGCTTGTTTACACACTCGATTACACTGTAGTTAAAAATACATAAATCTTCTATCTGTTGTTAGTTAATAACGTCTCTTTCAATTTGTGTTCAACACGTTGAGCACATGTGAAGCATAAACAGCATGCTAGCTGTGGGGTAGTCAAACGTACTCTGGTATGTGGGCTTCACCGTACTCCTGAAGTCAACTGTCCAATCATTGACACCTAATTTATTGATACATGTAGGTAATGAACAGGACGACGCTGTCGATTCCGATTAACATACGATGGTGTGAGTTTGTTTACAGGTAGGATGCTCTACGCACATATCTGTCAGATATAAAGCTTCGGCCGTGAGAGTCTATGCCTCATCAGACACTAACAAAATGATATACTAGTACGTCCATATTCAAAACCTGTGACGCACCCGACTAATTGTTTTGAATGAAAACATTTTCGAACCAAAACCAAAACAACCGGACGTAGTACTCTAATTCCGAATTTCCTCTAGATAGACGAACATGAATTAGGTATGTCAACATTCTCATATGGTGGTGGTGCGTGAAAACGTAAAGGACGGTCACCCCACCAAGTCATTAGGACCTGCGACAGCTGGCTAATGTTTAATCAAACACTTCATATTGAATTAGAGACATTTCAAAGCATGTAATTAACATATACTACTAATCGATTGCCATAAATTATATCTGAATTACTAATTCATTTGTCCTAGTTCCAAAAACACATCACACCAACGAAAAGAAAAAAAAATAAACACTTCATACAGCTCAATTAAGTAAACTGCAAGCTAATAAATCAAATGTGTTTCCTTCATAATCAGTCGAAAGGAGATTGTTTATATTTAGAAAACATACTCGAATAGTTACCGAATATCAAAACATGTTTGCTACAATGTTATGACCTCAACTGTCAGAGTTTATTTTCAACACCCGCATTCGTATATAAACATAAACACGGCAATAGGTGGCCAAAACTCACACTAGCACTGGAAAATCAAACACCTCTATGATGTATGTAGGCTTATGCATGCATGCATAAAACAAATACAATAAATGATTTACCTGTTTAACAGCAGACCGGTCTACTAAGGGCGATGGTTCTGCGCTGCGCATCGGATACATGTATTATTTTGCACCACTTGCCAGTTGTCACGTGGAACAACATTGCACCCCCATTACGCCGGATAGACGTACTCTCCGACTATGAATATATGTAGTATTAAGGGCAACAACATGCCGCTAAGCAAGTTAATCTGCTTGTGAGTGTATCCTCACATTTACTGGTGTGCTCGAGCGCCATTTCCCGCAAAACGTGCACAAGCAATTCCTCAGTTGGAGCACACGTTCTCAGAGAGTCAGCCGGTGCAAGTGGTATCAGTCGTGTGTTACGGAAGCAAAAGTTTCGAGTTAACCCTTACGGAGTTACTAAGTCTCTCGGTGGCTGTTATATTGTATATAACAGTGAGAACGGAACGATAGAATCTCAATCGTGGCCCAACTGTTGATCTAGTCGTTGTGTTGTACGCTGGACGTGTCGTAGTTACTTTGTGAAAACTTTGATTGCATGTGAATATGTGCGTTTTTCTGTGATAAGTAATTCAAATTCGAATTACTGGTAACAAAATATTGTTAGTGGAAAATTAAAATTGTATCGTAAACGGATTAGTGAATCCTGATCTATAAATATAAATATACCAATTGTCGTCGTCATATATCGCTCTGGGATTTTGAGTAAACAATCAATAAACCTGCAATCAAAATAATTTGCCATCCCCTCGCAACAAAGGTAAGCAGCATAGGCATAGTATTGTACTAAGAACGAAAGAAGTGGAGGTGAAGACGTGCTTCCAAGGTTGCAAAGTCAAATTAAAATCAGAAAAGAAGGAAAATAAAAGCATTTATTTGGTGGACGAGCTCAAGTGTTTTGTGTTTTGATCCCCTCACGTTTTAATGACGCCGACGTGATTTTCCTTCAAGGCGTACCCGCTCCTTCAAATACGTGGATGTTATATATGGGTTAATGCCCTGCCTTTGATTGAATAGGACATACGGCATACCTATGCTTGGAGAAAGAAAACAACTTCGATGACAACAGTTCCTAGGCGATAAGCCACAATTAAAGTCAAATGGACGTCTGATGAGACGACAGAGTCTGGTCTGGTATTTATTAAAATATGTTGAACCGTCCGTTAACATCGAGCATCTGACACCTAACACCATCCACCTGTCACTTGTCAACTTACTGTTGCCTCGTATACGAGAATGTGAAAGGAAGGAATTTGAAAGGACAATTTCTCGTAACAATCAAAATATACGCACATTCGACTACAATACATTCGAGGAAGATTCAATTTTATAAAACAATTTTTTTTCGCTCAATTTTCATGTTACAGATAAACACCGAAAATGTAATATTTAAAAAAATCTTCAAATCCAACCAAGTTAATGCCTCGAAAATGAATACAACATCGCCGAAATCCTCGCTATCGAAACTTGGACTACACTCAAAAAATAAATCTATCAAAGTAATGGTTCTGGGTCAGAGCGGTGTTGGAAAAACAGGTACGTATGCTTGATTGCGTCTGTTTGACATTAATTTCAATAAATCATACACCCTCCCACTGATCGACATTAATCATAAACAAAACAACGTGTAAAGAATAAGTGCTTGGCGCAACGAAGATTTGTATCTCAATATCAGTGTAAGGCCGTTGATATTCTTTGTTTTAAATAATAGAATAGAAAATTCCCTATCATCATATCGAGACACGAAAATACGAATGTAGAAAAAGGACTCATGTACTCGTATATGTTTTCAGTAGTCCCCACGGAATGCACATTAAGGTCATGTGTTTTGATAAAATAAGAAAAATTGTTTTCATTTCTACCCGACACTATAATCAGTTACTCTAATACTCCGCAGGGTATTTTACAATAATGTCCACCTATTGTGAAATTATAGTGAGTGGCTCTGTACTAGGAAATCTCTTTAGTTATGTACACACCACGTATAGTAAAGAAACGATACAATTAAAAATGATAGACGGGCACGAAGGTCATTGATAGAACATAATCAACATGGTGCTATATATTCAAATTACAATTGCGGCATTGACAGATTGAGATACGGTGGGAGGCACTCGAGCCAGCTACACATGTACGAGTGAACATTTCCATGCATATCACTCCGATATTAACTGATATTAATTATTATCTGCTAATATCACCTGATTAACAAGCTAATTCATAGTCAAGTAGATAAAATCAGGCATTCAGGCACTAAGCACGTGCTTCGCCTGACCTACTCGACCCAATGTGCATTATCTACTCATACACGACGCCTAATTGAGGACATTTTTATTGACATCCGAGTAAGGAAATATAAACAAAAATGTGTACGAAATTTGTCTTCGTGTTTCTGCATGAAATTTTACTAATTAGACCAAGCATTTTCGGCATAAAATGAAACGTGATATAGCTAATATCTGTCACCCTTTCTTCCTGTGTCCTTCGAGGTCTGATGTACGTGCGACATACCTAGTGCCATTGTGTAATTCAAGTAAAAAGTTAATTTGTTACTAAACGAAAGACAAAAAGTATTTGAACCTCGTATTTCAACCTTTGATGAACCATTATACGATTATATATGTAGTATGCAAATCAGACTGTCTGCTCGATGCATCAATCTATGAAATTATAAAAATATATCTGATCTATGCACGTAGATGTTCCGAGTAGATATTTTGTTTTAACGAAAGATGTACGAGTACATATGTTCCTCGTGTTATTCACACACTCGTTAAAATGAAAAATGTTGTATTTATACTTGTATCTATATAAAATGAGTTCAAAGGACCCGATGTGTTGACTGTAGCCCAATCCAATCAAAATGTGGATGGAATTTACGCGTCATTACCCGCCACGTTACGTTCTGAGTTCATAAACTAAATATATGGTATATGGATGAACACATCGTGTTTCGATTAAACATAGGGAAAAAGACAGATAATACTCCGTTTAAGATAATCCTTGCTGTTATTTCAGCAAGTGCGCAGATATTTATCGTTAAGTGTGGGGCCGATATATGTTATAGAGTACATATGTATACGGCTTGCCTAAAACCTTTTTAAAAAATAAAAATCAAAATAAAGCCGACGTATTACTCGAACTTCCTATCAATCTCATTGTAAATGCCAAACCAATCTGCAGGGGCATATACTCGTATCTATGTATATATGGCAAACAGATAACGACTTTTTCTTTCGGTTTTAAACACAGTTGTTTGCTTTGCAGAAAAAAACAACAAACATGTTGTATGTTTTCATGTTGGGTAAGGCTATAGTGCATTATTGCACAGACCTTGATGCAAGCGCAACAGGTCCTCTCGCCCCCTTGATGATGATGTCGTTTCACAAATAAGCATACGTACATGTGCACAAAAGTAGTTTTATTTCAAAGCCCGGTAATGTTTTACTGAAATAAATAAACTTTATTACCAACACTTAAAAAAATAAAAGAATCGTTGCGATTGCACTGGTGATCAGACTGCTGTGGGCCTTTGGAAGGATACGATATAATACTCCCTTGGTGCTCTTAAACAAATTTACTTTCCAAAGAAATGTATGAGCGTAATTATTATCAAAGTAAAATAAATAAAACACATGGTTTTTTTCGAAAGCATATCGATGTTTGGTGGAATTTTTATTTTTCTCAAAAATTGAAAAACTACACATGTGAGATTGGCGTCATGGCGCCACAGCGACCTTGTAGCCGTTTGCTTTTTTCCTCATTTCTGCAGTTGTTCATATCAATTGTGAAATGTTTCTCATGAATACAGGTACAAATTTAAAAATTAGTTTATATCGAAAGCTATTGGTCGAAAAGTTGCGCTGAAATATACACTTCATTTTTGTTTTGATCAACTCAACCAATCAAACAACTTTCGAGAGATGCCTGTAAACATAATATGTATGTACATATGTATGTATATATCGATATAAAGAGCTATCCAATAAAAGGTGTCATTTTAAATTTCGCGCCATTGCTCAACTGTCAACACCCAACTATTTTTTCGCTGGCTTTTGATATGACTATATATACATATATTCACAGAAGGGGTTAAAATAGTGAAATTTCGCTGCTAGAAAGGTGAAAAGGTTGCGAATACGTTTCGTAAATTTCACGTTGTTTTGTATTTTATTAGCTGTATTTATTTAAATCTCTATTTCTTACATCTTGATATTAGAATTTACTTAAGCAGACGAGACATAATTATTTCTTATTTTAATTTGACAAGGAGTGTTTATATCTTATCGTTGCATCTTCCCAGTCGAATGTTATGCACTCACCATGCACTGGGTTCAAACGACAATGCGCTCCCAATTTGTTGAAGAATAACAGAATCGAACCAACACACATTCACCATCTATGCAGTCCCATATCTGTACATATCTAGTTCGTTGTGTTGAATTCGGGCCCTTTCATCGTAAGCTGTTGCTATTTTTGATGATTGTAAACTTGGCTTTCGACGTAATTTACGCTTCTCTCGATTTGATTTTACTGGGTCAATTTTTTTTTCTCGAATTGTTCATCTAGATCCTTTCCAGTAGTCTTGATCATCCTCGTATGGCATTTACAATATTCTTCACTTCACGCCTTAGACATCAATTGGGATCGGAATAAAAAATTATATAATTTATGATATTATTCTATTCGATACTCGAAGACGAAGATGTTTTCAATAAGCACCTTCCCTCGTTGCTACAGCCCATTTAAAAGGCGCCACAAACAGATTAGTCATGCCAAAAGTCCATATGTTGCCTTGGCGAGATTAGCGGAAAATATCCTTAAAGTTGATATTTCATATTGCAAAGAGTATTAAACTTCGTAGTTAATTAACAGAAAGTCTTGGCAATTCCCAGGAGGCGGATATACTCGTAGTGTTGAAAGTCAGTAATTCAACTAGCCCCGACCTTTTGGCAATTGCTAATTTATTTAACGACTTCTTTTGCAATGCCAAAATTGATTGACCTAGTAGACATAGGCAGTCGAACAGAGAGCTTTTTCTATGAGTCATTGCTCTAGAGATGATACTCCATCAAAAGGGTAACAATTCCGTTTTGAATGATTACCGTCCTATTTTGTCGTTATCGGGTTTTTCAAAAATATTTATTTGAGAGGCAATTTAAATCTAGAATATCTACATTCATCGAAGATTCCGACTTCTCTGTTTATCACTATTACTAGAGATTCCGGATTGCTGGATGCTTTTTAAACATTTTCATTTGGGTTTTGAGGGCAATATACACAATTGGTTTCTTTCATATTTAAATTATCGCCGACGATCAATAATAATTACAGCTCTCCCAAAACTGTTGTGACTCGTGTTCCACGAGGTTCAGTATTAGGGGCTCTTTTATTTTTAATATACATAATATTATATAATATATATAATTCCTTGTTTATACAACCCTTCAAAGATAACGTTACTGCATTTGCTAATGATAGCGCACTATCATACTTAAATAGAAGTCTTTTGAATATTTTCTTAGGGGTTAACCATGACCTTTAATACAGAGAAAGTGGTTTTCAGTACGCAAGCCCATTATCAGTAATAAAACCAAATTAATGATATTTTATTCTCATTTTTTTTGTATCTATTTTTTTATGTATGTACATATATGAAGATGAAAATTATTTTTCATTCAATATTTTAACACCGTTACAGTAATTGCTTTTAAGTCGAGTACGTTGGCAGTTTTAAATATTTAAATATTTGCTTGTACATATATCATAATAAGGTTAGTTGATCCATTGTATTGTCCGCAATCAACTTTAAAACTTGTGTATAATGCTTTATTAAAATCGAAGTTGGTATATGGTATTTGAGGCGGTGTATATTTTATAAGAACCAAGCCTCAACTTATTCCGTGCAGGGACGGGTTAAGAATATCCCTGCAGCGATACCTCTCGCTTGTCGTAAAAGGCAACTAAAACAAAGGTAAACAAAAATCACATCTAGGCAATTTAGAAAACACCAAGGTGAGTCTAGGGACACATATATCACCATTAAACTGCCCCACAAGTGTACATGCAAATCAGTGGGTTGACATGACTGGAGATCACCGGTGTTGTAAGAGTAAGATCAAACAAAAAAATCTGGAGCATGCCCGGTGTCACAAAAAAAAAGGCAGGCCGAAAAACAATTGGTGCAAACAAATGCAAAAACACCAGCATTTGCTTGGCCTCAGCGATGAAGTAATCCGAAACCGGGAATCCTGCCGCTACTTTCTGAGGTCAAACCGGCGGACCCCACAAGCGGACCAGTAGGAATGCAGTTAGGTGGGAAGGTTATGGTCCTACATTTCTGACCATAACAACGCCGGAAAAAAGGAAAAGAAGAAGAAGAAGCCTCAACTTACAAAGCATAAACATGATATCCGAGTTTTATTTAGATCGATCTGCAGAACTTCAAGTTTTACTCTGTTCAATAAACTCGGGTTTATATAATATTTTTTTCGTTTTATTGGTTTGGTTTTGAGAGGTTTTGAGAGGATATTCAAGACAGTTAGTAAATGAATTCTCTTCGTTTGACATTCAACTATTTCTTATTGCAATTATTTCCTCTTCCCACTTTTTGATTACATAATAAAGCTCCTTTTTAACAATGATAATCTTATTTAGTTTTGTTTTTATAATCTAATTGGTAAATTCAACTACCTAACTATTTCATCTTTATTAAAGCAATCTAATCCAAAATCAATTCTTTGTAAACTAAAAATGAAATAAAAAATAAGACTTCAAAAAAGTCAACCATAGATGAGATCACAGAAATTCGGATGAAAATCATGAGGACCAAGTCTAAGTAGATCCAAGAGAAATAGTAAAAAACCTTACCCTCAGTAACAAGAAGAAGTTTCAATGATGCTGTCACGACCAATTCAGTGAATAAATTGTCTTACTGAGTGATGTTGCTTAAAATTGGTGGCATGGACGTGGGCAAGGTATATTTTAAACGGGGAAGCGCCATATGCAGGATTTTTCAATTGAGACATAAAAATAATTTGTCAATGTTAAAACGTCAGTCAAGGATTATATTATATTAACGCGGTATATTTTACAAACGATAAATGTTTGAAAATTATGATAAATTACTACCAAATTTTTGAGTCTTTCGCAATTTTAAGAGCGTCCCACCGTACAGGTTGTGCGCGTTATAGTGGATACATTCGAATCAACATATCAACTACTGAATATTTCGGTGCCAGTGAGACAGCAGCCGTAAATACCTCGGTTCAAAATGGGCCAAGTTTTCACATCATTCAAAGAAACGTTCACATTTTTTCTTCGGTGAAAATGATCGCAATGCTGCGGTCAATGAAGTTCGTTACCGTGTCATGTTGGAGACTATTTTTAGCCAGAATTGGATGAACTTGACATCAGTGTATTGTAGCAGACAAAGAGAAAACATGGCGGACGCAGTGGTATTGAGAGAAAAACAGAAGCTGGCGAACAAAACGAAACGATAACGGTCGTAAAGGAGCTACCGGTGGTGGGTTAGATCATGCCACAACTTGAGTAACCACGTAATCTCGCTAACTGATGGACTGATCGAGTGGCCACCTAGCTCATTCGATTTAACCCGATTGGATTTAACACGACTGGAGATCACCGGTGTTGTAAGAGTAAGATCAAACAAAAAAATCTGGAGCATGCCCGTGTCACAAAAAAAAAAAAAAAAAACGGCAGGCCGAAAAACAATTGATGCAAAAACACCAGCATTTGATTGGCCTCAGCGATTAAGTAATCCCAAACCGGGAAGCCTGCCGCTACTTTCTGAGATCAAACCGGCGGACCCCACAAGCGGACCAGTAGGAATGCAGTTAAGTGGGAAGGTTATGGTCCTACACTTCTGACCATAACAACGCCGGAAAAAGGAAAAGAAGAAGAAGAAGAAGAAGGATTTCTTTCTATATATATAATTTTTTGCAATAATTTTTATATAAAAACAATTTAATCATTTTCAAAAATCAGAACTGTTATTTCCATTTGTAAGTTATAGTTTTATTTCATTTTAGATACAAAAATTTCATTTTTATCACTTTTTCAAACAAATAAATAAATTAAGGTAAGACATTCGTATGAACGCACTTTTGATTATTAAAAAAAATTAATATATAAATTTTGCGTGGCCAATTTACTCTTAATCACTGCAAAAATCCGATTTGGCATTGACTTTATTAAGTTGTTAACACATTCATGGCCAATTTCTGACCACGTCACGCGGATGGCTGTTTATTAGCGATTTACGTTAGCAAATTGTCGTTAATTTGCATAAACTTTTCCAGCGAGAATGCTCCAAACATTTTTATTAATTAGATTGCAATCAGGACTTTTGCTCGCAAACAAATCTTTTGAAGCCCTGGAAACATGAATTGATGCGTTATTCTGCTGAAAAATGACATCCTCCTCATCGCGTCTTTGAAGATGTGGCAACAAAACATCTTCCAAAAGATTGGTGTACATCTCTGAGTTCATCCTAGTAGTAATAAAGCAGATGGGAAGCTTTCCATGTTGCGAGAATGTGCCCCATATCATAACGCTTCCGCCGCCGAAGTTACGTTTCGATCTGACCATACTGTGCTTGCTTAAATCATGCCAGTAGCAGCTATAGCAATCCGGCATATATAACTTAATTTTTTTTTCATCAGAAAAAATGACTTTCTGCCACTCAGTTGTCCAAGACAAACATTTTTTGGCAAAGTTCTGTCTCTTTTCTCTGTGGCTTGCAGTTAAATTCCTCTAAGTTTGGTCCATTTTGGTCAAAACACGTGCAGTGTGACGAGGTGTGACTGGAGGGTTAAGTTTTTCCTTAATTTGTCTTGAGGGCAACCGGTTTTGCGTCACTTCGTGTCGAATTTGGCCTTTCTGACGCAAAGATAATTTCCGATAGCCTTTTATAGGGGCTTTTAAACCATCATTTTCGCCTTTTTTAAAAAAATAATTCTGATTACAGACCAATCAAAAGATCAATTTTTAGTGATTTGTCTGTTGGAGTAACCTTCATCTCTCAATACCTTAATGGATAATTGCTCCGCATCAGTTAATCGCTTCCCGACTGCATAGCTGTAAAATTAACATTTAAATTGAAAATACCAAAAAAGAAATGTAAACAAACCTTTATAAAAACACTGCAGATAAAAAAAACAAAATTTTGTTTTACTTTTGTTTTGTAGGGAGCAAATTATGCAAAAATCTTAAGGTGCGCTAATACGAATGTCGATCTCTGTAGTAAGTGTCGCTGAAAGATGCAATCAGGAGGGTAACCACTCGGAACGAATTACACGAGTGATAGCCAACTTGAATATATCTAAGAATAGAAATAAGCTGCTTAGGGTAGGTTTGGCTATTAGAATTGACAAATTAGTATGAATCTAGATTTTTATTGTAATTTTTTAGAAGATTTTAAAACGTATAAATAAAAAGAAAAGAGAGAGAGTGCCCGCACAAGATCAGAAAGAAGCATTTAATATTAAGATATTATAAAAATAGGCTCAAATATAAAAAAAAAACATAACGAGGTAACAAGCCGATATCCGAAAAATTGCATTCTTCACTGTGCTGCCAGTGAACAAAGAACCCATGTTTGACCACTAATGGCCATAGTTAGTCTAACTAATGAATAGTGTCTAATCCACGAATCCGTGGTGAGCACTTGCATCCACTGTAGCTATAATATATAATATATAGCTTATTTGACAGGGAATGGGTTAGATGGCTCATTACAAAACATAATGATTGAACATAAAATAGTCTAAACGAAAACGGTTGCTTTCATATAAATTCTGTTGGAATTATAGACTTAGTATTGGGACTTAATCTACTCGTATTATCTGGTCAATGTTATCTACAAAAAGTTTTAACATTTAAGAACATTTCATAGTTAAAAGCAAATAAAAATCAGATTCGAACATTAACACAGGCTTAAAAAGATATAAAGGAAAGCAGAAGTCATTCGAAAAGGTAATTCAATTCAAAATCAACACAGCTTACCCTCGTGTTCAAAGTCATTGATAAATCACCTGCTTCACACCATCATAAAATCCAAAACTACACGCGCTCCTAACACTCTTGGGTGCCAGTAAACTTTTTGTTTATGACAAAAACGGTCGAAAGCTACTATTCTAAATGAAAATAAATTCGAAAATTATAAAGATTCTTTGTCACTTTTTTTCTATTTGCCCCATTTTTGCTTGTCAAGTATTTTGTTTGTCAAGTTTACTGTTGGAATCTTATGAAATGTCAACGAATTCTTGCGGAATGAGAAATGATGCTTATTTCGAGATTTTATCTGCTGAGGCTTGATGGTTTTATCACTGCATTAAAGTGCGTTCAACTGATCTATTTTTTTCTTGTTCATTTTGCCACAAAAATATTTATATTGACTTTTCCCTATTTGCTCACTTTGTTGACGTCGATTTGTAATCTCATTGAATGTGGGAATTTAAGTCTAAACAATTTCTATTGTCTACATACCTCAAGCTTTTTGTTCTGAGTCACTCGTATGTGTAGTGTATACACACATGTGCTCGTGTTTACTTTTTGGACAGCCAGACGAAAATAATTGGATTTTTATATTAAAAAATATAATTCTTTTTGATACAAACCTACCATGCATACAGACCTTATGTTTTAAAACAAAACAAAGATTAAAGGATAACTGATAATAGTCATCAAACGGTGGGCAAACGGGCAATGATCTATGCTTTCTCAAAGTCATTCAATGTGCTTTTAAAATCAGTTATAGCTAGAAGTCTATATTTTTTTTTGTTTATTACTGTAACCATTACAATTCTTGGAGATGTAGTCAAATCTGGTTTCTAAAGAAAGTATGGTAATAAGTATCATACATTTTTTTATATAATGAACAATTGGAACAGACGAACACAAGTCGAATTTAGTCTTACACTTTATTAACTCACAGAAGATAGCTCTGGTAGCCTATCCAGGGATACACGATATAGAAAAGCACAGTCAGAATTAAATAAGGCCATCAATTATATACTGTTGTCATAAGACTTTAAGTGAAGCTGGACTATCAACAGCGCATTATCTTCAATATTGCAGGTTGCATCTTTCTTTTAAAAGCCCCTATGAAAACTTAAGTTGGTATGGCACAAGCATATAAGACCAAAGTCAATCAGCTGTCTTTCTAGTCCCCTTCCCCACCAACCTTTTGTCCGCGCTGTATTCTGTTCATAATAAGGTTCCTCAACCAAAATGTGAGCCAAAATAAAGGGTGATTTTTTTGCTGCTTAATTTTTCGGTGTTCTATTTTTGATGCCTGATGCGTGTTTCGTGGCTTGCGTTGAAGTCAAACAGGGGTAGATAGCATTGCCATTTTGAATTTAGCGCGCACTAACATGAGCTAACACACAAGATGTATTATCTTTTAAGTTGTGAAGAGGAACAAAATTAAACTAAACAGATAAAAAGATTCGGAAAAACAGTTAATTTATAATAGATAAAAAAAAAAAAGTTAAAAAAAACAAAAACCAGTACTTACACCAGCCAACCCTAGATGTTCCCAAATTTATCCTACAGCGATGTTGCGTAGCTAAAATGCTGCCTAAGTTTTCCCCTTGAAGTTGCCGAAGCTACGAGATCTTCTCGTGCTAACTGTAACCCTGTAGCTCGAATCAGGTAATATCAATGTTTCGCTCTCTCATTGTCAGATACGGCGAACCGAAGTCTCTTGCAAAGCTATGGTGGAGCATCGTTCTATTTGAGTATGAAAAGAAGGTTAATGTCCTATAGTGCGTATGTACTTTAAAATATCAGTAGCGTCTTAATGAGCATTGATCTCAAGCAATACAAGAGCTGTCAATGTAGCCAGAACAATGCACTGTTTGGTGCGGTTACTGCAAGTACTTTTTCAAAGATGTCAAAGTTAGCGCTCGCTATCGCAAGCAACACGACGCTACATGCCACACTGTACGCGAACCAATGGCCCAATTGAGAAATGAGTTCGCTGAGAAATTTATCTCTCGTTTTGGACCGGTGGATTTGGCACTATTGCTACTTTTACACTATTTTTATGGGGTTGCGTCAATTCATTCGTCTATGCCGATAAACCAGCTGCCTTGGAAAACAGCATAACACGTGTTATTAGCGGCATACCAGAGAATTGTTAAAAAAAGTGACTTTTTATTAATCAATATTAATTTTATAATAACGATCCCCCTTAGTCTTCTTCTTCTTTTCCTTTTTCCGGCATTGTTATGGTCAGAAGTGTAGGACCATAACCTTCCCACTTAACTGCATTCCTACTCCTGGTCCGCTTGTGGGGTCCGCCGGTTTGACCTCAGAAAGTAGCGGCAGGCTTCCCGGTTTGGGATTACTTCATCGCTGAGGCCAATCAAATGCTGGTGTTTTTGCATTTGTTTGCACCAATTGTTTTCCGGCCTGCCTTTTTTTTTTTTTTTTTGACACGGGCATGCTCCAGATTTTTTTGTTTGATCTTACTCTTACAACACCGGTGATCTCCAGTCGTGTCAACCCACTGATTTGCATGTACACTTGTGGGGCAGTTTAATGGTGGTATATGTGTCCCTAGACTCACCTTGGTGTTTTCTAAATTGCCTAGATGTGATTTTTGTTTACCTTTGTTTTAGTCGCCTTTTACGACAAGCGAGAGGTATCGCTGCAGGGATATTCTTAACCCATCCCTGCTCGGAATGATCCCCCTTAGTATATATACATTTGGGCCAGTGCTTTTTCCCATGCGTTTTTTTGGTATTGTCTTGAGCTCTTAACGCGGTGCGGTCTATATCTCCTCAATCATGGCGAACCTACATTTTTGCATAGGTCTTTTCAGTTTTTGAAGAGGAAAAAGTTGCTGAATACTGTAGCTGGGGCATGAAAATGTATTCACAAACTACTATAAATGAGCAGGTGCATTATCGTGATGCAATGACCATGTATTCTTCTCCCATAAATCCGAACATTTTTTTTTCATACTGCTTCACGCAAATGGTAGTTCAAGCACTTAATTTTATTTTTCCCACAAAATTTATTACAAATTCTTTGATTAATCTTTTTTCACAGTAAAATCGTCAAGCACACTTAAACAAGTCTAACCTTTATGTACATATATGAAAAACAATCTAAATATCTAAAGTGGTGGAGAAGATTGTACGTTAGGGGACATGTTAACCAATATAACAAAAAAAAGTTAAAAATCGAATAGACCTAGCTCGCGAAACGTTAACAGCCAGCTTATTTTTTTAATCAACCTCGTTTGCTCGAAAAAGTGACTCAAAATTGGACTCTCCCTTTGGAGCACTTAAAACGTAGTCGTAGTCAAATGACAAAAATTGTATACACTTTTGTTATTTTTCCGTACCTTTTTTTACAAATAAAAAACAAACGCTTAACAAATCACATATTATAAAAAAAAATTGTTTGGGTGGGACCGATCTACCCAAAATTCATAACATATTTCCCATTTGGTACACTTGAAGATAGGTACCTGTATATAAAAACGACGGATTAGTACTCTAGAGACCCCAATTTTAAGTTATTTTAATTTGTTTAATTCAAAAAATTATCCGTTGCATCAAATCCATTTCCTTGAGCGCTACACCGCAATCTAAACAAGCAGTTGGACTAGCAATGTGCAGATACATGTTTACTAGCATGTTTCAGACATGCTTCAGAACTAGTTCGTTTACCAACATAACGAAGAAAAGCTCGAAGAAATCAGACTGATACAACGCCAACCAATTGTTGAACAATAAAATTCCGGTTACTTCTTAAACAGATTTAAATTGGGACAAATTCTGGGATGAAAAAAGCAAGTCGTAACAAATCAAAATTTTGTAAACATTATCAGGTGTTCATTATGCAATTGTGCTTCAAATGAAACTGATCCGAAGTCGATATCATTATTTGTTCTAGAAAAATGTCAGGTAAAAAAATTCGAATGAACATACGGACGGACGTACACACAGACATCTCTCTAAAAACGATGGATTCGATTTCTAGTTACCTTGGAACGTGGAAAGATGTCAACATTTATAAATTGAAAATTGAATCCATTTGAGAATTTAAAAATATGTTCTATTTGCATCGAAGCAGCTTTTCTCGTTGACTGGAATATCTAAATTTGTTGTAGCCATGTACAATCTGGATAATATAAGGCAAATCTACGCCCAGTCAGTTTTATTATGATTAAGTAGGTATTTACGGTCGAAATTCTTTTCCGTTGCTTGTCTTTTAGCCCTTAAACACACACATCATATCCATTTTCGAAAATATTCGAATTCTTTCATAAAATATCAAGTCATTCCATTCAAGTGTTAATATCGCAATACAACCTTTATACTTCCAGCTATGGTGGTTCGATTTATAACAAGGCGATTTATTGGCGAATACGATCCCAATTTGGAGAAAGTTTATACATACACAACGATGGTGGACAACGAAATGGTACAGTTTGACATCCTAGACGCCGCTGGCCAACCAAACGTAATTGCAAACGATATTTTTTATTTTGAGCTTAATTTCTTAATGTGTCTACACAGGAAACGGAGTTTGTACGTCTCGAATCCAACATACGATGGGCGGATGCCTTTATATTAATGTATTCGGTCACTGATAAATGCAGCTTCGACGAGTGCAATCGACTAAAATTTCTCATCAACTACAACAAACGCCGCCGCAAACTTGGTTCGAACACAAAAGTAAGTTGTGTTACATTTGTTTACATATGTACATGAAACGAATGTGTGCGTGAGTGTCTGCTGGCATTTGCCTTGTTTGAAAACCAATATCCTTTCAAAGAAGACGCAGGATTTTATTAAAATCTCAGTCAATGGTTTCTCGACGTGGACCGACCAGCAGTAATATGAAAGTGATGTTGTCGCATTACTTCGCAGGAAGAGCAACAATGCTTCAATAAGTGGGGGCAGAAACCCTTGTCCAATTATATCTAACGAAATAATGTAAATTAAATTCCTGATTTCTCTTCAGCATGCCAAAACGAAAGAGATTTGTGCGTGCGAATATGTATTGTACACATGTCCTTGTAACAGTCGTAGTACTATCCTTTGATGTTTTGCATACTCGCCTTTTGTTTCTATTTATTGCTCTTTTATTTGCCAGGATGGAATTTCAGATGTTCCAGTGATTCTTGTCGGCAACAAAACGGATCAATGGGGTGACCGCATGGTTAGCATAGAAGAAGGACAACGAAGATTCCGCGAAATCTCTTGCGTTTGCTTTCATGAGATTTCAGTTCGCGAGAGCGTTGATCAGGTGGGGTCAAGGACAGGACTCTGGATTAATGTTCTTGGATTGACAGTAAGTTATTTATCTTTCACAGGTTCAGGCTGTGTTCAGAGACGTGTGCCGATTTTGGAGGGTCCTGAGCAAGTTCCCCAAGCTCAAGCGGTCAACGAGTGATGTCCAGAATGCCACAGAAATGGTTTTGAGTCCCGACTCGGGTGTTTCCTTCTATCAAACGTCCCTTATTGAGAGCGAATCTCGGAGATCTTTTTTTATAGGACGTACGTATATTGCTTACAAGTGTACGATATACCATGTTATATGACGGATTTTGTTTTCCAGATAATACGTGTCTCGAGGAGCGCGGCGACAATAACGAATTCGAAGATGAAATCAGTTCAGGCAGCCTGTGCAACTCTAGATCTGATATAGAAGCTCCGTTTCGGGGCCGTGCCTCTACTGATGGAACACTGTTGTCGCGGCCCAGACGATGGCGTTATCCCCCACCGGGCTGTGATTTACCGCATTCGAATCGCGTTGAACGGCGAATGAGCATTTCAGCCCGGGGTAGCAACGCGAGCTACTAACCCAGTTCTACAGAGATTTTTTTGCTTATTCGCTTAGATAAATAGCTATAGGTTAATCGACTGATGTATTTCTCTTCTTATATATTTATTTATGGTTTTTTTTTTATGTATACATTGATATGTTGATATATGTTTAGGTGTTACTCCAATATGTGATCTCAAGTTACGCTGACAGTTGCGGTTTCAAGCCATGATGCTACGAATAATTAAAAATGAGATTTTTTTCTCAGGTTTTCTACCCACAAGACAAACGTTACCTGTCGTCAGGGTGCAAAATGCATATATTTATTTTTTAAATATACAATTAACTGAAATATTAAACATGCAAATGCATATATACTAGGTAA
Source organism: Merodon equestris (assembly GCA_958301585.1). Classification (NCBI taxonomy): domain Eukaryota; kingdom Metazoa; phylum Arthropoda; class Insecta; order Diptera; family Syrphidae; genus Merodon; species Merodon equestris. The sequence goes on along the minus strand of OY284416.1, from coordinate 1,679,354 downwards.
AAGTGGTCATAAGCCTTCAAAACCAAATAGAGATTGTCTCAGAAATGTAATCATATTGCTATACATTACGTCATATTTATATACACACTGATATAAAAACGTAAATATATATTGTATTGAATGGTAATTGTACAATTTTTTCAAACCTCATGAACCAAGAAATAAATGTGCTTTAAATTAAATAATAAAGAATAAAAAACAAAACTTAATTTAAAAGCTTATTACCTTTGAAATATAGAACGTAAGCGAGAACCCAACTTTAGCAAGCTCAAGAACCTGGGCGAATTTATAATAATCTCTTCAATCAAGCCGCGAACCATTTGGTATGTAGAATACACTTCTTTTGGGCAGCAGCATAATCAACAACCAGATTTCGGTCATTTTTCGGAAATGTATTGTAGTAGATTTGTGATATATTGGCAACTGTAACAGCCAAAATGTACATATTTTATGATTTTATGATGATTTTATGATTCAATTGAAATTAATTCGTTAATTTGTTTAATTAATAACAACTCGAAAAATTATGTGTTTTTTGGTCTTCGGAAAACAATTTTTTCATCTTTCGGGTAGGAACAAAAATGATGAGCAAGGTCTGGAGAATACTGCGGGTGAGCTATTAGAGCTTTTCCAAGTATTTTTCAACCGGTTTGGCAAAGTGCAATGTTGGATTGTTGTGCTGAAAAATCACTCGGTAAGGCCGGTAAGGTCGTTTTTCCTTTAGTCTGTAGCGAAATGCAGCACTGGCATCATCCGCTTTTTTCCGCGATTTTTCCAATCCTCGAAGAATTTTTGCTATGCGCTCTTTGGTATATTCTTGTGCTCAAAAGTGCGGTCTTTATCTCAATTCTTGCAAATCTTCGTTCTTCCAGCTTGGATCCATAGATATTTCGCTCCAAACAGGTTAACCTATGATTTTCGGCGCTTGAGATTGTCCTCTTTTGAGATTGGATAACTTTTAGTTTCATTACATTTGGGACTGAGTTGTTTCTGGAACATTCCCATGGCTTCAATGTTTGTTCCTACCATAGACACAATCAAGTCAAAAATAATGATTCAGATAGTTTTTGGCATGCGTATATCTTTCGAACAATTTTTTGTTTTCGGACTTATGTCCGACGGACTAATCCACGTCGTTCCTCGTCCTTCAAGCCGAAATCAACACTTTCCAACACGTCCAGCTAAAGCATGGTCACCGTAAACTCCCACTAAAAAAACGATGTCTTTCCGCGGCACTTTTTTCCATATCAAAATAATGAAATAAAGCTCCTCGAAAAAAACAGTTTATCCGGAACAGCCAATTATAATTTCTCGTAATTGATCGTGTTTTCAAAGACACGAAATCTATTTTCTTCTTCTTTGTCAGAGATCAGGTTTCACATCTGTAAAGTGCCGCTGGCATTATTATGATTGTATAAATACGGATGTTAATATTGCGAGACAAAGAGTTGTTTTGAATAATTCCTTCATCAGAAAGAAGCAGGTATTGCCCTTCTGCAGCCCATTTTTGTACCCAGGTATTCAACCTCGTCCCCTTTCTCAAAACTTTTATCGAGTACAGTCAGGTGCGAGGTCTGGATCGATCCAAGTTGGTCAGTGACCAAATATTTCGTTTTCTCTTCAGTAACATCTAAACCTATTTTCTTTCGTGTGTAAGGCACAAAGCGGAACCAACGACCTCAATCAGCAAACCACCAAACACGAACCCAAAACAAAGCGCATAAAAGACAACTTCCCAAAATATATTCTTTATTACTATACTCAGAACACTTCTCATATGTTATTCCTATCGCCCTGACTGCTACTCGTCGACTTCCGACCAGAGATGAAGAACGAGATATGCAACTTTCGTACGTCTGTTCCCGTGACACCCTAAATTTTTCAGGAAATTTTGACAGGAGTTTGTGTACCAAGCCGACAACCCCCGTTATAAACGACTCTATCCGTGAATACGTGTGAGCTCATTTCATTTTACCGCAGTGTACTCCCGCCACACACACTCATGGAATTATAACAATGTGCGCGATTGTTTACATAATTTTGACAGGACTTTATGTACCCACGTGCTCGCACAGCTTGTAGGCAAACGTCGGCGGCCATTTTAAGTTGCATATCTCGTTCATCATCTCTGCTTCCGACTATTCGATCAACTCAGCTGCTTTTATACCCGCGCGTTGGATGTCTGTACCGTTTATCCGCTGTGCCAATGCCATGGGCGGCTCTGGCGTTGAGAAAGGGTGCAAGGCGCCATGGGCGGCCCCTGATGGAAAAGGGCGCAAGGCGCCTACGCGGATCGGATGCGTGGGTATTACACGTGTAATTATTAAACTTTCTGTTTTTCTCTTAACTGCTACCTCACTATCTCCAAGAAGGTACTGGTGGTCAGCGTAAGCTAGAGCGGATGTGATTCGTTTAAGAGTTATTCGCCAATTTCCAGCACCAAATTAAAAAATACTCGAGTATAATATCAAAATTAACTTCTCATGCAGTCGAAGTCCTTATATGTATACACGACATTTACTCATAAAAGAGGGTCCTGGTCCCTCCATATAGAGAGCATGAACTTCGATCCATGTACATACATATGTTTACTGCTTCATGGTTGATGTCGCGTGCCTCAGCCGTAGAATTTTTAGAATGGAAAGTGAAAAGCAAAGTTACTTGTTCCAAAGTTGACATTATATGTATATGACGTCGATTGAAATTTTCAAATGTATTAATGGGGGACTGTGATATTTCTGCCTAGCATGTACCGTTAGGGCCACCTACTGTAGAGCCGTGGATTCCAAGTTAATTATGTGATATACACACCAACAATCAGTACACATGATAAATAAAATAAAATAAATAAATAAATAAATAAATGTGATAAAAGAAGCCAAAAATGTATTCTCGTTATCGATCTCTTAAACTCTCTGGAAAACATTTTTCCAAAGAAAGCTCATGGACCCATCTCTGGTTGACCGATAAAAGCACCCACTATTCGAAATACTTAAAGTTTTGTGGAAAAGCAGACAAGAAACTTTCTATCTTTTTCTAGCAAGTTTCCAGCTGATTATCATTCGCGCGGCATCGGCACCTGCAGTATCGCTTTTGTGCTCTTTGCATGAAGTGCGAGTTATGCAGTGGTCGGCGTAGTCGAGTTAAATTTTCAAAACAAACAAAAAGATATAAATAAAAAGCCGGCACCAATCATAGTACGTATGTATTAAAAAAACAAAAATATTGAAATCACCGTTGACTCTCTCCCTGCTTTCCATTTTTTCTAAAATAAAATAAATACTTTGTCGCTAGTTAGTACCATATGAATATATAACACAAGCGTACATATGGAATAAAAATTAATTGACTGGTATCTTATATCCATGCATATGCTTCCACAACTTTGAGTCTATTTATATTATCATGAATGGATTATCAACAATGGTTTCATTCCAATATTTATATTTCATTTTTATTTTATTTTGTAAATACAATATGTAGGAATATAGAACATGGGTCCACATATTGTTACTGGCTTAACGTGCTTAGTAATTCTTTTGCCAGGTGTATTTGGAGCAAACATTTTAGGATTATTTCCATACCCAGGAAAAAGTCACTTTGATTTTTTCCGTCCGCTGATGCTCGGTCTTACAAATGCGGGTCATGATGTTACAGTCGTCAGCTACTTCCCCAACAAGAAACCGGTTGTTAACTACACAGATATCGTATTGGATAGTTTACCGATCATAGCCAATGTCATCGATCTCAAAGTAAGTGGGACCATAATTAATTATAGCACTCAAAGGAATTAACTATCTCGTTCTAGCAAATCGAACAACTTCACTTCTGGTTCAGAAATTTCAGGATTTTTCATTTCTTCTTACTCCACAACTTGGGAATGGAGTCATGCACGGCCGCATTTGAATCCGACGGAATTAAAAAGGTTTTGCGGGGGGAAAAGAGATACGATGTAATACTAGTCGAGAGCTTTGTGAACGATTGCATGTTGGCGATAGGCTACAAATTGAATACTCCTGTCATTGGCCTTACAAGCCACGCGCTTATGCCATGGCACTACAACAGAATGGGAAACCCTTTCATATCATCATTCATGCCCAATCATTTCTTAGGTCATTCAAGCACGATGGGATTCCTACAGCGACTGAATAACCTTATTCATCAATGTGCATTGACTTTCCTACATGAGTAAGTTTACTACTAAAATCTCACAGATTTGAGATTAACACTTATCTGCAGCGTAGTCTGCAATCGTAAGACCGACGAACTTATCCGCACCCACTTTGGAGAATCTGTTCCGCCAGTTAAGGAACTAACACTTAATATCAGTGCAGTCCTTATTAATCAGCATTTTTCATTGAACGGTGCAATGCCCTACGTTCCGGGTTTTGTTGAAATCGGTGGACTTCATATACAAAACGCCAAGCCCCTGGATCCGGTAAATTTATTTTTGTTTCTTGCCAACTGTGTGATAATACCATTTTATTCTTAGGAAATAAAACAAATCCTTGACAACGCTAAGGACGGCGTCATATATGTGAGTTGGGGATCCATGGTTCGACCAGAAACCTTGTCTGAGGAAAAAAAGCAAGCTCTGTTCGAGGCTCTATCGCGTTTTAACGAAGTCGTCATCATTAAGTGGCCGAACGCGTCGCTTCCAAATCCGCCAAAGAATTTTTACATACGTGACTGGATGCCTCAGAGGGATATTTTGTGTCATCCTAATGTCAAAGTCTTCATGACACATGGTGGTTTACTTGGAACTACAGAGGGCTGCTACTGTGGAGTGGCCCTAGTGGTAACACCATTTTTTGGCGATCAGTTCGTAAACGCTGCAGCAATTGAGGCTCGGAAGGCAGGCGTCGTTTTGGAATACCGGGATTTCGAAGAAAAGAATATAGTTAAAGCTATCTATACAGCTTTAAGCCCAGAGTAAGCCTTGAGGTATGATAAAGAAGAGAGCGGATGATAATTTCTTTCTATTTGGGTTTATACAGAATGCAAGATCGGGCCAAGTTCATTTCGGAGGCATACCGGAATAGACCCCAAAAACCATTAGAACTGGCCATATGGTGGGTGGAATATGTAATTCAAACCAAAGGAGCGCTTTTGGCAGTCAGTCCCTCGGGTAGAATGTCGTGGATAACTTACTTTAATTTAGATGTGTATGCAGCCCTGTTATTAATATTTTTAGTTTTAGCTAGGCTTATAAAGTGGCTTATAAGCAAGATATGCACTACTGCAAACCCAACAGTGAAACCGAAAAGTCATTAAAATAGAAAAGCATTTTGTATATTCAAATATTTTTTCTACTTTCAAACACAGGAAATATGTATATTTTCATGAATTTGACAGTGAAGACGGATTTTGGAAAGAGTTTACAAAAAGCACTCACAATAGGTCTGTTCCCGTACCTGACAAAAACAGTCCAAATCTACGAAAAACTACGAAAGTCTGTTCCCGTACTCCAAAAATTCACACTTTTGGACAAAAGAGAGCGCTCTCGAGAGAGTAAAAAATTTCTTTGTGAAATCAGCTGATTTCCGTCATTCCGTCATACGACAAGAGCTCAATTTTATATTAAAATTCTTTTGTGCATTTTTAAGATGTGCATTGTCTCTATATGGCGTTATTAAATGATGAATGGATATGCTGAATCATCTAATAAATAGTAATCTGAAAATAATATGTATGTTTTTGCAAATTAGTATGTTGCACCTGCTAACGAATCCAAGAATGTATCAAATTCAAACATATGTATGTTTTTGACATTTAAAATGTGTGCAACTTTTTTGGTTCAACGCGTTCCCGTACTTTTTTGTGTTTCCACTTCTCTTTGAGAGAATTTCATCCCCACTCTTTGAAAAATGAGAATCTGTGTACAGTGGACCCTCGGTTAACGAACGCCCCGCTTAGCGACCATTTCGCATAACGAACAAAATTTTTGGGATAAAAATGTTTCGCATAACGAACGAAATTTCATATAACGACCAACGACAAAGGGGAATTACATACTCAAATTTGCTTTTGCTCTGAGCACTCTGAGAGCCTTCGTAGAATGGTGAGGTAGTATTGTTGCTGTCGACGACGTATATAACTATATATATAACGAATATAAATACCGTTATTTTCCGGCTGCTGCCGAATGTGTTTACCCTATCAGTTAGTCTAGCCGTTTACGTGGCATAGCTCGTATTGTTTTTTGTGTTTTTTTGCATCACTTGTGTACGCATATTTACAAGATTTTTGATATTTTTTTTTTTAAAGTTTTATATAACATACAAAGATGCCCTCGAAAAAAGATTCACAGGAAGACAACAATAAAAGAGTAAAAATAACAATAGAAACTAAGCTTAAAATCATTGAAAAACATAAGCAAGGTGTTGGCGTGACTGAACTTGGCCGTACATTAAACCTATCAAAATCAACGATTTCCACCATCCTCAAGAATAAGGATAAGCTCAAGGAGATAAATGCTTCAAAAGGAGTGTCAAGGATATCTTCGCAACGATCACGTTTACTCGATGATGTTGAAAGATTACTTCTTATTTGGATTAACGAAAAGCAAATGCAAGGTGATACTATTTCGCAGAATATAATTTGTGAAAAGGCCAAAACGATTTTCGCCGATCTTGTTGAAAATTCACCAGGAACATCAACAGCCTCAGAAGAAGTGTTCAAAGCAAGCAAGGGGTGGTTTGAGAATTTTAAAAAGCGTACTGGCATCCATAGCGTTACAAGGCATGGTGAAGCAGCAAGTTCAGACGCTAAGGCAGCAGAAAGTTTCGTTGGCGATTTCAAGACACTTTTGGAGAGCGAGGGTTACTTGCCCCAGCAGATTTTTAATTGCGACGAAACTGGCCTTTTTTGGAAAAAGATGCCCAAGCGAACCTATATAACAGTAGAGGAGAAGGCAATGCCCGGCCACAAACCAATGAAAGACCGCCTTACTCTGCTATTTTGTGCAAATGCAAGCGGCGATTTGAAAATAAAACCGCTCCTCGTCTATCATTCAGAGAATCCACGAGTCTTCAAAAAGCATAAGATCGACAAGAGCACGCTAAGTGTCATGTGGAAGTCTAACAGTAAAGCTTGGGTGACACGTGTTCTTTTTACCGATTGGGTGAATAACGTTTTTGGCCCGTCAGTGAAGAAATATTTGCTTGAGATGGATTTGCCACTTCGTGCTTTGCTTGTTTTGGACAACGCTCCTTCCCATTCACCAGGCTTACAAGATGATCTCATTGAAGAGTTTAAATTCATTAAAGTTTACTTTTTACCTCCTAACACCACTCCATTACTTCAACCTATGGACCAGGAAGTTATTTCTAACTTCAAGAAGCTCTACACTAAAGAACTTTTCCAGCATTGCTTTGTAGTGACTGAAGGAACTAACCTCACTCTAAAAGAGTTTTGGAAAGATCACTTCCACATCGTTGCCTGTCTCAAAATTATTAAAAGTGCATGGGAAGGTGTTACCAAGAGAACTCTCGAATCTGCCTGGAGGAAAATATGGCCCGAGCGCTTTGCCGAATGCACATCTGAAGGGATCCACGCAGAATCAACAGAGCAAGTGACCAGTGAAATTATAAATTTCGCTAACCAGATGGGGCTAGAGGTAGATAGCGATGATATCGATGAGCTTGTGGCAGAGCACAGTGAGGAGCTGAATACCGAAGAGCTTATAGATTTACAATGTGCTCTACAGCAAGAAAATATGCAAGAGACTTCACCAAACGAGGAGTTAACAGATGAACAACAACCGTCTAGTGCAATTAAAGAAATGCTCACGGCATGGAAGTCTGTTGCATCATTCATTGAAAAGTATCACCCCAATCAGGCAGTGGCTGTACGCGCAATAGATTTATTCAATGATAATGCTGTGTCGTATTTTGAACAAATTTTGAAGCGTCGCCAAAAACAAACGACTCTCGACAGTTTTTTCTTAAAGAAGAACTAGGAATCATAAAATTATAATTTTTTTTTCAATTTTGTTCTATTTGAAATTGTCTCTCTTCGACCTTTATTCAGTTCTTTATAAATGTTGATACATATTATATAACATTATTTCAATAAAAGTTAAAATTGAAATATTTTAGTACTATATACAATACTTTTGTCGACTCTGGAACGCATTATTTCATTTTACACTGATTTATATGGGAAAAATGGTTTTGCTTAACGAACGTTTCGCATAACGAACAAGGTTCTGGAACGAATTGTGTTCGTTAACCGAGGGTCCACTGATTTCTATTTGTAGGGGATGGTTCGCGAACAAATCGATGTTGGCGAAACATTTCGATTTTTTCGTGTTCGTTGGCTTCGATGTTCGTCTTGTTCGCGAACAATCCTCATTTTTGCTGTGAATGTCGCCAAGTAAACATCGCGGAAGAAGCACAATGCAAACGGTTGGTCGCGAGTTTACTCTTTTAATAATTTAACATGCAAGCGACTATTGCGTTTATACAGCCACTTTTCCACTTCCTTTTTTTATTTTTTTTTTGCTTTTTTTTCTTTCACATAAATAAATAACCATGAGCGCAACCACTTGCGCTTCTTTATCACACCCTGTGAAGAATCAACACGAAATGAATGTTCGCCAAATGTGTTCGCCGTGTAGGGGGTAACGCAAGCGAGCAAATCTGGCTAACATGTTCGTCGTTTAGGGCTACCTTAACTGACAATTAATTTGAATTTATTCGAACAATGAAAGACGAAACTTTTGCAAAATACAGAAGACTCGCGTTGGAGTAAACATCGTTAGAGCGAATGCACGTAATTGTGTACATACTACGATAAACCTCTGAGTTAATGCACAGTAATGCTTAATAAAAAGTTTTTAGAACATGGGACTGGGATTAGAACCATTTGCCATAAATAGAGGCAAAAAATCCGCTCGCATCGCAAGCGACAATAGGCTACGAAAAACTAGAAAAGGTTTGACGTTCGGTGTCTAAAAATATCTGGAAAATAATAGTCATTGCAATCCAGTTTTGTTTTGTGCCCTCATAAGCCTTAAGTCTCATATAACACTGATTATTTGGGACTATATTGAAAGTTTGTCTCAGGATAAACGTATTAAGCACCAGGGGAAAAACAAACATGCAGAGGATTTTCTGGCGTACAACTCTTTTTCTCCCGAGGCTTGAAATTTCTTCCAAAATGGGGGTTTACCAGTTATAGCTTTGCTTATTTTAGACAACGTTTTTAGTCCAATATAACCTCACTCCGTTGAGCCTAGATACCTAAATGTTATGCATTTGACCGAACTTTTCTATAAGAAAAGTTTCGTTTTCGTTGTTTATTTATTAATCATAAACGTGTCGTATTTCGAAGATTTCATCAAACTATTTTAGACAACAATAAAGGATGTGTCATTTAATTTGAGGACAGATACATTGGGGAAAAGTAATTCCACTCATATTTTTGTCGATCTATTTTGACGTACGTGGCTACAATAAAAACAACATGACTTAACAAAAAATTTTATTTTTTTGTGTATGCGTCCTTTTTACTACATTTACTATAAAATGCCTTAAAATTTGGAAGCTCAGTAATGCGAACAATCTCACTAGTTTTTATAAGTTCACTCTAACGCGAGTCTACTGTATTACAATAAAACATGTGGCGAATTGAATCAGGAAGACGTTTGAAAATTTGAGTAACATACTACGAATCTCTTCTTTCCTCTTCAGTTAGAATAGTTCAACCCTTTTAGGTAGTTCGAATTTTTAAATACAGACGAAAAGCATGATTTATTTCGCCGTGCCATCGTGCGAATTTAATGCCCCTTAACAAGAACAGTATTATGTTGCCACCTTTTGTTAAAATTAGTCTAAATAGTCTACTGGACTACCCAAACTAGTCGGTGCCCTTTTTGAATATGCTGGCCAGTTGCGATCGCTCTCTTATGACATCCACACTGCGCGTGATCTTCCTGGGCCTCATAAGGATCGCTTAGAACAAATCAACTCAAAACCATACCTTGTCCACGCACTTCTTCTGCGCCAACTCCCATCGAAAGAACCATGGCAAGAGCCAATGTCCAGAATGCCGCCCGACCTACACCTCAGCAAACCCTGTTTTTGAAATATCCTCCACCGAATCTATTCACCCTATCCTTAATCCTTTTCCTCCTAACAGATCTTAAGTTTATTTTAAGTTTAGATTATTTAAGTTTGTTCATCTTTGTGCCACTGGGGCGTCAAATATGACGGACAGAAGAAAAATATAACCTCCAAATGGAAAATTTGAAAAAGGAAAAAATGTTACGATCCTTTAATTATAATTTCACACAATTCTAAGGGTGCTTGCTATAGTGAAGCCACCTACAGCTATGGACAGAGAAATAGCGCACTTCTAGTTTACACAATATGAATGGTTATTCCTAAACAAATAAAATGCATTTCATATTTACTCTGATATTTACTCTGAATAAAATATTATTTTTAAGCAAAATAATCGATGGTGTGAATAAAATGGGTAGAGGACTTCACTGCTCACTTGAAAAAAAAAAGAAGATAATTTGGGACCTTTAACAAAAAGGTACAAAACAGATAAAAATCGCGGAAATAGTAGGTTGCTCCCGAAAAATGATATACAATGTGATCAAATGTGTTAGTGCAGATATCAATGTGCTTTGTAAAAAGAAAAAAAGAAAGACACCGGCGCGATAGACAAGAACTCGCGTGGACAAGGCGATCGTCAGGAAAAGTAAGCTTGACCCTTTCAAATCCTCTCGAACAATAATGACGGAAATAAATGAGGAATACATATGAACTGAATGTGTCAAGTAGACTTGTACGAAAACGCCTTGATGAAAATAAACTTTATGGGCGAGTTAGTAGAAAAAACCACTACAATCTAAAAAGAATATTAAGGCACGTTTGTCTTTCGCAAATGCCCATAAAAGCAAAGACATCAAATTCTGGAAAAGAATACTTTTTACCGACGAAACAAAAATTAATTTGATTGGCCCTAATGGGAAAACTTTTGTCCGTCGGGAAAAAAGCCAAGAATTTAACCCACGGTATACTAGAAAAACTGTTAAGCACGGAAATTTAAAAATGTGGGGATCATTTTCTTGGCATGGAGTTGGACCAATTGTAAGGATAAATGGCAATATGGATAAGTTTTCCTATCTTCAAATACTTAAGAATACAATGGAGCCATATTGCTTTGAGTTCATGCCATTGAACTGGATTTTTATGCATGATAACGACCCCAAACATACAGCAAAAGTCGTGAAAGATTAGCTTTCCAACGAAAAAATTTAAATTCTTAATTGGCCGGCACAAAGTCCCGACCTTAATCCAATTGAGAATTTGTGGAATGACGTCAAGGCTTATGTTGGACAAAAAAAAAATTAAAATTGCGATGAATTTTGAAAAGGCGTACACGAAGCGTGGAACTCTATTTCCATTAGAGATCATTAGATGCCAAAAGTTAATAGAAAGTTTACCTCGTAGATGTGAAGCAGTCCTAAAAAAGAATGGTTATTCTACTAAATACTAATTAAGTAAGTAAATCCACAACCAAATTTATCTCATTTTAATATTGATATATTTTTTGTTTCGGTTTAGAAAAAGTGCGCTATTTTGGTGTCTAGCCTCAACTGGTACAATTCAGACTATTATGAAGTCATTAAAGTAATTAATTTTAAATTCTTATTTCTTTTATTTTTATTTGTTAAGAATGAAATAAAAGAAAAGATTTATAAAAATATTAACATGTCAAAATATTAAGGAGTTTATTTTATTGTCGGGAAGTGCGCTATTTCTCTGTCCATAGCTGTATAAGTCTGCTAACCTTCAGTCCTATTTAGACAGTCTCTAGGTCTCTATGATAAATTATAAAAATGTGGTCAGTCCGAACGTTTTTTGGTGTTTGTAAAGGCCTCATAAAATAAGTTATCATGAGTATACCAAATTCACGACTATCACGGCAGCGATCTTTTATCTACAGTTCCCATAGTCCATACATATGTATGTCTAAATATACACATATGTAGGTTTATATGTAGATAGCTTGCACATCACGTTGAATAGTAAACGAAACTGGTTACCGGCCAACACAAGATACATTTATCTACATCTGTTACGTTGCCTAAATGTTGACTGATAATTAATAAACGTTAATCCTTGCACCAGTTTGTACATAGACTATGTAGATATGTGTATGTTTATATGTGGTCTTGTTTGGTATCGAATGAACTATCTACAGAATCATTCAATCCCCGGAACCATCGTTCTCGGAATATTGTAAAAAGTATTTTGATTGTTATTAGATACATAGATGATGACGCCTGATTTATGATTGATGGCGTGGAACGAAAAAAAAACACCGATACCGAGCGTGTGTTATTATGTACATACTTGGTAATTAACTATTAAAAACCACTCGCTTGGGGTTTCCTACCTCTGTTTCGCCCCCTAATCAAGTAGTTTAGTCACTTAAAAAAAACTATTTTAAAGTAAGTAAAGCTAAGGGCATCATATAACCATTTACCTAGCCCTGTGCCGTCATGCGCGAAGTATGAAGCGGTAAATTGCCTCTCATATTGCCATTGTCTAATTTATTGATAAATCCTCCACTGGATGGAGGACGACGCCTCGCTTTTTCAGCTTCTCTTTTTTTCAGGAATTGATGGTTGTCATATTGCCAATGCGGTAGTTAAGAAAGGGCAATATAAGAGGCAATAAATTGCCCGTATGTTACCTTTGAAGATGTTGGTTTTGCATTTTGTTAGTCTTACTTTAAAGAGAAAATAAGTTTTCGCTAACAATTGGTTTTTATAATATTTACTTACATTTTTCCCTTTGGTTTGGTTTAAAACTCATTAACCACGAAAGATGACGAAGGGATAAATGTATCCAATGCAACCTTCCTCTCATCATTTAAATGAGAACACATTCGCGCACTCGTTGTTGTGCATGCAAACTTGAAGTATCATATTTTCAATTTGTATTTATAAACCACAGTGAAATGCAAAACAAATTAACAGCGTGCCTCCCTGAAAGGTTTACGAAGAGATAAGCAAAACAAATCGGACGAAAACTAAACGACTAGCACCCTCATTATAGCAAAAAAGCAAAAGATTATTCAACCCGAATGCTCTTGTCCCGCACTGCATTTTATTTACAGTACATTCAACAATAGCTCAGCGTACGAAGATTTTAGTCACTTTAAGACCACCAGAACGTGCGGTCCGCTCCGGTACACCATTCAGACTCTGGCTGCGAAATTTGCCGGTATACGAGTAGTCGTAGAACGTATCACAGCTACGGGCAGGACTTTCCTCTTTTTTTCGAACAGCTCTATGCATCAGCACATTTAAATTATTATCAATCTGACGCAAATACATCTAATTTTACCAAAGTACGAGTAAGTATTATACATACATAATATACATACATATGTATGGAGAAGTAGTGATTGCAGGTCTGCGTGTTATTAAAAGTTTTTGCTTTCGGTTGCATAATATTAAAAAATATATATTTGGCCAACGAGGTTACGATTTATTATATTTTAAATGCAAATGCATCCAAGTGCACCTTTGTATGCCATTGTCATCGAATTAATCCGCAATATAGTACTCATACATGGGAATAGCGATATGAACGATTAAAATATATCAGTGCACTGCTGTGATCTTTTATGGCATCGTGATTCAGCGTTACAATTGACGACCTGTAGATACGAAATAAAAAAAAAAACAATCTAGATGAAGTAAAACAAAGCCGTTTAAGGTGCAGAAAGAACAAGGCGCACTTAATCGTATGGTTAAGCGTCCATCTGCAGTCAGCAGCTAATTTGATCGTGGGAACCTCAAAATAATGCCTATTTGGCGTCTACCCACAACGAGAGTTGTGGCGAACGGTTACGCTCGAGTGCAGAAGTTGAACTTTAATTGCACTTAATTGCAGATGAAGACAATAGATAAAGGTGTGGAAACACCATATGCAGGACAGCAATCCGAGCATTTATTTATACAACTGGAAACTTGCATGTTTTTTATATCTATCATTCGTGGAAAATGTCATGTGATCCCTGATATAGAATAGGCTGCTGAAACCACTGTGGGAAGTGTAACAGAATACTAATTACTAGTATTAGTTTGTTAGTTTCATTTTCCTCGTCTCATCACGCATAGCGACGACGGATCAAGTGACAATAGTTACGTTTGAGTTTTCCGGAAAAGCTATAAAAGTTGTTACAGGTCTCTTTACGGTACAAAAACTTCGTGTTCCCATCTAAACTCTATTACAGTATTTTCAATCTTCACAAATAGCAATTAAGTTAATTAACTTTAGAAAACACTGCGATCTCATCGTAAGTATTATATGAACATACCTAAGGGCTCTTTCGAAAGGTTTTATTCAGCGCAGTCGAGTTGTTAGTTTTCGTTTTTTTTTTTTTGAAAAAAGAAAGCAAATGCGCTGACTTCGTTGCTAATAACTTGATCAACATTGCAGTCGGCATGAATAAGCTGTTAATTTTGGAATTCATTGTAAATAGTTAGAATAAAACGGCTAATGAACTGGAAAAGGCACATATTATAATTAAGAATTTGGATGCTTAACCTGAGCCATGCCATTAGTCTATCTTTCGTTCCAGAGATCGGGCGTTTGAATAAAATTTATTGATCACTTGATCTGTTACGAAATTTTGATTTATACTGATAAATCCAGTTTGGTTACAAAGCAACTCGACCATATATAAAATATAATTTTTATTACATTGCATATCTTTCATGATCTTTCATTATTACTAAATAATTAGTGTCAGCACGCCAATCAATTTGCTTGCCCACCATAGCTATATGCACTATGCCGACTTATTATGACTATAGATAATAAATAGATAGTAAATAGAAATAACATTTCGATATATACATAAATTAAACATATTAAACTGTCACACAACTAACGTGTTTAGCTCTGCAACAAATACTTAGAATGAAAGTCAGTGCTCTAACATCAGTCTTGGCCTTGCTCTATTGCACGATCTCGTCGACATATGGATCCAAAATACTCGCACTGATACCACATCCCGGCAAGAGTCACTTTGATTTTTTTCGCCCATTATTCAAAGGACTGGCCGAAGCCGGTCACGACATAACCGTGGTCAGCTATTTTCCAAACAAAACACCCATAGCCAACTATACAGACGTTGTGTTATATGGCATGCCCATTATAGCGAACAACATCGACTTGAAGGTAAATGTATTATAGAATTAAATACCTATTAACGTGTAATGACATTTTAGATGTTTGAAAACGGACAAGACATCTTCAATTTCAAAATACCAACGTTCTTTCTGCTGAACGGATGGGGCATGCAGGGTTGCGAGGCGGCATTCAATTCGAAAGTCATAAAAGATCTCCTCAAGCAAAAGCAACACTACGACGCCGTTCTCATCGAACAATTCAACAATGACTGCATGATGGCTATTGCTCATGTGTTGCAAGCACCAGTGATCGCGTTAAGCAGTTGTGCCATTATGCCGTGGCACTATAAACGAATGAGCAGCCCCTTCATTCCCTCATTCATGCCGGTTAACTTTTTGCCCCACACCGATGAAATGGGATTCCTCAAACGGTTGAACAATCTCTTCCATTACTACGTGATGAACTTCCTTTACGAGTCCGTTGCTGTTTTAATAAATCTCTTATATCTGCATTACAATTTCTTTGTTTTTTAGTCATATAACACAAAAAGCGACAAATGAACTGATCAAGAAGCATTTGGGAGATTCAATACCACGGATAGAGGATCTCGTTAGCAACACAAGTGTCATGCTTATCAATCAACATTACTCTTTGAATGGCGGGTTGCCCTACACTCCGGGTATTGTAGAGATTGGTGGCTTACAAATCCAGAAACCATCGCCTCTCGATCCAGAACGTTTACGCTTGCTTTACTTCCTGAACTTCGAAAAGTAATGTTATCTATATTTATAGGAGTTGCAAGAGTTGTTGGATGGAGCGCGAAACGGAGTCATTTATATTAGCTGGGGATCTATGATTCGCCCTGAAACATTGTCCGAAGACCGGCGAGATGCTCTACTCCAAGCCCTCAAACAATTCGATCAAACCATCTTGATGAAGTGGTCCAACGAAACTCTGCCAAATCGACCGAAAAATGTTTATGTTCGCGAATGGATGCCGCAGCGGGAGATACTCTGTCATCCTAATGTCAAAGTCTTCCTGACACATGGCGGCCTACTAGGCATATCAGAATCTTGTTACTGTGGCGTTCCCATGGTGGTTACTCCAATTTATGGCGATCAGTTCCTTAATTCAGAAGCAGTTAGGAAACGCAAAATAGGCACAATTCTCCAATATCGAGATATGAGGGAACCGGAAATAATAAGTGCTATTAAGATAGCCCTAAGTGCTGAGTATGTCGATTTCTATCACATAAAATTAAAATTTAAATACACTTTCCTTTCAGAATGCAAGAGAAGGCCAAATTTGTATCGGAAGCTTTCCGTAACAGACCTCAGAGTGCCCTGGACCTGGCCATATGGTGGGTAGAATATGTCATTCGAAGCAAGGGATCAGTATTAGTTGAAAATGCATCGCCCACTTTATCTGGCATAAGCTACCACTGTTTGGACGTTTATGCATTTTTGCTATGCAGTCTTTTAATTTTTGTATTTGTGAGCGTGAAATTGATAAAAATCCTGACTTCCCTTTTTGGGAATAAAAAATATAAATTCGAATGAATTAAACATAAATTGAAGTCGATATTGTTTTTATTTTACACGGCTGCTCAAAACCAATGGTATCGCCAGTAAATCTGTTTGATGTTAATCTGTAATTCTGTTGAACATAACATTTTAAGAGGTATCATAGAATTTCTACCTCTACAGAGGTATCATAGAATTTCTACCTCTACAGAGGTATCATAGAATTTCTACCTCCTTCAAAAAAGTGCGTATCATAGAATTTCTACCTCTACAGAGGTATCATAGAATTTCTACCTCTACAGAGGTATCATAGAATTTCTACCTCTACATAGGTATCATAGAATTTCTACCTCTACAGAGGTTTGATAATTGATAATCCTTCAAGAAAGTGCGGGTACGACGAAAAAGAAAATTCTGAGACACGGTTATTTCAAGGTCGAATACGAATCATTACACTCAAAAATATTCCCTCTTCTTGGACCTGTTCTCTTTGAAATGTACGTAAAGTAGAGCAGATATATATATTTATTTTCCTTTCTATCATCATCAACTCATAGACAACCATACAGAATATTTCCACATGTAGTGTAATGAAAATGGAGCACAAGTTTAATATTGCAGCGCTCAGCTTTTGTCTATCTCTTAACGAATTCTGTTGGATATAGATTTTAATATGTGCCAGGGAACGCTCTCCCTTCCTAAATGTACAACAATCCAAAAAAAATTCAAAAGCACACTCAGAATTAAAATGAAAAAACTCAGATTTCGAATCGTGTCTTAAATACTTATTCAATCGTCGTAACATCGACAATCACCGCCTTCAAATTTGATCATATCATATCTCCTTGATATGCTCTTGAACCGCCCATTTCGAGCGGTCATATCTCCGGATCGAGCTCGGCATCGTGATCACTGATCATATCAGAATAGATATGCCAAATACGCACTTATTTTTGCAAAATCTCGAACTTACATTTTCCCATAAAAACCCACTAGCCCACTAGTGGTCATATCTCCAAAGCCAACGACTTCCTTCAAGGTATAAGCTCGTTATCGTGATGGGCGAAGAATGGAAATATTAAATAATCACTTTTGTAGATCTAGTGTTTTACATCTTGCTTCGAACATGGGCCGGCATTTTAAGAAGCCAACCGCCAATTAAAAAGCTTATCGGTTGCAACCGAGAAGAAATTAGTCTAATTCGAAACGCATATTGTATCAGTCTACTGATAAAGACATAGTGCTCACAGTTACCCGATAAATATATTCAAATATATACTTTACTTACACCAATTTGGGAAAAATACTTATTTAATCTATTTCCTAATATTACTATCAAATTTCATTAATATCTGGGAAGGTAAACAAGACAGAATGCGAGTGCTTCATTCTGATTTCAAAGAATCGTTTTTGAAATGAGTTCGATTTAGTAAAATAAAATGATGGAGAGTTTCTCAGAGTTGATCGCAACAAAATTAAAGAAAGTAGGATATTGGGTCCAAATGGTCTACTCAAACTCACAACTTCCCGCGTTATGTTCTCCAGATATGCAAGACTATTGTTTTACAACATTCGAATATATTCGGCCAAACAATTCGAATCTATTGCAAGCCTTATCAGGTATTCATAATGGAATAAAATTGGTCTGGATTCAATATAATTATTAGTTCTCAGGATATAGGACATGAAAGTGCGCTCATAAAAAAACTACGAATAAGATAGAAAGGTCTTAGAAGATGAATATGTTCAGATTTTTGGTTCGAAAAATTGCCCTAATTGTCAACAGTCAACATACCATAAATACGCGTGACTTTGGTTTCTATTTCAATTGCTCTCTCTTTTGCTCATGATGATTAGCCAAAAAATATTACAAGATTTCTCAGTGGCAAATAACACAAAATAGAACATTATTGACATCTTCGTCTGCATATAGATTAAAATGTCTGGGCATTTTTCAGTCGGCCGATCTGTCCGCCACGTGTAGCGACCCATTTCTTTTTTTTTTTATCAGCCCGATGAATTTCGTAAGAGAGCGATTCAGAGAGTAATGGCGTTGTTATCACTCTCTTCGATCGTGACTGAGAAGCACTTTTGCTCGGCGCTTCTGCCTTTATTTAAATATTGACTCCTTAACGATTCTAACACGTTCAGTCATATACCTGATTGGAAGGTGTTCATACGTAGTGCTTTGGCATAGTTTGCGAGTATAGAATACGCGAATCTAGTACGGCGTTTTAACGTATAAAAAATTTAAACAATCTCGGTATGTGATATAACATATATTTACACTCATGCTACATTCATCTGTTAATTAATTTTTTTTTGGCAAATAAGAAACTTTCTGTAATGATGCAACCTCAATTTACATAACGTTTGAATAGAGTTTGCATTGTACGTCTATTAATTGTGTAAAAGCAATTATAAGCCCCAGCTTCAAGTGACACTATCACTTGATCTGTAGAAGAACGAAAATACCTTTGTGCGCTCATAGTAGAAATTGCTTTAATTGCTTAAACGATTAAGAAGTCGAGTACAAGTGAATATCTTCAAAACGTTCGATTGCACAACTCGTGTTCGGCAATTTGTGCCTCGAGTTGCGTGTGCATCCAAGTTCAATTAAATCGAAATAGCCCAATTGATCCGTTGCATTACTATATGACCTACTGGTGACACATTCGTTGTTTTGAGATAGCAGAAGATACTAAATTTAGTTTATACTCTTGCAGACAAGTTTCTATCTGAACTAGTATTTTCTCATTTTGAACACATCAATAAACTGCTTTTCGTTCTTATAAAATCTAAGACGCATGCTAACGTAAAAATATCTTTCGCAGATCATGGAAATACGAGTATTAGTAATACTTGTTGCGCTTATTGCCTGCGTACAGGAATGTTGCTCTAGAGGCTACAACATACTTGGCCTCTTTCCCCATCCTGCTATCAGCCACTTTCACTTTTTCCATCCCATCATGCGCGGATTGGCGGAGGCTGGACATGATGTTACAGTTGTCAGTCATTTTCCCGACAAGAGTCCACCGGCTCATTACAAAGATTTGGTTTTAACAGGTGTGGATACATTAACAAATTCTGTCGATTTAAAGGTATGTTGTAGAGAACAAAATTGATTAATTGGTCTCAGGCTATAGTTGTAGTGCTCAGCAATAGAAGACTTTTAGATATGATATGTGTATGTATGTACCTATATACAGGGATTTATAAAAAAGTATCGTAAACAAATTTTTCCTGATGTTACTTTACGTCGTAGCGCGCTGACACTCCTTGGCAGAGGGTCTAGCGTTCAAAACACGCTATGCATAAGTCGCCTGCATGCGTTCGTTCAGGCTAGACCGAGCTTTTATTAGACTGCACTTGTGGGACTCGGTGCACGATCAAAATCTAGCGAATGATTGGACGTAAAATTTTATGTGGTAAATCGGGTACGGAGACATGTCAAAAGATGTAGCAAGAGGTCTTGCCCTAGACGACCATCAAGGCTAAGAACCGACTTCCGATGAGGA
Organism: Merodon equestris; assembly: GCA_958301585.1. Classification (NCBI taxonomy): domain Eukaryota; kingdom Metazoa; phylum Arthropoda; class Insecta; order Diptera; family Syrphidae; genus Merodon; species Merodon equestris. The sequence goes on along the minus strand of OY284416.1, from coordinate 1,659,143 downwards.
TGAAACAGTGAATAGTGTTTTTTTCCGTCTATAAATGTTAAGAAGACTGAACTAAAATGTCAATCAGATGAAGCCAAACATCACAAGAATTTAAAAATCGCATCACGGCAATGTAACCGGCCACGACTGTTCCGAGATAATAGACTGTCTGATCCTAAACTGGTCCTGGCCTCACTAGATTATTCTTTATTTCCAAAGTGAAACCAAAATTTGCATGCATAGTCTTAGGGATCTTCCGGAATCCATCTATTAGGGAGCCTTCGAGTAGTGGAAAAGCCGATGACAAAAGTATGTCGAAGCTCAAGGGATAAACGATGAAGAATTTTCAGGTTTTGTGGCAATATCTGAAATAAATCTATTGTTCCGAACTTTCCCGGTACTTTTTATATAAACCCTCTCTTATCAGTTCATCTGCTCCGAAGAACACAAAAACTTATTCAATAACTCTAAGGATTTTATTAGTTTTAGCTTGTTATTTGTACCCATTAACTGACTTTGAAATCTGTAGGAAGCACTGCAACATTATGCCCTAAAGCATTTTTTAAACTTTTTCAAATATGGCCTTTCAGGTAATTGAGAATCGGCACTTCTACAGTCACTTCTTTGAATTTTTCCTGCTGCACGAATGGGGTAAAGAGGCCTGCAACCATACGTTAAAGTCGTCAGCGCTGGCACAAGTTCTAAAGCAAAAGACCCGATACGATGTAATTTTGATGGAACAATTCAACACAGATTGTATGATGGGCGTAGCGCACGTTCTTCAGGCTCCGGTCATCGCCCTAAGCAGTTGTGCTCTAATGCCTTGGCATTACGAGCGCATGGGCAATCCTATCATACCCTCTTACATACCATCACTATTCATGGGACAGTCGGAGAAGATGATTTTTTTACAGCGCGTCAGCAACTGGATTAATTTTCACTTCTTTAACTTCCTTTATAAGTAACTCCATCTACTCTTAGAACACAAGACACACAGCTAAAACATACTTATCTATATTTCCAAGGTATTATACACACAAGACTGCGACGGAAATGATTCGGAGAAAATTTGGACATGATATGCCCGATACAGCGGAACTTGTTAAGGGGACGTCTTTATTATTTGTTAATCAACACTATTCTTTAAGCGGAGCGAAGCCATTGTCTCCTTCTGTGATAGAGCTCGGAGGAATCCATATTCAAAAGGCAAAAGCGTTGGACGTGGTAGATTAATGGCCATAAATGGTCAAAATATCCATTTACTGTTTATCTTTTCTTTCCAGGATATCCAGCGCCTCTTGGACAACGCTGAACACGGCGTGGTCATCATCAGCTGGGGTTCTATGATCAAGGCCGACACACTTCCTACTGATAAACGTGACAGCATCTTAAGAGCATTAAAACGTCTTAAACAGAAAGTTATTTGGAAATGGGAAAATGACACGCTTCCCAACCAACCGTCAAATGTATTCATCAGCAAGTGGTTGCCTCAAAGAGACATCCTCTGTCATCCAAATGTGAAAGTTTTCGTCACACATGCCGGTCTAATGGGGAGCACCGAGGCTACATACTGCGGGGTACCTGTCGTTGCAACCCCTATGTATGGAGATCAGTTTTTAAATGCAGCCGCTCTCGTTCACCGGGGTATGGGTGTCTTGCTGAATTATGAAGATATTTCCGAAACAACCTTTGTCAAGTCTATACGAAAGGTTTTGGAGAAAAAGTGAGTAATGAAATTGAAATCATTGCAAATCTCTATAATTTATACTATCTCTTATATAGGTTCGTGGATCGGGCAAGGAATGTGTCCTATGCCTTTAGGAATCGCCCTAGAACCGCAATGGAAACTGCTGTTTGGTGGGTGGAACATGTGATTAAAACAGGCGGCGCGCCTCTAACTAAATCAATTTCAACGTACATGTCAAGTTTTGTGTATCATTCCTTGGACGTTTACGCCTTATTTGGTTCCATAATACTTTTTTCCACTATAGCCTGGGTTTGGATCATAAACAGATTTTGCTTTAGGAAAAGAGCTTCGAACAAAGTGAAGACTAGTTAAGAAAGATATTTTTAAGAGGAGCTACAACATATGCCATATTGAACTATATATTTATATTTACCAAATAAATCGTTTAGAAAGTCAGATAAGGACGTTAATGTTAAGGAAGGTCGAAGGTTTTCCAAATTATTTTGATAGCATTAACAATTGCCAATTAATCACAGCGGTCAGTGGAAGCTACAGTGGGCGACCAGGAAGATCTATTGTAAGGCAAATAAAACGAGGATGTCCTCAATTTTCTTGAGGATTAAAATCTCGCAGGAATAGAAGTGCTGCAGTGTCATAATCTCAAAATCTTCATTTTGTCTAGGGGAAGAGTTTAATTTTATTAAACCGACTGCAGTATGACAAATCTCTTTTGAGCTTTAAATATTCTTATAAAGTTCGTTCAATGGTGAAATGATTGTCTTCGCTCTGGTTCACCGGAGTATGGGTGTCTTACTGAATTATGAAGATATTTCCGAAACTTTGTCAAGTCTATACGAAAGGTTTTGGAGAAAAAATGAGTAGTAAAAACAAAATCATTGCAAATCGAGTATACTATCTCTCATATAGGCTTGTGGATTGAGCATGCCTTTAGGAGTCGCTCCACAAGCGCAATGGAAACTGCTGTTTGGCGGGTGGAATATGTTAAATGGTTAAAACAGGCAGCGCGCCTCAAATTAAATCAATTTCAACGTACATATAAAGTTTTGTGTACCAAATGGTTTGAATGATTTTATTCGATTGACGAAATCCTTAAACTCTATCCTAGAGAGACAGATTTTCGATTATTTCCTACTTTCTAAAATTGTGTAGAATTTAGACCTGGCAATGCCACGAAAAGGGTTCGGCACATATGCGTAATATTTATTAAAAGAGTCCTTTCTGAATAAAAGATCGGCAACTTCGTTGTCACTAATGTTTCTCTTTGACAATGGCTTGTCTGCATCGTAGTAGTCCCTATCTGATTTTGAGTTCAAGTTATATTAGCTTGAGTGTAAGTTTATATAGAGTTATTCCTCTGATATGATGCTTAGGATTTATATTTTCTCATACGTGAATGGCTTAGTCAGAAAACCCTTACGTGCAGTTTAGGTGCCCTGGAAAATTTGCATTTTGGTCTAAAAATCCTAGCGCCAATGTCTGATTCTATCTTCAAACCATCCACTCGTGCGTGCCATTTAAGATCTTTAGAAAATTACCACACCTCACAGTTAAAAGGGTTTGGATCATTATCAAACGAAATTTGTTATCAAAGACGTAACTTTATATTAATGTATACCGTGCTTGCCATTTCGAACTCTGTAAGTTCATAAAGAAAAGGTAAGTGACCTGATAGTCTGCATGTCGAGTTGTTCTCCATGTGAAGAAGTCTTACTCCACTGAGCGCCTATTATTCCGAGAAAGGCGAGTCCTTGAAGACGTTGCAGTTTGATGATTCGAGCTGAGGCAGAAGTGATAATAGATCTCAATATCGCGGTGGATAACCAGAAGATGACTTCTGGCTTTGATCGCTGTTGTTAATTGGTTACTGATATTGAAGTTCAGGTTGAATCAAGGTCAATCATTAAATAGACACGAATAGGCGAGAAGACAATGACGGCTTAATGGATACACGCTCACTGACGCGCAAGTCAGAGATAAATTGGATCGCAGCTTGCTTACGTTCTTCAGCTTTTACTCCACATTTACCTGTGACTTTAACCACAAGTTTCCGGCATATCTTGCGTAGAGGAACTTCAACCGTAGTTCTTATAATATGACTATCAAGCATGCTCTAACCCAACTGACTTTCCTAATAAGTATTATCGAATACCCTCTCGATATCGAGGAAGGTGAATTCTGAATAAGGAAAAAATTTAGGAAGGCTTAAAATGAACTGGACAAACATGCTACTGAAATGAATCTTGAATCAAAATCTGAGTCTTTCCTACTTTAATTTTTATATAGTAGGTAGCGTTACTCTTCTCCTTCTGAAGAAGGAAACACCCTTTATTTGAAGGAGAGATTTCAATCTTCTCTTTTAACATGCTATTAATCCAAAAAAGGGTAGAGAAAGAGTAGTGTAACGGCAACCTAAAGAACACAGTCTGAGTGGATCGTACTACTTAAATTAATAAAAAGAGAGATGCAAGCATCTGAGTTTCTCGTATTTTCTTCTCTTAGTCGGCGAGTATTATGAAAAATCGGATTATATACACATACTTGGATAGGTAAGTAAATAACAGTGGCCGTATAACAGCCCAGATGCAATTAGCTACAGCGATTAGAAATTGTTGGTGTTAAAAGGTATAACCTTCATTTAGTCTGTTCAATAATGCTGTTCTGGACTTTTCCGGACAGAAAAGTACACGTTTTGCTGTTCAGTGATAATTTCTGTCCGAAAGTGTTCTGCTTCGTGTTCAGTGACGGTGTTTCGGACACTTCAGAACACGATTTTCTGCACCTACTGTGGAGTCAGAACAGATTCGTGAAAAGTGTCAAAAGCAGCTGTCATTGAAAAAACACTAAAGTCCTCGCTAAAACATTCATATCATCACTGAAATATGTTGCTGACGAGTCACTAATCACACTAATTTCACTATCAGGGCCCACCACAACTCTTCCAAAGCATTTTTATGTGAATTCACTTTTGTTTATTATTTAATTCTAAAACAGGTTTATTACAATCTGACATATAACATAAGATGTTTTAGGCGTTTTGATAACTAACATACGGCTGTACTTTCCTGTTCTAACTTGATCTGACAGTTTTCACGAATCTGTGCTGTCCTGTCCTGTTCTGATCTGATCTTTTCGACACTGAACACAGCTATTGATTATTTGTAGGATACTCATTTTATTTTGCGTTTCAATTAGGCTTATATACTATCTTACATTTGTAAATTACATATAAGTATGTACATACGAGTACATTCTGATAAATCAACTAAGTTTTTGATCCAGGATGAAGCTAGAATTCGTAATTCTTCTTGATGTTCAAAATGTCGAGTAGCCGTTAGCGCAATTTCCTCGTAGAATGCTGAACACCCTGCTCGTAGCTTAAGTACGCCTTGCCAAGAAATCCTTAACCAATCCTGTTGATCGGAGCTGCACTCTATTTTTAACGCGCTTATGACAAATACCTTAATCTCGCCTTCTTATTACTTCAAAGAGGCCTTGTTTAACTTTTTTAGAGCTGCAATTTCACATAAACTGTTTTCCTTAATTTTTGTGCATTTGTTCAGCTCAGATTGCGTTAGTAAGGTATAGACACTCTCCTCCATATTGTATGCAATATATTCAGCATTGATGCTTGGTATTAATGTCCGTTTGGCTCTCTTATTGGGAAGTGGGATCATTCAGTATAATTAGGTCGATCCATTATGAATGAGTGGTATTTCAGCACTTATCATTAGGCGTTGGTACATTATAATTCCTTTCATTATAACGCCTTTTGGCTCAACTTTCGAATCACCTCCAAGCAGAGCTAGCTTACTGGGAATTTGTCCTTTAATATAATCTATTTCATATTTAAATTTGGTAAGGAGATTTGGATTCACATGAGCGTGATTGATTGTGAGATCTATAAGAATATCGATAACTGATGTTTGTACTCTGTAACATTCGTCGATCATCATATTTAATCGCACGCCATTACTTGAAAGGGTACGAGTAACATCATCCTTTCTTCATTTTGTTGCTGTGCAATTTTTTCATAAAATATTTTTAAATGTTCACCCAGTTTCTGAAAATTCCTGTTTACATCAACGATCATCGTTTTTAATATATTTACTGTTGAATCAATTACAGAATCCTGTTGTTGAAATAAATGCTTCAAATTATTCTGATTTTCGAATACATTTTTTATATTTTCTTGCATTTCTTTTTGTCGTCAGCATCCACCATGCCAAACAGCATGTGATAGAGTGACCCAAGAAATTCGAATGGTGCTCTGGGTTTTCTATTCTTATTTATAAGAAGATCATTGTTTTGTTTCAACGTACTATATCGCTGACTCATTGCAGTTACCATTTCTTCGCATATTCCTTTATAATCTTTGAATTTAGCACATTGTTTTCGCAAGTCTTCTATTAATGATTGTATTCTGGTTAACTCATGCGAGAATGGCTTCAAGTCATAATGTATAATCAAGTTCCAATATGAGTTTATCCTGTCTATTTTTCCCACCTTGTGACTATAAATTACAATGTTGTTGGGAATCTCTGTTATGGTTTCTCCAATTGTGCCGTATACCATTTCTGACTTGACTGTTTTAACAACATTGGTAAGATAATGAGGAGCCAAAATTTATAATTAGGTTTTTGTTTCTCGTTTTTGTGGTTTTTTTTAATGTTGTTAAGTGTTAAGTGAATTCTGCTTTTTTCCTTTTCTTCGGAGTCGGATTCTTTAGACGTTTGCAGAGGAACTAGTTTACAAATCGGGCGTTTTATTACAGAGTTCTCTAATTTAATTGGGACAACTCTGACCTTCTTATCCTCTCCTTAATGAGTTTCTATTACTCGCCCAAGCGGCCATTTACATGGATGTGTAACTTCATTTTTCACCAATACAATTTGATCTTTTTTCAGATTATTTTGTTGACATCGCCACTTATATCTTTGCTGTAAGGTGGTAAGATATTCCTCCTTTCATTGCTTCAAAAAATCTCTTCTTATCTTTTGGAGTAATTTCCATTTATCTAGTGATGATATGCAATCACCTTCCGATTATCAGTTTTCCAATTAGAAAGTGACTTGGTTCAAGATATCGATGTCATTAAATTCATTCGTAATTGAACAGAGTGGTCTTGAATTCAGTACCGCTTCAAAGACTTAGATACCCACTTTCGTAAATGAAATCCATATTTTTTTAATTCTTCTGTGGTATTATTTTTTAATATTACGCATTCCTCAATTGTATATGATATTCCTTTATTGGTTTGTTTTCGTTTTCCCCCCAAACGATGGTTTGAAATTGCTGATTTGATTCAACTACTTTTATTTGCCGGAATATTTTTTCTATGTCAGGACACAGAGCGAATTTCCATAATCTCCATTTAACAATTATGTCAAATAGATTCTTTTGCAGTCTTGGACCTACCATTAGTATTTCGTTTAAGCTTAGGCCAGTGGAATTTTTTGCAGACCCATCAAACACAACTCGGACTTTTGTAGTTGTACTACACTCTCGAATTACTGCATGATGACTTAAATAATATCTATTTGAATTTGTAATATTGACTTCGTTCATATGGCCTTGGTACTCGCTCATGAATTTCACATATTTTACTTTTAATTGATTTTTTTTCCAGCTGCTTTTCCGGATTTATTAACCTAGCCACAGCTATTTTGCGCGATCCTCCTAGCTGACAATCTTCTTTGAACGGCAATTTTGTAACGAATCTCCCGCTGCAATCTTGCGTGGTGGTTTTTTTTAAATGTTGAATGCAGTAATCTTCTCTGTTGATTTCGTTATCAGCAATTTCTTTTATCTCACAGAACCTTATCAGATTTGCTGTCATCGCTGATGTAATTTTATTAGAGTTGCGTGGCACCTTTAGAACGCCAGATAAAATCCAACCCAACTTAGTGGTTTGTCCTAGTACTTTATCGACCTTTCGAATTCCGACTTCTAAAATTTCTTGATATAAATATCCACCAATAACGAGGTCTACTCGATCAGATTTATTGAAATACGGGCCAGGGTGTAATTTTTCCACCCTTCAATATTGTACTTGAATGATTTATCGGGGTTTTTTAAAACTAATGCTTCTGATTCAAATTTTTCGTTGCTCATAAAACTACGGCTGTTTTTTGGGATCCCGGATCAATTAACGCCCTTAGCATTAGAAAACTGCCATTTTCTGCTCGTACTCAAACTTGAGCTGAAGTATGCGTCTTTTGTGATTCTATTAGCTAATAATTTGCTATGATTTGCCTCCAGTTGCAGTTTAATCTGACATTGGCGTTTTTTTGTTTCTTCCACTTGCGCTGATCGGATTCTGCCTTCAGAAATCTTATCTCTTATGGATATAACTTCTTCGCCGAGTTCCTTTTGCTTCACTAGCAGTTGCTATTTTTCTTTCGGCTTTTTATAATATACTATATGTATTATTATATTTTTATAAAATATTTATAAAATATTATTTGATAATATTATTTTGCACTTTCCGATGTCTAAGTCTCGGATACGCTTTTTACACTCCGATGTCTAAGCCTCGGATACGCTTTTTCCACTCTCCGATGTCTAAAGGCCTAAAGGCCTAACCATAATAGGCAGGAGCAAGCATATGCAAGCAGAGGGGAATGTCTTCTTACATGCAAAGCATATGATATGCCCACAATGGGAAGATATGACGTTTCGTTAAATGTTCGTTAACTGATGCGAGCAGACGGAAGGTCTTCCTGAAAGAAGACATTCCGGACTGAGGTTAGGAAAGAGAAAAAAGATAAAATAAATATGGAATACGAGTTTGTTAACAAATTGATTTCACTTGTGCAGGACAATAAGTGTCTCTATGATAAAGCAGATGGCTTTTATTTCAATAAAAAGGAAAAAGCCAAAGCCACACCGAAAATAAACAGATCGAATGAAAACAATTTGACAGTTCCTTTCCTTCTGCTTGCTTCTGCTTGCATCTGTTCATTGTGGATATCTTGATTTTTCGTTGAAACAGAGGTGAGAATTTCGTTCGGATCTGACATAAGCTTCTGCTTACTTCTGCCTATTATGGTTAGCCCTTAAGCCTCGGATACGCTTTTTACACTCTCTGATGTCTAAGCTTCGGATACACTTTTTTTTGTCTTCTCGTTCTTTAGCAACTGGAAAACTTCTTCGCTGGTTTTAAATAAAATCTAAGTCTCTTCCTACTGGTTTGGGAAAACTTAGTTCTATTTTTCTTCGAAGGACTAAAATGTTAAAACCTGTGTAAACCTTTGCTAAGTATTTGCAGGATACTCATTTTATTTTGCGTTTCAATAAGGCTTATATGCTATTTTACATTTGTAAATTACATATACATACGAGTACATTATGATAAATCAACTCAAATCAAACAAATAAATATCTCGAGAGTCGAGATAAAAAAAGTTGTTTACATAAAGATATGACGGCTAGCTGACCCTAGATAAGACAGCTGCTAAGGATGCGAAGTGTTTGCTCAATCGCTGATAATGAAGGTGTCAAATAACGTATCGACACGGACGGATGACTCAGCGTTGTCTGCTCTCCTCCGTCGACTCCTCGTACATTACTTGTTTAAGTTACTATGTTTAGATTATCTCTCAACAGTTGGAATCTTCAAATCCATTTTGCGGAGTTGAGACAGTTTTTTTTTTTTTTTTTTTTTTTTTGTTGGAGGCTTCTGCTATCTGTTGGAGCACTCAGACACAAATACTGGTGATTTGGACTGGAGACACTTAGATGGCGTTGGAGCTCATGTGGAGCCAGAGCCAAGCTTCTTTTTACTCACTTATGTTGTGTGCGATTTGTTTTTTCACATAAGTGAACGGAACCTAAAGCTTAATGCCGATTCCGAACGGCGAGAGCCGAGAAGCTTTTTCATGGCAAGTATACAACGGGGGGTTTCGCCAGTAGGAGAGACGCCGCGAAATAATCATTCGATGGCGTTGGTGTTATCGGGATCCGAACTAGCTCATCTTGCGTCAGCGGCCGACACACTACCCACTGCGCCACGGCGCTCCCACAGTTGGTTACATTGGAGGTTAATGACCAAAGGCAGGTCAATGACCTTAGTCAGGTCAATGGCAGGTCAATGAAATTTTCCAGGTCAGTGACCTTAGTTAGGTCAATAACCCTAGTCTGGTCAATAGCCCTAGTCAGGTGAATGACCTTAGTCAAGTGAATAACCTTAGTCAGGTGAATGACCTTAGTCAGGTCAATGACCCTAGTCAGGTAAATGACCCTAGTCAGGTCCATGACAGTCAGGTATATGACCTTAGTTAGGTCAATGACCTTAGCCAGGTCAATAACCCTAGCCAGGTCAATGACCTTAGCCAGGTCAATGGCCTTAGTCAGGACAATAGACCTGAAGAAGTTGACTCGTTCCTGTTTGCTATGGATAGGGCTTTGAGGCGGTGCCAATTCGAAATATTCAATAGATAAAGAAAACCACTGGTGTTACGCTGCGCTGATAATCTGAATCAAACTATGATATTCGCGGTCAACATCTGCCATGGTTAAATGAAGAATACCCCGCTTCTTAGAATCTGATACCAGAACATGTAACCACCTTTGATAAAAAGGATCAAGCGTTCTTTTAATTTTGAACTTCGTTAAAGTTGTGTTTGTTGTAAATTTTATTTGGCCAGAAAGATGCCGCAAGAATACATATTTTTTAAAACATATTGTTTTTTATCAAAATTCCAATATATCTCTAATTTTTTTAAGACATGGTCTTTCCTAACATGACTTACCCAATTACGGTCAAATTGTCCACGAAAACGCCCAAAAGTTCGTACATGACAGCATTTTTTTTTTATTAACGGTAATTGAGACATATAACTGCAGTTTTCAATTTTTCTCAGTACTTTGTAGCATCACCCTAGCCTACTTTTTGTTGCACAGAGTCATAAACTTTTTGGACTTATTCTGCTCTTGTATCACTAGCCCGTACCTGCGTTATGGCCGTTTTGATCGTTCTTCAATTGTTTTAGGCAACGTGTTACGTACTTGCTGACCCATACAACTTTAGGACTTGCGGAACCAATTTGTTATAAGTCCCCAGACCATAACATAAGAATAATTAACGGTGGGAAGCAAACACTGGCCGGAATATCGCGCCTTAGCTCTCCTTTGCAGTATCTGCTTTCCATCATGACTAATTAAATTCGGTTTCATCGCACACGCCCTTGAAAAATCACTTCAATGAATTTTTTTGTTTGTTTTATATGTATGAGTATGTGTTAATGAAGAAAGATCACAGAGTTTGTAAAACAAAGTTACCATGCATATTTTGGGATAAATCTTGCTCAAAAATAAGTATTGAGGCCCAAAGTAACGTGTGGAATCTCTTCGATAACCGAGCTAAGGAGGACATAAAGGGCTTAAATTTGAAGATATGGGCTGAGCCAACCAATCATTTTCTATTTTTTTTATCCTTAGTTGGCTTAGTCCTCAATATTACACAGTGAAGTGTTTTCAGGACCATCAACTGCAGACTGTTATGAAGTTAAAATGTTAAATAATTAAACAGCTAAAAGAACAGCAATGAAAGTGAGTTCGAAGACTTTAGTTCTACAAGACATTGTTTCAAGATGAGACTAAAAGAAAAACCGTGTCTTCAACTTGGCGCTGCTATAACATCCTGATCAGAGGGTATAATATTCTTCCTTACTTCTCCGAAAAAGACAAACTAGACGGACTGATACGCTAGTAGATGCGCGGCTTTTTATAGGCAGCTCAAAAAGAAGCCTTAAATGTGTAATGTTGCCTAATGGAAAGAAATTTGCTTCGGTCTTAATTGATCACTGTACCAAACTAAAGGAAGAATAGCAAAATATTAAAATTGTTTAAGAGAAGACCAGTGGTCAGTTTGCGTGGACTTGAAGATGGTAAATTTTTATTAGGCGATCAAGGTGGATATACTAAATTCCCCTGTTTCCTATGTCTATGGGACATCGTGCAAATATCACACACTGGACTATGTAGATCTGGCACTTAAGAGAAATGATGGTTGTAGGAAAAGCAATCTATCAATTCGCATCAAGCTTAGGCTAATGAAACAGTGTGTCAAAACCCTATATAACACTGGTGACTGTTTTAAGTATGTGATAAAAATGGACTTATTTACGAACTACCTAAGAGATTACAGTGAGGAACAAGCAAGACGTTTCCATCAGGACGTTTCCATGAGACAAGCAATCCAAAATTCGATCTCGCCGTATCGTCGTCGCCTCTCGATGCCCTCGTCCTATATCCTACAACATCTGCGATTCGTCTATTTGAAAAATAATATCCAAAACGCAAATTCCTACGAAACCAATGTAACATTCGTTATTCTTCAAAAAACTCTTTTTCAAGGTCTATAGCACTAACGTGAAATCGACTTTTTCTAGAAAAGATCATAAGAATACAATAGAAAAAATGCAATCCTACCTAACCGGAAGTAATCAAATCATAAAATGTTAATAACGTGTTGTTTTTTTGGCACGTAGTATAGATAGAGTCCGGTTAATTTCCTGGTCTTGGTGAAAAACAGACACTTTTATTCCCCAGCTTTAAATTCAACTAGAATCTAATTATTAATTATCCACCTCAAATGTGTACTTATCTTTCAATTGTTTACAACGAGAATTAGTTGTTATTAAGAAGCAGCGAATGAATGAATAATTCACACACCGCTACTCGCTCTCTCTAAACGTCATATTGACGTGCCTCCTAATCTGACAGGTTCCAAATTCCAATTGGTAACAGAAAAGAGAAATTCACTAAACGTCAGCCTGTTGGGTCGGTTGGGTGGATACCAAGTTGGTTCAATTTAACAAATTCTGTTTTGCCTACACTAGTGTTCGTGCTAAGTGAAAATACTTATTCGTGCAATTGCAATATCCCTTGCGTAGTAACAAAGATGGCCAAGACAAGGGTGTACGTGGTTGGAGTGGGTATGACCAAGGTAATTATCCCATAAAAATTGTTCATACATACATGTTTTTAAGTATAAAACCAAATGGAACTATTTGCGTCCTATTCAGGACTATTCATTTGTAGGCTTAAGATTAATGATCTTAATTTGGATTTATGTTAAGAAACTGACGAACTTTGATCTGTTAAAAACCTTGATAAGAATTCTGCAGCTAATCAGCCAAGATTATTTTTATAACTATCTAAAGGGGGACATTACAAGCTAAACATGTATATCTTTATAGCCATACCTTCATACTTACTCGTACATACATATATGTATGTAATCTAGCATCTCACATGCTGATAGCTGCATGACACTCAAAATAAGTTCGAAACTTCATCCGGCGAAGGTTGAACTTTGCTCTTCTAGATATCTTTAAAACCAGTACTTATGTACATGACTTTTGAAATGTTTCTTTGGACTAATTATGAATTCTGGAGAGAATTGAGAATTCCCGTCGTTTCCTTTGTTGGCTGAAAGCATAGGATGGGAACTTACTCGGACTTTGCTCTGAACAAGTTCTATTGTAAAAAAAAAATGTTCGCCTGTTGATATATTCCCTTTATCTCTATTAGTTCGAAAAGCCCGGGCGCAGGGCCGATGTCTGCTATCCCGACATGGCTAAAGAAGCTGTAAACAAGGCACTGGCGGATGCTAAAATAAAATACAACGAAGTACAACAAGCCTGTGTTGGCTACGTTTACGGCGACTCAACATCAGGACAACGAGCTATTTACGAAGTCGGAATGACTGGAATCCCGGTATACAACGTAAACAACAATTGTTCCACCGGATCGTCTGCTCTTTACCTGGCGAAGCAAATAGTAGAAACAGGAAACGTTGATTGCGTGCTCGCATTGGGATTCGAAAAAATGGAGCGTGGCTCCCTCTCAGCAAAGGTGGGTCCAACGTGAAAAAGAACTAAGTGTGAAAATGTTAATTCTTTCCTCTCTTGATTTCAGTATTTTGACCGAGAAAATCCAATGGGAAAGCATATCGAAATCATGAGTGACCTGGCCGAAATTGATGCTGCACCAATGGCATCACAGATATTTGGTAATGCTGGTTTGGAGCACATGAAGAAGTACGGCACTAAGCCCGAGCATTTTGCCAAGATTGCCTGGAAAAATCACAAGCATTCCGTAAACAATCCGTAAGTACACAACGAAACGTGATATCTAGAAAAATAACACTTTTCCTTCAAGATACTCCCAATTCCGCGACGAGTACACTTTGGAGCAGATCATGAAATCGCCCAAGATTCACGGTGTACTCACCAAATTACAGTGCTGCCCTACAAGCGATGGGGCGGCTGCTGCTATCTTAGCTTCGGAATCGTTCGTTCGTCGCTACGGGCTGGAAGCTCAAGCTGTCGAAATCATTGGAATGGAAATGGCCACCGATCCCGAGTCCAGTTTTAAAGACAAGAGCTTGATGAAACTCGCTGGCTACGATATGACTCGTTTGGCAGCCGAGCGTCTTTTCGCAAAGACTCAGTACAAGCCACAGGATGTCGATGTTATTGAGTTGCACGATTGTTTCTCTGCCAACGAGCTGATCACGTACGAAGCGTTGGGTCTTTGCGAGCCTGGAAAAGCTGGCGAACTGATCGATAATGGAGACAATACTTATGGAGGCAAATACGTCATCAATCCGAGTGGCGGATTGATATCTAAAGGCCATCCATTGGGAGCTACTGGTCTGGCTCAATGTTCTGAATTAGTCTGGCAGTTGAGGGGTAAAGCCGATAAGCGTCAAGTGCCGAATGCCAAACTTGCTCTGCAGCACAACCTAGGTTTGGGTGGTGCTGTGGTTCTTGGCCTGTATCGCTTGGGCTTCCCCAATGCCAGCAAAAATGTATCACAAAATCTAACTGGTGTCAATGAAATAGCTGAGAATCCTGAAGGATTTAAGGTGACACCTCTATTGAAAGCCCTGGAACAGGCCATGCAGGAAGATACTGACAATCTTATCGAAAAGGTACGTGCGATCTATGGCTTCAAGGTAACTAATGGTCCCAAGGGAAAAACGGGCTACTGGGTCATTAATGCCAAAGAAGGAAGAGGCAAAATCGTTTACAACGGCAAGGGTAGGAAGTAGATCCCAAATTTTACCTATCGTACTCATAGTTCTGTTTCTTTCCAGACAAACCGGACATTACATTCGTCGTGGCTGATGACGATGTTACCGAGTTGATTTCCGGTAAACTACCGCCTCAGAAGGCTTTTTTCCAAGGCAAAGTAAAAATTCAAGGCAACATGGGCTTGGCTATGAAGCTCATGGATTTGCAACGCAGAGCTCAGACACGGATCGATGTCTTGCGTGCTAAATTGTAATTCATCCTGCACTTTTCGATCATTTCCAAGCGACAGAGCTACACAATGGGGACTGGTTTATGTACTTTTTTTATTCGTTTTTCTGCACTTAGATTCAATTAATGCTGTTAAAGTGCGAGAGGTTGACTGTGACTGTTTAATACTGATGTTTATATTGTTGAAATTTTGGAATAAATGCATTGAAAATATAATCGAATGTTTTCTATATTGAACGATTGGGGGTTGTTGGATCTGGTCTACACGTTTTCCCCAGAGTCTTTTTGCTATATGCTGGAGCATTAAGACACTACTGGTCCTTTGTAGTCTTCGAAAGACATCTCTCACCAACGAAAAACACCGCGAGGCGCAATTTCGACTGCCGGAACTCGGACACCGCGTATTGACGACAGATCCTTGTTTCGTGATTCGCTGATTTTCAAAAATTCTGATGACCCAAGGTGACTCTTCAAGTCCCTGAACTAAAAGATGGCGTATACACACGAATGTGGACGAATAAGTTCTTTTTTATTTTCTCTTTATATTTCGCTTAACAGTATTAAGTAGCTACATATAAATATAGATATATATATATATATATTCATGTGTGTGTGTGTTTATGTGTTTGTGTACTCGTAACTTTTATTTACATATTTAATTATAACTTATGATTTTGATTAGCTGATAGTGGTTCTTAATGAGAACCATGCACACCTAATTGCACACGGTTATTGGCATTAAGAAATGAAAGAGAAACTAAAGAGA
The DNA here is from genome assembly GCA_958301585.1 of Merodon equestris. Classification (NCBI taxonomy): domain Eukaryota; kingdom Metazoa; phylum Arthropoda; class Insecta; order Diptera; family Syrphidae; genus Merodon; species Merodon equestris. Next base: position 1,643,419 of record OY284416.1, on the reverse strand, counting down.
TAGATGAGGAGAAATAAATTAAACCGAGAATATTATTTCCACACGGGGGGCGGGGGGCTGTAGTTCATGGTCTAAACTAGAAAGAAGATGACGATGTGATGTTGTTTCGCACGCTCGACGTTGTACTGTCCATACTGGCCATTATTGAGCTCAGCAGGTCTGATTGCGTTGAACCGGCGGCACGGTTGTTCCGGTTAATTGACACGTTTCCGGCGGCGGAAACAGAGGAGAGTAGCTGGGACGATTGCGATCGATTGAAGGCGGCTTTCGTCCGGCATTCTGGTAAGGCTGTGGCAGAAAGTGTTGGTGTATTGTTGATTGGCGCCGGGGGTGGTGGTGGTGGCGGTGGCGGTGTCGGGGGTATGGGCGGGGTGATTTGGATAGGAGAAACTGGTGCGGGTGGCAATGGGGGTGGGCACTCTTTCGGAGGCGGCGGAAGTGGTGGCAGCGGTGGCGGCACTATTGTGTCAATGTCCATTTCATCGGAAACCATCACTTCTTCTTCGTGATCGACAATAAGCTGATCGTCGTGAGGACTTATTACTAGATTGTTCAAATTGCCGTTATCAGTGATGGCATGTACTAGTTGCTCGTCCTTATTGTTCGATCTTTGCATAACTTCGCTACCACCTGTTGGATGCGCTTTCTCGTCCGAGATGATTTGTACTTGGATTTTTATTTCTGGTTGTTTTTGATTCAAACTATTGAGGTACGCATCCTTGAGGGCGAATGCCGACGGAGTGGGCAGTGGAGGCTCGGGGATTTTCAAATGACTTCGTTTTGCCTCGGCGACATTGACGATATTCGATTGAGTATCAGACGGGGGAACCGCAGATGCCGGAGTCACAAAAGTTTGTATGGATTTTTTAAGGCCGTCGTTTTGTGGTGATATTTCTGGCACAGCGACTGCTGATTCTGCCTTCGAAGTCGACGAACCGGAGTTAGAATCCTTTCGACTGCAATCGCTGTCTCGATGTCGATGTAAACTGTTGTTACTCTTCGAATGCGATGACGAAGATGATGATTTTGCCTTGTTCTTGGTATTGTGCCTTAAAGTATCCTTACTATCACCTATACAATTATTACTATTAGTAGTTTCACTGGTTTTGTTTGCACTCGACGAGCTCTTGTGTTTATGGGAACATGGCAAACTGGAAGAGGAGCTTTTATGGGATTTATGGGGATCGAGAACTAGCTTCCTCATATCGATTTTAGCCTCTTCCTTCGATATCTTTGACTTTTTATTCGAAGTCGACGTTCTGTCCGCCTCTTTAATGTCTTCCGCTCCACTTTCACTCGACCGTCGTTTATCGAAATCAATTATCTTTTTCTCACACGATTTTTTAACCTTTCCATCGTGACTGCGTTTGCACGGCGTCGATTTCTTTTCTTCAATCAATGAAATAGGATGTGGAAGAATGGTTTGTTTCTCCTTATAATGCGGCGGTTCAGCCAGTATAGGGTTATTCTTCTCGTTGATTACCTCTTGGCCGGGGTAATACTGCCTCAAACGAAGGTGCCAGGCTGTGAGTAATAAACAAAATCAATTTTAAGGCTAATTTCCAGCAAACACTACTCGTATCTCTTACCTATACTGGTTACAGCAGTCACCGTACGGAATTGATGAATGATATTTCGTGGTAGGAAATATATGTCGTTATCACATAGCTGTATGCGAGAGTAGCGAATGCCTTCTCTACGCAATTGGTTCAGTTTTGCGTCTTCTATCCATTGCACGCACTGGGATATGGGAGGCTCGTGCAGATCTAGCTGCAGCATTTCTACTAAATAATTAAAATCTTGAGCGGCGAATGCAACAACATCTTTTGTCACGCGATTTTGCGTGTATGACTGACCACAATGGACCGCTTTAAGAATGCCTAAAGAATAAACTCTTAATATCGAGCTAAAAAATTCGTGATAAAATGGTAACTTACCAACAGCTGCAGTTGTTATTCGTTCATGACCATGACCGACATGATCGGCGTGAGCCTTTGTCCGGTCTTCAATCATGGTTTCTCTGGCCTCAGACAACCTGGGTAAGTATTGCAGGTTTCTCAATTCGTTTATCCGCGTCCTATTGACAGTGATTAAAATATCGCAAATTTCGTTTAGTCATGGCGATTAGATAAGTTATTATAGTATTACGTAATGGCAAAGGAATGTTTCGAACTTTAAATAGGGTTTTTCAATAGACATAACTATTTTGTATTTTAATAGGAATCCGCCTTTAAACTGTTTTTATGATATGTCTATGTCAAAACGTCAATCAAGGTTTACCTTTTTATCATGGCCAACGACCAACGTTTAGAAACAATTAAAAATTACTGTTTAATTTCTGGGTAGAGAATTACTCCGATTTTCGGTCGTAATGATCGTCCAACAAAACAAGCTGCGCCTGATATAGTGGATAACTTCGAGTAAACATATTGTCTATTAAATCCTCCTGTGCTAATGAAAAATCGCACCGATCGAATTACCGTACATATCGCAGCCGTAAGTGGCATCAGTTTAAAATGAGCAAAATCAGTCGATTAACAGGAATTGGGGATCTCATAGTCCAGATTGTAGCCAGTATTGTTTAAAGATCTTGGCCTAAACCCGTACATGATAAAACAATTCAAAAAATGAAAGCGCTCTCTCTAATTGAGCACTGCAAATGTTTATCTTCATCGGTGAAGCTCATTTCTGGCTTTGTAAATAAGCAAAATATGCGTTCTTGGATAACAACAAAACCAAATGTGCTTCAAGAGACTCCATTGCGTCCACAAAAAATGACCATGCCATGCGAATTTCATGCCCAAGGTCGCATTATGCTACGCTATAGTGCCACGTTGAACATCGGCGATTTGTGGTTCCAGCAAGATATTGCCACATGCCATATAATAATTAAGCTATTGGAGAGGAAGTTCAGTAATCGAGTCTTCTTCTTTTCCTTCTTCCGGCGTTGTTATGGTCAGAAGTGTAGGACCATAACCTTCCCACTCATCTGTATTCCTACTGGTCCGCTTGTGGGGTCCGCCGGTTTGACCTCAGAAAGTAGCGGCAGGCTTCCCGGTTTGGGATTACTTCATCGCTGAGGCCAATCAAATGCTGGTGTTTTTGCATTTGTTTGCACCAATTGTTTTTCGGCCTGCCTTTTTTTTTTTTTTTTTTGTGACACGGGCATGCTCCAGATTTTTTTGTTTGATCTTACTCTTACTACACCGGTGATCTCCAGTCGTGTCAGCCCACTGATTTGCATGCACACTTGTGGGGCAGTTTAATGGTGCTATATGTGCCCCTAGGCTCACCTTGGTGTTTTCTAAATTGCCTAGATGTGATTTTTGTTTACCTTTGTTTTAATCGCTTTTTACGACAAGCGAGAGGTATCGCTGCAGGGATATTCTCAACCCGTCCCTGCAGGAAGTTCAGTAATCGAGTAATTTCGGGAAATGATGACGTGCAGCTTAATACTGTTGGGTTTCTTTTTATGGGGTAAGGTGAAGTCATTGATCAACAACGTTAGAAAAATTGCGGACGTTCAAGCTGACATGTGTAGAAGAATGGTGCAAAATTAGCTGCAAAGAATCGAAGAAAGCGCACGCGGTCAAATGAACGAGACCGAATTCCATACTTCAGTTTAACATGTGTACTACCCCTAGAAATTGAAATACAAAATTGTTATGTGCACATTGAAAAATCCTTTAGCAGAGTGTGATTAGTTGTTGTTTGGTTTTTCAGTGTTCTATTTTTAAATGCTCACACGTGATTCGTTACATGTTTTAAAGTCAAACATTCTTAGTTATCATTGCCATTTCATCGTGGCAAGACTTACACCCTAGTAGTGCCTACAAGTTATTGGATTTTATTATCAAAATTGGTGTTCTGTGAAAAATGTTTTTTTTTTTTTTGCGCAATTCGCCCATTTTTCTATCGCCATAATCGACCTATTGAATAAGCAATGCAAGCCATAGTGACCAAATTTCAAACCAATTTTAAGCATTGGACATCAAGCCACAATCAAGTTTGCAAAGAGTGGGAGGAAAATATTGCTGCTCTTTCCTCTCTCTTGTGTTACTGGACTACGTGGAAGATTTTACGCAAGAACTTGATCTGAAACTTTACTTTCGGGCAAGAACTAAAACCTAACGACCTGCCACAGTATCGATTTTTCGGTGAATAGGCCTTAGAGAAGTTAGAGGAAGATACGATTCCTAGTCCGATGAGCAACCAGGAGCTGCTAATGAACTATTTGGGGGGTTTATGTTCCGGCAGAATCATTGTCTCGCATTTTCTCAAAGATGACTGTGAGAACAAAGTGCCCGTCCATGGCGCTCGTTAGGGTTCAATGATTTCGAACTTTATTTTGCCCGAAATGCACGAGCTGAACCTGATCGGCATGTGGCTCCAGAAAGATGGACTACGTGCCACACACCACGCAAATGGATGGGCCAATTGAGAAATGAATTCGGTGAGCAATTTATCTCTCGTTTTGAACCGGTGATGTGACCGTCAAGATCACGCGTTTTGACGCTTTTGGACTATTTAATGGAGATACATCAAAATCACTCTTCTGCGCCAATAAGCCAGCGTCAATTGCAGCCTTGAAACACTACTTTCCACGTGTTATTAGCAAGATACCAGCCAATATGCTCGAAAAAAATTCCCAAACTTGAACTCTGGATAACTTGAAATGTAATCATAGTCAACATTTGCACGAAATAATCTTTAAAAGGGCAATAAAAATACATTTTTTCTGTGATTTTTTTGAGAATTAGGAACCAAACGCTTAAAAAATCACATATTACACACATACCTTTGTCTTTTGAGTGGGGTCTTGCTGTTTAGCTCGGCGGTTGGCACCAATTGTTCGCCCGCTCGTATCCACAATATCGGTCCGTCGTTTGAAAGTCTTGGGTCAGTTTGTAAAATCGAGTTTACGCCCCAGGGCATAGTCTAAAAAGGGATTTCAATCAAAAATCAAATCTCAAGCGAACTACACCGAAGAGGAATACCTTTTTTAAAAATAGGTTCTGTTCTATACGGCCAAGCAGATCAGGGAAGTAACCGCCAACCTCCTCATGTACTTTGCCCACCAAACTGATCTGATGCAATGGTCCGTATCGAAAAGTTCCTTGAGAGTAATTTTTAACAACCTGAAACCGGAAAGTAAACGACTAGTATTAAGCCTCTGACTGGGTTCTTCTCTTGATATACCTGTTCGTTATACTGGCTCATCGTGCAAGTTTCAATGTCTGAATTACGACCAAGTACACCGGCCTTCACAGTTAAAGTCGAATAGTTCTCCGCCATGTGTTCCAGTAAGTCGGGCAAATAAGCCGCCGAGTCATGTACTATTCCCATCACGTGGTGAGCGTATCCTTCGTCGTCTTCCGCAAAGCATATGCTAAAGAATTCATCGACCAACTCATTCATCTCCGATGGGCTCAGCGAGTCGATTTCATTCTGATACAAATGAACAACAGATGCACCTCCGTTTGGATGTACTTCGATACGGAAGAACTTCGCGTACTTAAGGTGTTCCAATCCGTTGCGGTGGCAATTCATGTCACGATGGATAATTGGTACTCTTTCGAGATTGGTCGACGACGGTGCGTGTTGTACGCATTGAGTGCCTACGCTGGTCCTTCGGATTTTCGAACGTTTGTAGCATTTGGAGCATTCTCTATTGCCCGACGATGACGACGAAGAATGTTTCCCCGATTTATGATGATTGTTGCTGCCCGTGCTGTTCTTGCGTGGGTGCGAATTACTTTGCGAGGACGATGACAAGGAATGATTATTTTTAGTCTCATGATTAGCCTTTGGTGTGGTCGGTTGGGAAACTGAGTTGGGATGGGGCATCGGCTTAAGCGATGGTTGCTGAAATTTGCCGTCTTCCGATGATTTACTCATGTGATTGCTATTATGGTTGACATGCGTCGCAGACTTGGGAGCAGTCTTTGTAGATAGGGGCTGTTCGGCTATTGATGTAGAATTCCCAATCGCATTTATCACAGTCGATGCCGGCTGTTTACTCCCGACCTCCATAGTGATATTGTTAAAGTGCAAAACTCTTGTTACTTCGTCGCGAGTTTTTTCGATTTTCTTTAATGAGGGCGGTTTGAGTGCTGCAGTATCTCCTGTTCTTCTCTCTAATACTTGTTCGTTCTCCGCGGATGTAGAAAAATTCACGTTTTTATTCTTAACAATCACAGATAAGGAAGTTGCTTTTGGAATTGAAGTGTCGTTGTCGATAGTCGACAAATCGCCGCCTTTTAAATCGATGTCGACCTGCATTAAGTTGTCGTCGTCGTCGTCAGTTTCTTTTTTAATTGTAGTAGGTATCAACTCTGGTAATACTTTCTCGGTCAATGAAGGCTCATTAGGTGCTTCAGTTGGCTCTCGCTTTACTAGTGATTTTGAGTTTATGACACCGTCAGAGATCGCCTGCTTAATCATCTCCACTGGCGCGGCTACTTCAACCTCACTGTTAGACTTCTCAGTACAATCTTTTTCAAACTTAAATTCATTCAACGAAGAAACCGGGGATTCTTCCAGTTTTGGTATAATACCTGGACTTATGACTGCTGTTATCCCAGATAGCTCTTGCTTAACGACGGAGTTGCTGGCTTCGGTTTTTATATCGGGGAGGAGGGTTTGTTTACTTACAACGATGCCAGGCTCCAGCTTGATCTCTTTCACTTCTTCTTTCGAAATCTTTTTGTCCGCAGTCATTGGTATGCCTGCTTTATCGAGCTTTTCTAAGGCAGGTATCTCGCCTTGTTTTCCAACCGAATCACGCCTCTGCAGCAAAGATAGGTCTTTTGATACTGAGTTTAAGGAATTAGACGAATGGTTACTGCGGCTGCTTTCGGAACTTATTCGCCTCTCCTGTGAAATGTAGTAAAAAAAAAATGGTAAAAATGAAGAGAAATGCTAGAAAATAGAAATTATTCGCGAAGGGTCTTATATTGGTGTACCTTGTTCCGATCTCGAGAGGATTTATGTTTGCTACTGCTCCCGTTGCGATCACGTTGATGACTTTTGTCGTCACGAGACTTCTCCCTGCCATCGTGCTTCCTGCGACTGCGATCCTTTACCTCTTTATCGCCTTTATCCTTCTGTCGATCTTTCTCAGTGTTCTTGTGATTTGGTCGTTCCCGATCCTTGGCCTTTTCTCTTTCTCTATCCCTATCGCGGTACCGATCCTTTTCCTTTTTTTTCTTCTTATGACTTCTCGACTGTTCATCTGAAAATGTGGCACAACCTTGTGAAAATTGTTCGAAAAAGAACACCAATTGGAGTGATGTGTACTCCTCGCATACCTTTAGCAGTAACACCTTGCGTGTTGGGCGAGGTGGCATTTCGCTTTTCCTGTTTTTCACCCTGAACCAACGAAAACTTCTTGGCCTCGCCTGGTGCATGAAAGAGCTCAGCTCCTGCAACAACTTCACGATTCTCGGCGGGCTCCTTTGACAGTTTTTCTCCACCGCCTTTTATATGATTCACCTCAGCAGCCATTTTGGCTCCAGAAATGTTTGGTTTTTCTACGGCTACCGGAGAAGCGGTCACATCAACGCGCCCGTTCAACAAAACTCTATCCACATGCCGTGGAGCTTCTATCGAATTCCGAACAATATCTGATGTCGCAATTTTATTTTGTTTTGATGGCGATGAAGACGGAGACGCCATTGTGTATGCAAATTCAACTCTCAATCAAAAAGCACCGGACTACATATAGTCGAACAATAAATAACTCAAAACAGCACTTTTCACATGCAATTGAACATTTTTCTCATCGAAATATGAGTAAATACGATCCAAGATATATTTTTTCAAAACAATTGCGCGTCAAAATAACATCACCCCGAAAATTTAGTTTGAAGAAATCATCGCACGCTCCCGAGCAACACCATTTTGACGATTTAATACAAGAAAAAAAATGTTCGGAAGTACAATCGGGTCACGTACAATACAAATGGTGAATTCGTGAGGTGTTCATCCGTTTATTCATTCGTGACAGTGCGGCTGAATACGTTTCGCTGGTTGTTGGCTCTGCTAAATGTCATTGACGCTTATAGAGTGGCCATGTGAGAATTTTAAATTAATTTTATACATATTAAAAGTGTAAAAAAGAGAAATAAAATCATGACCATCATCTCTACACAATATTTCAACATGAAAAATACAAAATGTCACTAAAAAAATTATTTCTAAAAACTCGGAATTTAAATAATGTACATATCTGTTCTCGAATTTATTTGTAATAAAATAATAATCTACAAATCTACAATCTACAATCTACAAATATAGCAGTAATTATATGCATACCCTCGACACACGAGACGCAATTCTGTTCCGGTTTTCGGATATAAAGTATAAAATCTTTTAAGCTAAAAGGCTGTCTCTATGAGAAATATCGAAAGCAATGGCGATGACAACTGCAATTTGCTATTTAAGGTAAATATTTCAATGAAGTCAATTTAATTTAAGAAGTGTCAGTGTGACATTTCATATCAAGTACTTTCTGTCTCTGTTCATCTACGTTTGCTATCTGCCCCGTTCCGTGCTTCGCGATAACTTTTTTATTTATAATTGTAATATTGACATACCGTTGCTACAGTCTCCAGTATCCATGAGTTAGGCGACGGCAATATTGTAAGCGATAAATTGCCTCGTATGCTGATTTTAGATCGCTGGGTAAGCTTATAATTTTACTCTACCTTTCTGCTAACTTGCCTCTGATCCGAAATAGATGGAAAAAAGACATAAAACCGAAAGTAAAAACGAGAAATAAATTTTTATCACTTGGAGGCTTATTTGTTGGTTTTCTGATTATTCAAGTGTTGCATCTAATTGCTAATCATTATAAGAAGCTTGATATGTTGGCTTCTGACACCAATGACATGGTGCTCGGATCCCGTAACAGCCAAGTCATCGAAATCGTATTATATTTCGCGGTGTTTCTTATAAGTAGGGTTTCGACTAAGCTCTCTGCAGTATACTTCTATAGAGAACAAAGACCATCCAAGCCACTTAAAGTGGCTCCGATAAATTTACCTTCAACCCCATTTACACAATTTTTTTTTTACTTAAATTTAATTTAAACTGATCAAGCAAATATAAAGAATTTTTCAATAAGGGCGGGTAGATGTTGAAATGAATTTAAACAAGCTGAGTGTGTGATATTAACGAAATTATTTTTTTATTTGAAAGGCCCATGTATGGCATTATGCACGAAATATGTATGACATCGTACGAATGCCCGCCTCGTCTTCTTACGGCGGCACGGATCCGAGTGGTTTAATTTCCAATGACCCTTCCGCATAGATCCGACTGAATCTGAGCGATGGCCCGTGTTATGTTCACCTTAAGGGCATCGGTCGATTGTAGTTTATTTGCTTAGTCTTTTCAGAAAACTTCTCAAGAAAAAGTTTAGCGGGGTCAAATCGCCTGACCTTGGTGGCCAATTCACGTCGCCTACGTGTGAGATAACCTTATCCTAAAATCACTCATGCAGGATGTCAATCGTGGCGCCCGCTGTGTGGCACGTAGCGCCGTCCTGCCGGAACCTCATGTCGTCTAGGTCCATATGGTTCAATTTGGGCCTGGGAAATCGGTTATCATCGTTCTGTACCGCTCGTCATTGACAGTGACGGCCTCACCAACGTCGTTTTTAAAAAAGTACAGATCAATGACCCCGATGACTCAAAATCTATGCCAAAAGGTAACTTTTTGAGTATTTATTGTCACCTTATGAACCTCGTGTGGGTTTGTGTCACATATGGTTCATATACGACGTTGCCTATGGTCATGAACTTTGAGCTCCTGGGTCAGTTGGATCATGTACGGGTGTAGGCCCAAGTCCCGACGCAAAATTCATCAAGATGAAGTCTGCGAAAGGCCGAGTTCTTATGCATGACGGGGAATCAACAACCACGGGTTCTACTGTACACTTTCAGGGCGATGTATGCGTTCCTTTGACCTACGAATGTTGGCTGATTGATTACCGAACCCGAATTACTGGCCACCAAAGGTTGAAGAGTAGACTGTGAAGGGCCACCACGTTGACAGTAAAATGGGCGCAATGCGCGCAACGTTTGCACCAACGAACATTCATTTTGATAATAAAATTTTATCATTTTTTCGCGTTACTTATAATGATGAATTCGCATCAGTAACTGAATAATAAACAATAGATTTGACCGATGTTACCAAAACAGGATGGCTGCCACAGGCCGCTAAAATCTACGCGTGCCAAATGAAAAAACCCCTTATGTCACTTTACTTGCTGGTAAGTCGGGTTTTAGATACTGCACGTCTTCCCCTGCATATTTTGTGGGTTAGGTTCCACAGGCACAAGTGTAAGATTTTTACCAAAGTAAGAGTCGGACTGAAATCATAGCAAAGGGTTGAGTTGTCTAAATCTAAAGATAAATTAAGATCTTAAATTGACCGTAGAGCGTGCAGATAAACAGTGATGCATACTGGCATATAATATTCATTTATTGGTCTTTTATATAGGTGATCGATGAATTTAATATAGCGCCCAATCCAAAGTACTTAGGATAATGTCTTACCAGCTGACATTTGTATTTTTGGTCGGTCATTTTGGACGGTTTTCATACTTTGCTGTCCACTCAACTGATTGCAGATTTGACTCTGGAGTGTAGTGATGGATCCATGTTTCACACATTGCCAAATACTCCATGAAAAAATATTTTTATTGCGTTAAAATAGCTCGAAACAGCGATTTGAGTCCTTTACGCGTTGTCGTTTTTTATTGACAAGCAAGGGTAGTATCCCCTTGGAATAGAGCTATTTCATGATCAAATGTTCATATAAAATGACGAAAGCATTGCCGTCTGATATCTTTAAGTTGGCAGATATTTCACGCAACTACATGACCATTCAAAGGGCTATCTTTATGTTTTCTGGAATAAATTCCGATTTTGGGCGGCCAGAACGTGCAGCATCATCGGTGTTTGTACGGCCACATACTCCAATATGCCACTGACCCTGAAAATACAAAAGAAGCATCAGTAAAACCACTGTAACTCAATCAAACGTCTGATTGTCATAAAATGTTCACACGTATCGTTTTTCGTTCTCCCTAAAAATCATATATATTTGTTAATAGTATCGCCATCTACATATGCATACATCATTCTAGGAAGAGCGTTAATTGTACGAATAGAAGAAATTCTATTTATCGAACCAGTAAACTATTGTAAACTATTATACTGGCTTTTAAATTAGAGATGGTATACCATTATCAAAAAGAACTAACTGCTCCCATGAGGCTCGAGGACCACGGCGAATCTGTTCAGATTTAAAAGAGGAGGATTCTTACACTGTGAGATAATATACTCTGAGATAGCTTATTACGTATCATCTATGCAACAAACCAGGACTTATAGTTAGTGATAAATAATTAAAATCACTGGGGCGATTACAGTTGTGATAATATTTCTTATCACTAGCACAAAAAACAAAAAACGATTCGTTTCATTGCACGCTAAAGTATACCTCTAGTGCGCAGCTATTTTATTTCAAAAGCTTGCAATGCCTATGTTTCTGCTTGGCAACACTTTAGTGACTCCCTTCAACTAGTTATTTCAGAGAGCTTGTCCGCTCTCGCTCTTAATGTGACTTTTATTAGAATTATTTTATTTTATCATCACATTACCGGCACACATGACAATGAATGCACTAGTTAACCGGAAAAATTTCACTTTATCACACACGACTAGAGCTCACTGGCACTAGCAACTCATAGGTCAGTTAGTGTCTAGATATTGTGGAAACCAGTGTGCACAGCTTCTCGATGATGAAATTTACAAGCATATCAAGTGTCGTTCTGTTGCTCATTATTAGTTTTTTGTGTACAACTGAGCAGAGCAATATTCTCGGATTATTTCCTCATTACGGCTACAGTCATTTTAAAGTATTCAATCCTATTCTGAAGGGGTTGGCCGCGAAGGGACATAACCTGACGGTAGTGACTTATATCGCGAACTCTGTCGGACATCCCAATTACAATGAACTGCTCCTAAGTGGTGAAAACATGATCGATGTTTTTGGTGTAGACGACCATGAAGCGAAGAGAACGCTTTGGGTGATGTTAAACGAGTTCTATGCTCTTCATGTCGGGGGCCAAATGTCGTGTGAAAAATTCTATACGTCAGGGCATGTCGAAGAGATACTAAGACGACATGCCGAGAAGCCATACGACTTGGTGATTGTTGAGTTTTTTAACACCGATTGTTACCTGGGTGTGCCTTATGTACTTCAAGTTCCAATAGTCGGTCTTAGCAGTTGCGCTCTAATGCCATGGCATTATGACCGCGTGAATTTACCGGATTTTCCTTCCTTCATACAAACGGAATTCATAGGCTTTCCCGATGAGCTTAGCTGGCACGATCGTTTAATAAACTTCATTACTATCAAGAGCAATAAATTTCTCTATCGGTAATTAGAAAGTAAAAGTATGCTTTCTGAACTTTAGTTCGTCCTTGCAGATTTACTCAGTTGCAAGATAATGCTGTGATCAAAAAGTATTTAAATCTGACAGTTGACGTTCGTGAGATTGCAAAAACCACTAGTTTAGTTCTAGTGAACCAGCACTATACCTTAAGTGGTAATAGACCCCTCACGAGACAGGTGAAGGAAATTGGTGGTGTCCACATTCCTTCGAATTTTCAAGCGGAGTCCCGGTTATCCGAGGTAAGTGAAAGTTCGAAGCAATCTGTCGCATTTGTATTATTAAGTACCTATGATGACATAGGAAATTGAAGAATTCTTGAACAACTCAACCGAAACTCCTGTACTGTTCATAAGTTTCGGTTCTATGGTCAGGAGTTCCACAATATCGGATAGTAAATTTCATGCGATTGTTGCCTCAGTCGCTAAACTCAATCTGTCGGTTATATGGAGATGGGACGGCCAGAAACCCGCTACGGAGCACAGGAATATCATTTTCATTGAATGGGCTCCGCAATTATCTCTTCTATGTAAGTCTAAGCTCCACCAAGTTGAGGTAGCTTTTTAAAATATATTTCTAGGTAATCCGCGGGTTAACATTTTCTGGGGCCACGGGGGAATGCTAGGAGTAACTGAGGCAATCTATTGTGCGAAGCCGCTTGTAGTGACACCATTCTATGGAGACCAGTTTTTGAACGGACATGCTGTCGTCAACCGGAACGTAGGTGTTCTGCTACACTACGATGAGATCGCGGAGCAAAAGGTGTTTGAAGCGCTTCATGAAGTTATGCGACCAGAGTAAGAACTATGGTTAGTTTTTTTCTCCCTTCAATATATCGATTTGTCACCAACAGATACGCAAAACGAGTAGCAGCGCTCTCTAAGGCATTTCGCAACCGTGAAACATCCCCATTATCCAGTGCACTGTGGTGGATTGAGCACCTGCTAAACAATTCCTTGTCGACCGACCTCTTACGGACGAAAGCAACCGACATGAATTGGTTCACCTACTATTCCATAGATGCCATCTGTATCCTGCTCACTATGACAGCAGTTTGTATCCCCTGTTTGAACTTAATCCTTCGCCTCCTTTGGCGACGTTTCCGTCGACAGCAGGAAAAAATTAAGTCCACATAGAGCAATTGCTCCTTCGTGTTTCTTTTTTTGTTTGTTTTCTGTTTAATCCCATTCCTCCCGCCCTATTTGTTGTGTTAATAAATCTATTTGCGGTGATGCAACACCGGCACCCAGGTTGATGCAGTGTAATTTATTACGACCACATGCCACGCCTCCGCACACCATCACACTGCCGACGCGACCGGCGTATTTATTCTTGCCAATGCAGAAAAAAACTTCATCCCCTGATTACATAGTTTACTATTATTAATTTAATTGCGTTCGCCATGGAAATTAAGCGTTTTATAGTATGCTGAAGGGACATGATTATTATGATGGTGTAAACCTATGAACTTTGGCTGGTGTGCAGGATATGTGCTGCGTATCCTACAATGACTTTTTTTTGCACTTTCTCGTTTTTCTTTTTATGATAAGCTCGTGATGGATTAATTATATTATTTTGTTACATTGCTTTAATCTTCAGTGTTTCATTTATTTTGTGGATTGACTTTTTCTGCTTCATCCATTAATTGGACAATCATGTGTGGCTTAATTTGATGGGCATTCGAAAGGAGTTTAACTATTTTGAGATAAAGTCATCGAATCCACTCCCTAAAGGAGTTTGAATAGGTTCTCGTAAGACAAGTATTGTCCATCACTTTTGCCCATTTTTCTGGCAGCATATCAATTTCGCGTTAGAAAATCTGCACGTCTTTTGAGGCGATCAACAAATCGATTGAATTTTTGACTCTTTCAAAAGATCGTTGCTTAGCTACGCCATGTGTTATCGATCGGAACAGGCCTGCTAAATAAGGCGGATGGTTAGGACATTCCATTTCAGGGTTTCCATGCAGAATTTTAACGTCCTGAGTAACATGTGGCCGAGCGTTGCCTTACTGCAAAATCACTTTGTCGTGTATTTCCTATCATTGTGATCGTTTTTACTTCATTATCATATAGTATGCACGTTTCGTTGTCAGTCACGTTACGATGCAAAGTAGTTTTTCTCTTCTGTCGTTGAAGCACTATTCACAAGTGAAACAAGCCGATCAACGTCTCTCGGCACGTCTTGCGGCATTCAATGTTCGTACTTCTGAATCTTTCCTAATGCTTTCAAACGTTTCGAGGCTGTTATGTTATTTGCTCGTAATGGGTTTGCAATTTGTTTACATTTCGCAAACCCACTTCCACTGAAGGGAAACGGCTTAAACTTATTTAGGCTTCTAATCATATATGAAAATCATTTTTTTAGCATTTCGACTCCGAAAGATCTTAACGTCTTTCTCTATTATTTTCGTTGACAAATTATTTTTTTTTCTGCTTTTGCCCGATGTGCTTTCTTACCGTTCGCGGATCTACTTAAGTATTATTGCCTATTTCGAGTTGAGGAATTATCGTAATTCGTTTGAACGTCCGAAGATGTATAATTCTGTATTTGTGAACAACATCGTCGTATGCAGATTTTGGCGGAACACTTTATTTATTTATTTATTTATTTATTTATCAACCGAATACAATGATTCTTACAGACTAAAAACAACATTTAACTCAGTTATTAACAATTTAGTTCAGTTGTATTATATGGTTACATGACAGATTTCAATTAGTTTCTTTTTAAAAATATGCCTAATGTCAGATAAGTCTAGATGATTACATACTTCATTATAGGAAGAAAAGCATCTATTAACTGGCTCATTTTGACCGTAGACAGTTCTGTGCGGATCTATAAAGAGAAGTGGTCTATCTCGTAGAATCCTTATTGGAGCGTAGAGGTGACATTTTTCTAGCAGTTCTGGACACACAAT
The DNA here is from genome assembly GCA_958301585.1 of Merodon equestris. Lineage (NCBI taxonomy): Eukaryota > Metazoa > Arthropoda > Insecta > Diptera > Syrphidae > Merodon > Merodon equestris. The sequence continues at coordinate 1,628,030 of OY284416.1, read as the reverse complement.
TTTTGAACACATGATGTCTCTTACAAACATAATTTCATAGTGTTTCCTTCTTATTGACAGGGGTGTTAAGTCAAAAAGATGACATATCTGTTCATATGAAGGCAGGAATCCTTGCCATCTTAGTTTTCGAATCATGTAACGAGTAAATGACCTTTGTACTCTTTCGATTCTAAGAGACTACAACGATTGAAAGGGATTGAAAATAACTGACAAGTATTCTAGGACCGGACTAACAAGAGATACGAATAATGTTTTTAGAGTGTGAGGGTCGGTGAACTCTTTACTATTTCTTTTAATAAAGCCCATCATAGAACATGCTTTATGAATGATGTGGTCTATATGACAAGAAAAATTCATTTTCCGCTCAAAAATAACACCCAGGTCACTGACCTCATTGCAAATACTAACCGCTTCATTGTTGCAATAGTACTGTGTCACAATTGGAAGGGCTATTTTGGGGAAAGTTATTTGTTTACACTTTCTTATATTTAAAATCAGCTGATTATTAACACACCATTGGCAGAATAAGTTCAGGTCATTTTGAAATATTGCAGCATCACGTGAAGATTTAACTGCCGCAAATATCTTAACGTCATGGGCAAAAAGCAAACAATGGCAGAAATATAATGAGGACACAATGTCATTGATGAACATAATAAATAAGAGCGGTCCGAGATGACTACCCTGTGGGACGCCGGACTGTGCACCGAAATATCGAGAGCATACGCTATTTATGAAAACACATTGCCTTCTGTTTATAAGATAAGACTCTAGCCACTTTAGCATCAGCGAGTGAAAGCCAAAACCTTCTAGTTTTTGAATCAATATTCGTATGCTCACTTTATCAAATACTTTCGAAAAATCAGTATAATCGTTTTTATAAGATATCAGTCAACCTGATATCCAGCTTCCATATTTGTATATACGAAGTTTGAAAAAAGCATTAAGTTAGTAACGGTGGATTTACCAGTCACGAAACCATGTTGATGCGGTGTAATGTGTTCTTTTATAAAGAAATAAAGCTTGTTTTTGACAATGGATTCAAAAAGTTTTGGAATTTTAGACAACTTGGAAATACCTCTATAATTTTCCACATCAGACTTGGATCCGTTTTTATGTATAGGAGTAATATAAGATACTTTCCACCTATCTAGAAATGTACCTTCGTTTAGAAAAGTGTTGAATAATAATAAAAGCGGTTCATATAAGGCTTCCGAACATTTTTTTAGAATTATATTTGAGATGTTGTCGTTATCTTGCACTGGGTTATCATCAAGTTTAGAGAGAGCGAATAGAATATCAGATTCACACAATTTCAAGGAACCTATGGAAGTACCATTGCAGTTGGTGATGACTTTTGGAGAGTGAAAATTAATATCAGGGCAATATACTGACTCAAAAAATCTAGCGAATAACTCAAGGTTTCCTATTAACATGTTCGATTCTTGGTCTTTATACATATTTCATGCAGTTAGGAATTCCTGTCGTTTTTCTTTTTTTATTTAAGTGCACCCAAAACAACTTACTATTGGATTTGATTTTGTGCTCCATATCAATAACATAATTATTATAAAGGAATTTCTGTAGAAACTCAAAATCCTTCCTTAGTTTCTCGAACTTGAGTTTATTTTCTTGCGTTTTCATTTTCATATAATTTTTGTGAGCTTTGTTTTTGACATTTTTGAGATTTAACAGATGTTTATTGTACCAGGGTAGCCGCTTCTTAAATGTTTTTCTTAGAGGGACAAATAAATTTAGCACTTCTCTAATTATATCTATAAAATTTTTCGAAATTGTTTTCGAAAAGCTGTTTCCAATCAAAATGAGCCAAGTAAGATAAGATAGCTGTAAAGTTAGCTTTTTTGAAATCATAAAATGTCATACCTTGATTATCCTGCGCAACACAATAATTATAACAATTAGCTTGAATAGATATAGGCTTGTGGTGAGAGCCACAATTATACAGTCAACCGGAATCGTAACTTACAAAATCATTGAACGAAGGAAAATGATGTCGGAGTAAATTTAGCCATTTATTTACGATATTATCATCTAAAATGCAAATTAACATTTTCCCTGCCAACATTGGATAGCATAAGCATATAGTCAATTTAACAGTGTATTCATATACTTGGGCCTACAAAAAACACACTGACTTCCTGCTAACAGTCAAATTGAAGCAAAAACTAAGCACTCTCTTAAGGCGGTATGTTAAAAATGCTCAAAGAAAATTCTTGTTCACCGACGAGAAGGCTTTTACAATCGAGGAATCTTTTAATCAACATAACGGCCGTACCACAATGCGGCGTTCGTGCGATCGGGCTTTTGCCAGACATTGTAACGACTTACGATAAACATATGTACATATGTGAAACATGCGACCTAGGAATTTCTATAACGAAATCTGGCTTCAGGCGCTCAGGCCTTCAAAAACCGGGAATATGACAGAATGCAAGAAATATTTCCTCAAACAACCCATACACACATTCAGGGCTAAAATAACACTGAAATTTTACTCTATGTATAAGTTTATAATTACTAATGTACGAAATAACCAGCATTGTCAGCTGTCAAAAACGCACGACCTCTGGCTCTACTCTGGCGTTGAGCTCGATATTGGCCGAGGCAATGCCTGAGGTAGCATTCCGTGTTAAGCCTAATTCACAATGCCGCGTGCGTGCGTGCTTTTTAACGCGTTAGATCGAGTTTACGATATTAACGCTATAGCGCACAACGACAAAATGTTCAAAACGTAATGAAGCTTCGCTTTGGCATATAAAATTTGACAAAACAAAAGTTTCACAAACGTTTCACTTTTAGGTTTCATAAAAAAAAATGTCCATAATTTAACGAGTGCAATATTATTGGACATTGGATGTCAGAAACTAAAAAAACCCAAAAACGTATTTTTTCTACCAGAGCCAATGAATTGTATAATTTCAACGATTCAAAACACGGCAACAAATTCACAGAAGAACAGAACACAGCAGAAAATACACACAAAAACAGCTTATTACATCAGTCAAACACACGTGCTAAGGAGATAGTAGATCTACCTTTCGCTTTGCAATCGCGTTACGATATTAGCAAAAATATACGATCTAACGCGCAAGGTTACATTTCGAATTGCCCCATAGGAACTCATTTTTTCTGCTCAATCTGTCAAGGTGCGCAGGCGACGCACGCAGCATTGTGAATTAGCTTTTACTTCGTATAAATTCATTGTTCCTACTCATGCTGTCAAAAACTTGAGTGCTCGAACGACACATTGTGATACGGCCATAATGATCCAGTGCATACTCGGATAACAAAAGAAGCTTCGGAACTTATTCAAGGAGCCCACCATCCTGCAAATGCAATGGTATGGTGCTGAGTGAGCTGTCAAGGCTTCGGCAAAAGTTTTGCAAACCCATGTTTTAGAGAATGTCGTTAAGCCTCTAAGCCGAACAACATTCGCAAACAAGCACTGGACATCTGAACAAAATTCTGCGAAAAGCACTCAAGAGTGGCTGAAAAATGTACACGACTTAATATCATCGGATGATTGGTCAGCTGGTGGCCCGGACCTCAACCTCTTGAATTACAAATTGTGATGCGTTTCAATTTGAGGGAATCTGCTCTATTTATCACTGATTATTGAGGTCCCTATTGCGAGTGTCGATCAGCGATCGATGATCGACATTTATCGATCACCGATCGTCGATTGCAGATGTTGGTATTGTGGATGTCGATTGTGATCGGCAGTTGTCGATTGACGCTCGCTTGTTGTATATAACTAAATAGTTATGGACCTCCTATGCGTTCATGGAAAAAAATGTGTGAAAGTAAGAAAAAAAAGTCCTATTGGAATGATTTGGAGTATTGAGTTTCTTTGATGAAATAAATAAACGATAGTCAAACAACTGTCAAAAAACGAAGTATTCACAATATTCATGTTTTTATTCACAATATTGACGTAATTATTCACAATAGTCTACTTCTCCATCGATTGAGTTACACAATACCAAATCCGGAATCAATCGACGCGACGGGAAAAAATTCCATTTCTGGATATTTCTACCGATGTACATATACCATTTCAAGTAAAACCCCAAAAATACCTTCCAATTATGCCTAATTAAGGAAGGCAAAATTTAAATTCCAATCCAATTTCCTTTATGAATTTGACAAGTGGATTGATAAATTCGAAATGTTTTGATGAATTTTTTGAAACTCGACTTTTTCCAAGATTTGCAATTTCGCTGGGCTAATGCTACCTACGACGTGGTGAACTAGAGTTTTTATTTGATTCGCTACATTATCTGCAAGATTTTTCATTAATAGTCCTCCTGTGTTTGAGATGGTCTTTAAGTTTGCAGCTTTTCAACTCTTAGTTGTTTTTCGGGCCCCTGTGCTTCGTTATTTTTCCTTTCCAGGTTAAATTGAACGCATTTCTGTATTACGTTTATTTCTGTTCTGTAATATGCTGTTGCACGTTCGTAGGTTTTCAGAGATCCCCGTTTTTGATCAATGCGTATACCACTTTACCTACCGATTGCTGAGCTTACGCGACTTTTATAGGTTTTCGGAAAACAAAGGCCTATAATGCGAATATTCGGGTTTTTCAAGAACTATATCTACACTCTGAAAGTTTATTGCTATGACGTTATAGGTGGCAACACTGTCATTTTTTCACGTTTGTATTTTGTAATAGTCACTATTTAACCATGCAAGTTATACACTACTCAACAATATGTATGTCAAAATTGTTAAAATTGACTATGAAAATGCGTATTATGTTCGTCAAACTTTTTTCGAGCCACGAAAGATGTACATATATCCGGAATGACTGAGTGAGAAATTTACTGAATTTTTGAGAAATCCAAGGAAAGCGGATTACTAAAAGTGTGGTTGTAGACCCACACGGCTCTATTGCTGGTTCGCTCAAGGAGTTTATTTCTTTGCTATTACCTATAGGTATACTCGTATGATTCAACTGACGTAGGAACTGAAGATCACCCCAAGATTGTCGTACGTTTGTTTATCGGGCTCTGAATAATAGACGATAAATCGCACGACCTAGTATGTAGCGCTGACCTCTAACAGTTATGACAATGCCAGATTCGTTTTGGAAAAAGTACGAACCGATGATTCCGCTAGGCCAAAATCCATACCTTACTCGGATGTATTTGACATCAGTGTGTCTGATGTGGATTGGGTTCGTCCTAATTCCGATAATTTTGCATCCATTTGCCCAAAAATAAGCCGCTAAAATAATTTTCTAGCGATGTTTGAGTGAATTTCCAATTGCCTCAAAAAGTTGTAGAAAAGCCATAGCCTTTTGTGAGTTAAGAGAAACTGACTGCCTCGGGTTGGCTGATTATTAAACGAATCAGTTGATTGCAATTTGGCAACCAAACGTCAAACAGATTGTATCGATGATAAAAGTTATATAACCAGCGGAACGTTAGGCGAAACGGGCCTAATGAGTCTATTTTTTTAAAATAAAATTTGATAATTTAAACACATTGTCCATTTGCCTTATAATTTATTATAAATTTGAGATCTTCTTCTTCTTCTTCTTTTCCTTTTTCCGGCGTTGTTATGGTCAGAAGTGTAGGACCATAACCTTCCCACTTAACTGCATTCCTACTGGTCCGCTTGTGGGGTCCGCCGGTTTGACCTCAGAAAGTAGCGGCAGGCTTCCCGGTTTGGGATTACTTCATCGCTGAGGCCAATCAAATGCTGGTGTTTTTGCATTTGTTTGCACCAATTGTTTTTCGGCCTGCCTTTTTTTTTTTGACACGGGCCTGCTCCAGATTTTTTTGTTCTTACTCTTACAACACCCGTGATTTCCAGTCGTGTCAACCCACTGATTTGCATGTACACTTGTGGGGCAGTTTAAAGGTGGTCCCTAGGCTCACCTTGGTGTTTTCTAAATTGCCTAGATGTGATTTTTGTTTACCTTTGTTTAAGTCGCCTTTTACGACAAGCGAGAGGTATCGCTGCAGGGATATTCTTAACCCGTCCCTGCACGGAACTATTATAAATTTGAGATACTTATGTAACTTTAACAAAATGGCAAAAAGAAATAAATAAGTTTTGCCCAAATCTATTGAAATACTCTTTGTTTACAAATCGAGTATCCTTCTTGGGGGACAACTGGCTTAACAGTCCGCGTGAGACTAGAATCCAAACTTTTCAGCCCTTGGTTTTTATGCGATTAATTTTTCCTTTTTTCCTACATGAGGGGGCCTACTCTGTTCACTTTCGACTCTGAATGGCAAACTTTGAGAAGGTTTTTTTCTGTGTTGAGACGAAAAAACAATTTCGAGCACTTGGCTGTTGTCGGATTCGAAGTCCGTATCTTCGGCATCAGAAGCCAACACACTAACCACTAAGTCTCGGTGCTCCCTTGTTCTTAAGACTTGTTTTTGAAGGAACTGGGAAGACTGTAGCGTTCGAGTACCCATTGTAAAAGATCGGATCAGATTACATCAAACTAGTATTTTTACTTCGAATCTTTACGATTTTTATTTTTGAGGAACTGTTATTGAACCAAGAAACAATTATTTCGGTTTGATTATTATTTAAAATACAATAGATCAGTCATATCAATTTCAGAATTTCGAAGCTTGATCATCCATTAACGTGAGCTGCGTGAACTTTCATTATTATCACATTAAATAGATCTTCATGGCCTGGACTTACGAAAAAAACAGCGATTAGCAAGAAAAAGTAGAAAATATTAAATGGCTTGTGGATTTATTCGCGATTTAAGCTGCTCCACGTTCCGCTAATTGCAATCGCTAATTGCTAATTTATGCAGCGTCCACCGGAGCATTGTTTTCGTATAAAGCTCGACACTTTGAAATATCCGGGGATCTTAAACATAGTCTCTTAGAGCATCTATCTTCGGAGAACCGTGCAAAAACTAAAGAAAGACGTGCGTCAGTGAGGTTGCCGTGATGAAAGCGTCATTAAATATCATTTAAAAGGGCAAATGTTCCTTTGGAGGGATTTTTCTTTTCATATACTCGAATTGCTCACATTACACGATGTCCGAGTAATACGTGGTGGTGACCTGTAAATGTTAATATGCATTCCTGACCGTTTACATATTCAAGTTATATTGTCCATACAGATGAATGCTTGGACTCGTATGTATTTTTTTTTTTTGAAGTTCGTAATTAATTACATAGTACTCGTATGTATCTGTCGGGGCAGCGAAACATGATTACGGCAAATAGGCTAGTTGGCCGATTGGACGGTCGGTCGGTTGGTCGGGTTGGTTCCATGTACAAGATTTCCGCTCAACCAAATGCCACAACTACCGATCAGCTGCTGCAGCAATAAAAGTTTAACATGTGGAAAAACAAATTTAATTTGGAACGTATTGGGTTTACGAATGTTTTTCCATGCACAAATCCTCCGCTTTCAGTTTTCGTCCTTTTTTCGTTTTTGCTCTTTCATTCCTCTTCTTTTATTTTCATTTATTTTTTAGTGCTCTGCGGAAAAACCTCATTAATACAAAAGCACCTTATTATCCCACAGTGATTTTTTCCTCTGTGTGTCTCGGATTTTGAAAGTAGTGCTGCGGAGCTGGAGTGTGGCGACTGAGGCTGAGGTTGGGTCCTGCAACCCTTTGGGGAATTGCAGGCAGATCAGCGTTCGTTTGTTTTTTTATTTCATTTTTTTGTTCCTTTTGCTGACATTTTCAATGTGGAAATCAAACAAATCAGTTTAACCAACCGAAGATTGTAATGAACTGTCATCTGTGCTCGGAGTGCGGGCAAGAGATTTCGTACAGATTCCGTGTACTGTTGGGGGTTCAACGTGAAAATGGGCAGAAAATGAGGTTGAGGCCATGGTATAACCGCTGACTGGTAATGTTTCGGCCAAAAGTAATTCATGTTTTATGCATCCAACAGACGACTTGGCGGACAATCACTACCACTGGCATTTGTTGAACCTTAGAGGCTAGTCGTTCTTGTTGTTATTTCCTTTACTTTATTTCACCGGCTCTGGTTTGACCACTGCTAACGAGCTACACGCGCTATTCAGATATACGAGTAGTACATCTGTATCGTTATCAGGATTACGAGGTAAAGGGCTGCAAGGTCTGACTGGGAATTTGTAGATTTGAGGATCTGGGAGAAATTAACAACCGCTCATAAATGCAAATTAATTTAAAAACGCTTTTAATTTCTCCTCGGACATTATTTTTAATTCAATTTGTACTCAAGTGGTGGTAGTTGAGCTGGGTGAGATGGCCAGGTCGAATGATCTGGGTGATGTCCACCCAGAATAAAATAAAATAAAAATAAAAACTCATAGTTTGGTCAGGAATGTGCGCATAGAGTGCACCTGAGCTTGACGGACCGCTTTCATCCGTCGTCGCAGCGTCTCTCATGTGAACCGCTTGCGGTGCAGATGATGCTCGCGGCACGTGTTTCAGGCAGAAAAAAAACGCCACAAATTAGTTTTGTGTAAAATTGTTTTGTTATTTCTGCGTTGTTTGTACATCCATGCTGTGCGGTGGGCTTTTTGTTGTTTAACTGGCCACTTAATTATGCCGGTCGTTGGCAGCGGGGTAAATATTCATAATTTATTTTATAAGAGTTTTCCATGAATTTTTAAGTGGAAAATTATGAAAATGACTGTTTTCTGGATAATGTTTTTGTACAAAATTTAAGTACAATATGCACATGAGTTCGTGAAATTTATTAATAAAATCAATTTATCGCGATATTACCCGAGTACTATGTAGAAATACTTAAGAATATTGGATTTTTTGTAGCTCATAAAATTAAAAAAGTAAGCAAGGAAAATGAAATTAGTGTAATATTGCGTATAAAAAAGAGATGATACTCCTTCGTTCATTATGTATTACATTTACACTGAATAGCTGAGGTACGATTCAAGGGATTTCTGTTCATATTAATTATAATCAAGTGGTTTTAACTTTTTGCCTGGCAGTGCGATTGAAAGTGTACTCGGGACTTTTGAATTAAGCTTTATATGTGTAACACCCAAAAGGTGTATGCACTTTCCTCTCTAAATGAATACTGATAAAGTGGAATTTCATTGGTTTTAACTTACTGAATTGATTTTGTTTGGGACTTCCTTTGATTTCATTCCGAAAGGAATCATCAATACGAAGCTTCATCGAAGTTACCACGCCTCTGTTAAATGAAAAAGCATGTAATTGAGACATTTCTTTCACCTTGTTCCAATTAACATCCAAGTTAACGCTCCATTATTCGGAAGGTTTAACCAAAATTAAATCAACTTCTCATTTATGCGCAGGAGTTCACATATGCATGGGCGTAAATACAGGTCCTCGTATTTTGAGTATCACCGACAACCCAGCCCAACTGTTTATCAATTATGCATTCACTATACTGCCGGATACAAGTCGACTCAGGATTAAGGTAAAGAATTTATTATAACAGTTAGGGTTTCTGTGGTGGTGCTGTGCCACTCTTTAATGCTCACGTTTTGACATATGTATATATACCCTCATGCTTAACTTACTTTTGCTAATTAATAAGTTGTACTATAGCAGAATAAGTCCTATAATTTAGTTTGCAGCTATTAAAGCCAAACTCCACCCGTATGATACCACCAGTTTGCAAAGACACTAACGAAACACACCGGCGACGACCCTTGTCTCACCGCCATATGCTGCCGTGCTTGGTATACTCGTTCGTAGAAGCTAACAAGCGTGCAAGTTAAGAACCAATTTGAGAATTGTTAATTCTTTATGCAGAACACACGCATCCGTACTGTCTATCAGCCCACATCCATACGAACCTATGTATGTATCACAAGTATCAAATGCCTCTGTCATAGTGTGGTTCACATATCCTTAATAGGATTCAAAATTTTAATTAGACCGTTTGCTTGGCATTCTACCTGCTTCTGCTCTCGTTTTCCCAGAAGTATCTCTTGATTGGTGATTATTTATTCTCATGGATCTCGTAACAACGTGCTTAATTATCGAAAGGAAAAAGTTGTAGAATATACATGTACACATATACATAGTAATGTGCCCATGCTGTATGATGTCTCTAAAGAAGACACGAAAACTATGAGGTTTGATGGCCACAAAATGTTTAAGGAGCATTCTCGTGTTAATGTTACTATCGGTGGCGTTGGTTATAGCAAAGTGATTCTCCCAAGGCAACTTTTTCAGAACTGCAGCAGAATTTAATTAAAATCCTTTACCAATTGCGATTATAGCACACATCACTCCATCCACACATAGTACATTCAGCTTTACATAAATTGCATGCACGTACTTTACGGTTTCAATTTAAAAAAAATATTTTCAATTTGTTATGATTAAATCCTTTTTCCTTTTTGCATCTTTCCTGTCGTGTTTTTTTTTTGTTAGGTTTTGTTTTTATATTGATGGAGCGAAAAGAACGAAAAGCAGTGGGCAAGTATATGCAAAACCGATATAAGCGTTCCTACTTACGTAAAAATCCTTTTATGTGATGCAACAATTTAAATGTTAAAAATTTAATTTAAATCGATCGATCAATCTCCCACAGCCGCTCTGCTGAAAATTCCACACGAGCCGGCATAATTCGCCCTTAGGGTTCAGATTATAAGAGCGCAATGTACTCAACGCGTGCACATGTTTTGTGGCTGAGCGATGCCGCGCTGGCAGGCATTAATGGCAGCGGAAGTATCAGACTTGAGCTGTTAATGTAAATGGTATTGGGAATAATATAATAAAAATATACTCGTACATATATACGAGCCAATTCATCAAATAATAAGCAGGGTTATTTCCCTCACATGTTTCTGGAATAATTGATCTCTCTAGACTGGATGAAAGTATACTGCATTCCGAATCTTGATTTTTATTATTAATTAGCCTACTAATTTCAGAGGCTTTCGGATGAAATAACAAGTAGGATTAGCGTCGGAGAGAAACGATGCGCGTCCTTGTAAATGTAGTGCATGGACTCTTATCCCGATTACCGGCCAACCGCATGTCTTTTTTTTTGACTTTATCTACCCGGTTTTAGGTAGGTATAATAAATATTGCAATCGATATGCATGTGGCTTTAGGTCATGCTTGGTTGGGGTCTGGGGGCTCGCTCGGCGTTGATGTTAGTATCGGCTTTCTGTCGATTCTTTATTATTGATAGTGTTAATATGGAAACAAGTTATTTACATGTGGGATTACTCTGCGAAATTGTGGCCAGGACATGTGAAAATGTGATTTGTATAGTTCGTGTGACAAGTAAAGTTTCGAATATATGAGTACTATAAAGCGATAAGTCATTGATCAAAAAGGAGTCCATGATGAGGTTTATTTTTGTTCAGAGGATAAAAAATGAGAGCATAAAAAAAGAGAAAAACAAATGAATTGATAAACAAGTATCCATTCCTCATGTGACACAATTTAAGTTTCGACTCGAACAAATCCCTTAATATTTCTATCCTCACAGGACCAATCACATGCATATCTCTACTCAGGCGGCAATCAGTTGCACATCCATGCAACCGCCACACGGCATTTTTCCTACGCTTTCACTTCGCTGCCTCATTCCCTTTGCTTCTAAGCACTCTACTCAGACCCGACATTCAGCATCCAAACGCTAAAAATCAACAGCCATAACCTACAATCCAAGGCCCCATCCATGGAAAGTCATTATGTTCCGGGGGATCATAATCTCCACACACAACGTCGACGACACACACCCACGTAACACACATAATATAATGTTAAAACATAAAGGACGATGACTCAACTGTTGGTGATATAACAATGGAAATCGTTTCATTTATCCTGCAAACAATGGCAGCGGCAGCAGCACTGGTAGCAGCAAATGTATAAAATACAATATCAAATAATAAACTTGCACAGCACCGCAGAGAGCACTTGTGGATGTATGATATACATATATGCAGGTATGTATATATGCAAGTGGAGGACGATTGGAAGGCCGAGGAGAGATGCACTAAATGGAATGTGTGTGTCCGACCTCTCTCGTCGCTCGTTCCACTATCTCCCACAGCCCCCACACTGAACAATTGTCGCATACAGCCGAGTCGACTGAAGCCGAGCCAAGCATCGCAATGAAATAGGAGCCGTGTGCATTATTCTCCCGTTTTTAATGCAATGCTTTGTTTCAACTGCAAAAATATTACTATCATATCTAAGTGCTCCTTTGGCTCATGATGTGCACATACAAAAGAATACAACTCTCCACATCCACCGCCATACCGTCGGTTCCTCCTTGCATGTCGGGAGCATTCGGATGCGCTGCGCTATGTATCCGCCGTTTCAACCTGTTTTTTCGCATAATGAGGATCTTAAGGTGAATATGTATTGCGATATACATATCTCATACTACGATGGGATTGCAATCCAATCGCAAAGTAAAATAGGAATAAATAAAGTCAATTTTGTTCTAATTATTTGATCGAATATCAAATGCAGGTCTATTTGGATCAACTATTCGGTATGACAATTTGGATAGGATGTCTTTGGATCGTTTCAAAATTCGTAACTTATCAATTGCTGTTGCCACTTCGAAGAAAATGTCGTTTTTTCTGTACTCGGCTTGAAGGATTTTGGTGCTAAGATCGCGTAAATTCAGTTTTTCGATTAGCAGATGTCGCACATCTTCCACAGGATTTGTGCGAACAGGTAGATTTCCAGTCAGAAGTAGTGTTGTGCCAATGTCCTGTATATGAATAAGCTCGTCTAAAGCTTCAGTTAAACTCGTTAATTGCTCTTGTAGTGGTGTTATCCGTTCTCGAAGGAGAAGTACTTCGCCCACACTGGCATTCAGTCGTGCCCACACATCTCCGAGGGCATCCTGGTTGCAAGAACAGGATTGATCGATACTAGTTGATGGATTTTGAGCTGGTTTCTCATCGGTTTTTGAAATTGTCAGTTTAGATATCTCCGGACGGCTAGGTAAGGGCGATGAGGATGGAACTGGGACAAGTGCTGAAAAAAAAAACAAACATATAATCATTCTATGACGCTGATACGTATGAGTATGTAGATTATTATTACTAGGACGAGAAAGGATAAATAATTATCTAACACGATTGTGATTTATGTTGCAGAGCAATTAGGTGTGCATATACGACCATGCAGACTGCATACAGCTTATGGCGATTTCATTAGAGGGATAAATTAATGATTACACAACTAATTAGGAAACAATTTATTAATTTGAGTTGAGCCGGAATTTATTCGGAGAATTTGCTGCACTTACTGTCGGCGCGTCACTGCAATTAGCCTATTACAAATTCGAAGGATAATTGAGGTATTTCAGGAAATTCAACATACGCCCGGGCCTACCAATAAAATTTCAGTTACTTTGAATTGATTGATTCAATTAGTCTCATTCGAATCAACAACTAAAATATATGGTATATGTCGACTAATCGGTTTCTCTTTACTTCGAACGAGCGTAGTTCCAATTACATTTTCTCTTGATTCGACAGAAAAATTTCACTCAGTTTCACAAGTTCTTATTATTTGCACTTCTATCTACAAAACTCACCATGCACCACATAGCGCAAGTTGTTAAATCGCTTTCCAATGCCACTATACTGAAGAAATATCCAAAAATCGAGGGTATCACCCACCTTCAGTTCAACTGTCTTATTTTCATACACCCATTGTTCGTGTGTTCTTATAGTTATGTCTTGCGATAAATTGTCGTATTTTTTTGCCGACGACTCAACAGTTCCGTGAAATGAAAAAATCTCCAATCCGTCTATATGTGGTATGGACACTCTTAACCCCTTCGGGCTATATGCTTCCACTGTTATGGGAAAATAAAGCGCTCTAGTACTGAGTTGAAACCTTAAACTGTTTTGATTTGTTGCAGTTTGTACAAGCACAAATGTCAGTACAATCAATATGAAGCGCATGATGGAGACGATATTAAACTGCGACTATCTGTGTGTACACGCGTACGATGGTTGATTTAGAGGTTACTAAAGAGCGTGAGTGGCGCATATGTACGACTACAAGTCGCCTATATACTGTTTCTGAAAACACGCCAATGGTGTTTACAGTCGACTCAGGGCGAGTTTATGATTTTCTCTGACTGCTGCTTTTACTCTTATCAGTTTGGGAAAGGACACACAATCCCAAAGAGCATAATAGTACTTTTTTTTTTCCGAAAATGCGAATATGTTGTTCCAGCCTTATCGCAAAGTTTTATGCATTATTCATGATTTAACGTTCAGAACTATTGCGGTGAGTAGTGATTTCATTTTTGCCTCAGTTAACTGATAATGAACACTACTTTTAGACTAATCGAGTTATGTCAAATCTGATTGAAACACTACAGATGAATTGGAAAATAAACTTTCGTGATACAAACCTTTAAAAATATGCGAAAGATTCTCCGATTGCAGAGCTACACCTTTGTACTGTATACCCGTCCAATAGTTAATCACATCACCAGTTAGTAATTGAACATCCGGAAAGATCTTGGTAAGCGTTCTTCCTTCCCTGGATATCATTTGCCATGACAGAGTGCCCATCTCCTTTACTCTGATGGGTAAATTAGGTTTCCCATTAAAAGTGAAGAAATCTATTCCTTCGTCGAGCACTACTGTAACTCGTAATCCTTGCGGCACGAGTGCTTCAAAACTAATTAATAACTTTACACCTGCACTACGGAAATTTACTTGAGTTGGAGTAGACATGGTTGTAGGATTGGCCACCGTAGCACCACATAAATATACAATGAAAATCACAACAAATCCCTTGTGTGACAACATCGTTCGCGATTTCGAAACCGAACCGGATCAATAGCACTTGTTAACTGACAACTGCGGGATGCTAGACGATCAAGTATTTTCACTTTTAAAAGATTTTTTCGGCACGTTGTTGCCATTAATCATTATGTCAAACGTGGAACTATGGAAAACTTGAAAGATATTATAGAGTGAGAGCGAAAAATAAAACAGGACAAGTTTCCTTAGACCTTAATTTTTAAAAGTAGAAAAAAAGCAAAAGTAGAAAAAAAATGAAATTTTGAATGGTTTCATGACAGTGGATCGGATACTGCAGATCCAATACTCTTTTATCTCATTTTTATTTAAAATAAAATTTTGACATCTGGCAACACTATAACCACTAAGGCAAAAACTTGTTTTCTTGGTGAGATCAGATCACTTCAGAGCGAGAGAGATAGTGTACTTAGTGATAAGAACGTAGTTCTTGTGATTTGCGCAAACTTTTTTTTAATCGCTGCATCGTGGTATGGGGTTTTGGGGAATTCCAAAACGTAAATGCAGTTCCCGGTATTACGGTGAAGTACAATTTTTGATATTTCTCTCAATGAAGAGAGGGAAAATATCTCGCAAGTCGCAACATAGAGGAGAGAGGACAAGTTTCCTTAGACTTTATTTCTCTCTTATTGTTCTCTTTGATCGTTGTGTGATTTACTTTGGTAGCTGGTATTTCGTAATAGGAGGATGTGATAAGATTAATGAAGTCTCGATTTGAAGAGGGCATGGGGAATCCGTATTCCAAGCGCGTACACATACATATATGTACATATATAACATAGGTTTTGTGAATTCCCATTTTGATGGGAGAACACTTCGAGACGAAATAGGAAATAGCATTTGTTACTATCGTTTTTCGTTAATGATTATGGGCTAGTTGCTGTAGAATTTCGCGTATGTGTAGTTTCCAATTGAAATTAAATTAGTTTCTTATTAAATACAAATCTTGCGGTTCATCAGAAATTCACGCTTTTGGTTAATTTTTGATTTTATCTACATCATCAGTTATGTATGTTTTCAGCAACAGATTGCACGTGGGATCGCTACGCCATAAGAATTTCGATTCTTTTTTACAGTCGAAGTAACAATAAAAACAGCACTAATCAATTTAACACAAAAAAATTGTCTCCTTTTAAATATACGAGGGCGATCCGAAAAGTACTTAGCCTCACCGCCAGATGGCGCCAGTATCGCAAGAGCAACTTACTATCGTGTAGTACATTCTAGCTTGACTACCTCTCAAGCGCTTCATAACGCTTAAATAATCTTGTTTATTCAATGTTTGACGCACCGGAAGAAATTCCAAGTAAATGAGGCAGGCTTACACGGTCCTTGTTGAAGGCTCTGCACCACTTAAATGCCTTTGTATCCGATATTACAGAGTCCTCGTAGACTTTCTCCAACAATTTCAATGCCCTCGAATAAAAATTTCCGTTCAGAAAATTTCAAACAAGCTCTGCTCAATATTTGTTTCCCATAGTAGGAGTCGCCCTTAGGACTTGACGTTAACTAATGACTTTGACTACTGACAACAATGTAGTTAATAGATAGCGGCCAAACTCAGTGTCAAGATTTTTTTTTAATGTATTAGTCTCCGTTATTTGAATGTATTGTCCATCGCTAACTATAACATTTGCCTACCTGTGTAGAAAAATTGAGGCAATTCACGAATTGTTTCTTCGAAAGACTGCTGCTCAGCTGAACTATATCTCGTCGCTGATAGTTGGAAGGGGTGATGTCTGGAGAATACGGCAGATGGAGTAGTAATTTCAGTGTTTCTATGTTGATTTTCACGACTTGATCTCTTGTGGCCGAGCATGTCTTTGAGTTTTAATGTGTTGAAATGTAATGATTTCACCAAAATATAATATACTACGTCGAGCCGGTCTCACTAAACACATATCATAAATTTCGATCTACATCTCAGTACTTTTTCGAAAATGATGTTGGCGAGGCGGTCACAGTCAATGGCGAACGATGATAACCAATTTCTTATGGCCCAAATTAAGCCATATGGACCTAGATGACTTATGGTTTCAGCAGGATGGCGCTACGTGCCACGTGAATTTGCTACCGGGGTCATGCGATTTTACAGTTGATCACAGACCAGTGTGGGAGTAAGAAGTGTTTCGGGTAATTCAGTGTGAAAAACAAAATACTCAAAGAACAATAAGTAAGGATTTGCGCGTGTTACTCACGGAATCCAAACTAGCCCGGTGGTAAAGCGCCGGACTCGCAATCCGAAGGTCGGAAGTGGAGAATCTCAAGTCGACAGTAGCAATAACAACAGCCAAGGCTGTTGAAACAGAAGCAACAACAACAACCACAGCAGCAGAAACAGCATCATCAATAGCTGCAGCAACAACAACAGCCGCAGCAACAGAAGCACCAGCAACAAAAGTAGCAGCAACAACAACAACCGCAGCAGAAACAGCAGCAACAACAACATCCGCAGCAGCAGAACAACCTAAAAAGGAGAAGGTGCCCCATCTTTACCTAATCACGGCCCTGCGAGAGACCATCGATCTCTGTGAGTGTAAGTGCTATTGGTGTAGGTAATTTGCAATTTAAATGTTTAGGCCAAAAACGCTATGCTGTTCAGTGCAAGACACTGCAGCAGAATAAGCGAATTAAAAGCCTATTGAAAGAGTTAACGGCGGAGTTTTTCTCCTTCACACCTAGAGTCATATACAATGCATAATCATCGCGCTTGGTATGACTGCACCATATATGTATATAAAAACAACAAACCAAAAAACATCTCTGACACCTTCCTCTGCAACCGAAGCCAAGCCGGCTTGGTGATAAGCTTGCTCTCGCAGTGAGTAAACAAGATGCCAAGCCAAGCCATATGTTGCTAAGCACATGCTGAAAAATCGTAAACAACGCTGGGATAGTACAGTCTAGCTTGTAGTTTAAGCTTAGAATTAAGGCATTCTGTGTTTGAACGTTGGAAAATAAAGATCTCAGGAAAAATTATTTGGGTCTTTCTTTAGTAAGGTGTAAGAGCGAATTACTCTTGTAACTGGCGCAGTCGGTTAAAGCTACGCGTATCATATTCAATAACAAAAACAAAAAAAAGAACAAATTAATATATGTGTGATAAGTGATAACGACATTAAAATTCTAACTAGCTAAATAACCATAAACTAATACAACAAATTATTAATGATTAATGAAAGAAAAGATTCATAGATAGATAGAAGATAACTTAATAGTGCCAAAAAGTTAGAACTTCAAACAAAAGAAGCTATATTGCCCTTAGTATTCGATTCCATCCCACAACAGTTAATTGAAACCAAGATCTATGGACATCAGAATGCAATTGACGTCGTATTCGAAAAACCAGATATTAGCGAAATAGTCGAAAGACTTAAGTTACAAAATTTAAACAAGGAGGAAATGGAAGCGTTGATTAGTACTATTAAGAAGTACAAGAAAGTATTTTACATCGAAGGTGACACTCTTTCTTCTGTCATTAAATACACTCATAAAATTCCTACAAAAAACGATATCCCTATATTTTCAAAAGCATATAGGTATCCTGAGGCACTTGGAAATGAGGTTAATGAACAGATCTCAAGCATGCTCAAGTCAGGCATTATAACCGCTTCCACTAGCCCCTATAACGCCCCTATATGGGTCGTCAAAAAGAAAATTGACAACACAGGCCAGCAAAAATGGCGCATCGTAATAGATTATAGGAAGTTAAATGACATAACAATTGAAGAAAGGTTCCCTATTCCTATCATAGACGATATTTTGTCAAAGTTAGGAAATGCTCAGTATTTCTCAGTTCTCGACCTTGCAAAAGGATTCCACCAGATACCAATCTGCGAAAAAGATAGGCATAAAACCGCATTTTCAACGTCAACTGGCCACTACGAATTTAAACGTATGCCATTCGGCCTCAAAAATGCACCGGCATCCTTCCAAAAAATGATGTACGAGGTCCTAGCCGAATTTATAAACAAAATTTGCGTGGTATATATGGACGATATACTCATCTTTTCCACCTCCCTCCAAGAGCATATAGACTCGTTAAAAAAAATACTACACAGATTAAATGCATACAATCTGAAAGTTCAGATCGATAAGTGCAGTTTTTTGAGGCGCGAAACCGAGTATCTTGGCCATATAATTTCAAAGGATGGTATAAAACCCAATCCTAATAAAATCGATGTGATTAAAAAAATAGAACTACCCCGTACATCCAAGCAAATTAAATCCTTTCTGGGGGTCACAGGATTCTATAGGAAATTCATAAAGGACTATTCAAAAGTAGCTCTTCCAATGACGAAGTATCTCAAGAAAGGTACAAGACTGAACATAAATGACAGAGAGTATATTGAGTCTTTTAGGAAACTTAAAGATCTTATATGTACTTGTCCTGTCCTAGCGTATCCGGATTTTACAAAGACGTTTACTCTGACAACAGATGCAAGTAACGCAGCTTTAGGAGCAGTTCTCTCCCAAAATCACCATCCCATAGCTTTCTCCTCTAGGACCTTGAACATTCATGAGACAAATTATAGCACGATCGAAAAGGAACTCCTCTGTATAGTCTGGGCGACAAAATATTTCAGACCATACCTATTCGGACGCAAATTTAAAATTCACACTGACCACCGCCCCTTAGTATGGTTAAACTCGCTTAAGGAACCCAATAGCAAGTTACAGCGGTGGAAAATTAAACTCAATGAATTTGACTTTGAGATAGATTATATACAAGGCAAAGAAAATAAAGTTGCCGATTTCTTAAGTCGCCTTGATATCAATCACAACGATATTCAAGACGCAAGATCAGACGTAGCTACCATTCATAGCGGAATAGAAAACTTAAACGACCATATCTATATCACTGAGACGCCCTTAAACATATACAAACACCAGATAGTTTTAGAGAAAAGCAAGTCGAATTCATATACAAGCAAGCTTCTGTATCAAAAGAAAAGGAGATCAATTATTTCATTATCTGATTATTGTGAGGAGTTCGTGTTGGACATCTTGAAAGGTCTTCTACCAATCAAAGGAATTCTTGCAATCCACTGTAAAGATGACAACTTGTTTATTGAGTTTCAAAAAACTATAGTTAGATATTTTTCAAATTCCGGAACTATGAAAGTAATAAAATGCACAAAGTTACTTCCTGATATAACATGTAAGGAAAAGCTAATGACACTAATTGAGAAAGCACATCTAGATCGAAACCACAGAGGTATCGATGAAACTTATTTGGAAATAAAAGATAGGTACTATTTCCCAAATCTTAGGTTGGAGATCCACAAATACATAAATAACTGTATTACCTGTAACATGTGCAAATATGACCGACACCCCATAAAACCAGAATTTATGATTTCCGAGACTCCCAATAGCCCTAACGAAATCGTGCATATCGACATCTGGTATCTTAACAAAAATAATATGTTCCTCACCTGCATCGACAAATTCACAAAACACGCATCTATTTACACTCTTGCCGACAGGAACTCTCTAACAATTGTAGACATTCTAAAGCAAAGATTCTCAGCGCTAAGGAGGCCGCAAAAGATTGTTGCAGACAACGAATTTAATACAGCTTACATAAAAAACTTTTTAAACCAAGAGCAGATACTATATCATTTTACATCTCCTAATACCCACACTGGTAACTCAGTAATAGAGCGCTTTCATTCAACCTTAAATGAGCATATTAGGCTACTAAAACTTAATAAAAACAATAAAGACATCGATGACAAAGCCCTTGTTTTTAAAGCAGTTGAGATATATAATGACACTGTGCACTCAAACACAAAATACAAACCATTTGATCTCTTATATTCCAATCTTAGCTCCTCAGAATGGGAAAATCTGAAAAAATTAGGCCAGCAAGTCAAGGAAAAACAAATAAACAAACTTAACGCAAAACGGATAAGAACGCCAGACTTCAACGATAGGGAGTTGGTTAAAAACCTCGGGTTTCATAATATCAAACACTTACCTCGATATATAATTAAAGATGTGCAACAAAAAGGGAGAACATACTTTAAAGACCAAAAAGGATTGAAACGGGACAGACAAATAATAAAACGAAGATATAAGTATCAAGGATCAATAAAAGATATCAGGTTCGACCGAAAATTAACAGGCAGAGACTACTCGAAAAAAAAGGAAAAATAATCAAAAAAAAAGAGTTCTAACTAACTATAACCTTCGAAACCAACCTACGTTTGCTTTTCCTATTCATCATTCTCTTTCAATAAGAATCTTTAACTTTTTGCCCTTATCTAAATAAATAAAAAATTATAAGATTTTTTTTCTTCTTGTAAATAAAATAATAAAGTAAGATATTGAAATATGTATATCAACCTCATTATAGTAATAGAATAGAATAATACTATAGAATTATAAGCATAGAAACTAGAGCTAAGTCAATAAATATGTTAAGGAAAATACCTTTAATTTCATACAATTATCAAATTTCTGTATATCACAATTTTCTTTCCCATAAAAATAAGTATCACAGAATATATAGATAGTGTTAAACATTTACGTTTATTTAATTTTGTCAATTCTCATAAAACCACATTTATAGCGATAAGACGAAAACCAAAAACTACGAATATATGTAAACATACTATTCATATTAAGATATTAGAAACTAACCAACTTTTTCCCAAATAATAACAATACGAATATGACTCACAATCAGAGGCACAATGTTCCTACAACATACATAAATTGCAGAGGCCGAGGTAGCCGTCATCATCCCCTTGATGAATACCTTCAAAGTATTCCCAAGTCTTTGGTGGGAGGAGTCATATACAATGCATAATCATCGCGCTTGGTATGACTGCACCATATATGTATATAAAAACAACAAACCAAAAAACATCTCTGACACCTTCCTCTGCAACCGAAGCCAAGCCGGCTTGGTGATAAGCTTGCTCTCGCAGTGAGTAAACAAGATGCCAAGCCAAGCCATATGTTGCTAAGCACATGCTGAAAAATCGTAAACAACGCTGGGATAGTACAGTCTAGCTTGTAGTTTAAGCTTAGAATTAAGGCATTCTGTGTTTGAACGTTGGAAAATAAAGATCTCAGGAAAAATTATTTGGGTCTTTCTTTAGTAAGGTGTAAGAGCGAATTACTCTTGTAACTCTAGGGCCGAGAAGTTGCAGATAATGCTCCTCAAAGGCGTGGAGTCGATTACAGACCCCGGCGAAATGCTGTCAGAGTTCAAAGAGTTGGAGAGTGACGACCTCAAATTCGTGAGTGTTGTGCCATCCTGCACGGTGAGCTCCGAAGGGAGAAGCGATTAATACCCTTCTTCTTGGTGCAGCTCACACCCAACAGCAAGCTGGAGAGGCTAAGGACTATCACCACCTTAGCATGCCAGACTGTCACATGGGAAAAATTAAAAAGGAGCGAAAACATTTAACAATGCATGGGCACGCCGCGTCGAACCGCAAAATGCAGCCTCGATGCGTTAAGTGCGCAAAGAACCACAAAAACGAGGAATGCGACCTTGGAAAAGATAAGGTGGCGGACAGAGAGCAGCTCTAGTGTGTCTTGTGTAGGAACCGAGGACACCCTGCAAACTATCGGGGATGTCCTGAGTTCCAGGACATCAAGAAAAAAACCTGGTCCGTAAGCAGAAGGTCGAGATGAAGCGTCTCTCGGGTCGCTTCCAAACACCAGCTGTCACCCCCAAGTTGACCTACGCCCAAATGGCGGCAGGCAGGCCCCAATGCCTCTCTCTAAGGCACTGGAGGCCGAGTTTGATGTCTGTTCGCAATCCAAGGGCAGATTGGGCAGTTCCAACAACAGATCCTTGAACAGGCGACCCGAGTAGATAGTATCTGCTCGCTTCTGCCGGGTCTAGCATACGGTCGTAATGGGTACGCTTGTAGAGGGGCCCTTGAAGATCCTGTCGGTGAATGCAAATTCACTGACAAGTATCGAGCGACGAGCCGTACTTTTTAACATGACAAGTATCGAGCGACGAGCCGTACTTTTTAACATGTTGCAGGACGAAAACCCCGATGTACTCTTGGCTAGCAAAACAAAGGTAAACCAGAAGCACAAAATCCGGTACAGTTCTTATAGAATAAATTGAAGCGACCGACCCAACGCTACTCAAGGCAGGTGAGTTACGATCTTCATTAAAAATAATTTTAAAGATAAACTCATATATAGCGGTGAAGTATGGAGGCTCCAGTTGCTAGAGGCTTGTATCATGTGCTTTCCTCTCCGAAATGGATAGAAAATGTACATTATATCAGTCTATGCACCTGAAGCACCTCGACCCAACGTTTCCAGCGCAGAGCTCGAGATATTTTTTCGATCTCTGCTCTTAAACTCGGTAGAAAACTTGTATATTCTGGCCGGCGATTTAAATGCCAAATATAGTGATTGGGGAAATAACATTCCCAATACTAGGGGGAGAATACTAAGTCATTGCTGGGTTCTATTCAACATGGAATATAGAGTCAAGATGCTCTCAAGGAATGGTCCGTCGTATCCTAGGAGCGGCTCCTATTGGATATCATGCTGACAGACTCTCGATTGAGACTGGTAGACACCAACGAATGGTTTATTAACTGTCTACGGACCATTGTATACGACAGTGACCATTGCGGACTATGTGCCGTGATCACAATACCTGATGAGTCGATTACAGTAGGGCGCGTTGGTCTCGCTTTGCCAATTTCCTGACGAGAGCGCTTACTTCGAGCGCCTGCTTTCAACCGTCCAATAGGAACCTGTTAAACTACGAGATTGACAGGTACCTCAAACAAATGGACGTTATAATTAAGCAGACGATGGACAGTAACATACAATAAAATGCCAACGACATAACGATACCACAAATGGGTTCCGAAACGCTAAAATCGACGCACTGCACAGACAAAAAAGTAGAATTTTGACAAGACTCAAACTCTTGAACAGGCGGAAGCGAAAGTCAGGACACATTAAAAATCTCCAACAGTTGATCAAAGAGATCTACAGAATGTCTGTAAGTTTTCATTGGAACAACAGAATTCGTGCTGTACAATCCAACAGTGCGAGTATGTTCCCACAAATAAATAAAATATTTCGGAGAAACAATCAGAATGACATTCAGGATCCAAAGCTTCTAAACGTCAGAAAGTGAACGTTCTCTACGAACAGTTAGCACCGATCTAGAGAGTGCTATCCTGGATGACGCATTCTTTGTGATCGAAGATCCTCAGGAGAAAGTGGCGATAGTAGGGGCTGTCTTTCAGGAAGTGTACAAGATGAATGATAGATAGATAGATAGATATTTATTCCGTAACAATATATTTACAATGATTTTAGTTATCGCACAGTATTTTATTACAGATATTTGATATATTTAATATCTTACTTCTGAAAAACAAAACTTTATTTTTAATCTATATACAACTTGTATATGCAAATATCTTTGAAGGAAAATACGAAAAAAACCGTCAATATAAGAAAGAAAAAAAAAAACAAAAAAAGGAAAACACAGAATGAAAATTTATATATACATACATATATACACATATATTAATACAAATATAGTACATGCATATATGTATACATATGTACATATGCAAGTTAATTTTTTTTCTTTTTTTAGTTTTATTAATATGCAATAAATAAATAAATAAATATTAATATAAATAAATAAATAAATAAAATAATTAAATAAATAAATAAATAAAAATTAAATAAATAAATAAAAAAATAAATAAATAAAAAAAAAAACAACAAAGAATAAAAGAAAATAAATAAATACATCAGTAAATAAATATATAAATGATAATAAATAAATAGATAAATAAAAATTAATAGATAAATAAATCAAAATAAATAAATAAATAAACAAATATTATAAATAAATAAACTAATACATAAATAAAAATAAATAATATATATATATATATATAATAAACTCTATACATTTGAAAATAGGTCATTGACTAGAGGATTATCAGCAAAACCGCTGGAATTTATAAACTTATTCGTCAGTTTCAATAGTTTTGTAGAAACCTGGTCAACACCCGCTCTTTTGTGGAGTTTTAAAGTGGAATAAT
This sequence comes from Merodon equestris, assembly GCA_958301585.1. Lineage (NCBI taxonomy): Eukaryota > Metazoa > Arthropoda > Insecta > Diptera > Syrphidae > Merodon > Merodon equestris. The sequence goes on along the minus strand of OY284416.1, from coordinate 1,603,194 downwards.
CTCGTGGTAGGTCCAACATCATAACGGATTTTTTCTTCTTCAATGACTCGAAGATCATCTGAAGATCTTCGACGAAATTAAAAATGTATTAGCCCCCTCACTGGCGATGGCATTTTTTCCATGTAATCTTCACTGAACCTGGTAAACCAAGATTCTCTTTTCGCCAATGACCGATATCATTTCGAAGATACTATAGAAGTGATGAAGCAGGGCTCTGCTCTCCAGGTCGTGGTTTGAGCGAATGCTATCATTCACCTTATAACCTCCCGGAAGACAGCTCCCACTATCGCCACCCTCTCTTGGGTTTCTCGAATACGAGAAATCATCATCCAAGACGGCACTCTCCGAATCAATGCTGAGTGTACATACATATGTAAAAGACGTTGATTGTTTGACGTTCTCGAAAGCTTCAGATCCTGAATGTCATTCTGATTGTTTCTTCGAAATATTTGATTTATTTGAGGGAACATACACGCGCTGTTAGAATTTGCAGCACGAATTCTGTTGTTCCAATACAAAATTACAAATATTCTGTAATTTTCCTTGATTAACTGTTGGATATTTTTAATCAGTGACTTCAATGTCCTGACCTCCGCGTTTTGTCTGTTGGTAAACCGCCTGTACAAGATTTTAAGTCTGGACAGAAGTCTACTTTTCTGTTTGTGCAGCGCGTCGATTATTGCGTTTCGGTACATGTTCGTGGTATCGTCATGTTTTTGGCGTGGTATCGTCTGCTTAATTTTATCATTCATTTGTTTGAGGTACCTATCGATCTCGCCGTTTGACAGGTTCCTATTGGATGGTCGGGAGGAACCACTCGAAGTGAGCGATTTTGTCAGATTACTGGCAAAGTGTGGCCAACGCGCCCTACTATTATCGTAGAAGCGCTTTTGGACATAATCTGCCATCTCCGCGAATTCGTCCGGTACTGTGATCAAAGCACTTAGTCTGCAATGGTCACTGTCGTATACACCATTCATTCGTGTCAGCCAGTTTCAGTCGAGAGTCAAGCAGAATGAGATCCAGATAGGAGCCACTCCTAGGATACTCGATACGCACGAGTTACTCAACTCTATGCTCCACAGAACCCACCAATGACTTAGTAGGGGCGCATCCCAGCAATGACTTAGTAGGCTCCCACTAGTGTTAGGAATGTTATTTTACCAATTTTTCCAAGTTTAAGTGCAGAGATCGAAAAGGTGTCTCCATTTTTTCTGCAATGAAAATATTGGGCTGAGGTGCTTCAGATACATAGGCTCTATAATGTACATTCTCTTTCCATTTCGGGGAGTCAAATACTACATTTTTTTTAACCGGTTTTGTTTTTATATTTTCGTAGACATACTAACCCTAGATGAAAATGCTTAAAACTAGCTTAAATAACAACTAACATAAAATACTTTACTGGCCCTATACCGAAGGTATATAGCAAATTGAACTACTTAAGACTATGCCTTTCGGCCTTACGATTAACTTGTAATAATTAATATAATTAAAATAAATAAACAGCTTAGGCCAAGAAAAGTGATATTTTAAAAAAAAACTTTATGTACATCAGATCATTTTCAAATACTACACATGTTTAAGTTTAAATGTGCTCCTACGATTTTTAATACTTTCAATTATTTTCACAGTAGCATAAATATTTTCGCACAACATATACTACTATATAAAATAGCACATGTAACCTAAGAGGGTACTAGCTTCAGCCTAACCCTAAATTTATATATAAGATGAAAAAAAAAAGAAAAAGTAAATCGTCAATCTCTTTCGGATAGCCCTTTCGGATAGTTAACGCGAGCAAATCTCAGAAGTTACTTTTATTTATTTTCCAACGAGATCATGGTGCTATTTCCGTTGCTATTTCCATTTAAGAAACGTATACCTTATACCCTGGTTTTATTACCACTTCTTTATTTAGAATTCAGCGGCGAAAGATTTTCAATCCAATCCAATTTTCCACAAAGTGCATATTTTATCCTTTTTTATATATTTCTTATCCCCGAGCTTCTTCGCATGATTCCATCAATTACATATTCGTTTCCCGAAATTTACACCTAACGATCGAGGGTTTTGGCAAACTCTTGAATGAAATTCAAGAACCGTCCTCGTCGTTCCATCCAATATGATAAGTAAAACGTAAATTCTATTCGACAGGGTAATTGATCGAAAAAGGTTCTACGAGCGTATCCCTTTTTTTTTTATTTTGGGTGTCATTGACTGTGGTTCCTTCGTCTTCGAATGGTTGGTGTTGGAAGTGTAGCAGGTTATATGTACAGATATGTAGGTACTCATATGCGGGAGCTCCTGCTCGTACATTCCATGCGGTTGTATCTCAATAACATCTCGTATAATTTATTCAGGATGAATTTTCACATCAATTATGCAGGGTTATAGTCTCACCTCATTTATTAGAACACCTGTAAGAGTGCTTCTCGGCACATTCAGCCGCCGAGCGACCAACCCACCAACCCAACCGCTATCGCCGCCATCATTGACTTTGCCAGCAACACCATCGACTGCCTTATTCGACCGCCCACATATCACTTTCACAAGTTTTCCAAGCTTACTTACCGAGTCGCTCGCTTTTTGTTTCTCCATTTTAGGGGATATTAAATGAGGATCAATAATACGAATGGAAAATTAAATTTTTTCTTGCTACCTGTAAACTGTGCCACTCGGAGATATTGTAGAAAGCGAGAAATGCCATTGCTGGCAGAAGCGTGTTCGAGTGAGCACGAGTATGGTATGTGTACGAGTATGCGACCGACGGGCGGTTTGCTGGTGCCGGATGAAAGGGCAGCAGGAATATGGATACGGATATCCTTGGCTAGAGGACTGAGAAATGTAAATTTCATTTTAACTCGATAAGAGTCTATAGGTGTCTTGCAAATGGGATATTTATTCGATAATATTAGTGGAAGGTACTGGAAGGCACTGTGAAAGACAGTATGAGGCTGGTGGTTGTTGGTTGGTGCTTGGTGAATGGAAACCCCACGGTTTTCGCCTAAGTCCGTATTCCGAAGGATTTGCATAATTTGTTATGATACCACTTCATAGACGTTGAGGCGATTAGCGTTGCTGGTTGAGACGGTGGAGGGTTAGATTCCTTTTTATTTAGTTGATGATGAAGCTACGACGCTAACACGATGTATAATTTTGAATTACTTGCCGGAGACCTTCATTGATAACAGGATATGTCGCTCAGGAAAAGATACTTTTACAAAAATAATGGAGTTACATGGTGCGCCATGGGGCATCGTCTTGATGAGAATTTTTCGTGGGACGTCTAACACAAAATTTCATAACAAGGCGTTACCATACACTATACTACAAATCTACATACATAGATACGTACTGGATCACTTTTATAGCTCCACTCAAATATATAAATTTTATACCAATTGGTATAGTGGAAATGAAATTTTCCGAAAAACCGCAAAGCGCTTGATTGAGAAGCAAAATGCAAAACGATAAAAACAAAAGGAAGCACTTCAGTGTGTGCCAGCTCAACAATTTTCCCTCAGCCTCTAGCGTTCCGTTTGACTTAACGTCAATTTAATTTGTGCTCAGATCAAAATTCCATCCTCATTTTTTTATTTTTTTCATCCGTGAAGTTCCCCTTCCATGCGAAGTATACCCAGTTGCAAATCACCTTCATATGGATGTGTATCTCCTTTTTAGTGACTGGTTCCAGTCTTTTTCTCTTTTTATTTTTTCATCGAGCACGATATATCCCAATATGTGCTCTTATAGTTCTAGGTACTGTTGACCTATTCCAGAGGGTTACTGTGCATTCGAAAAGTGATTGTCCAGCAATACCAAATAAGGGATGAAAAAGCAACAGACTTGTTGTTTCTGACGTGTGTGTGTGGGCTAGAATTTTTCCGCGTATTTTTTTTTATTTTGGTTTTTGTGGGCAATAAAGCGTTTGATTAAAATTTCCACACTTTTTCTTCGTGTCCATTCTATTGACGTAGTTCTGGCTTTTTAATTAATTAAAAAAAGGGGTAAAATAAACAGAGGCGGGAGCATGATGGTCACGATTATTTCATTACCGTCTAACAACCACGGTTGAATTTTCCAACTTGTTTCGATGGCTACTAATCGATTCAAATTGATGGGGAAAAAAATCAAATATACATATACATATGTATGTACATAGTTACAAAATTAAAATATAAAATAACTTTCGATCAGTTTTAACGAGTTGGTGTCAATGCTTTGCAACAGGTAGGGATGTAGTAAATGGACGTGAAAATAACATTTTCGCTTGGCTTTGATATTACTTTTTATTAATTCTCTATATCCGTCAGATTATCCTGCGAGTGAAAAAGGAAGAAGCAATAGAAACGAATAAAAGGGAGCATGCCTGTTCTTCGCCAGAAGAGGCATAAGTTAGACAACAGTAAAGGAATATTGCATGACGGTTAAGGTACACCTAGTCTCGGTTCAATATAGAGATGGTATCCCTTATTACTTTCCTTACGCCGCCGTCGTAGTCAACCGGCACATTGAAAATTTTAATGTAAACCTTTATTGCAGAGCAAAGTTTTCCAATAACAATTGTGAAATGTTGGGGAAAAAAGCGGAAAAGTTTCGAAGTTTGTTTGAGGAAAAAGAATTTCCGGATGCCCAGAAACTGGCAGAGGCTTCTATACACTGTCAGGCTATTTATTTTATTTTATTTTTATTAATTCGTCGAATATTTTTCTTTTTAAGACTCGCAGAGTGAATTGTATGCCTCGGTTCTCATGGACATGTTCGCATAGCAAAATTTCAGAAAATCACGTTCGCGTTGGGGCAATGCCCACGGCGAAGATGGACATCATTGAAACCAGGGGTTTACTGATTATTATTGTACCGGTCATTCCTACTGAAAAGCTTTGTGCTATTTCTTATTACTTAAATTATTATTTCCGCCGTAGCCGATATGAGAACTTCCTCTATTAATAATTTGATATTAGTATAATTGGCGTAGCCAACATGAAACTATGTATTATTGGAGTTATTGTTCCGACGTTGAGAATACAAGAGTCCCAACTCACATAAGACATCTCTTCATTGTTTGAATATTGAATTCATCAAACGATACTCCACACTGTTGAATAGAAGAACCAAAGATGTAATGGAGGAAATAAAGATGAAAAATAATAATAGTAAGTCGAAAGGGCGAGGTGCGGGGTGAGTACGAACATTCTTGTCGGCTTCATTGTTTTACTTTGTGTTTTTATATGGCTTTTCTATCCTTTTTGCGGTGATTCCGGTGTCGCACTTAACAGGAGTGGTTCATTTCGGGTATGTCACTCGTTCTAGTATACGAGCACTGGGACTAAACTCACAGCTATGTTGTAGGTGTGGAATCGGCTGGGGGAGAAGTAGGGCAAAGTTTTCACATCGCATGCCATTGTTTTAAAATTTTATTAAAAAGTTTAATGTTTTGCGGCTTCAACCAAGTTTCATTCAAGTTTAGCGGCAGCGTTGGTGATACCAGAGCGGTAGTAGAGGCACAGAGAACAGAGCAGCAACAGCCTCAATCATAATGAAATGAGTTCCTGGTGACATTTGAGGAGCCTTCCCCTCTGCTGAAACTTTTTACGAGAGTTTTCAATGAGATTTTTATTATTTACAATTTGTTGGAAGACAATTTAATGGGTTCCTATGAATTTTTCTCAGTTATCTGGGTTTCATCGCCAACATCAGCACCATGCTACTTCTGCTTCTACTCGGGGGCATGTTGGGAGATGCCCAAGCGGTTTAGCTAATTCAAATTTTCGGTGTAAGTTTGCCTGGTACCCCTCCATCCATTGCGCGTGTCATGCTGTTTGGTGGTTTGCTCCTTGCTCTTTATCATGGGGTCACATTTTAAATTTTATCTAATTTCAGGATCAACAATTTAATTATCGGCTACGTTATAGGACGGGTTTAGAATTATTATATGTGTAAATAAAGCTTTCATAGGCACGACCATCAAATAACTGTTTAAAACCAAAAAACTGTTCGCTAATTTATTGTCCAACACATTGTGTGTGCTGGAAAAGGGCGAATGCATTGGTCTGTTTAAATTCCTTAAAGCAATTTTTCATTTCTAAACATACAATCGTAGATTCATATTTCGTAACAATCAAAATATTTTACAAGGTTGTGGTTGAACAAAAATTCTCTTCATTGCAAATATCAGGTGTAATCGATTTTTTATTGTAAGAGCCGTTTCTAATGACATTTATTCCTTTCATCAGACTATTCCATAATCTATTATTTATTATTTTATTATTTATTTATTTATTTAAATTCCTTATATAAATTCCGTAATAATTCACAATTTGGAATAACATAACAATTGACATAAAAGCTATGAAATATAAGAAAATTCAAATGGCATTCTTTATTTTTTATACATAAGTAATAAAAATAGAGTCGAGTGCCACATAATCCGACATTCTAAGCATTAGGATTATATAAACCAAGAAACTAGATTTACCGACATTGACATTTGGTACTAAATTCGAGAAAAAAACAAAACGGACCATCATGACCGCCATCATCCTAGCATTAAAATCATAGTCGTCATCACTATAATTGGCATGATCTTCAATATCATGAGTATCATTCAGTATCATCAGCATTTTCTTTAGAATCAGTATGATCATCGTCGTTATCATCATCATCTTCATCATGATCATCATCATCACCGCCGTCATCGCTCTCATCATTATTGATATTATCATCAACATAACTTCTACGGTTGCCTTGTTTGGCGGCCGGCACTGTGCTGATCTAACTATATTGTAAACTCCTACGCAGAGTTCAAAGAATAGCGTGCATCGCGATAACAGGGGCACTGCGAGCAGCCCCCAATGCTGTCTGTGAGATCGATGAACAACAGAGACATCGTCATCTACACAGATAGCCAAGTTGAAATAAAAGCACTCGAATCACCAATATTAAAATCAAAATTGGTCAGGCACTGCCGCACGTCACTAAATGAGATATCGAGCAGATGCGTTGTAGAGGAGTTATATCTGTATAACGATCATCACCATTATCATCGTCATCACCATCATCAACATCATCATCATCATCATCATCATCATCATCATCATCATCATCATCATCATCATCATCATCAACATCATCATCATCATCATCATCATCATCATCATCATCATCATCATCATCATCATCATCATCATCATCATCATCATCTTTATCATCATTATCATCATAGTTGTTATCGTCATCATCTTGACTTGACACGATGATTAAAAACTTATTATCTGCATCGACAGTTTTGTCATTAGATATAGCGAAAAACAAAATTAAAAGATCGACAAGAGCTTTACGCCCACAAGGCTACGCCATAGAAGCACAACCGTCTCATTTCACAAAATAAATAGAGTCCATTTGACTTTGAATTCGTGGAAGAGAATCAGGCACGATGAAATTCTGAACAGGGCACAGCAAGAGATAGAGTGTACCCGGTTTGCTCAAAGCATTTATGAAAAAGGTCAACCTATTCAGAATTAAATATTGATGCCATAGCCGTTGGCTAATCAGGGAGTTCCCTTCGACGGCATATAAAATACTATATATAGGTATACACAAAGCCAGGTACACACATAAAGTCATTGGGAAGCAAAATGAAAAGAAAAAACGAAAAAAGGGAAAAATCCATCCCATATTTTCTCAGCCTTAGGGATAATGGACAGATATTGAATAAAGCCAAAAAGGGTATTCGTATTCCATATATTCACGTTCTCCTCCCACCCTTTGCAAATAGCTATTACCGCTACAACTAACCACCAGACGCCAAGCAGCACCCAGCTCTTCAAATGGGACCAAATAATTCGTCTTATTCTATTCCGGCTGAACGGACACAGAGTTAGTATGTTCGACGGTCGGTGTGAAGGGGTGACGGCGAATGGGGATAATAATGTGATGGTGCTGCTTTTCGGGAGGGGCATGGGAAGCTCTTTACCGTGTTGCTAGATGTAGGAAGGGTAGGAAAGTAAAAGAGCGTTCTCTCCGGTGTTGCCCTCGAAAATTGCACAAAATGATATTTGGAAAAGCTTTTTCGATTATTTATTAACGAGAAGGTGTGCACCCTTACCTCAGCGCCAAACGTTGATGTTTTCAAAATTTAATTTAGGAGAGACGTTGAAGGACCAATTCCTCTGAGAATATGTCATTAGGTAGGCGACCAGCGACCTCTATGAATATTTGATGGTTATACGTAGCATGCGGCTCACTCGTTCCTATGGCGCACAACTGCTTAGTCCAGTGAATGTGACCAATAAATTTTATTTCTCAATTATTCATGACATGTTACTGGTGGGTAGGTAGCAGATACTAGTGCCCTCATAATGAAGAGCTCCTTGATCGTTAGCGACAAGTGAACCATGCGTCATCCAGACACGAATATGAACACGGACCATATGAGTACGAGTACTTATGTTACACTCGCCCACGCATGGGAATGGTGTCAGTCGCTTCCAGGACACGCAATTTATTGGAAAACTTTTCGAGTCGTACACAAACTATCATAAATTCCACTCATTAATCAAAATTTTAATTCATATGCGATAAAAGTCCTTTGGTGTAGTCTGGAATCTCGGTGTACGAGTATAGTACAATATATCGTACGTTATTATGCTGCTTCGTTGCTGTTTGCTGGGTTGTTCGGTGCTCGGATCTACTGTGTTGTACCGGGCTGTCGCTTTTATTGTGCTACGTCCCCTGTATTTCAATGTTTTGCGTCGGGGTGTAACTGTCGCCTGAAGAAACTTTTGAGATTCGAGACAAGTTGAGAGGAAAATCTTTAGAATGTGCATTCAATCGCGGAACGATAAAGGCGAAAACAAAAACAGGAAGTTGGAAAGTGCTAGAAGGCGATTGGTGGTGGTACGAAACATCGGGAAACTGTTTGAGATGAGATGAAACGAGAGCTCAATGAAGTAAGCCAGGGACGAAGGAATCGAAAGAAGTATTGCAGAATGGGGGGCTCGAGACGAAAATACTATTCGAAAATCGTTAAACTAACTGAAAGTATCGCGTTTGTTGTTCTGTTCTGCATGATTGTTTCTCCACAACAAGATAAATAAATTTGTTTGCGTAGATGGGTATGGAGGTAGTCCACGACGACGACAGCGGCAAACCTCTGAGATTATTTGTTTCAATAAACTGTAGAATGAGTCTAAACTTAGAAACTTTATTTCATTCTTTTTGTCTTATTCCAAATTTGGGTAAATTTGTTTTATAGGTTCTAAATTGGTCAGATTAAGACTTCGAAAAGAAAAAACAAATGGTTGTTCAATCATCAATTATTAAAACTGCTTGAAGGCTTTTAGCATAAAAGCAAGCTACTGTAGCAGGGAAGAATATGTATAAAAATGTTTGATACCTACATCTAAGCTATCTACAGTAGGCAACAAGGCAATGCCAGAATTTTCGATATACATACATACATATGTATGTACATTCAAGTTGTCGAGAAACCTGCAGAATTAATAGAAAAACTTTATTACATCCGAAATTTGAGTGAAACTAATATTTCTAGGACTTCCTTTTGAGTTAGAAAAGTTAACCTTTCCCAGCATACACACGAGTAGAAATCTTTTTGATGGCCTTGGTACAAGTAATGGTTAAGAGACGGCAAAGTGGCGGCAGGAGCAAGTGCAATGGACGCAAAAAGCAACAGTCACTTCTCTGTATTCCAAAGTTTGTCCAAGCTATTCGGCTTATGCCAATACAGTTATTTTAATTTACTTTCACAGCAAACGCCTTGATGAAGTGCCTGTGTGTACGACATTATGTACTCGTTGTGATTCATAGTGAGAACATGGACTTGGGATTAGGGCCTACCAATAATGTTCTTTTACAATATATAATATGACTTAGTTTATGGTCAGGTATACATTGAGTTTGAGTGAGTAATCTGGTGCATGACTTTGAAAGGAATACTATTCATATAGGAGTATTACCCCAAACTATCATGAGTTCAAAGCAAATAAGAAATAATCCCTCGTAGGAGGGTAGATGCTTCATTTCGTAGGTATCATATGCATGATCAAATAAGAAACAAGCAGATTTGATTTTACGTGTTCTAAATAAGCTCTAAAAAGTTCTCCTCAGAAAATTATACAGTATATGTATGTATGTTCACCGACGCTTGGAATCGTTATAAAAAGTTCATCTTTCCGAAACCACGTAAAGCCCAACGTCAACTGCACTACGAAAATGCAGATCACGCTGTCATGTGTATATGTGCGAAAAAAAAAACAGCAAACAATCTCTAATCCGCCCATCCTTTGGTGGTTGGTTTCTTTAATATGAATAATGGTTACGTTTTGTGGACTTGTGGCTTATGGATATGTGTCGCCAAATAGCCAATATACATACATATGTACATACACATGTTCCCCAACAGATTTCAAATCCGAATACCCATAGATAGTTTTTTCGGCCCATGCTGACGTCTTTTGTTTTTTTTTTTATTATTTGATTTCTGGTTTCTACTGTTTTTATACTTCGACGCAAGCCCTTTTAAAATCCGAGCTTGTTTGCGTTCGTGTACAATTTTTTTTTGTTTCCAAGTCCGTCTATGTATGTCACTTTGCATTAGAGGTTTTGCTCTTTTACAACGAATACGGCTGGGAGATTAAAAACGCGCAGATGAACTTTTGCATCACAGCAAAACTGCCAAAAATGTCCTTGTTCCGCAAATCCGTTGGACGCCGTAAATTTAGTGGACGCAGGCACACAAGCAAATTTCTAGTGCATAAAAGTTCACGGGTAATAAATTTGACGAAGCATCAGAGTATCACAGTAGACGCTCCAGCGTGTATATACGAATAGACTCGTTTATATATATCAAACACTGCGCACTGGACCCAAGAGTTGTTCTGTGTGGCACCTCTATTCGCAGATGGTGGATACATGTTCACTCACCCAGAGTAGAGCAAACAGGTCTCCAATAAATTACTTATGCGCCGACTTTTAATTAACGTACATTACATTAATGGAAGACTTCGTACCTCGGAGGGGTTCTCTAAGCGTGTGGGCTGCGCGAGGGTGTACAAACATCTTACAATGGAAATTAATGGAATGAAATTATCATACTTCGAAAGGATCGTATCGCCCACCCATTCGAGCCACCCAGAGTACCATCATAATAAGATAATGGAGTACATTTCTTCTAATTAACCAATTAGGAGAAATTTCCATAATTACGCGAGAAAAATAAAGTTTTCCTGTGGGGGTTTGTTGGTCGATCGTCAAGTACAGGCAAACACGTCTCTGATCTCTGATGGAGGAGAAATGCTGCTGTCGTTAGTATGCTGCTATGTGTATGTAGTACGACATGGCCAGAGAGTCAAAGTCGAAAATCTTTATGATATCTCACTTGCAGCAGCATGACATTCATATTAATGTTCTTGCCATTTATTGTACATCCCTACAGAGTCTGGCGCTTATGACTAACATATCCGAACCTACATACACCCATCCATATATCCAGCGAAATACGCAATAGTCACCGCAGGCTGCCAACCAACCAGCCCCAAATCCCACGCTAATTTCCACGGTAAACAGAAAATTCAATGTTCGAGATAAGGATGTGTGCACAACGCATATTTTGCAGATAAAAGGAGAGTTTCGGGGATTTTAATTAGTTTTCTTGCATGAATATTAATTATATTATAAAGGATACGCGAATATGTTTAATTATCATATTAATTGTGCTTGTTGCCGGCAACATGGTAAGCTCAAACTTTATAGAAAAGCGTCTCATTTCCTTCGCGGTAGTGATGGCGAATGAATACTCGGGAAACTGATGTACCGAGCTAATGAGTGTTTGTTTGTGTGAACGAAAGAATCCGTTTAATTAGCTTCCACAAGGAAGAAAAGCAACGCAAAAACGAGGACAAAAAAAATTATAAATGTATGGTATATAACGTATAATCCTTCTGAATACTGATACTTTGCCAAGCTGTTTATGATGCAAGCCAGCGGATTATATGCGGATAAATTATATATTATGACGGGCTTCGCAAATGGGTGTGAATACATTATGATATAAGCATCTTACAGATGCGAGTATGCCACCGAAAAGTATATTACTTGTTTGTGTATTAAGGGATTAATAAGGTCGCATCGTTTTCTTTGATGGCACTTTTAATTGAAGACTAATCCCTTTGTAATTAACGCGATGAGCACTCATCCGTCAATGGCAAGAAATACGGGTACAGCTAGGGTTCTTGTGTCCTGGATTTTATAGCAAATATCATACCCGTATTATTATACCGTATATATTAATACATTGTGACCTTGCCAATATACGTTTAGGATAGCACATAAGATAGCAAACAAGATCTACACACAATCCATTAATCATTTCCATAATTGCAATCGACCTGGTGCATAACTCTAAAGAGGCCAGATCATACTCAATGAAAGGTTATCCAAATTTCTAAAAGCAAAGCTACTTTTCCTTAAGTTCTTGCTAAGTAGTAAGTACTATGTTTGGTTGAATCCATTCATGATGCGAATGCACTTTTTACGGATTATTGTGAGAAAACTTTGGCTCCCCGCAAAATATAATCCGTGGTACCCCCTTAACAGTTGCGAAATTTTCTTATGCATGTGGTCTATGAGAGGATACGACTTCTACAGCCTGTGTGACGGCGATGATAGTGCAAATACCGCTGCAAGGCCGAACGCATCAAACACACGGGGTGAAGGTGTCCAGATGCCTAAAGTCTAATAAAACTGCTGGTGCAGACGAAATGCCTATTATTGTAAAGGGTAAGCCAACAGATGGTGTGGAAATGGGCTGTCAATTGGTGTCATTCATTGAATTTAATATGGTCGACATTTTGACAGATGTCAAGTGGGATCTCTGGTTAGTTTAGTTATGGAGTTGCTTCTCACGCAAATTAGGGATTTGTAAAAAAATTATATTTGTTAAAATTAGTGAATAGAAGGATTTTTTAGGAACTTGTTTGGCACCGAGTCAAACTCCATATCAACATGCTTGGACATCATGTAAACGCCAAAAATTAACCGCTGAGAGCAAAAGACATCGAAATCAGAGGCATCTTATGGTGAATTTTAAAGATTGATATTCGCCTAATAAATCCAAATTACACAACAACTGAAGCCTTTAGACCTTCTACGACATCGCCAATTTTTTAAATAGGTAGATGTCGGATAGTCAATAAAATTTCTCGTCAAATTTAATCTTTTCCGATGAATTTGAATTTTTTGAATTGATGGATACGTATTGAATGAGTTTTCGCTAATTTCCTAATAGATGGCGTTATACGAACTATGTTTATGTAGATTACGATGGCAAGCCATCTACAAGGAAGTATTGTAATCATGCTTGAACTTCAGTGTAAATCAGTTCGTTGAAGTTTGAATTGAACTTTTTGTTGAATAGTTCCAAACATTTCTAGCTTCGTGGCCAAAAAATGAGGCATTTGTTCATGAAGGCTATTCGCCAGAGGCTACCTGATTTTGCAAAATCATTACAAGTACGAGGTTTATTCAAATACTGTTCGCGAGCTCAGTATTCGAAGTTTAATTTTTTTGTTTTTCACAAAAAAATTATGAGGTACAAGTACTTAACAGAAGGCCGAGAATAGGTTAATGACGGTTTCTGTCACGGACACTCCGGCACGTCAACAACGGATGAAAGTTGAAGCAGTGAGGAAAATTGTTATGAAAAATAGTCGAATCACTATAAGAAAAGTTAGTGAGAATGTTGGAATATTTTGGACATGAACGCGTCAGCGAAGTTTGTTCCAATTGCTAAATTTTGACCAAAAGAACCGCCCAAGAGCTGTTTAATGACGTGAATGATTTTGTCTCTTTTGTCGAGGATTGGCAAAATCACTAGCGCATGTGTATCATATCTAAGGTAGTTCTCTTTGAAGGAGATACAAAGTCACCTTATATTTTGAACAAACCTTCGAAACAACAGTTTCAAAAGGTTTTTGTGATTTTTTAAGGCTTTAGTTTTTATCTGTCAAAAGTGTATACAAATTTTATTTGAGTTCATAAGTTTATGCTTGTAATCACGACTACATTTTAAGTCTGAGAAGTCAAATTTTGAGTCACTTTTTCGAGCATATTGACTGGTATCTCTCACATACAAGTTAACACACCAATATTCACTGCATTACCCATTACGAAATTATGTACATATTATGCAATGCAAATATGTTTATTACCCATGACCCGGTCAACCGTGCTCCCATTAAAAGTGCAAGCTCCTTTTGTTCCCATTATTACGCACACACGTTACAACACTGACCCAACACCTTTTCCATTTCCACCAACCTCATTTCCGATAAATAATGTGTAAAACTAATATAGGTTAAGTAAGCGAATTGTATGTATAAAAAGATTGGAAATAAAAGTTTGGTTGTTCAGTTGTGATCAACCGCCTGCCGAACGATTGTCTTTTTTTAACGTGTCGTATACACGAACACGTAACTGGCGCCCGAGCAATTAAATCGGTTAAAAGTCCGTCGAAAGTTAAATCGGTTAAAAACCCGAGCAATTAAATCGTCCGTCAAAAATTAAATCGGTTAAAAGTCCGTTAATAGTTAAATCGGTTAAAAAACCGAATAGTTCAATCGGCTAAATTCCGAACACTCAAAAACGGTTAAAACCCGAAAAACCCGAACGGTTAAAACCCGAACAAAGCAAACGCATAACTGGATAAAAGTGTAAAACAGCTGGCTAAACCCAGAAAGTACCAATCCAGCAGTCAAAATTGTAATACCATTCAGTGCAAACAAGTGCAAACCAAACTGTGCAAAAGTGCAAACAGCAAGACCTTAACATTGTGCTAGGCGAAGGATCGACAAAGACCAACTGGACCAACCAATCATTCAACTGTGGCGCAATCCGTGCCTGAGTAGGCGAATCAACCCGCGAAAAAGGACCACACGGACCTCCCGAAGAATGCTTTTATTTCTATTGTAAGCAAAATTCATTTTCTATTGTACTATATATTTAAAACAAAAAACAAGCGAATTTGTGAAACAACCCTTTTTGTAAACTTACTAACCTTATTATTATTGTAATCCCTAAAACCCCAACACTTCCTTAAACGATGGAGCAAATACAAGAAGCCCTTAGACAACTCACTGGTGCACTTAATTCACAAATCGAACAAGTAAAACTTCTCAATAATAGAATTCAAGAAATTGAGAGGAGAGTTAGCCCCCCCTCATCAGACCCACAAACACTCGTAACTCCCAGAACTGAACAAGATCTCGCGGAGATCAGGAAATTACCTGACTGCGTTAGAGATCTACAAGTATTCGATGGCAATCCTGCACAATATGTCTCATGGATCCACAATGTCGAGTCCATTTTAAAGGACTACGATATTGTAAAACACAAACCTATCTATAGAGCTATTGTCCAGCACATTCGCCAAAAAATAAGAGGCCCGGCTGACGCCGCTCTTATTTCCTACAACCTTTTTGATGATGACTGGAGTGCAATAAAAAAATGTTTGTCCTTGCACTATGCGGACAAACGCGATATTCGCACATTAGAATACGAACTAAATTCCATGTCCCAGTTAAAACTAACTGTCGATGAGTTCTACGCAAAGGTCAATCATCAACTATCCTTGCTTATTAATAAGATAAAGACTGAGGACTATTCTCAGGAAACTGTAGATGCCTTGACAGAAAACTACAGAAATAGAGCCTTAGACATCTTCATTAGAGGTCTTAACGGAGACCTTTCCAAAATGTTAATAATACAAAAGCCCCTAAGCCTTCCTGAAGCCTATACATCCTGTCTAGAGTTTCAAAATTTGAATTTTAGAAACGTTTCTATCCACCGAAGGGATGTACAAAATACAATAACTGCTCCAATAAATCAAATGTTTCCTCCAAGGAATTATTCTAAGAGAATAATGCCACACAGACAAATGTCAGCCTACGAAAGAAATCAAATTTACAATCTTCCCCATAGTCCACCCCCCAGACCGACAAACGCAAAACCTCCTCAACCAATGGAAGTTGACCCATCAATGCAAACTCGCCTTATCAATTATATGAATAGACCTGCAGATAGAAATGAAAATCGAAGATCTAATGACTCCAGAAATTTACCGCGGAAACAACAACGTCTCTTCGCGACCAATGTCATAGACACCGTCGAGGAAAATTCAGAAGAGCTAAACGAAAAATACTTCGAGTCTTACCAAAATCAAGACTACGAAGAAAACTTTGAAGAAACTTCTGATGAACTAAATTTTATGATGGAAGCCTCTCTAGCGTACCATACCTAGAGTATAGTACTCGAGATGGCAATACTCTAAAATTCCTAATCGATACAGGAGCCAACAAAAATTTCGTTTCCAACCGAATAATTCACAGTAGTAAACCTGTCAATTCTCCATTTAAAGTTCAATCTGCAGCAGGACAGATAGAAATTACTCAAAAAATTTCCGGCCCATTTTTCAAAAGCATAGGCAATAACACTATTTTTGACTTTTTTGTCCTACCAGGACTACACTCATTTGACGGTATCATAGGCGACGATACGCTTAAGAAACTCGAAGCTGTCATCGATAGAAAAAATAATGTTCTCCATATCAGCCCCAACATTAAAATTAAACTCAAAGAAAAAGAATCTAAACAGGTAAACAATATACAAATCAATTCTGACCTAGATGACGAGATAAGGTATATTCTTGCTAAACACAAAGTATTATTTGGACCTATTTCTGATAGTGGACTCATTGACACCACCGTCCGCGCGGAAATTAGGACAACGTCATCCGAACCCATTTATACGAAATCGTATCCATATCCTGCAAATCTTAGAGGAGAAGTCGAAAAACAAATAGAAAAAATGCTTGCAGATGGAATAATAAGGCCATCCAGAAGTCCATACAATTCACCGCTGTGGATTGTGCCAAAAAAGCCGAACGCAGCAGGTGAAAAGCAATACAGATTGGTAATCGATTTTAAACGACTAAATGCGATCACGGTCCCCGACGCTTACCCTATACCGGACATAACGAACACATTAGCAAGCCTAGGAGAAAGTAAATACTTCTCAACGCTTGATCTGACATCCGGCTTTCATCAAATAAAAATGAAAGAAAGCGACATCCCTAAAACAGCGTTTTCAACGGCCAATGGTAAATTCGAATTCACTCGATTACCATTTGGATTGAAAAACGCGCCAGCGATCTTCCAACGAATGATCAATGATGTATTAAGACCCATAATAGGCAAAACATGCTATGTTTACATTGACGATATTATCGTCTTTGGCAAAACTAAGCAAGAACATATTCGAAACCTTGATGAGGTCTTTTCGTTTCTAGAACGTGCAAATCTCCGCGTAAATATGGAAAAGTCTAAGTTTTTACAAACTGAGGTAGATTTTCTAGGATACGTCATAACACAAGAAGGTATTCGGACGGACCCAAAAAAAATTGCCGCAATACAAAAAATTCCACCACCACGTAATCTTAAAGATCTGAAAAGCTTTTTAGGCCTTGCTTCTTATTACAGGAAATTCATTAAAGACTTCGCGAAGATTGCAAAACCACTAACAAATTTGACCAGAGGTCATTTAGCGCAAATAAAAGCTAACCAGTCGAAAAAAACCGAAATCCATCTAGATGAGAAAGCCTTAAAAGCATTTCAAGATATCAAGGAAATGCTTATATCTTCGGATATACTAATTTTCCCCGATTTCAAACAACCATTCATTCTGACGGCAGATGCTTGGAATGTCGCGATTGGAGCTGTCTTGTCTCAGGGGGATATCGGAAAAGATAAACCTGTCACATTCATATCAAGATCCCTAACCAAAACGGAAGAGAGCTACTCAACTATTGAAAAAGAAATGCTGGCAATAGTTTGGTCCTTAGACAAACTTAGAACATACCTATACGGTGCCAAGTGTATTAAGATCCTTACCGACCACCAGCCTCTCACTTTCGCGTTGAGCAATCGGAACAACAACGCTAAGCTCAAAAGGTGGAAAGCGAAAATCGAAGAATTTAATTATACCTTAATTTACAAGCCAGGCAAAACAAATCTGGTTGCTGACGCCCTTTCTCGACTACCGGTCGAACTTAATGTTCTAACATCATCATCAGGAACACAACATAGTGCCAATGAGGACAGCAGCGATCTTATTCCACATTGTGAAGCCCCTCTGAACGTTTTTAAGAACCAGCTAGTCTTCTCCGAAGGAAAAGAAATGAATTGCTACGAAGAACCTCATCCGAAATACCACAGATATTACATCAGGTTACCCAACTTTGACATTAACAACTTAACAGCAATACTAAAAGAGAAACTCAACCCCAACATCCTTAACGGCATTAAAATACCCGAAAAATATATTCCAATTTTACAAGAAATTTACAAAACAACCTTTAGTCGATACAAGATAAGAATAACCCAAAGATTAGTTACCGACATTGCTAACGATGCAAGTAAATTCGAAATAGTCCAGAAGGAACATCGAAGAGCACATCGAAATTTTAAGGAAAATAAGGACCAAATATTAGAAAAGTATTATTTTCCTCAAATGACAAAACTGGTAAAAAAATTGCAAATTCATGTGAAGTTTGTTGTACCAACAAATATGACCGCCACCCACAGAAGCCTGAACTCCAGCCCACACCCATACCCTCCTATCCGACCGAAATCTTGCATATTGATATAATTGAAATCCAAAAAGAAAAATTCATCACTTGTATAGACAAGTTTTCCAAATTTACAAAGTTTTTTCGTATAAAAAATAAATCAGTACCACATATTCGAGACAAAATAATAAAAATACTTCATTATTTTTCGGTACCTAAGATGCTAGTAATGGATAATGAAAGCAGCTTTATAAGTCCTATTATTTTAAATTACATCGAAGGTCTCGGAGTAACAGTCTATCTAGCACCACCACAAAAAAGTGAAGTGAATGGAGCCATCGAAAGAGTTCACTCCACCATTATCGAAATTATAAGATGCCTTCGCCAGGAATACCCGGATTTCAAAATTAAGGAAATAGTCAATATAGCTGTTGACAGGTACAATAATACCATCCATTCGGTAACCAAACGAAAACCTACTGATATTTTCTTTGGGAGAACTCAAAGAATAAATTATCAAAACCTAACGGAATTTAAAGATATTGTGAATACTGATTTAAAATATGAAATCATGCGTAATCAAAGAAACCAACTAAGGAGGCATAATCAACGTAGGGTCGCACCAAGAATTTATAATCCCGGTGACACAATCTACAAGCGTGACAAACAGATCAAAAGCAAAGAAAAACCCATTTTTCGCAAGGAAACCATTGGTTTAGACAACAATGTTACAATAACCACTACTAACGGAAGGCGAATCCACAAATCACATCTCAAAAACAACTCTTCTTAATTTCAGGATCGAAATCTGCTCATGGGCAGAGGCAACAGTCGACATCTACCAGTACAACAGCCCCCTGATCACAATAAAGCAAGGAACAGGCCAAATAATTAACGGTAACTTCAAGATAATACATTTAATTAATCTCACCGACTATCAACAAGCAATAGACAACGTAAAATTGGACATACACCGCAATGTTTCAAAAACAAGTGCTTATTTACCCCAGCTAGAGCTTCAACTTCTTAAAATAGAAAACTTAATGGATCAACTCCAAGGAAAACAACAAAATAGGACCAAACGAGCAATAAACTGGATAGGATCAGCTTGGAAGTGGCTAGCGGGAAATCCGGACGCGATGGATTGGGATGCCATTGTAGCAAAAAACAATGAATTAGTCAAAAATAATAACAAACAATATGAACTTAACCAACATTTCAGTAAACTAAGTAATACCTTAATTGATAAATACAATAGAATCATTGAAGAAGTAGATACACACCACACAGAGAAACTCGAGCAGATAATTTTTAACAAGTTAGGTCTACTAAAAGATGAGATTGCGGAAATTGTTCTAGCGGGACAGCTTGCCAAAAAGGGTATTGTAAACTCAAATTTACTAAATAAAGCGGACATAGCCAATATACTCTCAAAAACAGAGACCTTGCCATTCAAAAACAAGTTGCAGGCAATCGAATACTCTGAACCCATGATGTTAATTAAAGATCCAATTTTATTGTATGTGATTTGTATACCCCAAACAGATACAACGACTTTTAACAATATAATGATCCGATCAACCATACAAAATAATAAGAGAATACACCTGAATTTTTTTAATCTATTCACCTCACAATCTGTTAAATATGGTATTAAAGGCGATTGCATGGAAATCCAAGATACGACATTCTGTCATAGAAATCAACTACAAAAACTTCCATCCAATGACTGTGCCCTTAAACTCCTTAATAGCGAAGAAGCAATTTGCAGTTATGAATATCACAGTAAGCCTATAATAGAACTTCTGAACGAAGGTACATTATTCGTCACCAATTTCCTTGGCAACATAACCTATGCCAGAACTAATAAAAGCCTCAATGGCACATTTATCATAAATTTCCATAACGACTCAATAGAAATAGATAATGTTAAGTACACGAACTGGGAAAGCAAAAGTTACCATATTTTACCAGCCCTAATGCAAGGCAACCTGACCGAAGGAGACATAACCCCAGATCTTCAGTACCTCCACAAGCTCCACCTAGATAATGTACAAAAACTATCCGACCTTTCCTCTAATACTGAACTCTCCATCGGTTCAGATATAACTATTCTTGTAATAAGCTTCACCTTTAATTTAGTCTTACTTTTCTGTCTAAGACGGGAAAAGAAAAAGATGGCTGTCGAAACTGCTACCCAAATCCCTTCCTTTGAACCAATAAAAATAAACCTCTAATCTGCGGGACGCAGATGCTTAAGAAGGGGGGAGTTAACACACCAATATTCACTGCATTACCCATTACGAAATTATGTACATATTATGCAATGCAAATATGTTTATTACCCATGACCCGGTCAACCGTGCTCCCATTAAAAGTGCAAGCTCCTTTTGTTCCCATTATTACGCACACACGTTACAACACTGACCCAACACCTTTTCCATTTCCACCAACCTCATTTCCGATAAATAATGTGTAAAACTAATATAGGTTAAGTAAGCGAATTGTATGTATAAAAAGATTGGAAATAAAAGTTTGGTTGTTCAGTTGTGATCAACCGCCTGCCGAACGATTGTCTTTTTTTAACGTGTCGTATCCACGAACACGTAACTTACATGTAGGATTTCCAAGCAAAACGCACTGCACTTCTTTACTTATTTATTTATTTTACTTCAATATAAAATTCGATATAAACTTCAATATAAACTCCTTGGCGTTTGATGACGTCCGCTCTCCTTGCTGATCACTTCAAGAGTGAGTGCCTGCATGCAGTGCTGAGAATAACCAGGCTAATCGTATGACTCCGGGACCGTTGGGTTTTCCCATAAATCGTTCGGTCGACGATCGTTCGATGTCTTTTGTTTTATTGTTTGTCTCGTCTGCTTGTTACCCTCGCTGTTCGTCGTTGTGTGTATTGTAATGTGTTCTTCGTATATGTTGTCGTTGGTTCGGCGTCCTATGTACTGGCTCCTACATTCGGCCATCCTGCGCTTCATTCGACCCGAATGATAGATTCCACCTCTTCATGTTTTCCGATACCGTGTTGGTTACATTTGGGCCCACCGTATTCCCTACCTTCTCTACTTCGTACCTCCCGTGATTCAGCTTCTTGACGATCTTGTATAGCCCCAAGAACTTAGGTCTCAGCTTCATCACAGTACCGTATTGTGTTCGCTTGATGGCTACTAACTCGTTTAGGTTGTATTTCTGCTCGGGGATTCTTGCCTTGTTGAAGGTTCTCCTGTTCTCTTGTTGGATCCTCAGAATATTTTCACGGGCTTCTCCTCATACTTCCTCTCTCTCGACGTCCAGTTCTTCCGCAATCGCTTCTTATAGCAGCTCTCGAAGTTTCAGAGGATCGTTAACGCGCATCTCAAAGCCTGTGAGAATTCTAAAGGGTGTGTGCCGTGTACTTCTGGGGAGGGTGTTATTCAGAACTTGTTGTACAGTCTCGACATGCTTGTACCAATGGTGAGGGTTACCCAAACACGCTTTTGTTAACATGGAGATCCGGTTCACCTTCCCAACTTGCCCGTTCCCGCGTGGGACTCCAGTTGCGATGACTAGATGTTGTATGGCTTCTTCTACTCCCTGAACGCGCTCGAAGTAAAAGCTGTACCCCTGTCCATAATGATCCTTTTGGGGTTCCCGAAGACGCTGCTCTGCTTCCTTAGTCTCTCCACAACTTCACCGGTTCCCGTACTCTTAGTCGGATAGAGCCAGACAAACTTAGAGAACCCATCTACGACCACCGGCAGATAATTGTACTTCTTGTGCGTCTGCTCCATCGGGCCCACATGGTCGACGTGATAGGTGCCTAAAGGTTTATCTTCCTAATCGATCGGCGCAAGCAACCCCTCCTTCTTTCCTGCCTTAGCTTCGGATACAATGCATTGGACACAACCTCTTACCGCTCCTCCCACCTTCTTGGCCAATTCCGGAATATAGAATGTTTTCTCGATCCCATCTTGAGTTCTCTTGGCTGAGAAGTGTCCCTGTCGATGTGCTATGTTGATTACTTTTAGTTCCATTGACGTGGGTACCACCATCAACTCCTTCATACGCTTCCTTTTCTAGGACCTTCCTTACCGCCCGAATCCAACCGTCTCTGAGCTGTGCTTCTTTTATCCTATGGTTTATGGAATCTTCTATCAGGATGCAATATACCCTGCCCAGCGCATCCACATGCTGCATCTTCGAACCGGAACGATGTTCGATTTCGTATTGGAACTCTTGAAGGAACATGGCCCATCTGGATACTCTTGGCGGAACATCCCTCTTCCTTATGGTCATGGCAAACGCGTTGCAGTCCGTAACGATCTCGAACTTAATCCCCAACACATACACTCTCCACTTCTTCAGGGCTTCGATTACGGCGAGTATCTCCAGTTCATATGAGTAATACTTCTCCTCTGATGCGGGTGTTTTCCGGTTCATGTATTGGATGGGATGTAATAGCTGGTCCTCACGGTCTCTTTGTAACAATTTAGCACCGTAGCCAAACTTGCTTGCATCTGTGTGAATCTTGGTGACTGCTTTAGGCTCGTACAACTTAAGGACCGGCGCTTTGGTTAGTGCTGCCTTCAGTTGGCTAAAGGAAGTCATCTGGTCAACTCCCCACACAAAACTTGCTTCTTTCCGGAGTAGGTTAAAGGTTTGGCAATGACGGCAAACCCCTCCACGAATCTTCTAAAATATGACGTCAATCCGAGAAAACGTTGTAGCGATTTCTTGTCGACTGGCGGCGAGTACTCTTTCACGGCTCTCGTCTTCTCCTCCGATGGCTGGATCGTGTTGTTCTCGATGACGTATCCAAGAAATTCGATTCTTCTTCTCAGGAACTTACACTTACGCCAATTTAAACGTAATCCATATTTAGCAGCAACTTCTAGTACCTTCTCCAGCTTTTCGATGCCCTCGGCCTCGTCTTTCGATGGTATGATTAAGTCGTCCATGTACGCTTCCACTACGCCTGCCTGGATTAATGTCTGATAGATGGCATTGATGTACCTTGCCAACACCGCCGGAGAATTCGATATTCCAAATGGTACATATAGGAATTCGAACTGCTGGTCTTGTGTCACGAACGCAGTGTACTTACGGGAATCCGGATCCATGGGGACATGGAAAAACCCGTTCTTCAGATCCAGCGTTGTGAACACTTTATTTCCCTGCAACCGCTCGACAACTT
This sequence comes from Merodon equestris, assembly GCA_958301585.1. Lineage (NCBI taxonomy): Eukaryota > Metazoa > Arthropoda > Insecta > Diptera > Syrphidae > Merodon > Merodon equestris. Next base: position 1,579,360 of record OY284416.1, on the reverse strand, counting down.
CGTCGATCAGCACCATCGAGAAATTATCCCTTGCGATTTTCTCGTTGATCTTCCTGTAATCGCAGCACAGTCTTTTTGTCCCATCCTTCTTTGCTACCAGAACAATTGGCGACGCGTACTCGGAACAACTTTGTTGAATGATCTTTTCTGCTAGCCATTGTCCTACCTGCTCTCGTACAAGAACTTGATCGGCGTGGGACATTCGCCTTGGGCCTTGGAAGACTGGAACATCATCCTTCAAAATCAACTTCATCGTAACTGGCGATGGCTCCTCACTGGTCGGTCTGTATCCCTCTACGATGCGTAGCAGCTTCTCTCGAGTTTTGGTTTCCAAATGGTTCAGCTCCAGATTCGGCTCCGTCCCAAACGTCCTTCTCCCGCAGACAAACACACCATCGCAAACTCCTCAGCTAACTCGAGTAAGTAAACATAGTGATCACATGATCTTGCATTAAATGATTTCTATCTTCATCCCATCCCGCTCGACCTCTGCTTCGAACTTCCCCAGTGTTGTCACCCTATTCTGCCCGATTCCAAACAGGTTTCGCTTTACTCGTGCAAGCTCCACGTAATCCATTGTCACCAACATATCATGTCTAAGGAGACAAATGTCACTGTCCGTGTCCACCAGTGCTATCAGCGTATGACCCTTCACCGTGATGTCCTTGAAGAGTCTATTGGAACCCACTGCCAACATCACTCTAGCCGCCCCTATCGGACTTGCACTGTCACCTGTTGTTGCAGTGTGTACGTTGCCTTCCTCTGCTCTTCCCCTCTGCTGCGTAGCTTGAACTCCCACCTTGCAGTCGAATGATCGGTGTCCCTGTTGACCACATTTGAAGCACTTCCACGTTCTCATCTGACACTCTCTCACTAGATGTGTTGTTTCCCCGCATTTAAAACATCTCCTCTCTTTCCTCTCCTCTTTTAGTCCGATGTATGAACTCGATGGTTTACCGCTTAATGATGTTGACTGCTGTCCACCGGATGACGTTCGGTCCAGCGATCTAGCCTGGTACAGCATTGACTTATTTTGACGGGAATCCGGGATATCCTCGATGAAATATTCGATCAGACTCTCTTGATCGAGCGCGATTGGTTTCGCGATTTCCATCAGCGAGTATAAGTACTCCTGCCACGACTCAGTAGGCTTCTTGCGGCGTGCCTTTAGCGACGAATGAATTTCAGCCGATGACGTCCGACTCGAGAACTCCTTCTGAAGCTCGCATGTTAGGGTTTTCCAATCTTTTACCCCGGACAAAATCCTAATATAAAGCTTGGCAGCTCCCTTGATCAGTTGTTTCCCGTAGATAAATTTCTGCAATTCATTCTACCCCACGACGACTGCGTTCTCCTCAAAGTCCTGGATTCACTGATTGATGTCGGGGTATCCAGAACCGTCAAAAGCTGTGAGCGCGTCCTCGATGTCACGAAGTGTAAACGACGTCCTAGCCGACACTTGTGAAAAATGGTCTGCAACGAATTCATCTTCCCCTGATTCACCGGAGTCTCTCTCTTCACCCACCTGCGGTCGCGCCAGCCGATAATGTTGAAGAAGTCGGTCTTGTAATGCTCGTTTCCGTCCTGTCGTCGGTAAACCCAATTGCCCCAGTCTATCCCTCATCATTTCGACGGTCAAACCCAAAACTGCTTGCGCATCCATTTCGATTTAGTTTTAGCCACGTGCGTGGTTGAACCCTTCTGACTCAGCAACACTTTTTCTACTGCTACGCAATTTCTTTCTCGGCAACACTTTTCTCCACGATCTCTTCCCCGCCAACACTTCTTTTTTTCTTCTTTCTTCTTTCTCCTTTCTTCTTTCTTCTTTCTTCTTTCTTCTTTCTTCTTTCTTCTTTCTTCTTTCTTCTTTCTTCTTTCTTCTTTCTTCTTTCTTCTTTCTTCTTTCTTCTTTCTTCTTTCTTCTTTCTTCTTTCTTCTTTCTTCTTTCTTCTTTCTTCTTTCTTCTTTCTTCTTTCTTCTTTCTTCTTTCTTCTTTCTTCTTTCTTCTTTCTTCTTTCTTCTTTCTTCTTTCTTCTTTCTTCTTTCTTCTTTCTTATTTCTTCTTTTCTTCTTTTCTCCTAAGAGCTGCTGTTCATCCCTCCTGCCTGGACGGCACACTCCAGGACTGTTGGAGCACACACTGTCGCCTTCCCGTTGTTGCCCTTTTCTCTCCTTCTTTTACACACTAACAAGCAGCCTTGTCACTTCACTGGCTTTTCATGGATTGCTTGGCTTCAATCCAATCAATGGTTGAGGATCTTAGTGGATCCCGGTTGAGCCCCAATTTGTAGGATTTCCAAGCAAAACGCACTGCACTTCTTTACTTATTTATTTATTTTACTTCAATATAAACTCCTTGGCGTTTGATGACATCCGCTCTCCTTGCTGATCACTTCAAGAGTGAGTGTCTTATACCCAGGAAAACTTAATTGGAATATTTAAAAGATTCTTAAATATCAACATCCTCAACGGAATAATGACCTCAGAACAAGTCATGGGCCTAATTCAGGAAATCTATCCCCTCTATTTTGGTAACTATAAGATAAGATTCAGCCGCATTAAAGTGGAAGACGTTCAACCTGAAGAACGCCAAAACCAGATAATCATCGAAACCCATAACAGAGCCCATCGTAACCCGGCTGAAAATAGAAGCCAAATTATACTGAAATATTACTTTCCCCAGATGACCAAACGAATAAAACAAATAACAAAGCTGTGCTCGACTTGCAAAAAAAAACAAGTATGAGCGACATCCCAATAACCCCAAATTAGCTATACCACTATATCCAGGCCACATAATTCATATTGACATATTCTCCACAGAGAAACATCTGGCACTTATGGCTGTGGATAAATTTACAAAGTTCGCCATGACCCGGTGCATCAAATCCAAAGCAATAGAGGACATGGAAAGATTTCATTCCACCTTAACAGAAATCATGAGGTGTATCGAACCAAACATATACAACGACAGCTTCGAAGAATTAATCGAGAGAGCGACGAATGAATACAATCACTCATTCCATTCCACTACGAATAAAAGACCGGTCGATCTGTTCTTCGGTAGGATAGTCCCTTTCGGACCAGACGACTACGAAACAACCAGACAGAACAACATCGAAAGACTTAAGAACAAACAAGAACAAGACCTTAGATATCACAATAAAAAACGTCAAAATTTAAAAGACTACAATCCAGGAGATCGCATCTATATAAAAATCAATAGGAGAAAAGGTTCAAAATTAACACCACGTTTTTCCGTGGAAACAGTTAAAGAAAATCTCAAAAACACAGTAAAAACTGCATCGGGCAAAATAGTCCACAAAGAACATATTCGGAACTAATTCTTTCACCTTGCTCACGTTACAGACTTCACCTGACACTGATACTTACACTGACACTGACCTCGACAAATGCAGGCATACAAATTCTAGACTACACGCAAAGCCAACAGATTGCCATCATAACGGGGTCCGCAAAAATCCAAACAGGAAGCTCAAAAATAGTCCACATCATCGACCGGGAGCCTTGCCAGCAGCTCATCAACGAGATATCCTCTACTCTCAAATACAACATAACCATTAGCCATCCCTCCTACCCTTTCCTAAACCACGAAATCCAACAGATTAACAACCTTCTCAATAGATTGAAACAAAGCCAAAAGAACTAAACGAGCTTTGAACTTCATAGGAAGTGCATGGAAGTGGATAGCGGGAAATCTCGACCATGAGGACTTCCGTATCATTAAGAATAAGATAAATAATGTATATAAGAATAAGAAAAACAAGTTCTCATAAATAGAGACATAATCAAAAGTATTAATCAAATATCAAATGTAACAAATTTAGTTCTTAAAAATATTAAAAATATTGATTCAATTAAAAATAACCTAATTACTATCACTACGCATAAGATAAGATTGTTAAAAGAAGAACTACTAAATGTCGAGTATGCCATACATTGGGCAAAAAGTGGAATAATAAATTCCTACATACTCTCTCCCATAGAAATAAGTATAGCGAAAGAAACGTTTAAGAAAAAAAATTTAATACATGTAAACATGGATGAAGCATTGGACTTCTCCGAGGTAAGGATTGCCACAGATGGTATTTCAATTTTATATATGTATATTAAGCATACCGAATACAGAATCGGAAATTTGTGAAACCATGCTAATAAAACCCGTAAAACGGAAAAATATTATTAATAAAATCGAATACGAAAACATAATAAGATGTTCAAATTCCTTGTATGGAATCAAATTAGATTGTAAGAAATTTAATAGTTTATCAATATGTCCACGTAGTAACCTAGTAGATCTAAGCAACACATCATGCGTACCTAACCTTCTCCAAGGCTCGAGAGCGAACTGCCCCCAAATCAATAATCAACACATTCCGACATTCCAGTGTAATACTCCTGAACCAGTTTAACGGCTCCATCCACAATGGCAACGACACAACCCAATTAACCGGCACATTCATCGTGAAGATCCAGAATACAACAATAGGCATCGACAACAGAACCTATGTGTCCAGTACGATCTTCACGTTCAAATTACCCGCCATTGCACAAATTACAACAGCCGATATCACCCAAGAAGTCTTGTCACTGGAAATGATGAAGGAACTACACGTTACCAATACCCAACAAATTGAGTTGCTTCAGTCGGGACACCAAACGAATATGATCACCAACATCGGTCTTACCACGATTACAGTCCTAATCGCCCTCGCCCTTGCAATCAACTCAAACACAAACAATTCAGATCAGGAAGGCAAAGAGGAACCAATGCAAGAGTCAACGCATATTTTCTCCGAAGAAACAAATATCGGAAAACCGAAACCATTGGACAGAATTAGCCAAATACCCCTATTCTAGGTAACAGTCGAACGAGGACGTCCGCATCTTAAGAAGGGAGGAGTTAACACCCAGCTCCGCGAAACGACCATCATACTCGTACGTGCAGGAATTCGCCTACGTTGCACCTGCATCATAATTCTGTACCAACAATCGCCACCTGAACCAGCAATTTCACCTGACCCAGCATGCGAGCAGAACATCGCTCATCAGGTTACGAGTGCGAGTAGTATTTAAGGTAGTCGTAAAGAAATTGTAGCTAGACTTTAAGTTCAGACGTGTAAGGGTAAACTCTGCCCCGATTTTGAGAAGAATAAAATTTATTTTTTTAAAACCAAATAAATTAGAATATTTTAAGTTATATCTCCAATAGTCTCATGGCGTCAAATCACACGATTTAGCTGGCCAATGCACGGGTCCAAAATGAGAGGTAAATTGCTCATCGAACTCATTTCTCAGTTGGTCCAACGAGTCGCGTGCTGTATGGCCATCGCGTGTTGAGCTCATGCATATTCGGCAAAGAAAAGTTCAAATCATTGAACTGTAGCCGGTGTAATTGAAAAAATACTGGCCAATTCCGCCGGACCATAAACCTCACCAAACAGTTCATTTTTCGGGTGCATTGACAGCTCTCATATTGAGCTTGCTGATCGAACCAAATGCCGTAGTCTTGCTTATTAACATACCCATCCAACCAGGCATGAGCTTCGTTGCTGAAGAAGGGTAAAAAAGGCGGATCCTCCTTTAGCTTTTCAAAAAAGAAAAATCGACGTAGCAGATCGTTCGGCATCACTGCTGGCAGTATTTGTATTGTGGTGGATGGTGTTAGACCAAGATGTTTGCGTAAAATCGTCCATTTAGTCGAGTAACACAATTGCATTACCACTGGCGGATACAGCAGCGATATTTTCCTCTGTGGTTTAATGCCCAACAGCGTGAAATTCGTGCGAAATTTTGTCATTATGGCCTGAATAACTTGCTCAGTAGGTCCGTTATGTGATCGAAAATGTGATCGTAAAATGATCGAACTGAACGAAAAACATTCTTCAGAGAGTACGAATTCTGATAAGTAAGTCTTTCCACGATGAAATGGTAATGCTAGCTGAACATGGTTATCCTTACAACAAGCTACGAATCGAGCATGAACTGTTTTAAATAAAAAAACCAAACACGAAAACTTCACCGTTTAGAACGACATTTTTTCACGTGTGAACTGCAGTTCACGGCGGCTGAAAAGTAAAGGTTTCTTGCAACGCATTACGACTGGCATTTAAAAGTAGATACTGTACGATACTCCTGTGTATGGGACATTTTTAATCATCTGCTGTATTTTCCAGATATCGAGTCGAAAGGGCGACTACCAGCTATTCCGATCAATGGGTCGGCTGAGCAGCACTTCCGATCTTTCAATAAAGCCAGAAAATTCTAAAACGGAATTCGTGTGTTGCCCAAAGAGATGAGTAAAATGGTAGTAAGTGATGGACAATACTTTTTATGACATGTTTTTACGACTTACTTTAAATAAAGCATTCATTTTCACAAAAATCAGCAAGATCATATTGAAGGTCATAATAAATAAAACTAATTCACAAAAAGCCAATTATTAATACCATTATTACCATTTTGAACTCGGTCGTTCAGAGCCTCGTTTTTCATGATTGTGTTCCTTCCATGTTTCGCTGTTCTATTCCATCTCTTCTAGGTTCGTCCTTATAATGTCATCCATTCTACTTGTCCTGCCCATCGTAGTATTCGCGATTTTATTACTCGGAAAATGGTTGGGGATGAAAGATTCCCTTTTTCCACCATAGGTCCTCCTTAAGATCTTACTTTCAAAGACCCCGAAAATGACTTTCTCCTTTTTTTAGTCAGAGACCAAGTACAATTTATTCCCTAATAAATGTGTATATCGCTTTATATATTGATTGACCTTCCATGACAAGCTACATATATGACACTTTAAGACTTATTTCTGTGGAGTGAAGAGTAAGGTATATGTCAATAACCCAGTACCTCAAACATAACATTCAAACGGTCATTTTACCATTTATTCTGCATCAATAATTTTGATCTTCGGATGATAGCCTACAACAGAGCCATAATTACATGAACTATATTGCGTTCTGACGTTCCGACATACACAATTGCTATAGAACGTACTTCGTTAACCAATAAAGATCAACGTTAATTTCACAAAATGTGTTTCACATTTCCAAACTAGCTGAGGTCACACCCTATATTTAAAGCAGCCGGAAATTAGTTGGTTGGGAATATGCACCAACTTATATGTAAGATATATTCGAAAAAAGTACCCCCGAAGAATGAATTGTAGAACCTCTGGCTTCCAATCAGAAGGTCGAAACAGCACGGAACGAGCGCATTAACGAGCGTTAAGGTGAAAGGCGATCTCAACCTTCGGGGCGGGGCCGGCTTGAGAAGCTTATTGGTTGAGGTCCAGGTTCACCCTCAACTATAGCGTCATCTATGTAAGTCAGTAAAGTAAGAACAAGAAAGCTCATTGATCAATATTTTCCAAACTACATATTTTGTCAATTCATAAATTCAATAGATTACATTAGAAAAGGTAACGGAGGATAAATTGACTAAAAAATCTCCTACTTGAATATAAAATGAGGTACAAAGGGTACAGGCATGAGAATTCATATGCAAATCTCTTAAAAGCCCATGACGGAATTTTTATTTTGAGTTTGCAGTGTTTTACCTAAATAGTTTTATCCTAGGACTCCATTAGGACTAGCACAACTTATTCTAAATTATTCCTAGGACTAAGTCTATCTATTTTCTTATTCACTTGCGCACGGGATATGAATACCCTCATAGTGTCATGATGTAGCGCAATTCACGAGGAAATTAGGATAATCATTTGCACATTAGTTTGAAAGAATGTGTATTTATATACAAATATTCTATTTAAACTTAGTCATTGGGCACAACTGTTAAGTTATACGATATCATTTTTATTTATAAGTTTGATGAATCTTTGGCATCTATAACTTACTTCCATTGTGATTCAAGGTTCGTTATTCCTTTCTTGTAGAAGGCTTGATTTTTAGTTGTTATAAGGCCCCAAGAATTTTTTAACCTCTGCTTGGTTTGAAAACACTTTTTCCAACAAAATGACTCAGACTGATAGTCCATTGATCTATAGTTTGATATCATTTCTGTAAGAGTTTTAGCCCCGTTACACATAAGTACCACCCCTACCTGTTCATGTTAATTGCCTCACAATATTTGACTGCACTTTAGTTTCCCCGTTTTAAACCGAAAAACGTTTTAGTACTTTTGACTTCCTCCAAATTGTCACCATAACCTTTTCTGGGTGAAGACTGGGTTTGGAGGTTACGTACGTGATTATGTGATGGAAAGACGGTTCATTTTGGATCATAGGCGATGCACGGATTTATGAGCAGTGTAGGTTTTTTGCCTCGCTCAATTCATTGAACACCCACTTATCGAGTTTTATTACAATATCGATTGGATAAAGGTCGATTTATTGTCATGTTCTGTGCAAAGTCCCGTAGCATTTTTGTTGGGTCTGCATCTACCACGTTTTCATACTTTTTCCGGTTTTCTACAATATGTGCTTAATTTTCGAGGGTAAAATCTTCTAAAGTTTTGAATGTGTTTCGTGGCCACAGACGTATTATGTTCCAATGTTAATTCATAGGGGAACAGGTCCGGAATTGAGCTAGTAAAATTCTGGCCAGACGTCCACCCGAGCCTTCCTACCGAAACCTGAGTTCATTATATCGTATGCACAGAGCTCATGACTGCGTTGTGTCTTCGAAATTGAGTCATAAACTGTTTTTATTTATCAAATTGTTAATTAGACTGATGTCCTACCAATATATAGCTTTGTTTATATATACAATATATCACTTTGTTTGTGTAAGCCAGGAATGATGGTAATTTGAAATTGTTTATTTATTCACTAGTATGAATAAAAAATACTACGAACACATGCATATGGATTACGAATGACAGCACCCATTCCAGCTCCAGGCCCCGTCACAAACTTCCCCGTAATATTTCGAATTGGAACGTGAAAATTCCCTCATTAAGCTATTAGCATAATTACAAATAGATAATGAACTGAAACGTACTTAAATTACCTCATTAGGGATAAGAACGCACGAATTTTATCTTCACGGCGCAGCTGTTTTTTCTTCTTCTTCTTCTTCTCCTCCCTGTGCATACCTGCGAGTCCTTTTTGTTTCCATTTCTGGAACCAAGAATATTCCGAGCGGCGGTTACAAGCACGTGCGTAGAAAAAAATGTCATAAGTATATATCCGGGTAATCTGTAGGGGTGTATGCAAAGTCATGTCGCTGTGTAGATATGCAGACATTAAACGCTAATTGCTAATAAAATTTAAACAGCCTTTAAATCCACAGGTATTTTCAACGCCCCGTTTGCATATACGAATATACATATGAATGTAGGTAGTATGTAAGCAGGCACCCGTACTCGTTCATAAACATTAAATGTTGAACGTTCAACATCAATATGTCACACGTAACGGGAACCCAAAGCTGAGAAGGACAAGAATTCGTTTTCCTTAATGCCTATTTGAAACAAATCGAAGACTATCAGTATAAGCCGTGGCATATGCTACTAAGCCCGGTGACGGATGCATGGTCGGGTTGGCATGCCACACAGTATTTTATTCAAATTCCAAATGTGGGAGGCGGCATAGCAGGGTGTGGCTTTCATGATAAATTATCACTATGGTCATCGTCACCGACGAAACAAAAACCTCATGACAATTTCATCTATTCGAACAGTGGCGATTTATGGTTGAGATGCAACCAATGCTCCATGGTGCTGCACCATGTCCCAGTGAGTGTTATGCCGTGCCGTTTTGTGCCGCAATCGCACACCAGTTTCTATCTTTGTATCCCGGTTTTAGGAAATCACCATCAAGGGGCCGATTGTAAAATTTCAAATGGTTGAAAATTTGGTCCGTGCTTCGACTGGTTTGTCGCCCGGCAGTTTGGCTGTTTGTTGGACGCAATAAATCAGGTTTGATAGGGCAAATAAAATGTGACATATGCCGCCTTAAATATATGTGACAGTTTAATCCTTCCCCGGGAATTAATGCTGGAGTTGAAATTTATACCCTTGACATCGATATAAATTACAGAATGAATGTTGCTGTAGTCCTTGAGAGTGAGAGAGCCTCTGGCACTTTGCCGCTCGCTGCTTACTGCGTCCTGTCCCTCTGCCCGCCCTTATAATAGGCTTCAATTGGTAATCCATCTGTTCTATGGTTATTGACGAATGCAAAAACCCTAAGGATACGTATACACGTTCCGATTGTATGCATACTTGGCATGACCACATACGGGTATATGTATCTACATATGTAAAGTTGAACAAAGTTAATGGAGGAAGGGTGAAATTGAGATCGAAAACGACTTAATACTACTATAGTAGGTGGAACAAATTCCACATGTGATTCGTAATTAGTATCATGTCGAATGTTTGCATTCGAGAGATTTGTTATACCGTGACCTGGGCATCTGTTGCCTGTCTCCGACGCTTATTGATGGCAGAGGCATCATTAATAGTGATGTAGGAAGTATAGATAGCAATTATGGGCGGGCTGACGTGCAATTTCGCGATCGTGGATGGCACGTTCGACGTACTCGTAGTAGCAGTTGCTTCTGCCGCAACTACCATATCTCCATCTACTACGTAGAATTACTGACGGTGATGTTGGAGTATCAGCATCGGTGGCAGTTGATGGGTGGAGCCGCAATTAAGCCATAAAAATAGCAGACACTTTTATGACACGCCGGAAGGATTGTCGCGTCTGTTTTTTGGAATTAAAACTCATTTTCGCACAGAATGATAATTGGATGACGAGGAGCGAAAATATTCCGGAAAATCACGTTTCGTATTGCCTACGTGCGCAAGAAGTGAAAACTTTATCCTTTCTCAGTCGCTGTGTAATGGAGACGAGTGGTGAGCTCCGAGCTGCGGGCTTCGGGCTGCATCAAGCGCCAGTTTTTGCATTTACAAATGAGTAAGGTGCGGTATAGAGGCGGATATACTCGCAGAGTATGTACATACTATAATCAGTATGAAATTACTTGAAAGAAATTCAAAAGAGATGAGCAGTTGGGGATTCTTTGCGCGTCACTTAAACTCATATCCTGATTTGTTTGTCAGCAAGATATTTACTCTTAAAGTAGCTGTGATACTACATTCCCCCAATGCTTTATCACAACATAACTCGTCCTGCTATTGTGCACCGCACGTACATACATAGTTCGTGTGCACAATAGTAGATGTGCATCTCATTTCCGCCATTTGTTGTTTCAAGGAATGTTGCCCACTGGTGGCATCCTGATACAGAGAAATTTTGCATTCATCATTTTTGAACGTTTTAAATTGCATTTTGCACAACCCTCGCATCGGGGGAGACTAATAAAGAATGGGATGCGGCTGAGGACCTCCAAGCTCCAAGTTTCGCAATTTTCCATAACAGTTTCGTTATATTTTTCATAGTACTCACTCACATAGTCTATTCTGTGTAGCGAGAATGTACGAGTCTGTATGCCTGCCTATATTGGCATGCTTATAGGTACCGCTACGCAGTGTTGGCTGCCAGGCAGCTGGAACAATAAAATTAAAAATGGAAAACTTTCTGACCACTTGCAAAAAGAAAAACAGAATGAAAACGATTCTCGAGGGAAACATAAGAGACATGACATCAGTGGGGTTTACGTGGCTTTACGCTTGTACCTCGAAGTGCCGTGGTGTGTTATGAGTGCTAGAGTGCTTCTACTGCTTTCATTCCACAAAGCTGAAAAGTAGCTATCTACGGACACATAAATGTTTTACACAATGCGGAGACATGCTTCGTAATTATCGGGCATACAAAAGGAGTTGATAAAAGTGTGAAGCTCATAGTATTCACCAATACTTGCACATTTAGATACGTACACAATTATGTTATATATTACAAATCCTTTTGTACAAAGATTGGCTTAATGTGTTGCATGATAAAACTGTGTTACGAGGTCCTCCATCGTGTATGTCAAGTAAATTATTGTAATATGAACACTGAGATGGACACTCAGAGGGTCAATAACTGTCATCAAAATCTGACGGCTCAGTGCAAAAGTCTCCTACGCAAGTTTTTAAGGCCTTGTGTAGCCTGAGGCTAAGTCAAACAGGCAACCTCAATGATAACCGAAACTTTGTAAGATCAGTGTTGACATTTAATAAGGCCCAGTTTTTGCGTGGTAATGGCTTGTGTTCAGAAGATCATCCAAAGGCCTTTTGAAGAATAAGTGTGTCAAGTGCAGCATTTTCACTCAGAGAGATATGGGTTAGTATACACCTTCAGCTCGGAATACTAGTAGTAAAATGCGACTAAATTCCTAATGAATCTTTGGTTCATGAAAAAATGTAGCAGATGTGGGCGCTGAATTGAAAACTGGATTAACATACTCAAAGCAGCATTAAAAAATTGTTGATACACCTTGGTGTTAAATATGGCCGGTCTTTCATGGGTAAAATATTTTGGAGGTAAATTAATCCTTGATGGAATTCTCCTTGTGGGGTATAACCCAAGGGAGAACGTCCATGAAACAGTATATGTATGTGTACGCACATACGGACCGAGTGCCTTCCCAACAACACTCAAAGAAATAAGTAAGTATAAATTGGATATCACAGAGGTGCAAGAAGTTCGATTTTCAAACGGAACAATTGTCAAGGTCTACTGTAAGATCTATTGTAAGATCTACACTTTCGTTTGTGGCGGACACTCAGAATCTTGGAACAGGTTTTTTTTTAGCAACAAAATTGTGTAGAACGTAAAGGACGAAGTGTTTTACAACGACCGAGTGTTGACGCCAATATCCTACAGAAAATAAAGACGTAGAGATAAAATATGCGTGCTACGAGACAATGGATGAAGTGAAAATCGTATTCGGAGATTTAAAAGCGAAAATAGGAAAAGAAAGGTTAACAACATCAAATGATAATGATATCAGAATAATAAGTGTCACCAGCTCCGAAAATGTGATCGTGAAAATTACAATATTCAAACACAAGATTCATATACAAGGCGTTTTGGATATGACTTAGATATCATCAACTGATCTATATCCAATAGAAAAAAGACACCACACCAACGTACTGGATCTCTGAGCATATAAAGGTGCGTCTTGCGATCTGACCATATCCGAATTCCGACCACGTCGAATTCAAATTCGCAGAAATATATACCAATCAAAAACATAAATGTGAAATGAGAGCCAAGTTCAATATTATGATATAAGCCTTGGTTATTGACTTCAACGACAAAAGAAGTGAGATCTAAATGGGTGCCAAGTTCAATGGTCAGTTCTGAAATTTATTTATAGCAACATAAAATAATTTTATAACAACTTAAATATCATTTCTTCTTATAACTTAGGATAATATATTGAAGCCTAAAGTCTGACTTGGCTAGTTTTCATATACGAATTATATAATAGCCTTCGCAAGTTCTAAAGCTGTAAGTTCTCATTTTATTCTTCCGAAAATTTGTCATGCTGGTAGAAACTAGCCATCGAACATAGCGCTTTTCCATGACTGTTTTAGTAGTATGTACTTAATAATAATTTATATTTGGAGCAGATCGCCAAACAACACTATATGAATATTGCCGAACCATCCGTCGTCAGCGTCACCGGTATCATATATTTCTGTTAAGTGAAGACGGATGTACATTAATGTTATATTGGAGATCATAGACACTTCATCAATTATTAAAAGTGCTGCATCTTTTAAGTCACATTTTAAAACTTTTAGTATTTGGTCTGATAAGGAAATGTATTTGGGACAATTTCCGTGCTCTACAGGCAGCTGTAAGAGCCTATGTATTGTTAGACCGTTTACATTAAAATCGGCAATAGCAGTCGGTGCAGCTACTGCAACTAACTAATTCATTCGCTTCTTAACCCAGTTTTTAATTGTATTGATTAAATAACTTTTTCCCGTGCCGCCTGTCCCACTAACAAATATTCTCAAAGTTGTAGATTCATCTAACAAAGTCTTACATATCTTGTCGAAAATACCTTTTTGGTCTACATTTAAACCTTCTATAATTTGTTCGAGCTCATCTTCAGAAACCAAATTTTTTGTATATCTGAAATCTTCACAGCTTCAACAGTCCAGTGGATTCTCCAGACCATCATCTTCGTGATCATCTTCCTGTCGATCTCTTTCAATTTCCGCTACTTTTTCTTCAATCACTTCAAACGCTCTCTCTATGTTATTCAAGAATTCTGTCTGCATTTCTCCGTAATCAAGTCCGTCCTCCCCCCGTCCCCTTTCTCACTTTCCCTCCAATCTCATTCATTGTTTATTTTTTTTTCTTTCAACCAAAATCCTTGAGCGGTCCTCCATCATTGTACACATTCAATTTACTCAAGGATGTACATATGTAAATTATCTCGTACATTCATCTTTACTTTCATACATATATATATATATATATATATAGGTACATATTATTTATTTATTATTTATTTCATTATTCTCTTATAAGCTACAAAATTCTTAGCTACAATACTTTACTTAGGGCACTAGAGAATAGTTTATGACATTTTTTATTCTGCTACTAATAACTATAAATAGTGTTAAAAGCCATTTTATACAAAAAATATGATATATATTTATATTTATAATTATTATAAAATATGTTATAATTTAAGTACACACTGAATGCAAAGTACGTAAAATAAAAAGTACCAAAAGGTACGTACCATAGGTTCTTATGCGATTCCATCACATGCGCTATTATAAAAGTAAGCAAACAAAAATTCAATCTCATTATGATCAAAATCTAGAAGCCACGATTTAACTTTCTTTACAAATTTATCTTGGTTTTCTAAATTAAATTAAAAGGAAGGCGATTAAAAAGTTTATAAGATGCAACTGGGTAGGAGTTTCTGTAGTGAGTCGTACGAAAGGCTGGAACTTCAACAACATGGCGTGCAGTATTAAGATAATCAGATATTGGACTTTGCAAGTAACCACCTCTCATAAAAAATATCTTACAGACTCTAAAATAGAATAAATGTCTTAATGGCAGTATTTTTAAAGCCCTGAACAAAACCATAGAATTGTCCAGCCCGTGAGCATTACTTATTCTTCTTACGACACACTTGCAAAACAACGAGTGGTTTTAGATTGGTGATGTAAGCACTCCCCCAGCAGCTATGTAATTCCATATTACAGTTTCGAATGAAAAATCCCATGATAGACCGTTTTAAGAGTTTGTTTAGAGCAACCTTTAATGAGACGATAAATGCATCGTACGGAGGAGCGCAAGTACTGTTTTAATACTGAAATGTGTTCTGTCCAACTCATGTTGTGGTCGATAGTAGTACCGAGGTACTTAAAGTACGTAACTACTTCAATTTGAAAGCAGTTGGAGTTGTAGGTAGCATTTTCTTTAAAATATTCTTCTCCGGTGCAAGCACAGTTAATTAAGTTGAAACGCGGACAATAAAAGGAGTGAAACTTGATATTAACATCTGGGGGCACGAATGAATTCAGTTTGAAAAACATTAATTTGGTCTTATCACTCACAACCAACCTATGTGCAGCAAACCATATTCTCATCATATGAATATCATGATTGACTTCAGCTATCAGATTCAGAAAGGTTCGTTGAGCCATATGCGATGCCAAGGTCATCCGCAAAGGCCGTAACTTTACTTGTGAAAGACAGGGAAAACAAGGAGTTGATAAAAATTAAAAATAAGATGGGACCCAATACAGACCCTTGCGGAACTCCTAATCTAAGTTCACGAGGATTGCTAAAAACATATTTTATTTTTACTCTTTGCTTGCGATCCTTTAAGTATGACGCAAACCAATTAAAGATGAAGCCACGAAATCCTGCACCATACAATTTGTCTAAGAGAATGTCATGATCAACCATGTCAAACGCTTTCTTAATATCAACAAAGAGGCCAGCACAATGTTTATTTTCATCCAGTGCTTTGTCGATGAACGAGCAAAAGTACAAAAGCGCATATTCAGTAGAACATCCTTCTCTAAACCCAAACTGTACCGGGCTAAAAAAAATTATTTTCTGAAGATGTGCACACACACGTCTTTTTACAGCTTTTTCAAAGACTTTCGAGATTGAGGAAAGCAAAGAAATTGGTCTGTAATTGTTTTTATCTTTTGGATTTCCTTTTTTAAAAAGTGATCCACTCAAAATACTTAAATTGAATAAATATGCTAATGTGTCAATTAAAAAGGGCGCAATTTTCTTAAGGGTTCCATTGCAAAGGCCATCGGATCCAGAAGATCTCGAGTTGTTAAGAGAGTATATGATTTTGAGGACCTCTAGACCATTATTTCCTCAAAAAAGAAACTGTTTGTATTCGTCGTTGGTTCTAATATCGTTGGTCCCTTACACATCGTTTGCAAAACGACAGGCAGTTTGGTTGGACTGCCTGTCCTACTGAGACAAAGAATTCATTAAATTCGTTTGCTATTGCTAGGTGGTCCACAATATCGGTTTCTTTGCCACTCAGTACAATAGGGTTAGAATGATAGGAAGGGATGTTATTAATTATACCGTTGACAACTCTCCATTCTTTTCTTGGGTTTCCTTGAGCATCGCGGAATATCAAATATATGTATAAACATAATTGTGTTGTGATCACACAATCTTCTTTCTTCTTTTTTCATTTCATTGTATATGTGAATATCCTCCCTCTCCCATAAAATCAGTATTTATAAAACTATTTTTCTTATGATTTAATTGCAAATGTATAGTTTTCAGTTAGAGTTTTGATCTACAGGTCAGTGATAAAAAATGACGTTTTTTGGACGTTAATATCTAAATAACCGTTTAAGGTGTGTTTATTTTCGCAAGTCTCAATGTGCTAAATTTGACATGTTAAGATGAAATAGTTTTTGAGTTATGAGGGGGTCAAAAGTGGCTCTAAATGGTTCGTGTACACACGGTGCTGCTCGCCAGTTCTGTTCGCTTGAACTTGGCTTGACACGCTGCCGCGTGTCTAGATAAAAGAAACAACTTTGATAAACTGAAGGACCCTCGCATCCAACGCCGATACCAGAAAGAAATTATTAATCGGTTTGCCCTATTAGATGGCATGGAAATTTACAACGAAGATAGGTGGGGTCAAGTGTTGTAAATGCCAAAAAACCGTTAAAGACCGCAACCTTGGAAAACACTGAAGAAATCACGCATACAAGATATCAGGCCCTATGAATTCCTTTCCGATAAAAAATGGCAACGGAAAAGTTTGCTGAAATTCAGGAAGAATGTGCCCTAAACGCTACGCTACGAATAGGATACCAGGCTAGATCAGGATTTTGTTTTTGTTGGAGGCTTCTGCTAGCTGTTAGAGCACTCAGACAGAAATACTGGTTCATTGTACTGGCAGACAGACACCTTAAATGGCGTTACAACTCATAAACAGCCAGAGCCAAGCATCTTTTATTCACTTGTGTATGCATGTTGTGTACGAATTGTTTTTTCACACAAGTGAACGGAATCTAAAGCTTAATGCCGATTCCGAACGGCGAGAGCCGAGAAGCTTTTCTAAGGCAAGTGTACAATGGGGGTTTTTGCCAGTTTCCCGAGGAGAGAAGCCGCAGCATAATCATTCGATGGCGTTGGTGGTTATCGGGATCCGACTGGCTCTTCACGCATCAGCGGCCGACACACTACCTACTGCGGCACGGCGCTCTCTAGATCAGAATTTACTCGCAATGATAACGAGGGGATAACGAAGAAGTTGCAGCCCAATGAAGAAGATATTTCGATAAACTCCACTGCCCCATATAAATTAAGAGCAAGCAGCACACAGTAGAAATTAAGGTAGAGCTGCTAATGAAGGAAGCAATACATCGACTTAAGAATAAAAGGGCCGCACAAGTCAACCTAACACTGTCGGAATAAATAATAAAATATACTGGAGCGGAGTCAACAAGTCACAGCTTTAGGACAGGAACAATGGAGGAATGGAGAAACTCGGCCATTACTCCCGTGACCGAACACAATGTAACAATTAGCGAGGAATGTCGCTGCTATAAAGTTGTCACAAGATGCTGTCAAATGTTAAGGGGGTACGGGGGGGGGGGGGAGTAGGAAATTTCTTCTCTAAAGCATCCGAGATACGTGAAGGATTAAAACGAGGAAACATGCTGCTGGAAAATGATGGGATGATAATCA
The DNA here is from genome assembly GCA_958301585.1 of Merodon equestris. Classification (NCBI taxonomy): domain Eukaryota; kingdom Metazoa; phylum Arthropoda; class Insecta; order Diptera; family Syrphidae; genus Merodon; species Merodon equestris. The sequence continues at coordinate 1,561,254 of OY284416.1, read as the reverse complement.
TAAATAAAATCTCAAGCGCTGACGATCTTTACCTGCTGGGAGATAATGAAGAAATAGAGAAATGCAAAAAGTCCAGAAGTGGCAGGAAAGTTAGTAGGTCTAGAAGTAAATTAACAAAAAACCAAACATTAGAAAATTGTTCAAAAAATAAGGTGACTATTTAAATTTATCTAATTACATTCGATTTTAATTTTTTTATCATGTCATTACATATGTCTTATAACATATTGTGACGAAATGGGAAAGAATTAAACTTTAACAATCTGTTTTTTTTAAAAAAATGTAAAATGTAAAATGTTGTTTTCCCTTTTTGTCACTTATCTGAGGTGTTGCCAAATCTGCTTTTCGTTACACTACCCCGCTCTTAAAACATCGCCGCTACGACCGATGTACTTTCTTCTTTATAGGGCGCAAGGCGGTTAACATGTATTACCCGTCTCTTCCTTGCACTGGTCCCTTGAATGCGATAGATCAGGTCGTTCAACTTCTTCTGGACGAGGTAAGGCCCTTCCCAGTCACTCTGCAGCTTAGGACATAAACCCACCTTTCGCTTCGGGTTATATAGCCAAACTTTATCACCTGTAACAAACGAGACCGGGTTAGAGCGTAAATCGTACCTGTACTTCATGGCTTCAGAAGCCAGTCTCAAGTTTTCCCGTGCTTCTTTATTCACTAAGGACATTCTGTGCCGTAAGTCGCTGACGAATTGCGTGACTGATTGTTGAGCAGAAGGTGGAGATCCAAAAATTAAGTCTGCTGGCAGGCGAATTTCTCTGCCAAGATTAAGCATGGCAGGCGTATACTTAGTTGATTCATGTAGCGAGGAACGATATGCCATAAGTGCCAATGGAAGTACTTTATCCCAATTAGTTTGATTGTTGTTTACAAACTTAGCTAGATAATCGAGGAGAGTTCGGTTGAAACGTTCAACCATTCCATCTGATTGCGGGTGTAAGGGTGTCGTTCTGGTTTTCTCGATGCCGAGATACTCCATACTCTGTTGGAAAATTGTTGACTCAAAATTACGACCCTGGTCAGAGTACAGGATATGGGGGATTCCAAAACGACTGAACACCTCTTCCACAAGTTTCGATGCCACCAGCTCGGCTTTTTGATCCGGAAGTGCGAATGCCTCAGGCCACTTAGTATAATAATCCATTAGTACAACTATGTATCGATTATTCCGGGATGTTATCGGCAAAGGCCCCAGCACGTCTACCGCAACTCTTTCGAATGGTTCGCCTGAAAGAGAAATTTTCATCTGCCCTCGAGTTATTGCGGGAGGTCCTTTCCGTGCGCTGCATATTTGACATTGTGCACACCAGTTGAAAACGTCTGCAGTCTGGCCAATCCAGTAAAACCTGTCTTTTACCTTCGCCAACGTCTTGGTACGCCCCAGGTGTCCACCGCTTAGTCCCGTGTGCAGACTTTGCAACACTCTTGGCATCAAGGTACGAGGTATCACCAACTGCTTTTTCGTGGTTTGATCGGATTTCTCCCAAAGCCTTACCAGCACCCCATCCTCCATACTCAAGCTCTCAAACTGGCTCCAATAGCTTTTTACTTCGCGTCCTTCAGCAAGCACATCTTCTCTTGTCGGTTTGATTTTATTCTTTACCCAGGATTTAATTAGCGCTAAGCACGAATCCTCGTCTTGCAGCGTTTCCAGGTTAGCTCCGAGAACCTCAACAGCAAACACCTTAGCTAATACTCGCTCTTCTGGTACCCCCTCGCAATCCTTGGCCTCCGCAGTCTGACAATGCCTACAGTCCCCACAATTTCTTCTGGAAAGCGCGTCCGCATTGAGATGACGGGATCCGGGTCGGTGGTGAATCTCCATGTCGTACTGTTGCAAGCGCTCGAGCCACCTGGCGAGCTGCCCCTCCAGTTGCTTGAAATTGAAAAGCCATCTCAGTGCTGCGTGGTCGGTCCGAATAATAAAGCTGCGTCCATATAAGTAGTGATGGAAATGTTTAACGCTCATCACTACGGCCAAAAGCTCTTTTCGTGTTACGCAGTAATTTATTTCAGCTCGGCTTAAACTTGTACTGAAGTATTCCACGACGACTTCCTTTCCGTCCTGAATTTGGCTTAAAACTCCTCCAATTCCGCAATTGCTGGCATCTGTATCCAAAATAAATGTTGTCTCTGGGTTGGGATATGACAGAATAGGGGATGCCACGAGTTTTGCCTTGAGTTGCTGGAATGCGGCTTCTTCTGCTTTGCCCCAAACAAATTTCCGCTTCTCTTCGGTGAGCTGGGATAAGGGTTTGGCAATTGTTGCGAATCCCTGTATGAACTTGCGGTAGTAGGAGCACAGACCCAAGAAGCTGCGTATATCTCGCTTAGATCGTGGGGTGCTCCAACCTTCTATGGCGGCGACTTTAGCTGGATCAGTCCTGATGCCTTCACGCGACACAATATGTCCCAAATAGCGTACGTCTTCCTTAAAGAAAAAGCATTTTTGTGGACATAATTTCAAATTAGCCTTTTGTAATCGCTGAAACACCTGCCCTAAGTTTTCCAAATGTTCTTCAAATGTTTTACCATGCACGATGATGTCGTCAATGTAAATCAGGGCAACATCCCACTCGATCCATGAGACGCTCAAATGTAGCTGGGGCGTTGCAAAGACCAAAAGGCATAACCTTAAACTGCCACAAGCCAGTGCCCGTCGAAAACGCAGTCTTCTCCTTATCGTTGTCTTCCATTTCCCCCTGCCAAAACCCACTCTGTAAGTCCATGGTGGAAAACCAGCGAGCTCCAGAGAAGTTGCCGAGTATGTCGTCCATACGTGGGAGAGGGTAGGAATCCTTCTTGGTCACGCTGTTGAGCCGTCGGTAGTCGACGCAAAATCTTGCCGTACCATCCTTTTTCCTCACTAAGACTATTGGGGCTGACCAGGGGCTAGATGACTTCTCGATTACTCCCCTCTCCTCCATGTCTCGGATAAGTTCTCTCACCTCCTCCCTTTTGGCAAGTGGTACGCGCCTGGGCGGCAATTTGATCGGCTGATGTGACCCAGTGTCTATTCTGTGTTTTGTTAGCGATGTACGTCCGAAATCACAGGGTCCCTTGGAGAATACGTCCCGATACTTGCTTAGCAGTAAAGCGAATTCCTTTCGTTGTAATTCATTAAGATGCTCCGCCTGTTGTGCAATGTCTCGAATGTGACCCGATTCTCTTGCGTATGGCACTGCTGCAAGGTCAACCACTTCCACTTCTTGGACGCCGCCAATAATCGTATCTCGTTGGATGGTGATCGGTTCAGAACTAGAATTGAGTACTCGTACGTTCACAGTATTCCGAGCCTTATCCACCAGGGTTCTAGATAAGTTCACTGAAGGTGGTGGCTGCGATTCCCCACATGGTTCAACCATTAAGTCCTTTACGTCGACTTTAGTATTTGGTAGTGTTCCCTCAAGCAAAGCTTCTGAATTGGCAGGAAGAGTCTGCTTTTCCGCTGCGATGGTTTTCTCCACGTACTCGAAGTGGTACCGGCCGACCTTCGATGAACAGCTTTGCTGATGAAAAGTCTAATTTGCACTGATGAAGCCGAAGAAAATCTATGCCGAGAATACATGCTATATCGACGTCCAAAACTAAAAATTCATGGTGGAACAAGAGGCCTCGAAATTCAACAGTTGCTTTACTCTGACCATTTGGCTCGATTTCTGTCCCCGTAATTCCTTTTACGCAATGTGTTGTGTTCTTCAAGGTGTTCGGCTTGCGATATTTAAGAGGTATACCTCAGCACCTGTGTCAATCAGCAGACTACATTTCCGACCATTCACCAACCCGTCGACGAGTAAACTAGTGGAACCCAGTGCGAAAGCGCCTATAGCCATCAGTTTGTTTTCCTGTTTCTTCTCGGACTTGCTTGTTGTTATTGTTGAGGGCTCTCCGTCTTTCTCCACCAACGCTTGCCCTCGTTTGTTGGCGGTTATTAGTTTCCCGAAATTGATGGTTTTAATGTTTCCTCCCCCACTTCTAAGGATGTTTGGGTTTTATCGAAACGCGATCGTCGATTCCCCTTGTCCATGCGATTATCGTTTGAGACTGTTGCCTGAAAGACTGCACGCCTTTCCGAACGAAGGGACATGTCCTGGGCTACACTTAAGGCTTCAGATAACGTTGCTGGGCGGTTAACTGCAACTAAATTCTGCACCTGTGTATCACCACGTATTCCTTCAATAAACTGACTCAAGACGATTTTGTTTAAGACTTCTGCGGGGCATCCAATTAGAGCGAGAGAGGCCAGCTTCTGAATTTCCAAGGCGAATTCGGCGAGTGTTTCTTTCGGACGTTGAACTCTATTGCGAAGATGAGTGAAACTGGTGTGGGCGTCTAGGGAAAAGCGCTGGCGGAGCCACGTTATTAGCACTAGATAACTGGGTGGATGTCCATGGGGTAGTACTCCCAGCACAGCTAATGCATCTCCTCTTAAATTCGCGGCCAACACTTCTCCTTTTTGCATTTCGGTCCAACGCTGATTTTTAGCGATGATCTCGAACTGACGCTCGTAGGCAACCCAGGAATCCTTGCCGTCGTACTGTGTGACCGAAATGAGAAGGGATTTACAATCATTACTGTTTAACCCATTTAATTTCAGATTACGCACCTCGGGGGTGACCGGAAGGTCACCTACCTCCTTTGACAATTGCCGATCGCCGACGTTTCCCGTGGGACTTACTAGGTGAGGATCGCTGCTGTTCAGATTCAATCTCGTGGAGGCTGCATTTGCAGATATTCTCCCTGCCCTTGTAGCGAAGTCTGCCAAGTTTGTGTGGTACAAGGTGTTTTCAAGCTCTTCTAATCGCTTGTCTAAGGACGCATTTTGGATTTTCAGCTGTTCCTCCAACTTTGCGTGCTGCGTGGCAACCGTTTCACTGAGTTCGCGCTTTACAGTTGCGAATTCTACGACAAGAGTCTCGAACAATTGTTTTGCGGAATTCTCGTCCATCTCGTGAGAAATATTTGAAACCGCCAAATTTTCGTTAACCCCACACCTGACACCAGTGTGACGAAATGGGAAAGAATTAAACTTTAACAATCTGTTTTTTTTTACACGATCTTTATTAACTGCAATGGACTGATAAGCGAGAACGTCTTGTGTCAGCGGTTGCCAAAAGAAAAGTGCCCCAAGAAAAAAAAACAAAGCACCGCTTCCTTCCAAAAAACGGAACGTGATCTGGCCACTTATTTTCGTTTCCTCTTTGTGCTCTGGTTCCCGAGAGGTAAAATGTTGTTTTCCCTTTTTGTCACTTATCTGAGGTGTTGCCAAATCTGCTTTTCGTTACAATATGTTGATACTGTCAGCTATTTTGTATGTTTAGATTGTTTTTCACAGATACATAGTCTGCTTGGTGATTTTGTACTCTTGAGAAATAAATGGATCGAAGAATCTGTTGAAGTGTTTACTGTGGCATTTGGTGAGTCTTCTTCTTCTTCTTAGTTGGAGCTACAGTTCGGGGTGAACCAAGGCCTCAACCAACAATCCTCTACAGCAGGCACGATCTTTGGCAAGCTGCTTCCAGTGCCGCACCCCCGGCACTTCGGCTGCTTCGTCCCTCGGGATTGGAGTCGAAGACTCTTCGGGCCGGAGCGGTGATGTCCATTCGCTCTACATGGCCCAGCCATCTTAGACGTTGGATACGTAGACGCCTAACTAGGCCGATGTCGCTGACACAAACACAAACGGGACCAAAGATGGTACGCAGAATTTTTCTCTCAAAACTCCCAAGAGCCTCTTCACCCGCTTTTGATAACGTCCAAGTCTCGACGCCCTAGAGGAGGAGCGGAATGGTTAAGATAGATAGATAGATATTTATTTCGTATGTAAAATTTACAATGGTTTGCTACCGCACATTTTACAACACAGGGATTTGATAATTATTTTATATCTTTCCACTGAAAATTTTTGATATTTTGAATAAAGGAAAAAAAACCAAAAGACAAAATAACAATATGCTTTAGAAGTAAAATACGACAAAAACCTTCTATACAACCAAAAAAAAATAAATAAATAAATAAATAAATAAGTAAATAAATAAATAAATAAATAAATAAATAAAATAAATAAATAAAATAAATGAAAATAATTAATTAAATAAATAAATAATAATATAAGTTTAAATAAATAAATAGGTACTTAACTAAATAAATAAATAAACTAATTAAACGAAAAGTAACAAAAATATAAATAAACTTAACAAAGTAAACAAGCAAGAATATAAATAAATAAATAACAGCGGAAGTAAAACAATTTAATTATCACATATTTCTTTTACTAGGGGGTTGTCAGCAAAACTACATCGTTCTACAAATCTAGTTTTAAGTTTTTCAATCCTTTCATGGATCAGTTCAACATTCACTTTTTTGTGCAGATCTAGGGTAGAGTGATGCCATGGCAAATTAAGCATCATTTTTAAAACCTCATTTTGACTTACTTGCAATTTCTTTATATGGCATTTTGCACAATCACCCCAGACTTGGCAACCATATAGAAGAATCGCTTGAAAAATCACTTTGTAAATTATTATTTTGTTATCTATTGATAGTGAGGATTTTCTACAAATAAAAGGATACAACATTTTTATGGCAAGTCCTATTTTCTTAATCGTTCTATTTATGTGGTCATTAAAAATCAGTTTTGTGTCAAGAAAGATTCCTAAATATTTAACACAGGACTCCCAAGGGATGCTCACTTCATTAAATTGTAATTGAGCGGAAGGTAGAAAGCAAGTTTTTCTTTTTCTTGTGAAAAAGATAGCTTGCATTTTGTTTTCGTTTAGTTTTATCTTCCACTTTGAATAATATGTCTTTAATACTTGCATCGCATTCTTAAGATCGCTCTCAATGTTTGAAGCGAACGTATGCGATGAAAATATTGCAGTATCATCCGCAAAAATAGCTGCATCACAGTTGGGTAATACAGGGAAATCCGAAGTATAAATATTATATAAGGTTGGACCAATTACAGAACCTTGGGGGACACCACTATTGTACGTTATTATGTTGGAAACACCACAATTAACATAAACTTTAAAACGACGATTGGATAAAAAGCTTCTAACTATTTCACAGATATGGAACGGGAAATTAAAGTTAATCATTTTGTATATAAGACCGTTATGCCAAACAGTATCGAAGGCCTTTTCGATGTCCAATAGCACCATTCCTGTTGATTTTCCTACAGAGCGATTTGCTTTTACATGGTTGCATATTCTCAGTAACTGATGAGATGTATTGTGGTATTGTCTAAAGCCAAATTGTTCATTGGGATAGATGTTGTTATCGCATATATGTCTAAGCATTTGTTCCTTAAGGACTTTCTCTAATATTTTACTGAGGCCACTGAGCAATGGAATGGTTAAGGTTTTGTAGAGGGATACCTTATTTTTTCGAGAGAGGGCTCAACTACTCAATGGCCTCTTGAGCCCAAAGAAGCAACGATTGGCAAGAGTTATTCTGCGGTTTATCAGCGCTGGCTGGTGTCATTGCTGCTTGTCACTATCGAGCCAAGGTAGACGAAGTCCTTGACTTCTTCAAAAATATAGCTGCCGAAGGTGACGTTCTGACCAAGACGTCAGTGTTGCGCGTCTTTCTTTGATGACAGCATATATTTGGTCTTGTCCCCATTTATCCTTAGGCCCACTTTAGCCGCTTCTGCTTCAATGTTTGCAAACGAGTCATTGACGTCTGGCTTTGTCCGTCCAATTGCGTCAATGTCATATGCGTAGGCAAGCAATTGTGTAGACTTGAAGTAGATCGTACCTCTTGTATTATGTTAAAGAAATCACATGAATGCGTCACCCTGTCTAAAACCTTTTTTAACATGGAAGATCTCGGTTAGTTCACATCACATTTGGTGAAAAAAAAAAGGCCGAGAAGATGTTAATAACGATACTCACCCTGATCGCCCCAGCACGTCAACAACTGTTGGAGCAGTCAACAAAATTGTTATGGGAAAGCCAAATCACATATTTTGGGTATGAAACGCGTGTCAGCGAAGTTTGTTTCGAATTTGCTAAATTTTGATTTAAATTCATGAGCATCGCACAAGAGCTATTAAATCACATGAATGACCAGATTTACTGGAAAGGATCATCATAGGTGACGAAACAGGTTATGACGTTGAAACCAAAGCTCAATCATTTAAAATACAAGCAATCAGAAGAGCGAAGACCGGAAAAAGCACCTCAAGTTAAAAATCTGATAAAAATCGGTAAAATCTGATTTTTCTTACTGTTTTCCTCGATTACAGTGGCGTGATTCATGATGAGTTCATACCGGAAGGTCGTACAATCAATAAGGAATATTACCTTGAAGTTGTGCCCCGTTTGCGTGAAGCAATACGAAAAAAACTTCCGAATTTGTGGAAAAAATAATTCATGACTGCTGCTCATGATTATTCATCTACTCACTCATGGTTGCTTGTGAAGGACAATACCATACTCAAGCCTCAGCCACCGTATTCACCAGATTTGGTCGCCTGCGGCTTTTTTCTCTTTCCAAAACTGAAAAGACTGATGAAAGGACGGAGATTTGCCACGATAAAGGAGATACAGGCCGCTTAAGGCTATAGCAAAAAGCTTCGAGGATTGGAAAAGCGCTTTCATAAGTGTATTATGTCGTATCTGAGGGGGATTACTTTAAGGGGGACAAAGTAGATATTGGTGAATGAAAACATTTTGTCGAGACAAATAAGAAGTCACCTTATTTTTTGAATAAAGCGTTGAATACAAAAAAATGCATTGTTGCGTAGTAAACAACTCCATAACCAATATTGACAAAGATCGCATTTGACGTCTATAGAAAAGATCAAACAAGTTGAATTCAGTGAGTGAAAATAATTGATAGCCAACCATCTGTTGGATAAAGGTAGCCATGTGACGAATTTTTGAACCTAATTTGCGAATGGATGTGAATTAATGTTTTTAGGATATTTATTGGGAACCCTGTGTCATCGGCGTTAACAGCCATCGATTCCCCACTACGATGTGTAGTTGGAAATAAACCGCATTGGTTTGCCGATTACTCCTTTTCGCAGATGCCCCAAGCGCACTTTTTGTTGATAATCCTTTGGCATGTTTTTTGCGATACATCAGCTTTTGGGCCTTATATCGTTTTGTGATTTTTAAAATGCATCCATTCATGCATTGGCATACTCTGACGGAAATGTGTGTGCCTGGCGTAGTGAGTAAGGGTATGTTCGAGTACGCCAAGGATGAGCACTCTTTGAATGGAAGTTCATATTCCTCTTTCATGTTCTAACTTGTGATAATGGAAACTGGATGCAACGGAAGATAAAAGTATGATAACAAAGTTTGTTTATAGACTGTAGAAAGGAGGAAGAAGCTGAGCCAGGATGCATGCTATAGATGAAAATTCGCACAAACCAACACATGCACGAATGTTTGCACTGTGCATTTTCATTGTTTTAACTCTCATAAATATTATGCCGGAGTTCTTTAGGTGGATTACACTAGGCGAATGGAAGACAAATAGATTTTCGGTTTCACAAGCGCCTCTTCTGCCAAAAGCTTTAATTGAGAAAAAGGATTAGAAGCCCGATTGTTCTCCCTTTCGATAGCTCCAAACATCTGTACGTTATGTCGGTCGAGAGCACTGCATTCCAGATCGAATGCACATTGTATATATTTACAAAGAGAGTGGTTTGGTTTGTAAAATCCGGTTGGCACCGACCGACATAGCAAGGATAGCCGGGAGCTTGTCATTCGTTAAAATAGCTATAGTCATCGTAATCGTACTCGTATTGTGTACAATTGAAAATAGCTCTTTTTCTTCGTGTCTTCGATACGAAACCTAACACTTCGTTAAATTAAACTCATTTCGGCAGCTAATCACATCCCATCAGTTTCGAAAACTAGAAGGATTCATCACTCCAGATGTTCTATAGCCCTGCTCGGGGTCGTAGCGTGGTTGGGCAGACGTCCCAGTTAACCGCAAGTACACGTACGTATATACTTAGAAACCTACAAGGACGACATTTCATTCCATTACATCCCACTAAATGGATTAAACGTAATTAAATTCATAGTGGCGAAAGCGAACGGGTGAAGCGTCCTAAGGGTTATACTTTTTCCTCTTCTTCGTTGTTGGGCAAAACCGAAAGTGAAAAAACACTAATTCATATCAAACATCCTTCTAAGTAGTACCCTTAAGGGCAGTTGGGCAGTTGACCACGACCGCTCCATTCTCCAGACTGTTGTAAGGGACAAGTCGTAACAATATTGAGATAACCGACAAAAAGGGAAGATCCTCGTGATTCTGTTCGCAAAGATAAAAACTATCCGGACACGAAATATGAAGGGCTTTAGCTAAAGATTTTCCTACGAACCAAAGACATACGAGTACGTGCTTCATACCGTTCAAGTTGTCCCCGGTCACCGTTCATCAAGTTTTTACTGACATCTTAATTAACAAATATTGTTCATAAAGATCCCCGACCCTCGTAGTCCTTCAACCCTTATTGCCACCCCCATTCAATCATTCAATATTTCAGTAGTCGTGGCTCCGATTCACATTTGGAATGACTGTGTGTGCTTGACGAGCAGCACATGTGAGCTCGCATTAAAAAACGAGAAAACGGAATTTTTGCATTTGGCATCAAGTAGAGCACTCTTACATGGCAGCGTACGTACAGGGGGAGTACGATTACTCCTCGTTGACGAAGAAAGGAAAGTTGAGTTTTGACATTCACGTACTTGAAAATTGAATACGTATGTTCGTATGAACACCACTATCGCCTCCATGTTATTATGGAGTGTTTTCGAGTGAATCCTTCTCTACTGTTTTACAATATATGGCTGAAGTGCTGCACGCTACTGCTGAATGATTGTTGCTGCTGCTTGGTAGTGACATACTTCGCTCGATGAGTTTTATTAAATTCCACGAGGATGCGAGTGGTGTATTTGTGTTTGGCAGTACATATTGGAAATAGTCTACATGGGTATTGTAGCTCATATATGTATAATCTTGGAACTGAGGGGATGTGGATAAGAAATTGAACGATATCGACTGGTTTAGACTTTATGAACTCATATTTCGCTAACATGTCCAGACGAAAAAATAATGACACCTTTGTAGTTGGCAGTCCTTCAAAATTCCTTCGCTTTGCTTATATGAATATGAAATACGAAAAAGAAATTATTTTGCAATCAAATATATCAAACAGCAATTTAATCAGCCCTCTAGCCACCCTGACCAAGAGGTATGTTCAATCTTGACACATGATGACGAAGGTTCAGGGAATACATATTTTATTTTTTCTCTCCTTGCAAGTAGGAATGCCTTACCAGTCGTGATTTTCACAATGGACTATACGTCGATCGTACTTCTGGTACATACAATTCAAACGCTACGTTGATGGCGGTAATACGTATGTATAACGCGATGACGGGGCATCATATCCGGCCATTTCCGAGTCGGGATGAAAAAGGAGCAAATGAAAAGCCAAATACTTAGGTGTTAAGTGACCCTCTAGTATAAACTGGAACAACACGTGACAGAAGAGGCGTAAGAAGTGCTAGTAGTACTCGTTTCTACGAGAATGTTACCGTGGCGTCTGAAGATGTCACGGATGAGTTGCCACGCACGATCATTGCCATTATATGATCGACTTTGCAGCGTATTTTTGTGAAAGACTGGGAAATCTTTGAATATACACGAGTTCGACAGTTACTACCTGCAGGCATTCAATCCTGTTTAAATTGAAATTTAACCATGAAGAAGATGATTGTCAGTGGAAATTCATTATGAGGCTCTTTTCCATATGAACGGAGAATCCATGTATCATTCACGAGGAGTCATTACATCCACTCATAATTACGGCATGGTGCGCTAATTACACTGGAGGGGTTATCATGCCTCATTTTTCGAGGATCTTCTGGGTAATCCGGTTACTGGTGAGCGATACAGAACCATAATCGAGTTTTTAAAACTGACAATTAATAAATTGCATCTAACAGCATCAATATTTTGCAGAATGTTTTCAGGCAATCGCGCCCTGTCCGATGGTTATTTTTTCTTCACGACCACCAGTTCCCACAAAGCCATATGCAGGAGAGCCATTGTGGGAGTGATCTGAACGAGAAAAGACCTGAGCGGTCAAAAGGATCCGTCTTCCGTTCAGAAGAGAGCTGAGTTGTCAAAAAAAGATTTCGAGTTAGAAATTCTTTTTTTATTCAGGGCACTTTCAGCGCTTTATTGATTGAGCATTTAGAGTAAGAGCTTATGGCACCCATTTGACAGCAGAGATAACAGAAGAGAAAATTCGAATTAAATCAAATGGCGTCCGAGGGGTGTTGTTCAGTCCAGTCTTTTTTCGATGATTTAAACAAATGTTATTGATATTTCCAACATGTGCTTTTGTTTTAAGTCATCAAACTATGCCTCTGATCCTAAAACTAGAACTCGCTTCATGAATCTGCATGTGACCCAATTGAAATGTAATCAACTTCAAAAGACTATAAACACTTAAGCAGTTGGACAGAAAATGTGTTCTCGTGTATTTTTTTGTGTAAGGATTTAGAAGTAATCACGGATATTACTATCTTTCGCCACTCGAATCATACAAGGTTGCAAAATGCTATGATGGTAGTCGGTAAAAAAAACTTCATCAGTCCCAGAAGTCATCGGAAAGTCAAGGCTCGAATGAAAGAAACCCTCGACGGAGTGGCAGGAAAATGGCTGCTGAGCTGACGATATCAAAAACATGCAACGGATATTGAAAGACTAGCTCAAACTAAAGCCTTTTGTATCAAGAAGAACAAAATCTTATGAAAAAGTGGGGTTCGATAATACAAAGAAGGTGCTGAAAAGCTGCTGCAGTAGCTGAAAATTACATCCGTTTGCCATGGTTTGGTTCAGGTTCATGCGTATATTTACCGCGAAAGTGATTTTGGAAGGTGCTATGAAGCTATAAACTGCAATTTATTTTGGTGATATAGAATGAACGTTCAACTATGTACTAGCAAACAACATATGCATCAACCAAGAGTTATTAAAAATTAACATACCTTTCTTTATTTCGTACACAACGACCTTCACAGTCATCAGATTCAAATTCACTTAATTATTCAGTGTGGCTCGATTAGCCTCTTAAAAATCTGTCCACTTTTCTCAATGATGTTAAATGTAAACTTGACATTTCTTTTTATATTGAGAATGTGTTTAGGTTTCTATTTTTTTTTTGTTCTTCTAGATAACGCCTTCGGCTGTGGTTTCCGTAAGATTGCTTTCCTAATTCATCATCCTGACATCTATTGAATTTGCATAGATCCCACTGGAGCACTATAACTTACCTGAGACTCATGTGCGGCTAGAATCTGATATGTTTGGAATTCCAGAAGGCATTACGAGTATGTCCTCACACTGCGCAATCTTTAGCTATCATATACAATTTAATATTCTGCGTTTTGTCGGCCTATTGATGAGAATATATTTTGGAAAGCTCGTCACCTTCATTATCCAAATGTAACTTCGTAATTTTGGTTGACTGCTCAATCTTTGATCTCATGCTGATAGGGAACGTGATCCTTCCGCGATTCAGCCTTTCGTAGTTTATTTTTCCAACTTCAAAATCAAAGAGGAACAAGTGTGTACATTTTTTTATGTTTGATAATCCTTTTGTCCTGGAACGGCATGACACCTCCAACGACCTTATTTGGGCAGTCATATTGTACAGAGTGTTTCATGGAAAAAACCCAGATTCGTCTTTGGTGAGGATTTGTCAGCCGCAATGTTACAGTGGCATGGCACCCATCATGCATACGGAGAGAGAAGCTCTTTAGAGGGGAGAAGAATCGATCTTTATGGCTCAGTGATTGTTTTGCTTCCACTACAACGGCAGACATTTATGAAATAGACTAAGTGAAAACTTGATTCGAAAATGTGAACAAAAATGTCGAGCTACAGGTTTGCCATAAATCAGCCTCGTCCAGGCCCGAGCAGAATTTCAAGAACGGGAAAACAAAAAACATTTTTTTTTTTGAAAGTGCGGAAAGGTACAACGATAACTGTTCGTGATGCATGATACATTTCGGAAATATTCAGTTATTTTATACCCCAGTTTCGAGAACATCCTGCGTACAATTCACGGATGTGGTTTCAACAGGATGAAGGTTCTTTCCTCCCTGCCAGAGCTAATATGGATCAACTTCGTGAGTTTCCTCAAAAATTGATATCCCGCTTCATTCGATTTGATTCTCATGGACTTTTCTCTGTCTTTCTTCATCTTTAAATACCGCGAAGAATATTACTGCGCTGTTGTGCCTATGGTATTATATTCTTACAAAATGCTATGAGCACATGAACCCAAAGGGTTTTTTTATTAATCTCGAATTTCCCAACCCTGAGACACTCTGTATTTGTCCAGAATATAAATCTTAGCTTCTTCTGAAAGTGATATGATTTAGCAAGGTTTTTCGACTCTCGCAATTTTTTTTTTGCGAAACGTGACGCAAATGGAAGATATTAACAATAGTTGATGTAAGTAGAGATTTTTGTATTAGCATGGGACTTAAATGATACACATCGAGTGCAATGTTAGATAATTGATGAATTTACACACTTATAAGCCAGCATAATCGTTTGCACGACCATTTTTAAAGCATTTATTTTGCTTTAAAATACACGTCACGATCCAACGTATTATAATCTTAGAAAAATGTTAGTTCCGAAATAAAACAAGTTAGAAATAATGAAAGTATACAAAGCTGGTCGTTATTTCCCTCTCAAAAGGTCAACTCGTTTTTATTTACGTATAACGAAATCGCTCTTATCAGCAAGGGCTTACTTTATTCACAGGACGCTTCAGGTCACCCTGATAAAGAATTAATTAAAATAATTAAACCCTTCATCAATAGCGGTAAGGTGCTAAGCGTCACTTCATTTCATCTTAAGACATATCCTTGATGACATCCCAGGGTACTCAAAGAAACCAATAAGTACTTACACAACTTTCTAGTCATCTTCGGAAGCATGAGGTTTGCTCTCTTCACTTATTCAGATCAAGGGTTACACAAGTTACCGCTCGTGTAGCCCTTATTGCCACTTCCACCGAAAGACTTACTCATTCAAATCAAATCAAGTGCAAACTTTTTCTCGAAAACTTTTTGACGTTTTCTTTCGTTCCCTCTTTCTTTTTTCAGTCTTTTTTGTGTTGCGTTTCTTTATTTATTTTTTTTTTTACCACAAGTACATTCATACGTACTCGTCGGGCGTATATCCAAACACCCGTCGTGTCATATGCCTTTGCTCTCCTTCAATCCGTCAGCTGAAGGATGGATTTATTATGCATGCAAATTAAAGAGGCCAGGCTTGACTACTGCAAGTAAGCGTGTGCACCCACGTCAGCAGTGAGTGAAGTAGGTACTGAGTTAACTAAGAACTTAACGCGAATTAGTTTGCCGCGGCGGAGTGAGAGATTCTCGTTAGAAGGAGGAGGACTTCTTCACTTGAGACAAGTGCTTGCTCGACCTGTTATTTAAAACGCTCTCCTAAACTCCTGAGCTCCGTATGGCTCGAGAGAGAGAATCGGTACTGTGCTAAGACAGGTACTCTGTCAGGAATGGGCAGGTGCTGCTATCCCACTACCCTAAACAGCTAAGGGATGTGGCGACAGAGAATATTATTTCATGAGAATATTAAATAATAATGAATATTCATGAACTAGCGAGCGTTTTAGGAATTCTCATCTGCAAGAATTATCTTTGACGCAACTCGTTTTGCATCGCTTTATTCTGTTGAAGGTACTTGATGAATCTATGGACGAAGAGGGATCAGTCCGGATTCAAATGACGAGGTGACGGAATCGCAAACCAAACCACCTTTCTCTTTAGTGTAAGACCGCAAATTTATTTCCCGTTTGTTTTTTTTTTTTTCCTTCTTTTATGTTTGTTTTGTTCATGCTTTGCTTTAATTTGTTTGTACTCTGTTTACTGAGGGATGAGACAAGGAAAATTATCCAAAAATTAGAATACAAGTGAATGGGATTTAATTTTCTTGGCTATAGGACTACCTTGCTGTTAAGGGAAGGCAAACGGAATAGTGTCAACATTCCTTTCCATTTGCATTCAAAATTATTTTGTAATTTTTAAAAGATTGAAATATGAAAGTGGCTTTTGTGGTTGGTCCACTTCATCTCGCTGTCTGCTTGTCGGACAGACGGTTGAAATGTTTGTGGAATTGTTTCGCAGTCTCCATAGAATTTTTTGATGCTCCCTTAATTTTTTTATTGCGATTATAACTATGATTTGGGTCAAAATGAGCTTCCATTAGGCTGTTACGTCCTATTTCCTAATCCCACAAAGGTGACACAAAATTTTGTCGTTTTATGAGCGTTATTAAACTCAAATTGTTGAAAACGAAAGGGCAGTGGTATTTTTTCATTGCAGCTTCCTTCAACAGAGATATACAAGGTTGTCTTCCGCATTTGTCTTAGTTTAGTAATCTATAAATTCCGCCGTCAGCTATCATAAATAACACTGAGCGAAGAAAAAAGAAGTAAAAAATCAACAAAAAAGTTGCATTTTCCCTTGCGAGGACTGTTCATCGTCGCAGCACTCTTTTCCGAACGCTACTCAATGCGGCCCCAACAACTTTTCACACACATGCTCGCAGGCAGGGTACGAAGGCAAGGTTTTGACGCGGTGCGGTAACGGTACCACTTCATGTTCCTCACCCTGTATTGTGTACCTATTTTTCCGATGTGAATGTATTCTCTTGTGCTGTCATAAATCACAGAATAAAACCCATAAATTTTCGAGGAAGTTCAGTTGTGTGAATGAGGAAAAAGGAGTCACCATAAGCATCAGAATCACCATCACCGCCACTGCCACAACAACGTCACCCACGCTTCCCTATTACACTATCAGATTGGAAATAATGGAAGATATTGCCTTTGGTCGAGTTTCATGGTGCATCTGCATTGAAAGTATTCCTTGCCAACGAGCTGTACCTATGTACCTACCTGCTATGTTCAAAGTCAAATGATGAATTGCCAAGTGCCAAGTATTTATTGATGACAATGTACTCTCAACTAAGTACAAATTTTTTGGACCTCAAGACCACTTGCATATGCAATCAACATTATTGTGTGGCATTTCTATTCTACGAAAGATAAATGTATTTGGAATACGAGCATGTACGAGTATCTTCCATCACAATATCAGGAAACATTTTCGAGCTTTAAATATGGAATTACCACACATGGTAATGTAGATCTATGGTACTTCCGTACAGTGGCCCATTAATCGTTTGCATTTGATTGAAAAGTAATGTGCGTGATATTCTGAGATTGTTGGTCTGACGCTTTAGATACATACATAACAGGGTTCCATTCCGTTAAAAGAAACTATGCGACTGCCGTAATAAGCGGTGAAAGCTTAGCAGAGATATGTAGATTCTTTTATTTAGCTCCACACGCAAACGTTTAACGACACAATTTGCTAAAGCGTTTCACTTTATGCTCGGGTTTATCTTTACACCGTTAACTGGCATTTAATTTAATGAATTACTTAAGTTACGGCTAACTTGAAGGACTTGATTCTGAAATTTCTTACGAGAAAAGTTCCTCACGTAACATAGTCACAAACAGTAAATATACGAGTACTTTAGGTATGTGGAGTTAGTTTGAGTTTGTTGGGAAATATACGTAGAGAGAAGAAGAAGGAGAGAATTTTTGGGTCACTAAAGCAATTCGAAGGCTTACTTAATCTACATTTTTGCATATTTTCGTAGAAATATTTTAGTAATCTTTTTTTTTTTTTTCAATCAATAATTTATTTCGAGTTATAATTCAAAAAATTAGTATAAGATTTAAAATTTAAGTATTTAATTAAGAAACCACAGGCTCATAACCATAAATATCTATTGCGACTCATTTTCAACTATACCTCGAAGATAGGTTTAGCAATTGACACGTATTTTTGAATATCACAACACATTTTCACCTGAAAATCTTTGACCCAGAGTCACTTATATGTTTGTTATATATCGTTACCTTGTTGCAATATCTATTCTGAATATCGAAACGTGGCTTTTTTTTAAATATATAACGTGAACATGTTGGTCAATCATTTTTTTTTTAAATATATAATTTATATTGAAAACAAGACGTAGAAACAGGCGGATAGAACAGGCGAAAGGAACAGGAACTCTATTCAGCCTCAAGCTTTGTCAGAGTAATTGAATTGAGAAGATTAAGATGAGCAGATGACATACAACGAATGGTCAGTGGACGAACGGTCAAACGAATAATGAATGGAAAATTCGTAGAAACAAGAACGTCAGGAAGGCGTTCCCTTGAAGAAATGGGACACAACAGCGCTACAAGGAAGGAATACACTCTGACTTGGCTAAGGGTGGTCAACGAGTGTCTGAACGTCCGAGTTTCCAATGGCCGGTAATAATAATAATAATTTAGACACCGTTGCCCAACAAACATGCCCAGGCTATGAGTAATATTTTTTTGACATGAGCTGAGGCAAGTATTATACATACGTACACATATCGGGCAAAAAACCAACCTATTGTCAGGAACTATTTCCACTAAATAGGATAATTTCGCTTTTGCTCTTCCAAGTATGTACGTTTGGCCATTTAGCAAAATGCGCACCAGCACATTGAGCACGTGAACTTCATACGTGTTTTCTGATGTCATTGGTCTTAGACTGGAGCACAAACCTTATTTTTCAAGGGTCGTCTTCAAACTGTGAAATCGTTTGTCAGTGAATTGGAGCTTTAAGTTCTAGTTCAAATTCATTTTTATTTCTTCTATTCTATTCCTATTTACTAGATAAAAATTTAACCTGAAAACGTCTCAATATACAATCTGTAATAAGCTTAACAATATTTCTCTATGAACATTTTTGTAAAAGACCTAGATTATTTAATTTTTTTATTCTAAAGCTTAACCCATCATCTTAATTCTAATCTGAAATATTATCAGCTTGAAACGTATTCGTGTGTTTCGTTTCGATTGGTTATCCTCTTTTTAGTGATTAAGCTTCGCCATCTCGCTCTGCATACCCGAAACCGGCCTGAGGCTTAAAGACCTCAATCAGTCCTCAGGTTCATGTGAGCATGATGATGCGCCACACACACTATTCCGAAAGGATTTTTACCCGTCAATTATTAACATTCGACTACACGACCGCCATTACCATTCTAAAATGGATGAGCTCATAAGCTCTGTCAACATACCCCTCGCGGATGAATTATTTCTTCATACGAGATAAAAACAGTTAAGACTAGCTTAATTATCTTAACTAACTTACTGGCCCTGTACGGACACTCTAACCACTTTGACTCATGAAAAAAAATTAAATAATTTAAATAATATTACTCTGGGAGAACAAAGCCCGACCGGAATGTGGCCTCGTAATATCTACATATATTTGACGTAGTGAACTCGAAAGATCAGATTATTGTCGTTGGTCATAACTCTCGCAGTGTATTTTTAAATCCTTTTAATACTTTTTTTTGTCAATTTTTTTAGTTTAATTTCTTTATTGTTGCACAAGTTTTACAATTAGTCATTTACAAACATTATTACAGAGATATGGTTTGTTTGTCTTACTTCTAAAATATTCATAAAATCTTCTTAGAGAAAGAAAAATACCACAGACAAAGCTTATAAGAAGAAGGAAAGCCACTCAAAAACCTTCTAATTAAAAAAAAAAAAAAAAAAAACTATATATATGTATGGTATCGTTGTAGGGAAAAGAGAAGTGCAAAAGTATGAAAATGACTAAATCTTTTAGAAAAGGCTACGGAAGGAAATGAATAAATAATTCAGTAAATAACTAAAACAAACTAAACTACACAAATAAATAAAAAAGTACATATGTAAACAATTAAATAAAGAAAAACAAATAAATACATGAATAAATAAATAAATTATAAGTATATGAATAAATTAATAAATAGATAGATAAAGAAACAAATAAATAAAAAAATAAATATAAAAGAAATAGATAAGCAAATATGTATATTAGGGTGTCCCAAGAAAATCAAAATTGTTTTTTTTTAATGCATACCCTCTTATTTTATTTGTTTTATGTCAAAACAAGTAAAAATAAACTTCAACCACAGCAACCCGTGCCACTTGAGCCATCGCACGTCAAGTCTTGATGTGCTTGTAATTTCTAATTGTTTTGTCGGTTAAACCTATTTGTCTTTATTAATAAATATGTCGGAGTCGGTGGAATTACGAAGTTCTAAAAAAAATATATATTGTACATAATAGGTAATGCACAACATCAAATAACGGGTTCGAAACTACCTTCGAACGGACAAGTTCTGTAAATATTGTTTTATAATGTTCGTGAAGTGAACCTAACTGTGAATGAAAGTGCTAATCTCACTATTCGGGAGTGTATAAGCTTTTGGGAAAAGGCACGAATACCTACCAAATCGATACCAAATTGTGTAAAGAAACTTGTAGGCTTATATCATGTTTGGAGAGTCTTACAAAAAAATGTGTTTAAGCGGCGCGGCGTCAAGATGAATTTGTAAATAATCTAAACAATTTATTTGATATTGCCCATGCCGATGCGCTTCAATCAATAAAAATAGCAGAAGACAAACTCTTCCTGCAGCGTCAGAGAGAGCCGGGCCGACCTGGTCATTTGGTGGAATAGATAAAAATCTGACTGCTAAAGAGGAAAGAGCGCGAATTCGAGCTATAGAAGAGGAAAATCAGCGAATTAAATGTGCTTCCACATCAACTTCATTTGTAACACCTGAACCATTTCCTGATGATTCTTCTTCTAATTCTAGTGAATTAGGAGAATCACACGAAGATTAGTCAAAGGTAATTCGAAACACAGAACCTGGAGCCAGTCGAACACTAATGCGTAAAGACTTTATTACTCCAAAGTTAGTTGCCGCATTAGATAGGTGTCAGTTAAGTATGAGAGACTCAGTATTTATTCTTGGAGCTACTATTGAGGCAATTGGATATAATATTGACGAATTTCCGATAAGCAAATCGTCTGTGCAAAGGATACACATGGAAAAAAGGAAGGAACGCGCAGAAACTATAAAAATTGATTTCCAAAACGAGGTACCAGACGTAGTAACTGTTCACTGGGATGGAAAATTATTGCGCGCTTTGGATGCTCGGAAATCAAAAGAAGAACGTTTGCCTATAGTAAGCGATTTTAGACTGGAATTTCGAAAACAAAGTGCAAATTCTCAGCTGTGATACTACAGCTTCGAACACAGGTCATATTAATGGAGCCTGTGTACTCCTAGAGCAAAAGCTTGACAGAGATATGCTTATTTTTGCTTGTCGGCATCATATATACGAACTAGTATTAAAGAGTGCATTCGAAGTAAAAATAAAACAAGTAACTACAAGCCCAGATATTCCACTGTTTAAAAAATTCAGGGATCATTGGAAACAAAACGATCCTCTTAAAGTAGAATGCTTTAGAAAAGAGGTAGAATCGTGCCTAACCGTTTCTGAAATTGAAAAATTGCTCGAATTTTACCGCGCCGAACTAACCAGCATAATTGCCAGAGATGATTATCGAGAATTAATAGAGCTTTCTAAAATATTTTTAGTTGGAGATACAGACAGAAAATTTAAAATCAGACCTCCGGGTGCCATGCACCAAGCTCGATGGATGGCTAGAGCAATATATTCTTTAAAAATATCATTCCTCAGTTCCCAGATGAAGCTAACTAACAAAGACAAGACAGCACTGTTAGACGTCTGTTTATTTATTGTTCTAATCTACGTCAAACCATGGCTTCAATGTATTCTGGCAGTTAAAGCACCCTACAACGGTTTATGCTTTTTAAAGTCATTAAAAGCCTGCGAAAAAATAGATGAAATTATCGCGAAGGTTACTTTGCAGAAGTTTCACCAACATTTATGGTATTTAACTGATGAAATAGCAGTTTTATCACTCTTCGATGATGATGTACATCTTGAAACAAAAGGGAAAATAGTGGAAAATTTTGCCAAAGAAAATTTCTCGATCCATGGAAAACGATACATTCTATCGAAGGAAGAACTTTGTGGATCATTTTGCGGTAAGTTGGATTTACATTTATGTATAAGTGTTGTACGTGCTTAATTGTGTTTATTTCTTTGTTTATATAACTTTATCAGTATACTTAATTATTGATTTTTTTTCAGAGAATAATATTGACGATTTCATATCAGTCAAAAGCAAGACATTATTTTCTCGTTTGAAAATTGATGGTGGTTTTCACAACGACGTTCCTTCTCCATGCTAAAAAGACGGTCTCAATGCTAAGAGCAGTGAATGATACTGCTGAAAGAGCTATTAAGTTAATGCAGGACTTTCATGGCTTAATTACAGTTGAGGAGGAACAGAAACAATATTTGTTACGTTGCGTACAAGACCATAGGAAGTTATACCCGCACTGTACAAAGCAAACATTGAAAAGAACATAATAAGTGTCCTAATGTAAAACACAATTGAATTAATAATAATACGTTTTTAATACAGTAGAGTCTTAAAGAAATATAAATTCGCCACTATGTCCATAGTAGTCACAGTACAAATCCCTGAATTAAACTTTGACTACAAGTCGGCACGGGTTATCGTTATCCTATTGCAATAATACTTTTTATTTATGTTATTAAGGTCAAATAGAAAAAATATAGAGGGTATGCGTACAAAATTTTGCAAAAAATATTTGGTTCCTTATGTCTTGGGACACCCTAATGTATATATATAAATATGCAAGTAGATATACAAATAAATAAATAAATAAATAATAATTATTTTACAAGAAACAATAAAGTATATACATATATATATGTAGAATATATATAGTTTCAATGCTCGCATAAGTTATAGATTAAGCGATTTTCTGATGCAGAGCAAGACTTCAAATAATGATGGCGTAGTTTTTCAATCCTTGTCTTTAGGCCTCCTCCGTCGTACATTAGGCCAAAGGCACGGTCTCTCGAGTCATTTTTTTTCTCATGTACATAAGGATGCTTCTCATGCGCTAAATTTGCGGGCAACCATCGATGATGACCTTATTAGGATTTTTTTATTTTTACCCTGTGATCAAGTTGACTACGGTGAAACAGGTTTCTGGTCATACTCCAGTAACATGTCTATTGAAATAGAGATATGGTCAAGCCAGATGCCAAGATATCTTTCTGCAGTTCTCACGGCTAATAGTCACTCATTTTAATACTTAACTTTGCATTAATGATCTCAATTCTGCACACTATCTGCACGCTATTAAATCATCTGAGACAGCAGTTGAGTGGCTGAGAAACTTCATTAGATCGCTTGCGTATATTTAAGCAATATCGGAGAATTAACCGCTCCCTGTTGTAAACCCATTTTTAATATCAATGATCCTGTTTGAAATAACATTGTCTTTAGCAAATAAATTCGCATATTTCCAGGCATACATAGCTTGGTGAACAGAACAGAGTTTCTGACAGTGTCAAAGGACCTTTCGATGTTAACTAGAAAAGCACTCGAATATTAGCCTTTCGCCCTATTCATGCCTCCTCGTAAAACCAAACTCATTCTTACAATATTTTATAATAACTGGATTCATTTTTGTTTTGTAAATTTTTTTTCGCACATGTTTTTCGGCTATATTTTAAAATATAAACAACAAAGCACCACGCCCAAAAAAAAAACTTTCGTCACACAATTTTTCCACTCCACGCAATTCGCAGATTGAAAATATATTTTCCAAATCAAGAAACATAATTTACAAATTAATGAATTGTCGATTCTTGACATAAAATTTGTTCACTTTGATTCAAATTCACTTGACGTATGAAAGAAACAATCTGGATATAAACGGAGATATCGAACGCATTGATTTTTTACCACTGTACTTTATAATTTTAATTTACTAGCGCCATCTTTAGATGTCTCTCTCAAAGTTGTCTTTGCAATTTCTCATTGTTATGACAGCAAACAATATTGAATATTGCTCCGCTTTTGTTCAAAATATTCATTTCTTCATTCTTCGCTTTTTAGCTTGTGTTCTTTGTTCATCAGGCAACAAGGTAAGAAAATTAATTTTCCAAGCAAAAGTATATCCTTAAATCCTAAAGACGATGACATCAGAAAGGAAGTATCGATTATTAAGCTTATTAGCATGTTTCGCTTTAACAGTGATCTTCTATATATTTACCGTTTACAAGTCTTGTTACCATGGTAAGTAACTATAATGGATGCTATGGGAAAAGTAAAATGTACAATTAGAGAAATGTATGAAATTTATTTCATATTTGCATCTGAAAGAAAGAAAAACTTTAATTTGAAGACTGAATAGCTTATTCAGCGGTCGGAGGTACCTTTCGTTTCTAAAGATTACAGACAAATGAAACCGGATACCTCATGCGTAAGAACTCAGATAAAACTTGAACTTCCCAATTACATATTAAGTTTCCTGCCAAATGCTAAGAAATACTTATCCCTACATACCATACATCTGTTACCATGCCATCAATGGCAAGGTAAAGGAAACACTGGCCCTTTCCAGTTACGGACAGAGAACCTTTTAAACTTTCATTCAAATGACATTCAACCCACATAGCCGAGCGAATCTCCTAAATTACTTTAGAACAAATGTGACCCTTGTGCCGTTACTGTCCAAATATGCTATTTCCTTGGACTGATTGCAGCAACTTACCAGATGTACTCGCCCTTCACACCAGTGCCAACTTCTTCTACCTGCAATTCCCAGGCATAATACCTTCTCTTGCTATGAGTACAATAAAGAGAAGAACTAACTACACTAAAAGCAAGAATAAGAAGAAAAAAACTTTTCCAATTTCCGTTTAAATGTGTCCCAAGGATGTTATTAAACTGAAAATTACAGACCCGCAAGAAGTGTATTATTACACGGAGCCAACACAAAAAAAACAAAAAACGCCCACCAAGGAATCCTCCTTCCTTAAATGGTCAACATGTTCTTTAGAATAGGAAGCTAAAACACAAAAAGTTGCCTACGTAGATACTATGTATATAATATGCTATTCGGTAGATTTTCGCACACGTTTTACGGATATTTGTTACAAATCACAACTTTTCAATCGAAATTCTCATCTTACCTTCATACTTGTGTATATGTACTCGTATAATATGTACATATGTAGACTTCGTAAGTTTTTGAGTTTCAAAATTTAAAATTAAAGAAATTGTCCTTGCGGTAGAAATCTTAAGATTCTCATATGAGTACGTGTACGTTCACACTGCATCTTAATGATGCTACGCTCCTCCCCGATGTTTCCTGGATATCGGGGATGGATTTGAGGCTTGAGAACTTTGTCAAAACTTGTGTGAGAATTTCCCCATACGAGTACTTCGTCTTAGGAACATCATTCGAATGCATTAGCTCGTATATGTACTCGTATGTATACCATTTATAGGAGAATATAGTGTATAAAGTGCGTGGGAATAAGCAGGTAATGCATATTACATACAATGTCCTTAAGATCATTACATAGAGAAACTCTGAGTCCGCAGCAATCCATCGGTTAGCAACTTGAATTTCAATTGCTTTAATCGATTTTTTATTACTGCCATTCCCTGCAGAGTAATAGCAATACTGGCCTTAGAAGGGGAGTGATTAAAAAAAGGGAAACTTTTACGGGCGTATTTGATGGCTACGACCGGTTCAATTGCTTCTAAAACCAATTCAAATTTCATCCCTTAAAGGTGTGTTAACACCTATGCAAATAAAGGAGAAATTGTCATACTCTCCCGTAGTCTTCTTCTGTCTCTGGATAGCTAACAGGCACGGGGGTAACTGCGTATCGGCGCGACTTCCAATCGAATAAGGAGAACATAAAATATTTAAATCACGTTTAAGACGATACATTTATGAACTGTCACGTCTTCGGCTGGCAAATCCTTTTCCAGTGCTAAGGACAAGCTCTCTTACAATGTTGCTACACGGATTGGGGTGGCAATCTGTGATGGAATTTGTTTTTTTTTATTCTGTCTTCCATTTTGCCTCTTGCCACCGCCCGCCTCCGTCACTCTTTCACGTGGATTTGCGTTGGATTTTTTTTTGTTTGTATTTTTATTTACTCATCGCCTTCGTTGGCTGAACGATGGGGCTGTAGGAACACCATCATCGGCAAATAATATCGTCGCACATTATCGCTCCATAAATAACCGCTTTGCTTATTTATTCTGTGCTAGGAGGAGCATTGAAGCGCTGGAGCACTTGGTTTATGCTTAAAGTGAATTCGTTTATACGGAAACATTTTTTCGAATTAATGGCCTGAAATTGTTGTTTTTTTGTTTATACGTTGTATTTGAATTGGATTCGATTAAAAGATTGGTGCTACTCCCATTTTACTCTGCTAATAATTGCAATGTTTCCATGATTTCCGTTTGTTCATTTGTTTAATTTACCGAGATTGCAATAAATTGGTTTTCAATTTAAGTCCATAAAGGAAAAACGAACCTTATACATACATGCTTTTTCCATTTTAATTCCCATAATAAGTCCATTTCGTTTTTTCGAAATACCTACAGGCTTTGATTTAAAAGAATGCGATTATATTTGGAGGAATGAACACAGGATATTCAGACGAGCATCTACATAAACAAATATACCATACATTAGTTAAACTGACTAAAGCCAAAAGATCAACTTCGACAACTTCGCACAACTAAGTACCCTTATTACCCCGAGCATCAAAGAACAACTCGTTCTATGAAGTTTGATGAAAGAGATTATAACATTCTTACGCGATATCCTGTTTCACTGGACAGCTGATGCGTATTAGATTATAGGTTCTATAGTTGCCGTGTAGATCCACAGGAGCTTTCACGTTCTTGGCTTCCGAAGTACTGGCAAAAGCGTTTTCGATGTTTCAATTGGAAATCAGGATGAGTAGGGCAATTAGCAAGGTCAATGCCTTTTCCATTATTTTCTCCTTTCTCGCAGGAGGAGAGAATTAACTCAGAGCCAATTTTTCATGCACTCCCCGTCGATCAGTTTTAGCCTTACCTGAGCCTTGTGACAGATATTCGTCAAACATGAACCAAAAGACTGAAAGAATGGTCACACATCCCCCTGTTTAGTGTAGCCATGGCGCAGTGGTGAAAGACATCATCAAACTACCAAAGGCATAAGCGCAGCTTTACTTTGATGCTTCACCTAGTCTAACAGAATTGTACATAGTATCAAGTGCTGCATTTGCAAGAGCTTCTCGTTACCGATATAGGTTCTTCTAAGATTCAAGGTGCTATCTATTAGGATTGATATCGCTGATGAATATATTGCTCAGAAGGAAAGGAGACTTAAAAACATCGTTTGACTCAGTGGAGGCACCGCGTGATTTTATGAGCGCGTCCAATTTTGTCAGTCTGCCTCTTTTGAATACCTTCACAAACTTACCAGTAGCGTTTGGTGATGTGATCCCTTCACAGAAGTGTCGACAAGAATCACTTTTCCTTTGCGATTTAGTTTCTAATGTACTTTCTGCTTCAATTGGTATCTGTTCCAGTTGTCTTCGAAATTCCACTTCAGCGAATCAATTCCTTACAGAGGGTTCACTATGATATTTGTTAAGTTTGAATTGAGTTTTCAACTATTTGGTTCGCCCTGAGCTTGGATAGAGCGCCAGTATGTATTGTACTTCAAGCACCTCTCGAAAATTAATCCAATTCTAGTCAGTCATGAATTTTTCTGATTAGTAGGGAAGAACATCCACAATTCATTGGGAATTCAATCTGTCTTTAATTTGACAGGATGGTTTCGAGTAAGGTCCGCCAGTCTTAATGTACCTGTTGACTCAGTCATCTTCTGGTGTTTCGTTGTAACAAAAGTTGATTTTGGATTCATAAGGATGTTGAATAAGTTTTTTGTGAAAATTAAAATTTTATTTTAAGCATAACATTTTATTGTAAATAAAATTTTATTTTACGTCACTCAACGTTTTGCACATCGCTAGTCACTACTTTCTTCTCATCTTTCTGGCAGCATATTAAATCCACGTCGGAAGAATAATACTTCTTTTTACATTATATAAGATCCGACCCATTTTCTGGCATCTTGATAAGAAGGCAAGTGTGCTTAGGTAGACCATTGGACGACAACGAGCCCACATAATATATGTGATTAGTCTGCACTTTTTAGTCGATGTAAATGATTACCATATCACTGTGAATGCAGTTTGCTGTCGTGCCATGTTGGAGGACTATTTTTGAACAGAATTGAATGAACTTGACATTAATCAAAAGCAGTTCCAACAAGATGTTGCCACATGCCACACAGCTGGTCGAACAATTGATCGATTGAAGGGGCGGTTGGGTAACCATGCAACCTCAGCCGTCTGAAGAGCTTTGGGAATATATCGACAACGAGTGGTGGAAAATCGGCTCCAAAAAATCGATCGCTATTAACTTGCTCGCAGTGGTCTGATGAATGAGATCGAATATCACACATGTAATCTACGCTTATAATAAATTTCAGTCCGATTTCTCAGTTATTTTGTTTTATTTAAATACAAAATTGCTTTGTCCTTATTAAGAACCCTTGGACTAATAATTAACAATCTTAACATAATATAGGTAGGTATCCGTGCAGGGACGGGTTAAGAATATCCCTGCAGCGATACCTCTCGCTTGTCGTAAAAGGCGACTAAAACAAAGGTAAACGAAAATCACATCTAGGCAATTTAGAAAACACCCAGGTGAGCCTAGGGACACATATACCACCATTAAACTGCCCCACAAGTGTACAGGAAAAACGACTGGAGATCACCGGTGTTGTAAAAGTAAGATCAAACAAAAAAATCAGGAGCATGCCAGTGTCAAAAAAAAAAAAAGGCAGGCCGAAAAACAATTGGTACAAACAAATGCAAAAACACCAGCATTTGATTGGCCTCAGCGATGAAGTAATCCCAAACCGGGAAGCCTGCCGCTACTTTCTGAGGTCAAACCGGCGGACCCCACAAGCGGACCAGTAGGAATGTAGTTAAGTGGGAAGGTTATGGTCCTACACTTCTGACCATAACAACGCCGGAAAAAGGAAAAAAAGAAGAAGAACATAATATAGGTAGGTAGCTCAAACGTATGCAGACATAAATTGGGAGCTAGTGCCTCGTTATACTTCTTATGCCAGTCTCTAAGTTTGGGTATCTTGGAGATCACTAGGAGTAGTTTTCAGGACCTTCGATATCTTCCGATTTGGTCCAAAGATGCCAGCGCCAACACCGGAATCCGTCTTGGAGCTATCTGTGCACCACCTAAGGCCTTTGACATTTAGCAAGGGATCGCTGCTTTCCCAAGCTGTGCGGTTTGGGATCAGTATCTTAAACCTTTTTTCAAAGGTGAACGTGTGTGGTAATGCATCCGAAACTGTGGTAATCATATCAAGCTCAGGTAGGTGCTGTAAAATGGACATGTGACCCAATTTTCTACATGGCTGGTCTGTTTCCGAGCGGGGGAGTCTGATTGCACAACGTATAGCAACCTTTTTTAATAAAAAGGTGCAGTGGAGTGATTCCGAACAGTGCCTCTTAGGCTGCCGTCGGGCAAGTTGGCATGGCGCCTGTAATGCTGGCGCATTGAAGTTTAACTATTGTATTTTTCTGTTCAACTTTTGCCCACCATAAAACAGACGCATAAGTGATGACAAATTTTCCATTTAACTCTATCAGGGCTGAAGAGTCTACCAGAGAGGCTATTTGTTCTACTATCGATGTAGTTTGTGACGCTCGTTAGAGCATGGAGATGTATTAACTGGGCGTAGAATTAGGGAAATGTACCTTAAGCAAAGTCTCCAGGGTTACTCTGCGATTCTCCTTCTTCTTCGTCATCTTTTCCCTTTTCCGGCGTTGTTATGGTCAGAAGTGTAGGACCATAACCTTCCCACTTAACTGCATTCCTACTGGTCCGTTTGTGGGGTCCGCCGGTTTGACCTCAGAAAGTAGCGGCAGGCTTCCCGGTTTGGGATTACTTCATCGCTGAGGCCAATCAAATGCTGGTGTTTTTGCATTTGTTTGCACCAATTGTTTTTCGGCCTGCCTTTTTTTTTTTTTTTTGACACGGACATGCTCCAGATTTTTTTGTTTGATCTTACTCTTACAACACCGGTGATCTCCAGTCGTGTCAACCCACTGATTTGCATGTACACTTGTGGGGCAGTTTAATGGTGGTATATGTGTCCCTAAGCTCACTTTGGTGTTTTCTAAATTGCCTAGATGTGATTTTTGTTTACCTTTGTTTTAGTCGCCTTTTACGACAAGCGAGAGATATTCTTATGCTGCAGGGATATTCTTAACCCGTCCCTGCACGGATTTCCAGGGTTACTCTGCGATTGACAATGAAATAGCCATCTGATTTGCGAAGCCACCCGAGTCAATTGTGTGCTCCTGGTATAGGGTTATATAGAGTCGGTCCGAGGTTGGTAGTGAATCTACGCTTTCGCAGTGTTTCCTCCAAGACCTTCTCTTGAATTTCCTCAATTCGAGGTTGTATTTTGTTAGAGCAGATCAGTCCAATTTTTCGTTCTTTTACCTCTGTTAGAGATCTCATCTGTTTCCTCAAAGTTTCGAGCTGTGCATTCCAGCAAGGTACGCATCGCTTGTGTGTATACTCGTATATCTTAGGTGCACAGCTGTTTGTGAAGGATGAGATGAGTGCTTCGGTTAATTGATAAGCCGCTTCTCCAATGTCATGCGTCAATTTGATGGATATAAGAAGCGTTTCTTCCTTCGCGACAAGTTGAGCCTGGAAATGAATCCAGTTGGTTTTTTTCTTCTTCTTTAGTTTTACCAGTGATGTTAAATCTGATATGTTGATGATCAGATAGTGAAGCCTCACTGGAGACGTGCCAGTCACAAATTATATTTGAGACAATAGGGCTAGAGATTGTAAAGTTGAGCACCTCTTCTCTAATAGAGTTAATGAATGTAGGTTTTTTTGCCCATTTTGGCAACGGCGAGATTAAGACTGAATAAATATTTGATAAGTGACTCACCTCTTTTGTTTATATTGTTGCTGCTCCATTCCACATGGTGCGTATTGGCATCGCATCCGATGATCAGATGGTCTTGTATCTCAGTATGTGGGCTTTTGTCGCCGCCTCCTGGGAAGTAAGCCGAGGCGCACACGATCTCCCACCTCCACCTTTAATGGTAAGCTCCACAATGACGACTGCCAAGTATGGGATAGGTGAAAAATTTATATTAGATCCGATCAAACATGCGGCCCTGGGAGGAGATTCTTCAGTAGCGTAAATTAATTTATTCGGCTTATTTTGTAGGCCCATAATCTTTGAATCCAGGGTTCTTGTATAGATTCGAGATATATTTTGTCGCAGTGGAAACGCAGGTTAAAGGTGTCCGGAGCACCTTTGGCACGGTGCAGGTACACGCAGCCCACTCATCTTCTGCTTTCCATCCGGCGGTCATATCTGCAAAGGATATCGACGTTGCTGTTTGTTATGCGACTGAGGACTCAAAGGCCCTAGCGGCGATGGCATTTGAGAGGCATCACTTTCTTTGATCATTTTTAATTAAGAAATTTTGTTCCCACGAGTACCTACACGAGAAAAAACGGTCACCTACAGAGGAGCCCGGGACGCTGCAGGAAAGCTGGAGTGAAATCGGAGGTCGCCCGGTATCCGAAGTTCGCTATGCATCCATCGGCCTCAAGGATCATTACCTGTACTAATTCTCCGCATCGCGGCAAGGTGAGCAATTATCGCGAGGGATGAACCTGGCGTAGTCGATTAGTATGTTTGTACAGAAAACCTTAGTAAAAGCTTTAACAATTTTTTTAACAAGTCGTTCTAAACCGAATTTTTCTTGATACTCGTATGTCATTTTTTAAAATTGACAGCTCTTTTTTTATCTAACAAAATTGTCTCCTTTTTGCTAAAAAAAAGCAAAAGGGGACAAGACAATAAGAGATACATATAAGAGATAAGATATATGCCTTATAGCCGTATTTCGCATGTAAACAGATCGACCACTAAAAACGCCTGTAAAAGATGACGCCCAAATAAAACGCATATCGAAAAAAATACACTTTCAAGTCAGCTGCCGACATCAAGATTAAATTAGACTTGCCGGTCTGCTCTCGAACGGTACGGAGAAGAGTCTAAGAAAAAACCTTTTCGGAAGAAGTTCTCTTCGTACTAAAAAGCATTTAAAATTCGCAAATATCTAAATTAGATAGATGCAGATATTGAAAATAAATGCCGAAATATTTCTTGATTTGATTAAGCAAAGATATGCAGCTTACATACAGCTAAATACACTAACAACCATGGAGGCGGAAGAGTAATGATGTGGGCATGTTTTCCATGGCTTAAAATAACAAAACTAACCAGCATCTATAAGCCATGATACTAGAAGCGATCAAGCGCCCATATGCTGAGTGGGAGATGATATCGAAATGAGAGTTTATGCATGACAAATACCCGAAGCATACGTCTAGTGCAGTAAAAAACTGGCTGGAAGAACAGCCTCGTGCGCTGGCCTGTCCAATCAACCGATCTTAATCCTTTGGAAAATGTATAGGAAATTTTAAAATGGTCTACTGGAGCTAAAAAATCTAAAAATAAAGAGGAATTGTGAAAAAAATACAGACAGCTTGTTACGCCATACCATCTAGTAGTTGTCGTCGAGTTTTTGGTCTAGTTTTTATCAAGAAAAGTTCGTGAAGTCATCAAAATGAATGGATAATCCACAAAATATTACTTTTTTTTTTTACCGGTGTCTGTACATAAATTATTGTAAAAATGCTTTTTAGGTTCTTTAAAAAACAAACATAAATTTATTTTAGTGGCGACGAATCTCTTTTATTAAATTCAAAATTACAACTATGTAACTGAAGAGCTAGACGATTATTTGCTGATCACCTAAATTTCTTCTAACATGGCATCTAATGCGCATCGCGTACATGACGGAATGCGGTAAATGGGATCTTTATGTGAAGGTGTCGTGTTGATGCAAGTGCTCATGGCTATGTTTGTACGATGATCGGATGCTCGTATCGATTGTCGTACAAGTGTATGGTGTGTTGGATGAAGAGTTCGTATAGACTTCGGAATATTGTCATGATAAAATTTACAGTATCCAATTTGACTCATTAAGTGATTGACAAAATAATAGAAACAAAAGACACCGACTGACCATTAAAGAGGAGTTGAGTTCCAACAGAATTAGACACTGTTAAATTTGTTTTGTATTTTAGTGTTGACCTAATACAGTCAACATTTTTTCAAAACAGTACGTGGATTTCACAGCGCTGTACTGTATGTAATTATTTGTTCTACGACACAAACCATACACGAAAAAGTTCAGTTTGAAGAAACATAACTTTCTTTAAAACGAATACCTCCTAAATAATTTATGACCCGGAATAACTCTTTAATGATAATGAAGAAGATTGGCATGAACTATTTGCTATTCTAGCATTAAACGAAAATGGATCTTAAAGCACTATCTAGAGCAAAATTTATATGCCGGATGAGGAAACAATATTTTGAATATATGTCGCATTCAAGTTACTTTATTTTAAAATATGTACATTAAACAAACGTCCAAACGTATGTAATTCTGTGATAACAAAATATTTTCACATGATTTTGTAATGCAAGTACTTGAAAATACAGGTGCACTCGTTCAAATCCAACCGAGAAACAGATACATGGATGTAGATATGCATATTTCAGATATACCTGACTAAAGGCATGACACATTGCTGTCTGCCACATTTCATAAGTGAATGTCAGGCAGACAGATGCCTAAGCACACAATTCTGTCACATGATGCGCCTCGCACCCTGCCGGACGTGACATTTAACCATACTGGAGGCTTGAAATCGAAATAATTAACGATAACCGCATGCTTAACTTCGCCCATCTGTATGTTGATGAACACTTTGGTCAAGGCTTTGCTTCCCACACCTGCCAGTAACATTCCCAATGTTCATTCTTGTCGATCACACAACAATTGGCTTCGTTTGAATAAAACGCATTTCGCCTCTCCATTTACTGGGAGTACTCAATGAGAAAATGTTAGACGAAAATTACGGCCCACATTACAATAGGAGCATAACAAGCCCGAAATAACAACCAACATATTTACAGAGTTAATTAAAAACAACTCAAATGCATTTCAGTGTAAGGAATTAACCAAAAAAAAAAAAACAGAAACAGGCAGTGCACTGCTTGTAGGATTTAACTTTCTCACTTCATGGAAATCGGAAGGGCCCTTCAACGTACCGAGAGAGGACACCACATAGAAATGATAGAAATAAATGAAAAACAAAAAAGGCAGCATAGGGAGGCGACGAACTAAGAAACAGGAACAAGGACGAGGACGAGAATGAAGATGAGGACGAGAGAGAGAGACCGAAAAAAAAGAAGCAAGCTCACTCAGAAACGAAATAAATTTCTGTTGAGTCTCTTTAGAGCTCTTTGGTAAGATTTGTGTCGTTCCAGATCATAAAACAAGAGATTTATCTCAACAGTTGAGCTTGGGATAAAACTTTTAGCGCCCGTCCTTGCTCACACCGCTCTCTCAAGGTATGTAGTACGTTCCCTTCTACTTCTTATTTGTCCCCACACTTGTTATGTCAAGGTGCGCGTTGGCAACATACTATGTACCATATACCTACATATGTATACCTTCACATCCTTTAGATGCATCCACGTATCCACGTAATGTTTACGGTATGGCTATATTCTGCGAATATTCACCATTATTTCTAACTTATAAACTAATACAACTCGAGTCAATTGTGGTTGGTTCCCCCCTGTCCTCCTTAGTAGTTGGTTACTACCGCCATCTTCGTTTGCACCATGTTCAGCTGCTTCTTAGTGTCACTCTAATGCACACCTACACCAGTACGACTAGTATAGAGTAGCAAACCCTGACCATAATGAAATCTCTGAAATTACGCCAGACAAGATGGCAACAGCTTAAAGTTTCACAGCAGCACCTGGTTTTTTGTACCTCGTGCTTTCCGACCTCATTTCTTTGCCTACACTCCTAATCGCCACAGTCGGGATGTAGATATGTACGAGTATACGAGTACATACGAGCCATAGCCATCGCCTCAAATATCACATATGCCACCCGCTTCACTCCTTGTATACTATAATGTAGTGCTGTTTGGTGTTGCGGCCCATACTCAACAACAGTGAGCACTGAACACTGAACACCATTTATTCCGGTTGTCGAGGATTACATAAAGTACTTCTGAAAAATTATAAGTAGGTGGATCGTTCGGTAAGCAGGCGGGCGAGGGAAGCTACGAGTATGACATTTCCTACAATAAGAAAGTTCTTTTAATACTTTTGTAGCCGTTATGTTGGTGAAAGGATTATCTGGTCTCCAGTCGGGATGACTTTCGCTAAGGGGAAAATCATATCCACACATAAAATGGAAATGATGAAGTGAAGCTAATTTGCTTGTACGACTAGTAGATAGAGTTAGGAAGCCACCTACTAACGCTTTTCGGCAAATCTCTGTACATTTATGGAAGTCTTTCAGGGGCCTTAATTTGTGCGAGATGTGACCCGTAATGCGGTCTGGAAATTATGTGGCGTGCTCAATAAAAGCCGCATCACTGTCAGGCTTTTTTTTATTTTATTTTGTGTTTTCTCTTTCATGTTGCTTTACTTAAGGTACTCGGGAGATAATCTAAGGACTTATACGTGATCTCATTACGAGGAACTAATAGTCGATATGAAGGATGTATTAACCGTAACTTAATTGAATTGCCACACGTTCAGTTGCAAACCTAACAGGTGATTTCTGTAATACTTTCACAAATTGCTATTACTCAACAAGGGTGAAACGAAAAATAAAAGACAGATTGCACTTGTTCACGTGTGAAATATCGGTATTGTCAATTGTACCCCTTCTATATGAATTCCAGGTGAAACAAAAATCGATGAAAAATGTATTCGTCATATGGACATACTCGTAGATTAGAGTGCACATTGGAGCAGCAATCCTCTCGCCCACTCTCTCCAAGTATTAATCAATTCAGATGATGACAGAAATCGATGATGAAATGATGAGTATGACTCTAGAGAAAAGAAAACAAAGAGGAAGAAAATTATTGTCATCCTTTCCAGGGTATCCCAGCTCCTCCCCAGAGGCTACTCGCAATCGATCGAACTACGAGCCAAAGGAAATTGAAATAAAATCTCAAAGTCAATATTCCGAAGCATAGGAAACCCAACGACGAATCAAAGAAGCCAACCGAAGAAATAATAAAGATGAAGATCATTATATTTGTTTCCGTTTTCACAAGGGATATTGATACACTTGCCATCATTGTCATCAATATCACACCATAGCATTCCAATCTCAGGTGCCGTCTTTGGATCCACAACCGCTAGCTGTTACTGTCATCGCGCCGCATCCTATCTTCGAGCATATTTACTGTGCAAGCCCGATTCTATTACACCATCCTCCAAACGACTCACTGAGCGACCATACGATTCCGATAAACACCCATCGTTTGTATTGACTTTAGTTTTCTGCGCCAACAAACACCCTTTTGTCGATCAGAAAAGGAAATAACATCAAGTAAACTTCCGCGTAATTCCCCACAGCGAACGGAAATAAATACCAAATGCCAAGGATACCTAATAACGTGAACGAGCAACGCAACAAGAGAGACAAAAAAGAAACACTAATAGAAAAAATCGCAGAACACTCGTAGTACTCCTGCACGGAAATCAGTGGAATCTAAGGGTAGTCGTTCCCACATAATATACCCACCTATACATCCACGCTTTGTACAAGTCTCGTCAAGTGGAAAATAAGGATCTGTAATTAGCCGTTAATTAGCGATGCGAGGCAACCGTAGCTATCGAGCTCTCGTTTAAAACATGACACTCTCTCGAGCGATGGGTGGCAACTGGCTGCCCCGCGTCTTTCCCAACGACTGAACACTCAACACTCGGCATCCCAGTTGTCGGTTCGATTTCAAAAGTAAACACATTTGCTTTATTCACTTAATTAATATTCATAAGTAATTTCCATTAATAAGGTTACATTTCGTTGCTATTCATTTATTCGTATACGCATGGTCACGGTTCTACGAGTATTTGCCTTCGGACGGAGAACAGGCTTGAGGTACGATTCTGAATGTGGATTCGATTGCATACACGTTCAAGTGCCTTCTATATTGACACGAGGCGTGATTGCGTATGTACATAGCTTTTGCAATCACTGTAACCCCAACGAATGTTTATCGTTTCAACAGATATGTGTACTCTACAAGCTCGTAGGTAACTCAAGTCGTTTAATTTGTTCAAGCGCAACTATATTTCTCCTGCCCGAGCTCTGACATTCACTTTGCTTTCCATAAGCAGTTGAGATGATTGATTTTGATTTTATTTTGCGGTGTTTAATCACCGTGCCGTAGATATATAAATTATTTAACTGTTTAATTGTATCCGGAATGGGAAGAGCACATCGTGGCTCGGTTTTAGCCGTTGTTCTTCGCTTCGAAATAATCTCATCAATAAAATTGCTATGTACTTGAACTGCTGCGAACTCGCGAATTAACTCGCAATCATTTCCATTCGTCGAAACGGCTAAGTAGGATTTGGAGTAATCTTTGATTTCGACGAAGGATGATTCCAAGAATGACGCCGCACATATACATAATTCTTCGAGTAAATTAATAAATTCTCAAAACAAGGATCATGAAAGACAACTTACTCAAAAGGTAACCCAGGGACCATAGAGGTTCAAAACTAAACAGCCCACGTTTTTGGATGACAAATAATTCTCCGATATTACATCTTAACTCGTATTCGGTTGAGATACTCGTACAGGGTTCTTCAATAAGGACATTCTAATTTTGCATTTAAATAAAACAGGAGGCGTACACATGTTAAATTTTTCACCAATCTTCCGCATACAATTCGGCTTGAACGTTGGCAATTCCGCGTTGGATATTGTTCCGGAGCTCAATGTGTCAAGTTCATTCCATTCTGTTGAAAAATATTCTTCTATTATCGCCCGACAGTGAACTCTATTGGCGGCAATATGGCGACCATTTTCATTGACAAAAAATATGGTCCAAACACACCGCCGGATTGAAATCCACACCACACAGTCACTTGATGCAATGAGGGGTCTTGAAGTGCATGGGGGATTGTTGCTGTCCAAGTCCACAAATGTTGTTTATTGACCATGCCGTTATGTCAATGTGATTTTTTGATGATTTTCTAGTCGGAGAAGTTTCAGCGATTCAAATACTCAAAAGACTGCAGTATTAGAGTTAGTTTGTCTTGTAAGCTAAGCGTGTAGGCCAACTTCTTTACGCAAAATTAGCCATAAAATGGACTGAGAGATTGCCAAATCCTGTAAATAACTTGGAATCGACTAATTTGGCGCTTTTGAACTGATACACTTAGCTGCAATGTTTTTGGTCCGAAAACCGTAGTAAGCGCTCATATGACCATGGACATTGGATAAATTTTTTAATAATTCCCCTCGCGGGAGGTGGTTCAGAACCGAAGTATTGACCTTAGCATTTTCAATACTTACTCACTTTTTACTGGCTCAGACAATCCTCTATAACAACGTGATTTAATTATCTCTTTCCGCAAGTGTGACACTTTTTCGATGATGCATTTCTGAGAAACCCCACTTTTGACCTAAACAACAATTAATTGTTTACCTCAAATGTATGTAATTTGTTTTGTCTGTGATGTTGATTTTATTTGACTCGCTTTTTTTAATACTTTTTTCCTTTATTCACTTGCACGGCACTTTTCTAGTCGTCACTGACATTTCCCCTTATTTCGGGATTGTCAACTCTGATGACACAGAGCTGTTTGTCTTCGCTTTCTTTGACGTGGGGTCTTAAGCTCTTGTTTTGTTCGTATTACAGACTCGCGTCTTTGGTAGGTGAAATACCATACATGTTTGCATGGGAAAGTATATTTAACTCTTTTCTTTACAAAAAAGTAAGCGACGAGTGTAAACTTTCCTTCACAAAAGATAGGGGTGTTTGAAAAAACCCGTGTTTCCGAGTCCTAGTTGGAAGAAATTACTAAATTTCTTATGGATTTCTGTCCCATGAAAAGAAAATTAAAAAGCAGGCGCAAAGCTTATGATCAATACGACTACTACGACTACGAATACTCACATCACTACCATAATCACCACACTTAAAACAGTAACTAAAACGTAGACTGGTCTTCTTTGGGTAAAATATTCTGGAGAGCATCCATGATCGTACGGATACCCATAACCTTGGTACCGGATTCTTTATCAGAAATAAAATTGTACATGACTTTACAAAGTCCGGTTTTCCCGCTTTTTAACAAAGAGGTAAAGGCGTAATCAACGCCAAAATCAAAAGCCAAATTTGCAGAAGCCGAACACAAAAGTGTTTAAAAAAAAATTAACGTTAAGAAAGTTAATCGTAGGATTACTACAAGGAGACGACTTGTCACCATTTTCCTTCAATTTGGTGCTGCAATACGTAATGAGATAAGGGGAATAATGGAACCACAGCCACTCTAGCTTACGTTCTGGACCTACTGAGAGATAAGGAGAATGTAATTGAGGGAAGCGTAGACAGTCTTTTAATAGCATGAATGCAAGTCAGTTTTAGTTTTAAATTCATTTTTATTTCGTATTATCTTATATCTATCTTACCCTAGTCAAAAATGCTTAAAACTAGCTTAACTATCTTAACAAATGTAACTATCTTACTGGCCCTAGGCGGACACTCTAAAACAAACAGAACAATTGAAACATATGTCTTTCGACGTCTACATAAATTTATTACCATTATTATAACTAACTTAAGCTAAGAAAAATGTTTTTTTTTTTAATTAAAAAACTTAGCATATGATCATTTTTTTTTAGTATTTTATATAAAACTTAATCCTACCTTAAACTAATTAAACCTAACTAAACCTATCTTATTCTAACTTAACTAAAATATATATACACAAATATATACCTTATATATATTTTATATATATATCTTTTTTTCTTCATTTTATTTTTATATTTTTTTTTTGTTTTCAGTTTTATTCTTTTTTTTGTGATTTTTTAATTTTTTATTTTTTTTTTTTTTTTTTTTTTTTTTTTTTTTGTTTTTGCCCTATCCTACCCTAACCTACCCTACCCTACCTTACCCTACCCTAGCCTATGTAAGCCTGCTATCGGTGTTTGGCAGGCTTTGCCTTGAAGAGGCTGCACCTAGTGAAGTGTCCGTTGACGGAGTCCTCTCCAGCCACCAAAAGCGTTGATGCTGGCGGACTACGTCTCCTCGATCCCGGCGTGAGACCGATCTACAGAACCTGAGGCGCTCGGGCTCACGGAGCGCGACATCGGGTCCGTAGAGGAATCGCCGTTCCACGGAATTGCGACCCACGTGGAAGATTAGCGGTACCGCCAATCTATCCTGGATCAGACCACATGTATCTAAGTACAGGAATGCTTCTGGCGGGACAAAGCCGTTAAGACGCACTCTCTCATGGAATAATTCATTGGGGTAGTAAGCCCCGGAGATCAGGTTATTGACCGAAATCATTGCTCTTGCGACGTGGCTCCGAATCAGTTTGATCAGAAAGTTATCCACCCGTACAATCCTAGCCCTATTGTATAGGACCTCGTTCGGGTAAAATTTTATGTACTCAGATTCGGGAGTCCTATGTAACCCGAGACAAGTCCTGAGACATTGTCTCTCAAACACCCGAATCCTTTCCATTAAGCTGGCTCTCACATTGAACCAGACGGGACATCCATAGGCAACCATGGGCCTGATTAAGGCCATGTAGCAGATTACCTTCACCCTGGAATCAAGTTGGCTGCTATGAAACAGCCATCTTGTCAGAGCGAAAGCGCCCCGGGCCCTTGCCAGAGCAGCATCTACATGTTTGTCAAAATATAGATACTGATCCAGCACGATCCCAAGGTATCTGACTACACTTTGTCTCGCCAGTGGACGCCCGTCCGGCCCAAAGATAGAGAACCTGCGCCAATTTTTTCTAGTGTCCCGAGAGGCCCTAGACAAAGGCGTTCTGAACAATATAGATTCTGATTTCTGGAAGTTGATTTTCAACTTCCAGTCATCACAATACTGCTGAATTTTTTCGAAGTCACGCTGCAAAAGAGTAACAATGACGTCGATCGTTGGACCTGATCTGTACGCGATAAGGTCGTCCGCATACGCTATTGAGTGGTGAAGAGAAACAAGTAGATCACTCAGGTAAATGCTAAAAAGGATCGGCGAATTCACCGTACCCTGTTGCAGTCCGTTTTTGATTTCAAATGTTTGAGTAGAAGTTACGTTGGCAATTTTCACAACGAACTTTCTATCTGTTAACATGTCAAAAATCATATATAGCAGTGGTTTACTTATGCCCAGCCGACTGAGCTTGTAATAAAGACCTTCTAGCCATACGGTGTCAAAGGCTTTTTCCAAGTCAATCAAACAGGCACCCGTGCATTGGTTCTTGCATTTATTCCATTGGATATCCGATACAAGTTTCGACGCGGCATGAATAGTGTCATGCCCCGCTCTGAAACCGAATTGGTTATCCGGGATGATTTTATTGTCCTCAACCCATTTAGACAGGGCTCTATGGACCACCTTCTCGAAGACCTTGCTGATACTCGGAAGAAGACTTATCGACCGGAGATTTGCGGGGTTAGACGTGTCTTTACCCCTCTTGGGGATTGGTTGCACCACCGCTGTCTTCCAATGCACTGGATAATATGCATTATTCAGTGCATTGTTGAACAGGATGGTGTACCTCTCTACAGCCACTGGTGGAAGGTGCCTAAGCACAACATTGGATATACCGTCAATACCCGCGGATTTTTTCTTTTTCAATGACTGAAAGATCATCTGGAGATCTTCCGTCGAAATTAACAGGGTATTAGCCCCCTCACTGGCGATGGCATTGTTTGCCATGAGATCTTCACTGAACCTGGTATAACCAAGATTCTCGGATCGCCAATGATCGAAATCATTTCTAAGGTAGAAGTGATGAAGCAGGACTCTGTTCTCCAGGTCATGGTTCGGGCGAATACTATCATTCACCTTGTACACTTCCTGGAAGACAGCTCCCACTGTCGCCACCTTCTCCTGGGGATCCTCGATCACAAAAAAATCATCATCCAAGACGGCGCTCTCTGGATCGATGCTAACTGTTCGTAGCAAGCGTTCATTGTCTGACGTCCTCGGAAGCTTCAGATCCTGAATGTCATTCTGATTGTTTCTCCGAAAGATTTTATTTATTTGCGGGAACATACTCGCGCTGTTGGATTTTACAGCACGAATTCTGTTGTTCCAATGCAAACTTACAGATATTCTGTAATTTTCCTTGATCAACTGTTGGAGATTTTTAATCAGTGACTTCAGTGTCCTGACCTCCGAGTTTTGTCTGTCGGTAAACCGCCTGTACAAGAGTTTGAGTCTTGTCAGGAGTCTACTTTTTTGTCTGTGCAGTGCGTCGATTGTCGCGTTTCGGTATACGTTTGTGGTATCGTGCTGTCGTTGGCGTGGTATCGTACTGTTCATTGTCTGTTTAATGATATCGTCCATTTGTTTGAGGTACCTGTCAATCTCGTTGTTTGACAGGTTCCTATTAGACGGTGGGATGGAGGTGCTCGAAGTGAGCGCTCTCGTCAGGGAATTGGCGAAGCGTGGCCAGCGCGCCCTACTGTAATCGTAGGGATGCGTGTGGACGTACTCTGCCATTTCCGCGAACTCGTCAGGTACTGTGATCACGGCACATAGTCCGCAATGGTCACTGTCGTATACAATGGTCCGTAGACAGTTAATAGACCATTCGTTCGTGTCTGCCAGTCTCAGTCGAGAGTCTATCAGCATGAGATCCAGATAGGAGCCGCTCCTAGGATACGACGGACTATCCGTTGCGAGCAACTTGACTCTATATTCAATGTTGCGAAGAACCCACCAATGGCTTAGTAGGCTCCCCCTAGTGTTGGAAATGTTATTTCCCCAATCACTATGTTTGGCGTTTAAATCGCCGGCCAGAATGTAGAAGTTTTCTACCGAGTTTAAGCGTAGAGAACGAAAGAGTGTCTCGAGCTCTGCGATAAAAATATTGGGTTGAGGTGCTTCAGGTGCATAGGCCGCTAAAATGTACATTTTCTGTCCATTACGGAGAGGAATGCACACAATGCAGACTTCTAGCACCTGGAACCTCCGCACTTCACCGCTATATATAATTTTATGTTTTATATTATTTTTTATGAAGATCGCAACTCCCCCGCCTTGAGAAGCGTTGGGTCGGTCTCTTCTAATTATTTTATAAGAACTGTGCCGGATTTTGTGCTTCTGGTTTAGCTTTGTTTCGCTAACCAGGAGTACATCGGGGCTTTCGTCCTGCAACAGGTTAAAGAGTTCGGCTCGTCGCTCGATCCTTATCAGTGAATTTACATTCACCGACAGGATCTTCAAGGGCCTCTCTACCAGCGTACCCATCATGACCTTAGGTGCGCTAGGCCCGGCAGTAGCGAGCAGATACTATCTACTCGGGTCGCCGTCTCCAGGATCTGTTGTTGGAGCTGCCCAATCTGCCCTTGAATTGCGAGCAA
Organism: Merodon equestris; assembly: GCA_958301585.1. NCBI lineage: Eukaryota > Metazoa > Arthropoda > Insecta > Diptera > Syrphidae > Merodon > Merodon equestris. The sequence continues at coordinate 1,517,663 of OY284416.1, read as the reverse complement.
GATCGAACAGACATCCACCTCGGCCACCGGTGCCTTAGAGACAGGCACTGGGGCTTTAGGAACAGCCATGGGCTTTTGTACCGTCTTTCCCGAACCTGCCGCCATTTGGGCGTAGGTCAACTTGGGTGTGACGGCTGGTGTTTGGAAGCGACCCGAGGGACGCTTCTCCTCGACCTTCTGCTTACGGGCCAGGTTTTCTTTCTTGATGTCCTGGAACTTAGGACATCCCCGGTAGTTTGCAGGGTGTCCTCGGTTCCGACACAAGACACACTCGAGCTGTTCTCTGTCCGCTACCTTGTCTTTCCCAAGGTCGCATTCCTCGTTTCTGTGGTTCTTTGCGCACTTAACGCATCGAGGCTGCATTTCGCAGTTCGACGCGGCGTGCCCGAACCTTTGGCAGCGGATACATTGCAAAATGTTTCCGCTCCTCTTTAATTTTTCCCATATGACAGTCTGGGATGCTAAGGAAGTAATAGTCCTTAGCCTCTCCAGCTTGCTGCTGGGTGTGAGCTGTACCAAGAAGAAGGGTATTACTCGCTTCTCCCTTCGGGAGCTTACCGTGGAGAATGGCTTAACCCCCACGAATTTGAGGTCGTCACTCTCGAACTCTTTGAGCTCTGAGAGCATTTCCTCGGGATCTGTGATTGACTCCACGCCTTTGAGGAGCATCGTCTGCAACCTCTCGGCCTTTGGAGTGAAGGAGAAAAACTCCGTCGTTGACTCTTTCAATAGGCTTTTAATCCGCTTATGCTGTTCCAGTGTCTTGCACTGAATAGCATAGCGTTTTTGGCCTAAACATTTAATTTGAAAATTACCTACACCAATAGCATACTTACAGAGATCGATGGTCTCTCGCAGGGCTGTGGTATAGGTAAAGATGGGTGGTACCTTCTCTTTTTTAGGGCGCTGTTGCTGCTTCTGTTGTTGCGGCTGTTGTTGTTGCTGCTGCTTCTGCTTCTGCGGTTGTTGTTGCTGATGCTGTTTCTGCTGCGACTGTTGTTGTTGCTGCTGTTTCTGCTGCTGCGGTTGTTGTTTCTGCTGTTCCTGCTGCTGCGGTTGTTGTTGCTGCTGCGGTTGTTGTTGCTGCTTCTGTAGCTTCAGCTTTTGTTGCTGCTGTTTCTGTTGCTGTGGTTGTTGTTGTTGCTTCTGTTTCTGCTGTTGTGGCTGTTGTTGTTGCTTCTTCTGCGGCTGCTGTTGTTGTTGCTGCTTTTGCTGGAGGGCGGCTGTTGCCTGCTCCTTCTTTTTTAGCTCTTTCATCTTTTCGATTACGGCCTGCAGCTGGGCGCGTAGGGAGCGTTCCTTCTTTTCAAGTTCGCTACGCTCTTCCTCCGTGGCTGAACTTGAGAGGGCGGCGAAGGGGTTGTTGTCCCCCGTGTAACGGCCTTCCCTACCATCGGAGAGGTAGGAAATATCCTCTACGGGGACCACTGATTTTGGTTGTTTTTGTTGTTGTCCAGCTGCTGTGGACGTTGATGTTGATGGTGTTGGTGATGGCGCCCCTTTCCTCGCCTCGACCTGCAGCTTTTCAGTCGAAGTAGTGAGGGAGGGGCGCTTAATTAAATTGGGCCTTGGGTTGACCCTTCTGCGCCTTTTGATGACGGCGGACGGTGTTGCGAAATCGGATGATAAATCATCCGATTCGGATTCCGTCTGACGAACGGGTCTTCCCCCGCCGTCTCCCGACATGTCTTCACGCAACTGGTGCTACTGCTGTTAGTCGCAGAAGTAGCACGAAAAAAAACGATAAAAATAGATTTTTCCCGACTTGGGACTTGAACTGCCGGCCTCCGGATTACGAGCTCGGTACGCTACCCACTACGCCAAATTTGGTTCTGCGATTCCTTCGCCCAAACGCGCACTTATACACTTTTTTGTCTGTTTTGTTTTCTTTTTCTTTTTACACCAGCCGAAACACTTCTTATCACTACACTGGTCTGTGATCAACTGATGAATGCAAGTCACTTTAGAAATAAATGGACAGAAAACTAAAGACGGCTTCTCACGCTTGACTGTACTTGATAAACGCTTTGAGAAATTGGACGAATTCAAATATGTGGGAGTCGTGTTGACCGTCAAAAATGACATAGAGCTCGAAATAAATAAAAAACCTGCATATGGGCAACGCGTGTCTCTTCACGATGAAGGATCTATTCAAAACAACTCTTTTGTCAATGTCAAAATCCATATTTATAAAACCGTAAATCTCTGACTAAGAAGAAGGAAATAGATTTGGGGCCTTTGAAAACAAGAAACAGAATAATGGAGAAAACTATCCAATCAAGAACTCGAAGAATTTTATTCCACCTCAAGCATTGTCCTAGCAATAAAATCACGAAGACTAGAATGAGCAGAACGCCGTATATATGTATGTACATATCACAATATAAGAATGGAAATTTGTGCATTTTTAGTAGACAACTTTATTTCTTGCACATGTGTTTTCTCGAAATAGAGACCTTGATTGGCCACCGATATCATGATATCATGTTTTATCGCTATTAGACTTTTTCTGTTTGGGCTATGTTCAAGATATGTTCAATGTTTCGTTAACAATTCATGCACTAAGAATATATTAGAGCAGTTATTCGCGAAATACAACCGCAGTCATTCCAAAACACGTGAAAAAATTGCATCAAAAGAGTGATTAAATTTAAACAGAGCCAAAGAGGACATTTAGCAAATAATTCATTCTATAACTAACTTCAGTGCTTCTTCCTTACAGTAAAATTGAAATATTATCACTTTTTTTTTAAATTTTACATTTGTCTATTGATTTAAAATGACACCTCTTGTTGGATAGTCGTATATTATTATACTTCAAATTCACTTGAAATTACGACACTCTCACCCTTTGATAGCCTTATTCTGAAGGAACTAAGCTGTTTGAATGGTTTAACGAAATGTAATATGCACCTCCAGTCCCTTTGAATTTCCATAGTCCCACCGGGGGGCTAGCAATTATGAGCATTTTGTTACACTCAGTTACAAGGCGAGCTGAAGTTGTCTACGAAGTCCAGATAGATTTAGCCGGGCAATCGTAACTTTGTTGTGAAAGTAACATCCTTGTACAAATCACACCTTCATACATAAGGTGGTACCTGAAAGTTTGTATGTACTTAATAACATATTTTCACCTTGTCTTAAGCTCGATTTTGACTAGAAAAATATTTGAGTTAAACTTCTAACTTTCTTATTTCTCATATTTCCAACACATGTGTCCCATTATTGGCCAGAGGACTATTAGCCGCGTCGAGGCCTTGATTATCCAAGTACATTTAACTCCCACGCTGATGAAATATGATCAAAACGCCAGTTATCGCAAGTGCTTACAAGACGTTTAACATCACAAAGAGCATGTTAATTAGGTGAAAATTTCGTGATCTGCATTGGGGCGGACGAAAGGCCAACACTAATGTATGGACAAATAGTTCAGCCTTAAGCTCCTTATCGGTTTCCGGAAACTTCCAAAATAGCTCATTTATCATTCAAGCACAAATCTACCGCCGGCGTAAGTGAGACCAATAAGCTAACAATTTCCGTGTAAATCTTTATCCACCCGTTTCGCACACGACGAGGGAGCTTTGCTTGCGTTTACAATACTTCTTTTTTGCTTCGTCCTTTCTTTTTCCTATTCTATCCTCGCACGATAGGCTCACCTGTTGCAGCGAAAGAGAGTTAGAATAAATAATAAACAGCAAACTTGGCAACCGGCTTACCGGCTTCACAGTACCATTGCAAATAGAACTGGTAAGGCATTTTTGACCAAACGACCACTTTCTAACCGAGACCAAAAGCTGGAAATAAAAAAGCAACAGCAACATTAAAAAACAAGAAATGAACAAATAAACCGAGGGTGAAACTGCGTTGGCAGTTAGCAATGTACGAGTAAACAATAATCTCCAAGCTGGCAATCTCACATTCCCGTTGAGTGTTTTAATCAAGTGAGCCTGTCTGAAGTATTTGTGCTCTTCATTCGCCCCTGGTTCGGCATTAGAATGTTGCCATTTTCGATTTTTCACTCCGTTTTGTGTTTTTATTTTTCTTTTTTTTTTCGTTTACACATACATACGTATATACACACACCTCGGTACACGCTAGTAGCGCCAATTTCATCATCGGCAAAAGCACCAACATGGGCGTCAGCGCTCCGGCCAGCATGCCACCAGTCTGCTCCATGTCAGTGACAGTGCAATCGACTCATCCGCACAACCTCGCCCCGCCACTCGTTAAACATTTATTCCGTTAAGTGAATGGCCATTCGAGCTAAGCTCAGTACAAAAGTGCAAAACAAACTGATTTTGTGACAAATACAGGATTTCTCTGTTTCATTTTCGTCCCCGAAGCGCAATGCTCGAAGCCTCTAAAGCAGATACCAGTGGATGCCTACCAGATGCGAATGCAGCAAAGTCCAACAGTCACCCCGGCCAAGCATTATTGTGCAGCATTCTGTGTGAGTGCAAATAATTTAGGAAACATTGACTGCTGCTAGCCAGAAGGGAAAGGGTTTCATTTTGTCGGCTGACGGTCGGTTTGGTTTGGTGTCGATGGCCGGCCGAATGCAATCGGCATATAACGGATTGAATCATTTAACAGGGCGTCATCTGCACCAATCTAAAGATACCGCCGAAATTCCAATTTGCATGAACGGGCACATCAGTAGTGGTGATTTCGAGATATCCTTCTAGCTGAATGACATGCTAAATCAATAATGAAAATGCCAACGTTTTCAATATCCATTTTAAGTATGGCACGGTAGCTGGAAGCCGAGCGAAGGTGCTTCCGAGCGCATTGTATGTTTATTTGCAACAATGGGAAATGCAATGACATTTGGTATTTCATTGGACTGCAATGCCTCGGTTCGATTGGATTTTGCACTATATTTCGATGTGAAAATTGTCGCTTTGGTTTGGGTCCCCCTCGCTAAATCTATGCGTCTCTCGTAATATCAATCGGAAATTTAGTCTGCATCATTAGAGTGCAATGACGCGAGTGCGCGATGAAATAGTTTCGAGCGAAATGTCACTATGTCACCTTGTTCAACCGCGAACCAATGCCCCTCGAGTGTAGTGCAGATATCAGACAGATACCCGTAGATACTGTTGCTTACCATGCCATCGACGGAAATTAATAAAGTTGAGTGCGTGCGGGCCATGTGCTGTCGTGGTCGCTGCCTCACAATCACTTTCTTTGAATTGCTCTGTTTATTTGGCTTTGTTTCTTGTCACGCTTGCGGCGTCATAAACTTGTATTTTTACTGCTAAGAGCAAATGCCCATTAAGAACACTGGTCAGGCCCTAGTCAATTTTATGATTAAGTTTCGAGAACGAAGATGAGATTATTTCCTGCGTTTCGATTGAGTTCACTTTCTATGTAACGTATAATGACCAGATCACCATCATCATCTACCACTGATGACACGACGGGTGGTCGGCTCAGGTCTCTACCCTTTTAGCTTTTTAATTACAAATAATAATATTGTCCTTTGGCCGATACAAGTCATGTTTTAGCCATTTTAACAACGATTTTATGGATTAAAGGCCGTCCATTTGCTAATTGATTGTTCTATCCCAACCGAATGTCACAGGCGTCGGGGTGGATGTCGGTATGTCGATGGACACATAATGTACATATGTAGAAGTTTCATGTCAATTATCGGGCTCCTCAACAGCAACAGGGGGAATATCGATTTATCACCCAGTGTGTTGCGACGCTGTCATGGGATGATTGCATTCGAATCCCTAAATCCCAGAGGTAATTAAAAACGCCACATTATTTCCTTCCGCAATTACCTTGCTGCGAATGGGGTAAGCTATGATTGACGTCAATTGCTCTTCTTATGCCACTACACACACACACTCGTAAACTATACGACGAATTGGGTTCGTATGAATATTTGTAACAATATTGCATTGCATCCAACAAGCACAAAATACAATTATAATTACGTAGTCGCAGCGACCCACAGATACTTGTAGGTATCCTTCTTTCGCTCAGGTACGATGTTTGACACTTCTCATCGATATTTCACCAGACGTGTGGTACAACACTGTTCCGTTCTGTTTAGTGCTCGTACAATTTCTCTAAATCTAATGCATTTTTAAGTGCATGTACAACAGGTGTAGCAGCGTTGCTCCCAGCTCTATTGTTTTTGTGCCCACAACTATTAATGTTGCATGTCTTTCCTTGGGAACTAGACATTTTTTTTCAATTTTTTCGCTCTTTCCTTTCCTCCGCTTGTTTGGTGTCTATCGAGAAGTTGGTTTCAGGCAGGAATATAAAGTCAACTTGGAGCATCCTAGAAACGAGCATAAGAATACCATGCACTTCCATCTGTCTGTGTCCACATTTGCCTCTGTCGCCCAAATGGAAGCATTAAAAATTCATTTCTTCTCGAATAAAGAATTCTGAGACCAGGGAAGATCGGCTAGAAACAAAGAAAAGCAAAGGCGAAAGAAAAATGGAAAGCTGAAAGAAGTCGAAATAGGGAATGTTCGAGCAGAAGTAATGCATTTACGTGTGCTCACACGTTTTATGCGAGGTGACGTCGCGCAGCGGTTACGTTGTGTTACCAAATTACACGTGTCCCTGGATTTCTTTCCTGTTTAGTGGTCGAATGTCCTACCGTCTCTGCCGTCCCGTAACGCAACCCTGTCGTGAATCTTCGAAAAAAGCGATATGAACCTGCTGCACGGCATGAACATATGCAATGTATATTTGTATGAGAGCCGCAGTTTGCAGGATCTTATCGAGAAAGAATTTCCCGAGCGTGCATAAACCAACATCCAGCATACGTTCATGGGGGTCCACTGAATTTTTCATCAATCGCAATGGTATTTTTACGAATTTGCATGTGGCAAAGAAGAGACTATATTCGCTTGGCTGAACGTTCGGTATTGATGCAACTGCGACCCAGCAGTAGAGCCTCCGCCGTCGTAGATAACTTTGCTATTGCTATCACTGTCGTCAACGCTAACGTCGTTGTCTTCTCAGTCGCAGTGCTGGAATTCTACTTGGATAAAAAATTTATTGGATTTTTTGCAGCTCTTTCGTGCATTTCTACGAATCTAGAAACCGTCCTGGATCCATTATGCCTTCTCTATGTTTGTACTTTATTTATTTTTATTTTTATTAATGATTTTATTTTTTTCCATCTCTCACTCTCTGTTGGTCCTTCGTTTCCTCGGCTTGTTTCCTTTCAATTCGACGCGAATAAAATGCAATTTTGTCTCCAAGCAGATCGTGTGAGTATGAAAAATGAGATTTGATTTGTACGAGTACATACGATTTTCATTAAAAATATATTGTCAATATTGAGTCAAAGTGAAAAACGGCGGACGGGTCCCCTAGAGCTCGACTATGAGACCTAGAAATTGAATTGCATGCTTTCAAACTGCATTGCGACAGACTACCTGCAACGAGGAAATGAAATTGCTGGAAAGAACAGATTTCCCTGACAGGTGCTTGACATCAATCTAAACAAAATTCCAAGCAGTGGATGTCTTAGGAATTTTCCAGAAGACCAACGACCAACGAGTAACGACCAAGTACACTGTTGCACAATTTCGAATTCAAGTTTGAAATGAATTCGTAACCTAAGACCCCAACAATCTCAACATGTGATGACAGCTGTTGGCAGTCTGATGCTCTCCTAAAAACAATCTGCAACCGTAGTGACCGGTCACGGTTGGGGGTTGCACCAAAGCCAGTTGACCTACGTAGCCGTTATAAATGCCACACAACCACAAAAACCGCAAAGGCGATGTCTTACGAGATTTAAACCAACTTCCTGTCGTATTTCTTGCTGCTCCTCGCTGCCGCTTATCTTTCATTTCATTCAGTACGCCGTTCTACACTGCCACCGATTTTTGCCATCTTCTACCCACACAACACTACTTCATTGCATCAGTTTTGAATATTTGATAAAGCCAATAAGCTCGTCTGCATCCTGTTTGCTTTTTACACTTAGTTTTCGAGTTTCATTCTACCGCTTCATGCTGCAATGTAAAATATCTTTTAGCTCATAGTTTTGTATCTCTTATATACATATGTATATGTAGTACACATGTACAATATAATGCATATAATTCCTGTCACCTGGACCCTAATCTGGACTTTCAGGAAAGCAGAAAACTATTTTGATTGCCATCACGGCACAGACTAATTCCGTCCAAAGAGATTCCCTCTGCACCTTGCTGCTTTGCCAGTGAACGCCTATAATGAACTTTATATAACTCAGTTTGAATGCAGCGAAATGATATCGGACTCTCCAGTCCGGTAAGGGATTACTTGTGCGCAATAATGGAAGATACTGGGATTTAGTGACAAATAAAAAGAAAAGCGAAGAATAAAGAATGAAAAGAAAAAAACAAGAAAGCAGCGGAGTAGGAGAAAAAAGTGGTGATAACCAAAGGAAAAAAAACATAAATGGCGGAGAGTGGACGAGTGAAGTTCATAGGATTTTTTCATGCGGAAATTCAATTTAATTAAAAATGTCCCTTTTACAGTTAGGACTGAATACTCCGTGCAGGGCAGCACCCCCATCGGCGACTATTATGACGACAACGACAACAACAAGTTCCATGATATTTCAAAAAGAACCCTCGAACGGAGATAAAGAGAAAAGGAGATCCGTCCTTAGGGATGTGTAGACAGAGAAACTATGGGAAATGAATGAATGAATTATCTTCACGGTATTTTCAATTACAGTTATGCTTCTTATTAAAATGAATTCTTTGCATCCGTCATTTACCAGCCCCTTCGCTCCGGCCCCCATCGGACTGTCAAAATCTGCTGGTGCATGTGTAGAGTTTAAAGCGAGTACATATGTATGTATAGTCCATTTGAATACAAAGCCGTTCGCACTTCAAACATTCGACATCAGAGAAGCGTATTTAATCCGGAATGCGAGCCGAACCAAACCAAACCGAAGTGAACCCTTTTTGCGGATTCCGCATACTCCTCATGCACTCACAGAAGGATTAAATTCTTCAGTTAAGTTCATTAGACTGTACTCGTACATATATACATACATAGTTGAACGCATGAGAGAGAGTGTGCGTCTTCTGGTTCGATGGCACCAGTGGGATTGTATAGCTAGGCGTTAACAATGTTTCCATCCGTCGACTTAAATTGTCGGGCGATAGGATTTGCTGACTACCACATATGTTCATATGTTCCTATGCCAGCCAACACAGCATCCAACCAACCAACAATAAGCGGCAACAAGATAAATTCCTTTGGGGCAGAAGAAATCTCTGCAAGCGGCCGCTTCCTCTAAATCCACAAAAATACAGAAAAAGGTAAAAAAAAAACAAAATAGGAAATACAAAAAAAAAACTTTTTGAATCTTTTGAAAATTATATGAAAATAACGAGATAAACTTACTCCAGTCTGTGGTTGCGGCATGGTCGAGATAGTGGCGGGAATACAAGAACTGAAGGCAGGGAGGATGACGTATTAAAAGTCTTATCGGACTTTTTCAAGAAGTTCTATGGTAAATCCTATCCCATTGGTCTGCTATGCCCTTTCCACTCGCTATTCTCTTAGTAGTCAGCTACCGGACCGACAACGGATAGTTTCTTAGTCCTGATTCGAAGCAAGCGAGCGAATAGCCCCTGAGGCGGCACTGGCGGTGATAGTAGCAGTGGTGGTGGTGGTTTGATGTTGACGATGATTGGGGTGCTGTGAATTCGGTGTTGTTCTCAATGTTCTAGGACGAATACACACGTAGCAGAGAGGAGAATTCGTCGAAAGAAACCACTCAATCTGCTGAGGCCAGATTACAAGGATTACCGCATTACGTCCAATTATTTCTATTTTCTTAGCATTCAACAAGCAAAATAACTGGCAAACAAACTGCTCTCAAGACTTTGGAGTGGGTCGATGGTCGTCGTGAGTCGTCCTTTCATTGTTATGCAATGTTCAAAGCTTCTCTTCACAAAGATTCGGTGCGTCATCATCTGCTGTTCAACCAACACCACCACCACCGGTACCAATAGCAGCATAACCACAGCCACCATCGCAGATAGAGCGAGAGCAACTGCCACAGACATCGAATATCGCACAAATATCGCAGTTTTATCTACTTTGGCCTCATTGCTTTGGGCGCACAAGCAAAACAAATTCCAGCTTTCAGCTTTTCCCATCTTCATTCGATTTGACGTTGTAATCAAAGATCCTTTGGAGCTCATCGAAAACGCTTCAAAGTCTGATTAAAATGGGATTCGTTTTTATAGTTATATTTCCCTCCTTGTACTTGATTTACTCGCATTCGTAACCCGCATTGGTCCTGGTACTATGCACCAACTCGCTAGCAATGGTGACGGGCAGTATATATATTCGTATTTGTTTGGTTCTCGTTTATTTGATTGTGATTTGTGCTGTGATGCCATCAGGAATATATACACAACTATGAAATATTTACTACAAGGCGATCGATGTTACATGGATACGAAACGGCGTTACTGCTGCTTTTGCTTATCTTTCATTTCCTTAAACTAGCAAAAGCAAATGTCTTACTCATTCTCCTTTGGATGGGATGGATACTAAACGATGTGCGAATTGGTTAACCACAATTTCCAAGTCAAGGGTGATATGTTATATTTCTACTATTTGTGTGGGAAATGGAATTCACTTGATGAGATTGTTTTTTTTGTTGATGGAAATCCTTAAGAATTCTCCGTCTTACATACATATACCATATAGATAGTTAAAGCAGACATAAAACTGTTGAATTTCAAGAATACACAAGAACAAGATAATTTACTATACGTGTCTCCACGTATGAGTAAAACAAACAAATAGAAAAAATAATAATAAAGTGCAGATTCACTTTCGCTAATTTCCTACTCGACTTGCTACGCCAAGATGGCAAGTAGATAATTTATTACATTGTATTATACGGAAGGATATCCTGGGGCATGGCTAACATAATTCAACACTTGAAACAATGGAATTGTTGGTAATGGGAAACGATTACCTCATCCATTGCCGCAATCCTCATAACTAGAGATTATATGGCATCGTACATATATGTATATAATATGTAGCCAAACTAAATCGTGCAGTTTCCGCACGTTATATCCGGCGCCAATTGTCCCAATAAAATCCACAACTCATTACTTTTTTCGGTCAACGGCAGCATCTGCCAAGCTATCGCAATCCCCTTATTGGCCTCTCGTTGGACGGCTACCAAAAAGTTTATTCGGTAATAAGTTCATATCCTGTTTGCTCAGGTCCAATCAAAGAAACATCATATTATGGCAATGCCCTCTCCAGCGTCATCCACATCTCTCTTAATCAAAAAGGAATTACATCCTCAGGATATTGCTACACTCAGTGAAAAACCACAGAATTGTGAACGGAAAATCTTCGGGCAATTTGGCATCGATCCAAGCAGACCGTACATACTAGTCAGCAGCCCACTCCTAGCCCCTCCACTAGCTAATTCAAACCGCAAAACAATGTTATCTCTTCGACAATAAGTTGCCAGAATATATGAAATGGAAAATTCCAATAGAGCATGTGAGGCCTTAGCTGAGATGGGACGTACGGTGGGACATTGGCAACAAAGAATATTTACTTCCAACATCCCAAGTAGATTTTGTTTCTGAAGTCCATCTGATTGTGAATTGTGCACCGGAAATGAGTGACTGGCATTCTTTGTCATTTAGTGTAATATACGAGTAGTTCCGCCACTCCCCAACCGGATGCTGAACGGAGTTCATGTAATCTCTAAGTGCTCTCTAGGACTTGGTCTATCAAAGGGTTTTCTATTACACATACACATTAGACGATCTGTTAAATATAATCATTTGCGCGGCAGCTGTACTCAAGTATCCCTGTATATTTTCTTAACTTGACCCCAATCAGAAGTCAACTTGAACGCGATGTATTGACAATCGTGTGGCAATGGCCTGCGCTGTTTAAGTGTTAAATGCTGATACGCAGCTTGAAAGTGGTTCGAGAAAATGTCCAATTTGCAGGTAGTTGTCGCAAGGACACTATAACAATAACCGAGAAACTTTTCTTCCTAGCTAGCGTTGCATATACTCATATAGTAGAACTCTATAATATGGTAAGTCTTACAACCACGGATACGAGTAACGTACGGCTGTTGTTTCTGTTTGTGGTTATCGGCAACTTGGAATCGAGCAACCGCACTACTCGAGAGCGAATCACCTGAATTCGACAACTAGAACGGAAATGGAATCGACGGCTAGAAAACGGGTACGTTTGAATGTACATACATATGTAGTGTGGTTCGAGGAGTCAACGTAGGTAGGTCGATAAATGATATCAAAAAAAAAAAAAAAAAAAAAAAAAAAGAAGGACACGCGAAACAACGGGATGCAATTCGCAGAACTACAACAGACTACTACCGACGGTACAGAACGAAACGAACCATAAAATTGCAATCAATTGTTAATCGATTATTGAATCCTTTACGGGGCAAATGGGGAAGTGTGCGGTAAAGTCTTGACTCGAAAGCGGGACAAAAGCACTACCCCGCATTGTAGTCGGTATTCCAAAGGATTGAGCAAATCGAAAATAATTGGAGTTTCTTCAAGACAGCCAGAACTGCGAACGAATCATTGCAGACTGTGATTAATTTTCTCCAAAGAACTTTTGGTATTTTTCGCCCACTAGTAAAGTACCCAAGCTATTTACCCCTCCATTTCTCGTCTCGTTCGGTTGCCTCCTTGCGTTTTATATTGCCCAACATTAATTGAAAATTAGTTTCCTCATTTTGGTGTTTTTTTTTTTTTAAATCATTCGTTGCAACAATGGCAATTAGTGGGCACATTTTCATAATGACCATGTCATAAGCGAAAGTGTTACGAAAATCTTTAGCGTTTACCGCGAGGGCTAGGCAATTTGTGGTACACAATTCAACTGTCACAATGTTTATTGTCCTTTTTTAGAATGAAGAATTACATTTACAGCTGAGTTATTTCAATTCAATTATTAAATTGGCGTGTATCGTGACTCACCCACGATTTGCCATTATGCAAATTTGTACATGGTTTCCCACAAAGCTGGGTCGTAGGGTCGCAAAAAATCCTTGCTTAAAAGAAGAGCGGAATTAAACTCTAAACCACATTTTACGGTCCGTCGATAATGGCAAATGTTAATTCTGATCAAATTGAAAATCATAAAATACAATTTATCTAATCGGACAATGGATCTGAGTGGGTGTGTTCAATGGATGCGGTTTGCGGTAGTTGCGGTATGAAATTTTTCTCATCATAACTCTTTTGTTCTCAGCATTTATTAATAATGGGCTACTAGGTTTTAAAATGATAATGCTTGTTGACCAAGAAGAAGTATAGCCCCATATGACGATGCTAGGGTGATCAGGAAGAAAAATACCAACAAATTTAAAGTTTAAATTAAGTTTCATTTGACCAGCGGTCAACATACATATTGTTCAATCAGATAAGATTTACTTTACTCTAATCGCGATACTGTGCCAGTAAGAAGATTAATTTTGCCAAATTAACGCCCGACTATTGCCCATCCGACGAACGGCGTTGGCGAATTATATATACATATATGTATGTATGTATGTACAACTACTTGCACAACGAAAAGTTCGACAATTTATCGCCTATTTATCCTACGCCACTGCCGTAATGAAACCTCTTATTGCATAAGACTCTTTTCCAAACGAATTAACACACAAGTAATAAAAGTCTTCAACCTCAACTCATTTGGTTGACAGTCCGTTCAATGGGTTGGTCATTGTTTCTTATTCGAACTTTTTTTCCTTTCCTTTTGTAAGTAATAAGATTGCCTATTAGGTCGGAAGTTGCTTTGCAGCGGTAGCTGGTGAACGTCGGGTTATTTGTTGACGTTATTGTTACGGTACTAGCAAGTTGGCTTTGACATGAGACACGGGCCAAATAAGAAAATGTCTTTTCATCTTTTCATTCACTTTTCCACTCGACTTTCTTCTAGAAAATTGTTGTGGCAATTTCGCTTGCTTGCCGTTCCCGGGCGGTCGTCGCGTCGGTTGAGAATGTCTGTCATTATACTTTTGTCCCTCGTTCGGGCCCTAATTCCGCACTTATCTTGATTTTCGTTTAATTTCGTTTGTTTATTGACTTGTTTATTTGATAAGACCCCACAAGGAAACCGACCGACGACGAGTGGCAACGATGAAAACGAGGAAGACGGATACGGATGCGTCAGAGTCGTAGGAGGATGTCCATCCGTTGGCACGAAGGAATGTTCAAGTTGGAAAAGCACAGCAACCGAAAACTGGATGAATTACTTGTGCCGTGCTTTGTCGGGATGTTGTTTTGTTTACACTCTGCGGTTGGAAGGGTAATATCCGATGTTGCTCATTTTCTCTGGCATGAGATTATCATTTATCTCTCTCAGCCATGATTCATAGTGTTCTATACATACATATGTATCTATATACATATAAGCGTTTTAATTTTGACTTCTACGTATGATTAAATTTAAATTCAAAGCGAAGGCAAAGCTATTTCGTAGTTGTTTTTTTTTTTAGTTTTTAATTAATTTGTATTGTTCTTATTCTATTCTTACAACAAATGTCTGTCAATCTAACTTAAAAATGTCTTAATATCTAATGTATCTTACCGGTCCTGTGCAGGCACTCTAAGTCTAACTATATGTATTTCTTAATTGCTCTTTCGGCTCAAATCTGCTTTACTTTCATATGACTGTATTTCAGAATTGTTCTAGGAAATGTTTTTTTTAAAAACCTAGATTAATTTTTTTTTATTATCTTAAAACTTTACCTACTCTACGCTGCTTAATTCTAGTCTTAAATAAAATCAGGTTGGCTAGCACTCGTGTGTTTCATTCTATGTGTTTACGCTCCTGATTGCGTTTTTCAGCGACTGGGCTTCGCTGTCTTGCTTACTCAAGGCTAGAAGGTCTCAGTCAGTTTGCAGACTTCTCCGAGCATGATGACGCGCCCAGCCTCAAAAAGATCGCTTAGCTAACCCTAAACTAACAGATGAAATCCGAACCGCCCGTGGTGTGTTGCTGACTGGTGATGGTCGACTGGCTGTATGTTGAAAAAGAACCGTATTCGTTTAATGTAGTGTTTTTTTTATCGTCTTTTAGATTATGGTGTGACCAGGAACAGTAAGGTTTGTGTGTTGTCACTACATCGACTTTTTTTTCATAATGCCAAACGGGTTCTTTTCTATTGTTCGGTTGCCTACGTTGTAGGTCCCGACGTGTTTCCGCGGCTAGCACTCGGGCTTAAGATTGTCAATCGAAATTGGTGTGTTTCTTCACGAAGTACTTATCGTGTCTTTTTAGTACCTTATAAGGTCCATCGTATAGCGTTACAAAAGATTGGCGCATATGGTCATGGCGGACGAAGATATTCTCGCAAGATTCTCGCAAGACTTTAAAAACAAATATAGGACGTTGTCCGTGTTGAGACATCTGTTGTGGCGCCAATTTGTTGAAGTGGTCGCGAAGTATCCTCACTAATTCTGGTGCTGAGGTGTTTCGATTCGTTGGTTGGAGAAATTCCCCTAGGAGCCGAATGGGCCCACCGTAAATTAGTCCGGCAGGTGTTGCTTGCAGGTATTTTTGAAAGGCAGCACGAAGTCTCAAAAGGACAACGGGAATGGCGGGAGACCAGGTGTCTCCATGACAAATTAGTGCAGCTTTCAACTGTCAGTGAAAACGTTCGACCAATCCATCCGACTGCAATCAAGCAACCAAGAAGTTTCGCTAGACATCTGACATCTGAATAAATCATCATGAAAGGAAATTCAAAGAGGCCATAAGGTGTTATTCTGGCAGTCATTTTGATGGAACGACAGGAATCTGATTGAAAGCCCGAATATGGTCGATGGTACAAAATGTCTGTTTTCCATGCAAATAAACAGCGAAGTCTTCGAGGCAGCAAGCATTTTTTCTGAGCGGGATGCAGAGGAGAAGACCAGGAACTGCCTGAGCGACGACCAATGCCTAATTGTATCATTTTGTCCAATCCCGCTTTGGCAATCCGAAGACGATCTGGAGCTAGTGTTGTTTTAATGTGTTATATTATCCCTTCCTCTTGGTTGTGTAATGGCATGGAACCGTCGAAGCAATGCTGCGTAAGGTTTTTCAATGCATGCTTGTATTGTGCGCATTGATGAAAATTGCTTTGCTTTTGTTTTGTCGGTAACGAAGTGTCAAATGTGGAATGAGGAAGAGTTGTGTACCGCCAATAATGGTTCTCGGCGAAAGTTTTTCTGGAATGGACAACCGGGCCGGCACGAGCATGGCTTTGCACCGAATTTATTGTGGTACCAACAGATGTTTAATCGGTGGGATATTTGCCCTGGTCGGGATCCACTTCTGGAATAAGTCTTGTTTTTAGATACTCGTTGATCGCGCTTTGGTCGGGCAATGGTTATTATCGACGTTGATAGTGCTGCTAGATACATACCTCCGCGGCCAGGTCGTTGAATATCATTCGCTGTAGCTTTTGTCTCTTAACTGGTTGGTGAGAATACCTCTTGCAGCTTTTCAGTTATATTTCCTAGATCTATTAGGCATAAAGATTTCTACTTCAGCTGCAGAGCGTGTGTCAATTAAAGGGATGGTGCGACAAAAATTGTCGTGTTGATTACTAATGCCACAGTTCATAAATTGCTTTTCCAATTGGGCGAACCACAAACCGGGACGTTCAGCACTAAACGGTGCAGCTTTAATGACAAACAGTAAAGTTCGAACGGTACTATCAGACGACGCACGTTGAGTGATACCGTCCAATTCTATTGTTGTGTCCGGCATTAGGTTCACCAATTTTAGTGTTTAATACGAACGAAACGTTATTGAAATAAGACTAAAATTGTAATGTCAATCAATAATTTTTTTATTTTATTTTTGTTTTTGAATTATTTTCATCATAATTTTTCATTATTGTTTTTTTTTCGTTTTTATAAAATTATATTTTATGAATAATGTATTATATTGTAAAACTTTATATTATATTATTGTATAAAACATGTAACGAATACTGTAATTAGTACTAAAATAATAATTATACTAAAATAATAATTTTACTAAAATGAGAGTAGTACTAAAATGTGTGCTAAAATATGTATAGGGTGAGCCAAATACAAGTTTCTTTTTAAAAATGCAATAAATTGAACAAAATTAAATCTTTTCCATGTATTATGGCTTTATTAGTAAGAGCAAACATTCCCATTAATTATGAAATACAACGTCATTCAAGTAGCTGCCTCGGCTGGCTTCGTAGCTCACGGATTGCTTGGATGATATTGGCATTAAGTGCTTGGACCGTTTCTGGATTTTTGGCATAACATCGGTCCTTCACGGTCTCCCACAAAAAAAAATCGCAGCTCCGAGGTGGCCAATTGACATCGCCAAGAGGCTGATAACACGATTTGGGAATTTGGTGCGCACAAGATCGATTGTGACACGGCTGTGCGCGCCATCCTGCATGAACCAGAGGTCGTCCAAATCCATGTTTTCAAATTCAGTAAAAAAAAAGTCGGTTGACATGACTATTGACCGAAACGTTGTTCCCAGCCTCATTTTCGAAGAAAAATGGTCTAATGATGCCATCACTCCACAATCCGCACCAAACTGTCAATCTCTGTGGATGCATTGGCTTCTCGACAATAACGCGCTGGTTTTCTGAGCCCCAGATGCGGCAATTTTGTTTGTTAACGTAGCCGCCGAGATGAAAATGCGTCTCGTCAGAAAGATCATTTTTCGCCCAAAATCGTTGTCCAATTCAAGCTGTTCTAAGGCCCAAACTGCGAAGCGATAACGAAGCTGGTGGTCGTGCGCCTTCCATTTCTGAGACAATTGGACCTTGTAAGCGAATAAACCGAGATGGCGAGCTGATGTTCGTGAATTGAGTCTTACACTCTCGGCCACAGCAGCCACTTTCTCATCTGTGCGCACCGTGCGACGACGGGGACCATGAGTGTTATCCACTAGCATACCAGTCTCTCGAACTTTTTGAATAAACTTGCGTACAGCATTCGCGGTGTGTACTTCATTTCGGTCAAATTTTTTTTTTTTTAAAAACGCTACACAGTACTCGCTTTGGAAATAAGTTTTCGATATTTCCGCGAGGGTGTGATACTGATTTTCTGTCAAGATTTCGAGCGGGAAACAACTGTCAGTGTTATATGTTATAAATAACCTATGATTAAAAAAAACCACTAGACGGCCACCCTTTATTAAGCTCTTACAAAGCTTTAAACAAGACTGAAAAGTTCAGGAACTTCGAGTACAAAAATCCACGCAAATTCAGTGTCAGATCACTTCTGCCTTTTGGTACCTGAAGCCTTTACAACGAGAGGACTGAGATTTTCCCAGTGACATTCCCATTGACGGAGGTATACTACCGCCTCTCTGGTTTGAACTCAAATACTCAATTACTGCGTTATTTCGCATATCCTGCGATAGAAGGCAAACATATTGCTCTCCTCAAACAAAGGTTTTTACTCTTGCCCATTCTTTAGTTAAAATAAAATTAACCAAAAGATCTGAGCTCCGCGATCATAGCACCTCATACATACAATTTTGACTGACCAATTACATCAGTTAAAAGGTCAGAAAATGGTCATTAAAGGTCAATTAGTTTCATTAATCGGTCAGCGATAGAAAAAAATGTATTAGAGATTAAAGTTTTTCAAGGTCACCCAGAAATTCTAACAAATCATCGTAAATAAATAAATAATTGGTCAATCAAATTTCATAACTAAATAATTAATTATGTTGCGTTTGTGGAACCGCGCATGCCTCAGGCCTATCGAAGTATCAGAGCAGTGAGCTCTTCCCCAGGGATATGATTTTTTGCTATTTATTGTCGTAGCTAATCTTTACATTATTGATAAAAAATTATATTTATTTAATAAATTAATATTAGCTTTATAGTAATTTCAGTAAATAATTCTCACATATTTTTTTTATTAAATATTTTTTTGGTAATTGTATACTTAATTGAATAATTTAAATTAAATTAACATGATACTTAAAGTTGATTTAAAAGTTATAACATGTATCCATATTTTTACACTATTCTCAAATGGATAATTTTGCTTATAATATTATGTATTTATCATAAAATATTTGAATAATCTAAATGCCAATAAAAACTTTTCTTCGTCACTGTACGTAGCTAAAATAATTTGGAGTAAATAAGTGTATAATTATACTATTACGGTTATAATAACGAAATTACGGTATTTTGTAGAATCTTTTGTCTTAGAACCTACGACGTAGACGATCCTGCAATGGTTTCCTTTCCATAACAGTTTTTATTATTATATTTACATTTCTATGCAACAACATAGACATAAGCCTCATGTTACAACTGAATACTTACGCTCTTGAGTTACGTATGAGCCTTATTGATTTCGCTAAAAATCTGTGTTATGTCTATTATGTAAAATAACTTTTTTGTTGATTCTGTGAAACCAATGGTGTGTTCCGGAAATAACATTATTCTCGACTTATTTAATGTACTTTACTTAAGTTTTTTTAAAAACAATGATTGTTAATAATGATGTTTGTCTCTAAAGTGACACTTGATGAGTGCCTTTCGGTGTCGAAAGAGTTTTTGGATAGATTGCCAAATGATCGAATATCTCTTCCTGGGCCCTCGCAACCTATTTGGGTAGAAATAAGTAAACGTTTTTCGGGCAATACAAAGAAAATCGACGGCAGATTAGGACAATATTGCACCCAGATAATGTGCCACATAACTCAGTAAATGAAACAACTGATTTATCAAGTTCAGTCGGTTCAGCATTGAGTTCAACGATCGATGATCATTGCAATTAGATGAATAATTCGAAATTAAATTATCTGACGACGAGTATAAAATATTATCTGAAGCTGAAGTAGTGAATTACAACGGCTGCAACTATACTGTCTTAAAACGACGGGGATGGACTAATTATATTGTATTGCCGAAGAATTTTCCATAAATTTTATGGATTCTAAACCAGAGCAGTTTCCGGCGACAATTCGAATTAAAACCAAAGATACAGTTTTTGAAGTGAATCACAACAATGCAAGCGAAATGTCAAACGTGCCAGAATCGGCCAAGAAGTTGCAGCAGTGGTATCCAGTAACTCGTAGAAAAGTCAATTATGTAAATGTCGAATTTAACGTATCCCGCCAACAATACCATTCGCTGCTGTCGTTCGTAAATGTGCGAATGATCTTCGCGATGATAATCTTGGCGTGGACAAAGAAGAAGTACATAAACGCAACATAATTAATTATTTAGTTATGGAATTTGATTGACCAATTATTTATTTATGCTGACCAATTATCAACGGACAATTTTCTATTGAATTCAGATATTTTTTTTATTTTATTGATGATGAGGTGCTAGAATTTCTGGGTGACCTTGAAAAACTTTAATCTCTAATAATTTTTTTTCTATCGCTGACCAATTAATGAAACTAATTGACCTTTAATGACCATTTTCTGACCTTTTAAATGATGTAATTGGTCAGTCAAAATTATACATATGAGGTATGATCGCGGATCTAAAGATCTGCTAGTGTTTTACTGTCCCTTCAGGGAGATTTTTCGAGGAGGTTAGTAAGTCCTACTTTATTCATCAAATTACAAACTTCAAAAATAAAAACATATAAAACGCGACTGTAAAAAAATGCACGCGAAGGTGGGAGATGACATTCGAACCGCCCCTGGAGTGTTGCAGACTGGTGATGATCGACTGACTGATAATGATCGACTGACTGCTGGCGAATAGATTGTGTGTTGAAAAAGACCGTACTCTTTTAATGTAGCATTTTTTTATCGTCAGACTATGGTGTGACCAGGAATAGTAACGTTTGTGTGGGGTTACTACATATACATAACTTGATGCATGATTTTGTCGAAGACATTGCTGAAGTCTGTGGCAATAAAGTTTACTTTTTAACACAAACTCAATTAGGTTAGTGGCTGTCAATGGACAATTTAGGAACAAAATCTTTTCATG
The DNA here is from genome assembly GCA_958301585.1 of Merodon equestris. NCBI lineage: Eukaryota > Metazoa > Arthropoda > Insecta > Diptera > Syrphidae > Merodon > Merodon equestris. The sequence goes on along the minus strand of OY284416.1, from coordinate 1,496,677 downwards.
CTGTTGGGGAGTTGGGGAGAAAATGGGTTTACAGGAAAAAAATATTGAATCGCAATTGATACTCTCAAGGAGTTTGGGAGTGCAGGAGATTTGAGCAATGGGGCGATAGTCGGACAACTCATTTCTTCGTCCTGTTTTATAGATTTGGATAACGTAAACATTTTTTTCAAATCAGAGGAAAGAGTCCCTGTGAAATTGAACTTTGAAATAAGGCCGTAGAGCTAGGAATATTAGCTTGGCACTTTTTTTGTAAACTATGGCGGGGAGACAGTCAGGACCGTACGAGTAGTTGTTCTTTAAGTTACGTATTTTCTCTAGACTAAGGAAAGATTTATATTATCTGATGCTAAAGACAGGCAGTCCTTTATGTAAGAAGAAGAAGTTATGATAGTGTTGAAGAACCTGTTCAGTGAACGACTAGCTAAAGAAATAAGTATAAAGTGGCAACAATATTCGGATCATTTGAGAAAGTATTGAGAACATGATACGTAGAGGGATGGTTATCGGCTTTTGTTTTTGCATTTATTGTACCACTATATAAATGCCCCTGGGATCGGTAATAAAAGAAGATTGCAGTACAGGTATCGTAGGTAGAGATATACGCATAGCTGTGCAAGTTCCGTATAAGGAAAGTAAAAAGCCCAAGCAGGGATTTAAGGTAGGCCTGCCTCAGTTTGTTTGTAATGTTGTGCAGGGAGTTCGCTATTTTGCCACATATCAATGATATGTATATGTATGTCTCCAGGAAGTTGATGTAATATGTTACATAGCTAATCAAATAATTTACCTATTGAAAGAGAAGTTCGGTAATCGTGTAATTTTTATGGATTTCTTTTAATGGGGCTGCGTTAGAAGAATTGGGAGTAATATCGAAAGCAAAATCGTAAATTTTCCAATCAATATGTAAGGAAGAGTGGTAATTTTTTTTTCCAAAAATTTCATCGCTGCAAAAGTATTCGCATGTGGTCATATGAACGCGAGGTCAAATTCTATACTTGAATTAAGCATGTGTATTATATCCGTTTTTATAACTTTGTCGTAGACCATATCGTAGAATGTTAATTTTATCCCAAGTCACAATAACCCTTTCCTTTTGCCTCTGAATCAGCTGCTCGCAAGTGAAAAATCGCCTTTCAACATCTCTCAATCCATAATGAACCCAATTGCGTTGCCCATGGATTTAAATCGTACAGAAACTACTTGCTGAGTTACTTCCAACGAAGCTGTGCAAGCCCCATTTGCATTTGACTCGTCATAACCATTCCCTACATGAAGTTGAATGTTATTGACAGATATCTAACCTCTCTGAAGCATCGAGATCAGCTGTCACCATAAAACATTTATAACTTCCAGAGCCATCGTTTGAAAATATACCGAACTAATTTGAACTCAAAATACAAAAATGTTATGGTTTTATTGAAAAAGCCACTAACGTATTTCCAAAATCTATGATCACCACTGTATCATACCCTAGAAGAAAATGTGGACTAACATGCGTTGCTGTCACAATGGAACATATACACCACGGATAACTTTGAAGTTTTTTTACTAACGGTAAATCGTTTATTAAGTCGTATTTTAATTAACGAAGTATTTTTTTACACAAATTTTTTTTTTTACAAGAAATTAACCGATTCGCTGTAAAGGCCGAGCAGATGTTAAGATTAGACCGTGCATAACCAACAACGTCAACGTCCATTCTACCAAGAATCAAGAGTCCTTTTAAATAATTAATTTTATTTTAATATCCGACGGACAACATCTAAGGTATATTAAACAAGTAATAATGACTGCTCGTGGATATCAAGCTGAGATAATTGAAGTTGAATTTTTTTGATGGCCGAGGCGAAGGGCATGTTTCTTGTTTACATCTCGGGAAGATAAGAAAAAATGTCCTTCGTTGCTTTTCTTGCTTATTACTTTTCCAGCTAGCCATTATTCTCTGCCCGTCAAGGATGACACTGACCAGAGCTCATGCCTTGTTATTCTCAAACGGAACTAGTATCATACCAGCAGCATTTTCTAATTATTTCTTAATGAGTTCAATATCAAATCCAGCAATGTCCGAGCTACACTTGCGTCTTTTGGTAAATAATTTATATGTTATACATTTTTTTTTTTGCGTCCACCCTTATCCCAGTTCAATAACAATCGATCAAAATGTCGGCTCAAGCAGCCAGCATCTTCACAACCGATGACCAAGGCGTCACAGAGAGAGAGAGAGAGAGCGGTGTAGTGAAAGCACAAAAAACTTAAAAAAGGGCAAGTTAACGAACCGAATTAACGACTAAGGCGAACTGATAGGACGTGAATATGAAAAGAAACACAAAAAAAAGTGAGAAAGAACCGAAAAAGCGGAATCCAAGAAGTTTATTTTTCCTGTGCACTCCTTGTTTTCAGGACAAGGAAACTAAATTCCATTCTTTCACCACCGACGCCCGGTATTATTCTTCGCGGGTAGGACTCTCTAATTAAAATTTTCCTAATGACTCGTTTAGAGAAGTTTGCGCCAGTCGCTGTCATCAGTAGCGTTGGTATTGTCGCTGTGTCGGAGGTCGTCATCATCACCATGACTTGGTTTGGATAGAAACATTTTTAATTAATCAATGCTTAGGAATTTCCTTCTATCGTACTCGCTTTCATCTCTTTGCTTGTCGTACGTATGTACGAGTACGTTTAGGTTGGGGGGAAAATCAGAGGCTGGCTCGCTACCGTCCCCTTTCGTTCCATCACTTGTTAATGACTTTTTATTAAGCTGGTATCAAATAACGGTGTCGTGAGTTTTAAAGCTACCGTCTTTTGCTTACTTAGGCACTCGGTATATTAACTTCCACTTTCTCCTACAATTAAGCCAAAAAGAGAATTTAATTTTTTTTTCCTAGCATCTTTCTTGCTTCTGCAACGCATTGTTCATTGAAATTTACTGCAGTACCTGCGGTGGCCACTTACGTGCTGTTTTTTTTCACCCTCAATTCTTATTCTTTTTCCTCACCGAAAATATGTACTGGCAACAAACCACAAGGTGAGGAAACTTTTTCAATCCGAAAACCTCAAATAAATTGCTACAACATTGCTTAATTCCCTGGCTACCACTTCGAGGAGTGTGCCTGGCAGGAGAAGACACACAACGTGAGTGCAGGAACAAAAAAAAACACAAAAACCAAAACAGAATAAAACGGAAAAGGACTGACACAAGATAGGTTTTCAATTTACAGCCTCCCAGTTGTGGTGTCAGAACAGTGTCGGTTTGTGTCTTCATCGTCGCGGACCAGAGGAAGAACTTTTGCCTTTGTACAAACAAGCTTCGGGTGAGATCTCACGAAATTAGTTGAAAATACGGTATGGGCATTCGAGGCCACCTGAAACGTCATGTTTAGGTGGTGATAAATATTTGTCTGCACAGAAAGAACCACTATCGGAAACTTTCGCGCGAACAATCTTCGTCTGCATAGCTTGAAGAATCACCACCAAAGGGATTTGTGCAAAGATATGTGTAGTCTGCTTATAATTCTGACCCAGCGTGACTACTTTCTTTTGTTTCTCGTTCTTTCTCTGCAGCATATTTTTCTTTTATTAATTATTTGGCTTTATTATTTCGCCTCTGGTACATCGACTATTCCTGTCTGTGTGCGCTCTGTATGTGAACATACCAAAAGACAGTTAAACGTATAAACAAGCATTTTCACCCAACTCCGAAGGATACGTGCTCTGAAACCTAATTTTACTTATAATCAATATATCACTCTGAGTCGTATATCCTTCGAGTCGGCATTTAATTCAGTCCTTTTGAACAAACTAGGTACAGAGGTATCCTCGTCTCTTCCGTGGTCCTCTGTCTTTCTCGTTCTCAATTTCGACTTCCTTTCCGTCGTCTTGTTCAACTTCTACTCATTTTATTTCTCCTATTTGATACGAACTGGCTTATTTCGTAGCATCTGGTTTGTTGGAATTCATTGAAACGTGACAAATATACCACAGACAGAGGAACATCTGTTCTTGATTCGTCCTTTCGACTTGCAAGCTATTTGCGTGGTATTTTTGCCAACATTAGTTGGGTGAAGAAAATATATAAAAATTTTCCATCTTTCGTCCTTCTTCGCTGCATTGGTTTGCGGCTAAAGATGGAATACCTTTCAGGAAGTTGCAAGCAAAATTCGCGGTATGAACTTCCGGTGTGCAATTTGCACAATGCAAGATTGTACTCGTTATCCGCACACGCTCTCTTCCGTACATAAAATGTGCATCTGAATTATGACTATCAATCGTTAAATTGGAAAATTTGAAAGCGGCTCCAGCAGCAATTCCAGCTTCAATCAGCAGAAGAGACTGTTTCGCATGGTGATGCCAGCGCAGCATCATACTCGTATGTACCGGCCAATAATTCTTTCTTCGTTTGCGAAACATTAATCTCATCCAAGCGTTGACTTAATCGCCGCTCAACAATGGGACAATTTCAGCAGCTCTGTGTCTTTTTCCTCCTCATTGTTATCTCTGTCCCTTTAGTCGTTTTCTGTGTACTGTTACAAAATGATATATTATCTTAAAGAGGAGAAGAGCCTGTCGTAGGTGGTTGTGTAGAATGATGACAGAAATCTTATATATGCGCTCATACAGGCCAAGATAGATAGAGAATAGACGAGTCACATAGGATGTGGATACATGTACAACTTTGAAGTACGAGAACAAAAAAAAAAAAATTGTCGAAAATAGTAGCGAGGAAGTAGGAAAACACGAATTAGGCGACACAAGCCAGAATGAGAAGAATAAAAAATAAGAATGCGGCGAAAGGCAGACAGGAGACATTAGCTTGAAAAATGATTCATTTTGCCGGAAATTTATCTAAAGTCAAATGACATGTAAGGAAAGATACAAATGAGCGCTTGTCGAGGAGTCAAACAGATGCCATTGGGGTCGAAAGGAGAAATTGGATGCTGCAAATAATTTCTTGAATGCTTTCATTCAATGTGCTGGCTCCTACTATAGTTCATTTTCCTAGTCCGCCTACTACTTCGGTAGCATTTAAATCATTTGCAGGATTGAGTTGGTATCCATGTATAATATTTACGAGTACATCCATATCCCTGGCAGAAAAAATATCTTATTTGTTTTTCCTCCAAGTCCAACATTCCGTATGAGATATATGTAGTATGTATTTTGGATAGCATCTACAAGCTGGAAGTTCATGACACTTCTACAGCTTAGTGGGTGGATCCTAGAATTCAGGCTTCTGGATAACGGGGTGGGACTTTTTGCGAATTTCTTAGATGAATATACATATACCGCCATAAGTTGATGGCTGAAATAGATTTTTAATATTTAACAACACCACACGTGTGCATAAGAGAGTCAATAGATGATTCTCAATAAGTCTGAGTAGGCCTTTAATACAATGAGCGAAAAAACAAACTTACACATTACACGTAAGTTTGCTTGTCAAATAAGCTTTCAACCTAATGTTCTATTTACTAAAAATAAAGATTAAACTTCGAAATATTTAAGTTATTCATTTTATGAGAAACATTTTTCTACGTAAGTGTTCTTATACTAAAAAAAAATTGGCAAAAAAACATAAACGTATTCAGGAAAATTAAGAAAAACCACTGTTCTGTTAGAGCACGAATGAAGGACCTCCTTCATTCTTTGAGCATGCTTTCGATTTCCAGATATTTTCAATGTTTTGTTTAAATTTTTGTATGGTATTGTTCTTTCAACTACAAACACAAGATCTTAAGCAGGCTCAACAGTTTTCAATCGGACTCAAATTATCAGGTCATGGGAAGATTTTCAAGTACATGGAACCTTCGCATTTCGTGCTCGATGGGGACAAGAAGTGTCCTCTTGCAAAAGAAAGTATTCTTCTCTGAGAGAGTAAAATGTGTTTAATTATGGCCGATAAACTTTCGTCGGGATGTGAATATACTGACTGCAGTCCATTGCATGTAATAAACTGGATCCATTATATAAAACTCCAAATCATCAAAGGGGGGGAGTTTTTGTCGGCTCGAAATATGCAATGCTCTGAATATCTTTCATTGGGCCTTCTGAAGACGAATTTACCCATCTCCGTCGGCCTTCTACGCGAGAGTCATCATAAAATACAACCTAAAATAACAAATGCAAGAACTCATGCATGGGTACCTGTCTGATTGAATTCGTTTCTTTACAAGTTTAGCCGGCTAGGTATGAATAAACCACTGCTATATACAATGTATGATTTCTGACATGTTAACTGGTAGAAAGTTCGCTGAGAAAATTGCTAACGTGATTTCTACTCAAACAATTGAAATTAACAATGGACTGCAAAAGGGTACGGTGAACTGGATTCTGCCATACGTACTGATGCCGAGAGATGTAGATCGACGTTATATCGTGGTAGGCCGATTTCGCCGTACGTCCGTTCATCTTCTCAGTTCGTTCCTGTATCTTCTCCTCCACTTTTTATATAAACGGGACCATAGATTGAACGGAGAATTTTCCTCTCGAAGCGAACAAGGTCATCTTCATCCGATTTGTTAAGGTCCAGGCCTCTGCGCCGTAAAGTACGGCCGGGATGATCAGTGATTTAGATAGTGTTACCTTGGTTTCTCGAGAGAGGGCTCTACTTCTCAATTGCCTTTTGAGCCCAAAGAAGCAGCGGTTGGCAAGAGTAATTCTGCGTTCTCAGAGCTGGTGTTGTTGGTCACTAGTGAGCCAAAGTAGACGAATTCCATAATCACTTCAAATTTGTAGCCGTTAATTGTGATGTTCTGGCCAAGTCGATGTTGTGCGTCTTTTTTGGATGACAGCATATATGTATATGTATATTTGGTTTTATCTTCGTTCACCGAAAGACCCATTTTAGCCGCTTCTGCTTTTATGCTTTTGAACATTTCATTGACGTCTCGCTGTGCTCGACCAATTACGTCGATGTCATCCGCGTACGGAAGCAATTGCGCGGACTTGAAATATATCGTACCCCTTATTTTGGCCAGTGAGTCTCGTAGGATATTTTCAAGCACGATGTTGAAGAAGTTACATGAGAGTGCGTCACTTTGCCTAAATCCTTTTTTGACATCGAATGTCTCAGTTAATTCGCTACCGACCTTAATGGAGCAGCGAAAATTCTCCATTGTCATCCTGCACAATCAGACGAGTTGGGCAGGGATGTTAAAACTAGATATGGCTCGATATAGCTCGTCCCTATGCATACTGTTATATGCGGCTTTAAAATCGACAAAAAGATGTTGTGTGTCGATTTGGAATTATTGGGTCTTTTTCTAGATCTGCTGGCCTGGCCTGAAACCACATTGATAGGAACTTATCAGACTATTCACAAAGGCTTTCAGGCGTTCACGCAGTACGCAGAGAAAATATTGTAAGCGATGTTGAGGAGACTTATTCCTCTATTGTTGGCGCAGTTATATGGATCGCCTTTCTTATGGTAAACGATGCTAAGATTCCATTCGTCGGGCATGCTTTCCTCCGACCATATTTTACAGATGAACTGGTGCATGCCCCCTACCAACTCATCTCAACAAGCTCAATTTCATCTAGGTCAGGTGGATGGAATTCTCTTGTATCCTCGCCCCTTACGAATGGATCATTCTGCCTGACAGCGTTATCAGATCTGTCATAGCCTTTATACAATCTACAGAAGTGGATTTTCCATATTCTCAGCATCGACTGTGACTCTACTATTAGTTGTCCATCTTCATCCTTACAGGCTTCGCTCTGACTTTATAGCCCATTTCGTTTTACTTTTTTCTAAAACTTGCGAGCGTCGATTCGTAGGCGGTTTGGGTTTGTTTGGATTGCTTATCAAACCAGGGGTTTCTAGCTGGTAGCGGTTTGCAGCCCAGCACATCAGAGGCAGCGACTTCATCCGTACCTTGGCTACAACAAGGTAGTGATCTGAGTCGATGTTGGCTCCTCGGAAGGTTCGTACATCTAAGATGCTGGAGAAGACGTCGATCACAAGGTGATCAACCTGGTTGATGGCCGACTGATCTGCTGACCGCCAGGTTCCTTTATGGATGTTGAGATGTGAGAATCGTGTGCTTGCTATAAGGAGGTTACGCCCTGCTAGGAAATCAATTAATCTGAATCCGTTGTCGGCAGTGGTATTGTGTAGGTTATATTTTCCTATGGTCGACTCAAATAACACCCCTTTGGCCAGTTTTGCGTGAAATTCCCCTAGTTCAATTTTGGTGTCATAACTGGGCCATTGGGCGTACGTTCGGTCCAGAAGATCATAGAAGTCATCCTTGAGTCGATCACCCTTTTCTTCCGTAGGGGTATGAAGGCATATTTGGCTTATATTCCTAAGGATGCCTTTGATGCGGATTGTTATGAGGCATTCGGTTACATGCCGGAAGCTTAAGACTTCTTTGTCCGAGTCTTCCTCGAATAACAAACTCGCATTCGAATAAGCGTTGTTTATTTACCTTATAGCAGTTGCCGTAAAATATATCATAGTTTTTCATCCTTTTTTTGCCTGGTCCATCCCATCGGTGCATTGGTAGTCTTTATATTGCCTGATATTGCTAACATTCCTGAGGTTGTTTACATTGCTTTTGTTTATTAACATACCCATTCAACTAGAAATGAGCTTCGTAACTGAAGACAAATTTTCTATAAAAGCACGATTTCATCCAGCTTTTCTAAGACTCGTTCACCGAAAATTCCACTCGTTATCGGGTAGCACACTTCAAATTGCGGCGAACGACGACGGTTGGAGAAATCACGGTCTTCATTAACAGCTTCAATAAGCACTGAACGCATACGATGGGTCAATGTTCAATAGCGGGAAATTCGTCTTGAATTGCTTGCTCAGCAGGGCGGTTATGACGACCGTAAAATTGTCGAAGTAAGCGAAACATATCTTGCATAGAGTATGAATGGTGACAATGAAATTAAATATGTAATTTGAAAACATTTTTCAGATGTAATGCTTTCGATAATAAAATGGCAGTATCAACTTAGTATGATAAACTATAAGACATACCACGAGTCAATCGTTTGCTCTCAAAAATAGAATACTAAAAACTAAACAGCGAAGAAATCACCATTACCATTTATAACAGACATAATTTTATTACTTTGTTCAATTCCTTTTGTCTTGCCACAAATTTATTGCTAATTTTTTCAAATTAGTATTTTTTCCATTTTGATTAACAAAATCACTTTTTAAATTACATCCCACCCACATTGAAAGGCATAGGTAGAATAATTCCTATTGTATTCCCGGTGAAAAGACATAAGGACAGCTTAAGACTTTTTTTTTGGCATTAAATGTTCTTTCTGAATTAATAAAGAGAGATAACAAGAAATATTCAAATTACTTCTTTAAATATTTCCAATTTATTTCATTTCCATAGCGTAACAACTGGTGTCAACTTTCCGTGGTTCACTGTTTAAAAATGATTTTTTTATTATTTAATTGCTGGCTGGATAATGCACCTATTCGATAAAAAGGAAATTATCTTTTCTCAGCTTTTCTTTTCAGAAAACGAGGAATATCAATAATTTCATACAACATTTTTCTTCGTGTGAGGTCTACGCATGAAAAAGTTTTTTTTTTTTTTTTTTAACGCCGAGTATTGATTAGTCTGAATCGGTTAACGTATTTAAAAGGTTACGTATCTAATATGAGTTTTGGTGAAAAGTTATAATTTATATGTATATAAAATAGGCCACAGAATTTGAATTTGCTTTAAATATTGAGAAAAATATAAAGGGAAGTTTAACAAACATAAATATCGCGTCTGCTGTGGGTAAAGCTAAGGCTGATGACTAAAAATAAACATTTGTAAGAAGATGAAAATAACAAACACCTTGGATGCCCCATTGAAAACATTTAAAACCGACGAAAACATGGAAAAAATTAAGTGAATAATATGAACTTGGACGATCACTGAATTATAATCAGAGAAGCCGCTAAAGATGTTAGCATACATACAGACATTTGGCTACAAGCAGGGATAAGGGCATAAGTGTATAACAACTAAATAAGTCTTATTTGCAGGGAGGAGATGTAATTCTTTTCCAAACTCGAGAATTTTTTTTGATTTTTTTTTACAAAATATCTGATATAAAGGTTAACAATTTTCCAGCGTTCCACTTACTACGTATTTCAAGAACTCATGTGTGCAATTATCGGTTAGGTAAAGATGAAATCCATTACAATAAATAATTGATGCATAGAAATTGTGTAGTAGTCTTTTGGGAAGTCAGTTACCATCGTTGACCACTCATCAAATGGCTGTCTCCCTTGCATACATTAAACCGAAAATTAACCACGGTAAGACGAGGCAAAAATTAAGTGAGTAGGCTGACAAAAAAACAAAAAAAAAAAAAAAAAAAACAGAAAGGCAAATGGTATTTCAAATTCAAGTCCTTCCTGTAGAATATAGGCCGAAAAAAAACAAAACCCAACAACTCGAAAAAATCGCTTCAACCCAAAATGTTGCGAGTAATACCCAACGGAAATCATCGTTATAAATAATAAATATATACCAACCGAGGCTCTCGCTCTCCGACTTGCGCCTTCTGCCCTAATCCCAACTAATCCCGAAATTATTTATGGGCTGTCTACAACATAAAGCCTATTACTTTGCTCGGAACATGGGCATAATAAAAAGTTGCCACCACTTTTTGTATCCCAACTTCAATTTATTGCCCTTAAAAGTCCATTTAAGAGTAATTTTGCAGCAGAAAAGGCGAAGGTTTATATACGTTGGCATAACCTCTAGCGCCTTTCTCCACCTCTCTATACCTATAAACCCGTATATCTTTTTTCCGTTTTGTTTTTTGCACTATGAACAGGCAGAGAGTCCTTTCAAATAACATTATGAAACGTAAACGAATAAAAAGACGAAAGAGAAGGAATCTCGGCGGCCCTGCTGACGGTCCGTCACAGGACTACGGATGGACTACGATGAAAGTACAGAAGACATAGTTAATCGCTTAGAAGCGGAATTAATTTTGTTCTTAGACTAAAAGCTTTTTCATGATCTCATCCTGCTTGCGTACCAGCGGAAAATAGCACCATGGGGAACCGGAGGAATGTTCCTCATAATACAATATTATACTAAGAATCACCTGCCTCCACGTTTTCACATTTCCGTACTACGGCTCATCCTCAACTGTTGAGCAGCTTTCGCTGATTTTCGAAGAGTTTCCGGTGATTATGTGGTCATGCACAAAATACGCAAATGTCCTTAGCACGAATGGAGAGATTTTTCCACATGTTGCAGATGATGTTTACATGCTCCATTCAACGAACGGACATGGGAAATATGCACATGGCTTTGTACGTGCAAATAGGTGTGTGCGTGTTCATGTCTTTTGGCGTTAGACGTTGCCCGGGGCAGCTCGATGTCCAAATACGCCCATATGTGGTTTGGTCGAACGTTGTCATTGTATCAACTATTAACTGGTGTTTACACACATAAACGTCAAAATCTGTCCCTGGCCGTTGTGGTTGTTTTATTATTTGGTTTTCGGTGTGCGGTTTTTGTGTGCAACTATTACGCAAATGAGGTGGGAGGAATTAAGCAAAAACCTGGCAAAAATGTCAAAACAAAAATCCTAATTCATTATAACACTTTTCATACCTTGATTGTGTCACAAGTGAAAAATATTGTTTATTGGTGTCAAAGACTAGTGACACCATTTTACCGTTAAAATCGTGAATCAGCCACGTATTGACGACTGTACTCAATCTCGGCAAATATTTTTGATTGCATCTTTCTTGCGAACTTCATTCAATTCCCTTTTGTATATAATATTTATACAAATTCGACCACGTGAACCGTTTTTCTGCATTTCTTTTTCAGTTCATTAAAAAAAATTAAATTACAAATTTTCATTAGTATTAATTTATAAATTAAACCTTATCCTGACTTGCATGCATCTTTTGTCCGGCTCGTCCAACCGGTCAATCCTCGGCCTCACACGTTGGCCACTGCCGCCGATTGAGGGCGTTTAATTTCTTTTTATTCATTGAATTTAATACAAATTGAAATTTATGTAGTCGAAACTGTGAAACGCCGGAAAAAATTGAAATGAAATTGAAAAATACGACTTTGGCGTGGTACTGCTCGTACAGGATACCGGTCCGGTCAGGCACACTCAGCTTATGCGGATACTCATAGCATCAAGCATACAGCGTGCAACACCCAACTTTCAGTATGGACACTGTATAGACGTGATGGCGGAACGGAACACACGATGGAGTTGAGGTAAGGATGGCAAGGGTACGAATCGACTGGCAATGATGGAAACGAAAAATAAAAACACAAACACACGAAATATGAATTGCATTAAGTTTATCGGGATTTTGCAGCCGGTGATAGCGTTGCTGATGAAGGTGATGCTTGTGGGGGAAGGCGAACAGCCCCAGTCGATCACAGACCGTGGAATGCGGTTATTGCAGTAACTTCCAAACCAAGCGGCTTCGAGCGTAGTGCGGGGACAAGCGTGCTACCGAACACAGTATGATGGCAGGTAACCGGGAATCGGGATGAAGAACTTTTGTGTCACACCGCACCTACGTTAACTAGTCACGTGTGGGAAAGCCATCGATAATTGAATTTTTCTGTGGATATTGATTAAATATTTGATATGCAATTTATTGACGGCGGCAGTCGATGTTGATCAAACCGACGAAAAAGCAAACAATTGAACGACCAAACGACCCTTCATTGTCGACTCGATTGGAGACTCTTTGGGTCCAGCACATTCGCGTGGGGTACTGGCAAGTTGGTAATGTTGGTGGTGATGTTGCTGGTGGTGTTACTGGCATCTGTGGTACTAGTATGGGTGATCGTAAACAAAAAAAAAATCAAAAAATGCGAAAAAAAAAAAATAAAAAGGCTCGATAGTTGGCTGTGCAGGCAAAGAGCCAAAGGGAGTTGAATGGAACGCGATTGTCGGTGCTATCGCCACCGTGCCGTAGCCATCGTTCGCCCAGGCTAGTGTAGCTCTACTGCTAGTGCTGATTTACTCGTCCTGCTGGGCAAATTTGAAGAGTTTCATTCCAATTATCCAACAAGCGGTCGGGAGAGTATTGATTTCTGTGTTCGAGCACAAAGAATCAACATAATTACAAACTAAATATAAGCGCAAATGGATATTTCATTTCACTGAATAGGTATTGGCTTCATTAATTTGCTTTATGGAATTGTATTCCAACCGCGAGAGGTCATGGGTTGAGTATCTCATCGAATATAGGTTACAATTTACAATTTACATACTGCGTATTGATTCCATATACATACATACGTATTTGCAACATACCGCATGGATGGTAAGCTTGATTTCGGTTGGTAAAAATGTTCAGTAATTTTCAGGTGGCTGATTGAAATTTTCAGTTCTGATATCAAAACAGGTGAGGTTTTAATTATTTCAACATGAGCCCAAAACGACGCTAATTGCCATTTAAGTGCATAATTTGGAATCGGGCGTTGTTTAAAGCTGCTTATAAAGGCCAATGCGATGCTACTTACTCTACTTACTCTACTGGCACGCGCAATATATAGAAAAGTACTTGTATTAAGTGCAGCACTCCCAACAGAAAGATGAATATACATATATTGTGTTAATATCAATAACGGATTCATGCACTTATGTAGGTCCATGCACCCAATCATTCATATTGTACATATACATTGGCTTATAGTTTTCATCTTTATTTGATTAATGAGTGCACGAGGGCTGATTAAACCGTCCCCGGCTGATCGGAGCATTTGCCTGGCAGGCTCGAAAGGAATTATGCAACACAGGGGAGTGTTTTATCTAAACCTAAGCTGATTATATTGTTAAAAGTGTTTGTAAATCGATTATCTTGTTTTGGAATGATACAGCTCGCCGCAGTTTGCTCGTTTTGCCATTGGAATGAAGAACAGTTTCCCGAATGCATGCCAGTATAATCCGTCAAAATGTTTCCTGCTTTGCCGATATATCGCTTGTCGCTTGTACATGGTTTTTCAATTAAATAAAACCCTAAACAATTTATTTGAACGTCGGATTTCCCGGTTTTGGCAGCTTACAGGGGGCCAATGGGCGTTTGGTTATTTTGGTATTTGTTTCTTTATTTAGATTTGTCTAACTAATGAACAAATATTTAACAATCGTTGAATGTGAGATTCAGCTGAGTTTTATTTTAAAGCGGATGTTTAATATATACATACATAGCTAGCATCAGACTTTTATATATGACAAAGGCCTTGAATATGTAAATAAAAACTGAAAATCTTTTCAAAATATTACGTTTTTCTATAGTTTTTGCTTTAAGCTGACTTTTCTGTTGTTTTTTGTAAACTTGTCTACGAAGAATTTCTCAAAACTCCTACTGTCTCTTACTGGCTGTAAGTCTACCAACGAGTATATTTTTTTGCAGATCTCAAATCAGGCATGTTCTTAAAATTTCATATAGTTCTTCATCACCACTAGCCTCTGGAAATATTGTTAAATCGGTTTTCTCGTTGCGATTGGGTATGCAATTAAGAGCGATTTTTAGGTCCCACTGAATATTCATGTTATTTTTTACTTTGACGGCGCTCCAGATCATCTGTTCAGCTACTCCCGTTATAAACTTGAACATATTCTCGGTCTTAAAAGAGATACCCTCACAGCGTATCTGTTTTAAGACCGAGACTTCCAGTAACATGTAAAATAATGCCAATGGGTATTTGCGATTTTTTTTCAATGGACTCACAAGAGTTGATTGTTTCTATTTTAACAAATCTATAAGCTCTAAAAAAATTAAACAAAATTATTATTGTTATTATTATTACCGGCCATTTGGAACTTGGAAGTCAGAGTTCGGAACTTTCCCCAAGCCTCCCCGTCATGACTGTGTTTCTTTCGTGTTACGCTGTTATTTTCCATCTCTTCTAGGTCTATTTGACTGTTCGTCCACGTGTCCTGCCCGTATCAGCCTTCGCGATTAAATTACTCGAACAATGGTTTAGACTGAGTAAAGTTCCTCGAATTCTTGGTTGTGTAGTTTTCTCCTGTTTTCCACCATAGATTCTCTTTAGGCTCTTATATTCAAATACCCGAAATCTATAATATTTTCCTCCTTCTTAGTCAGAGACCAGGGTTAACATCCGCAGAGTGTACTGGCATTATTTTGATTTAATAAATTGGGGAATAAAAGAGTCCTTCCGAATAGTTCCTTCACCGCGAAGAAACAACACTTGCCCATATGCATTTTATTTAGCTCGATTCTTATGTTTTTTTTGGCAGTCAATACGATTCCTATGCACAAAGCATATACCGAGTACAGTCAGGTCAATTCAAGTCGGTCAGTGACCGTATATTTTGTATCTTTTTACTTCTAAGCTCACCTCCTTTCCCGCCATTATTAGATTTTCTACATTTCTCTTAGCTGTTCCCTCACTATCTTCCAGCAGGTACAGGTCGTCAGCGTAAGCTAGAACGGATGTCATTCCAGTAAGGGTGATTCCTCTTTCATTTTCTTGAAGGAATCTCATAACATATTCCAGAACCAAATCAAAAAGAAGTGATGATAAGGCATCTCCTTGTTGTAATCATTCACGTATGTTTCTGATAAGATGTTTCCTACTTTCGCTAGTCCTTTGTTTTTTTTTTGGGTTTTCTTTGAGTTTCACTAACCTTTTCGGGATTCCCAGCCTTTCGAGGGCGTGATAAATGTTCGATCGGCTTATAGAGTTACATTCCTTTTTAAATCTACGAATAGTTTGTGTCCCGTTTCGCGAAATTCCTATCCCTTTTCTAAAAGCTATCGTATAGTGATACATATACAATGATATTGGGAAATCAGGTGACCCCTAAACAAATTATTGCTGTGTATATATTTTTTTCACTTGTTTTTCTTTGCACTCAGACCAAATACTAGCCCATTGTAATCCTAATCAAACAACTTAGATGGCGTCACAGCTCACGAAGAGTCAGAGCCCAGCATCTCTTATTCACTTATGTTTTGTGCGATTTTAGATTTTCGATGCCGATTCCTGTGCTGTATACTGACCTATTAAAAAAATTGTAAACAAAATTTCAAACCCTATGAAAAATGCGACGCAAAGTAGAAGTGGAGGTAAAGTTAGGTGGAAATAGCTGAGCTAGCTCTTAAGAATATGGCACTATGGAATATAATAGATGATCTAAAATGATTTTAACGTGTATGGCGACTGATGTTTTCGCCTCTAGTTCTATATAGAATACAGATACTTTTTTCCTAAAAAATAAAAAAAATAAAAAAATAAAAAAGAAAATGTAAGGCATTTAATTGTGGTTAATGCGAATGATGGGCCAATATCATTATTTGGAACAATTGAACGCCAATTTGCCTGAAAGTACAATTAGAGTCGGATGGGTTATTTATCTTTCAAAAAGATAATGACTCGGAACTTATATCACAAGTCGTTAAGGAATAGCTACTATTCTATAACCCCTCCCACCATCAACTGATATGAATGCCATTTACATGAGCATGATGAGAGATCAAGAAAAATAATTGAAACAAGTTCAGCAAGAAGAATGAGGCGAAATAGATCAAAGTGTCACTCTAAGGTTAATTAACTCAGTGCCGTCACGAATGGAATTAGTAATTAAAGCTAAATGATACCCTATTAAATACTGAAACAAACATTTAAATGAAAAATTCAAAAAGCAAGTTCCTTTCGTGATGTACATTTTTCTTTTATTTTCGTTCTTTCATTTTACTATGTTGCTGTTATTCTTTTAAAAATAACAGGAATATTTTCAAAATACAAATCAGCAAATATTTGTAATTTAATAATTCTTTTATTGTTTTTTTCAGTCAAACGAGTGAGTTAGCGCTATTATTTTGGAACTAGTAGCCTTACTTAACTTTACTCTCCTAACTCTTGGAAACAACACCGTTTTGGTTATAACTCTCTCATTAGCATCTTCGAAGAAAAGCCCGCAACCTCACATTTTTCTTGAAATAGTGCAAAAAAAAATCGTTAAAGATGATTCTCCATCAAAAACCAACACCCTGTTCGAAATTCCTTTAGCGTCCCAAAAAACGGATAGCATGATCTATCCCGCCGAACTTGAGACTTTGAATTTTTTTGGCGTCATTGAGGGGGTTCGCTTCCAAATCATTGATAGTTGTTTGGTTTCAGGATCAAGTTGGTGGATCCAGGTCTCGTTCGTGGTCACGAAATATCGACTCGTTTTCGGTTAACATTCTCGTTATCGAACGTGCAGAGATCTTTTTCATATGCAGTTCATTCTCAAGAATTATTTGAACGCTGCCGTCTGAGATCCCTGTGACCTGATGCCTGATGGTAGCTCTTCGACCTGCCAACACAACGATTCCAACTTCTTTCACGTTATCTTTAGTGAGGAAAATGGATGAGCTTCCTTCGCGATGTTTATCTTCAGTGGATGTTCTGTCCTCAAACTCCTTGGTCCCAAATGGTACAGTGGAATATGGAGGAGTAGAGATTCACAATATTTTCACCAAGTCGCTGTGTATATCTTTGGTCTAACAGAGTCGACAGTTCGTATTCAGCTGAATGTACCTCCTAGGAATCATGGTCTATTTATGTATATATATGATTGTTTTACGCTAGTGTGTCTATAAGCAAGCCAAATTTTATTTTTGGATTTTGATGCGTACTGGAAATAACCGATTATCATTACTTTTGGATCACATCTCGTGTATTTTGTAAATCTCGATCATTTGAAAATTATTTATTGCGGAGGGTCAGGTTAAGCTGCGAAGTACGGCGTGTATTGACTCGATCATGTTTGTTTTTATATATGCACATACATATATATGTATAAAAAAATGTTTGTAAATCTGTTTTAAAGTAAACCAACATTAAATGAATAGTTATTTTAAAATTGCAGCTATTTAAGGGTATTATTTTGATTTTTAAATGTTATTGTCAAAAAAACGAAGGAAGACCACGACGACTTGGTCTCTCTACGGAGAATCCAATTGTGAGTCACTTTTTCGAGCATATTGGCTAGTATTTCACTAACAACATGTATAATATTGTCTTCCAATGCTGCAATTGACGCTGATCTATCAGCATATAAAAAGGATTTGACGCATCTAAAAAAAAATTAAAATTGTCTAAAGGCCTCGTCGCTGAAGATAATTTTTCAATAAAAAAGCGGATCTTCCTCAAGCTTTTTTAAGGCCCACTCACCGAAAATTCGATCATTAGGCTTTAGTTCCTGCATGAGCTGTATTGTGTAAGGTTTTAAACCAATATTCTTGCGATCCAACCGTAAAATTACCGTAAAATGGTCAAAGTGTGAGACAAGCCTTTTTCATTGTAATAATAAAATTAAATTATTTGTAGACATTATTAGAATGAAATGGCAATGCCAACTGAGCATTCTTGATTTTAACACAATTCTCACAAATCACGCGTATATTTTCAGAAATAGAACAATGAAAAGGCAAACAGTGAAAAAAAAACACCATTCATTTCCACTGACTTCCATTTTAATTTGATATCAGTATGAGATGGAATTAGAAAATTATCAGCGATGGGCAATACTTTGATTAATTTGTTCATTTATTTTGTTTTGAAATAAATTGATTTCTAGCAACAAAAAAAAAAACGGACGAATTGAATCACCCTGTAGAAATGTGATACATCCCATTTATAGAAGAAGAGCCGTGTACGTTAAGGAGTTCCGGTATTTACCAAACCGATGTTTGGTTTAGTAACAACACCAACCGGACTGACGCCATTGTTTGATGCAATCTGTGTCGAAAAACCTGCTTCGAGTCTCAAATGAGTACCCGTTGGTTATCGTTCCAATATCAACGTCATTATCAAGGTTCCTTGTAGCCATCACCGTCCTGAGTTTGTAGACCATTTGAACCACTGATTAAGGCAATTCGTAGTCACCATGTTTCAACACTCCACTCTCGAATACTCCTCGCACATATTCGAATCCAAGCCTAACAAAATTACCCAATTATTCTTATGTGAATTTGGTCTACATATTTCATGATGGAAGTCGCATCACATTCGAGTTTAATCCATGAAATTGAAAGTGTTAACAAATGTCGTATTATGCCAACTGACGGGATAGAAGGCAATCAATTCACACCTTATCCACTTAGTCACTCACACCAGGTAGATCCAAGATCAAATCAAGGTAACAGCTTAGCTGCGTGTCCGAATTTCGGGCATTTTGATGAATGTACTGCATTATTGATTATCCCAGCCTAGATACGAGTACATTCCATATCGTAGCAACCTCCTTAAGGACTAAGCTTTACACATTCAATGGTTTGCATTACATCTAATAACAAATTTAGCATGCTCGTGGTCCCTTACTTGTTAGATATGTTTTGCGTTATGGTATTAAGGTGCCTGAACCCTTTTACATCTGTTGCTCGTTGCGGTTGTCAGAGCGTTTGGATAACTAAAACATGATCCCGTTAATCATACTCTTATAGCAGACATAAATTTTCATCTTTCCCTTTGGTTGCTTGTATTAAAGTTGTGAAAATGAAGGAGAGAACAGAAGGAAAAGAAAAAAACGGAAAACGAATTTACCTCTTTGATTAAAAATTTTCAACGACGACAAACTGGCGAGGTATGCACAGGCACACCCTTTAGTATGATACTCACATTATAGGGAAATTGTAGTGGTAGTGGTAGTGACGGTAGCAACAGAAGGAGGCTGCAGCATGGAAAAACGTCCGCGCAAAATGGCCTTTATTTCACGAGGACATTAGGCTATCAAGTCGCCACGGCTGAAGGGTTGTGAAAAATTAAATGTCCTGGGAAATAATCTCTCATTAAATCTTGTGTTCAGTCCTTGTCCGACAGCCCATGGACATGGAACGGTGATTTTCTGGATTTATGGATTAAAAAGGATAATGGGGGCTAATGGAAAGAAGTAGATTCAAATGACAATGGACTCTGTTATTACAATTCGTCTCTGTTGCGGTGGAAGTTGCTAATTAGTTCTTCTGAAATAAGTACGCTGATGCACCAATTACCTTGCGACCTACTTTTCAACCGTAGCACGATGTCAGTCGAAGATGAGTAAACATGAAAAAAAAAATAGCAAAATAGGTGGGTACACCAGTGCCAATTACTCACGGTAATAAAACCGGGGCACAGAGGATAACATGTCCGTTCTACATCTCATACTTTTCGAACATATGAATGTCACGGTATCGTGATATGGTTGCGCAAAAAATGATCTCATTTGTTTGACATGCGTTTAAAAAGGACCTGTAAAAGCAAGAGAAAATAAACAGGTTCTTTTAAGCAGGAGCAGGGTGGAAGACTTATGTATGTAAATAATATGCTTTTCAATTCCATCACATTTTATCCTGCAATGTGACGCGTAAATCCTTGTTCATATATACACACATGTCTATTGTACATATGCTACCGACAATCATTCGAGTTAAGAAGCAATAAAGAAGGCAAAAAAATAATAAAAACGAACAAATTGAAGCAAAAAGGGACCACAAATCTTTTGCTTTGGAAAGAGCTACATGAAAGAAAACAAAAGACAAACAATCACATGCCCGTGATTCGCTGTCGTTCGCCGTCATTCGCATATGAAGGATAACGACAAAAACGCGGACGGAATGTGATGCCGAGTAATTTTATTTATTAAATTACACCACACAGACCTGATTACGTATTCACAGTACAAGTTTTATCTTTGAGCGGGTAACTCATGAAATATCCAACAGACGACGCTGGCGACGCTTCTTCATTACTGCTGTGAACGGGGACAACTGCCACCACGCCACCCACAGTCATTGCCGAAATCTGTTGTGTTCCATGCAAACAGTCTGTCTGCCTATTAGTTTATGTGGAGGCACGTCTGTGCGAATGAGTCAGTTTATTCCTTTCATATTTGATTTCATCTGACGGCATAAATAAGGGCATTTTTTTAGCACAAGAAAGGGTACAAGAAACAATCCTTATCCACCCCATACGCACTTCTGAATGTTTCTCTGTGCTTCTTCTTGGAAATATTGGGGTAATTTGACTCGCTCCACGAGTCGAATTATTTTTTTTCTTTTGGCATTACTCTTACTTGCCTTCATATCCATTAATCGACAGCAATAAGTGACTTTTGACATGTGCAAGTCATGTTTCTCGGAATGAAGGCAACACATGCTCGTAATGGTTCCTTGGCACTTTTGGATAATTTTAATTAAGAATTTCGTTGAATGGGTGCTTGACACTGAAATCTTACTTTTATTTTCATACAATGCAACACAATAATGTCATTGTCATTTCGTTAAGGATACGTTCAGCTGTTGAATTTAAAAGTAGAATTTAAGCGTGACTACCGTCGTGATGCGTATTGTTATTTTTATGGGTATACTACGAGTAAGTATCATATTTATCTTAGGTGCAGCAAATGAGGAATGTATTTTCATTTATAGAAGGGGCTCTATGTGAAGAATTTTCTATTATAATAAAATGGAGCAGTATTAGCAGTCGGACAAAAAAATAATAAGTGAAAAACCCGAGGGATAGCCGCACTGTTGATAAAAAGACAATATAAGGATGGATCTTGAAACAGAATAGCGAAATATGGTACCAACACTCATGGTAGGAAGTCTTGCCAAAGGGAGTTCATGCAATAATAATGATTAATGATAATAATAGAAAGGTTCGACACTACGCATTATTCTCGAAGTACACGAATCATTGTGAATTATGTTATAAGCCGAAAAGTGTTAAATAGTTAGTTACTTACAGCAGCTGAATAAGAATAAAA
Organism: Merodon equestris; assembly: GCA_958301585.1. Taxonomy (NCBI): domain Eukaryota; kingdom Metazoa; phylum Arthropoda; class Insecta; order Diptera; family Syrphidae; genus Merodon; species Merodon equestris. The sequence continues at coordinate 1,474,948 of OY284416.1, read as the reverse complement.
ACAAAAATAAAAAGCCAGTCGCAAGGGAAAGGATTTGAAGAAATGCAATTTGAAAAATATGATTCAAGATCATCCAACCAGTTACAATCACATGTATGAATTATCATTCGAGACAGTATTGCCATAATTTAAGGTCTGTCATTTTACAGTATGGATCGTTTTATAATCCCTGAATGTGTTAAAAAGTGACTCGCTAGTAGGTGTGTTACGCGCATTACGAGCAGATTATGGTCGACATAATCGTTTATAAAAAAAAATTGTAATAGGATTCGAAGAGAGAGGCTCACTTACAGAAGTCGTGCTGCTCCAAATCGAATTCACTGCGTGCACGCCTTTGACCTAGATTTATTTAAAAGGGTCATCATTGTTAATGAAACAAGGGTATATGATTATTACGTGGAAAACAAAGCCCAAGATCGAAAAACAAAAAAGCGAAATAATGTGAAAGTTATAAGCGGAAGGTCATACGCCAATTGCTTAGATTAATACGAAGTTGCATCACGATAATACGCCTGTTCATTCATCGTTACTTATATTTAATTTTTTAACCAAGAACAATGCCGTTATCATGCCTTAGCCACCACAAGATACATACTCCGTCCCGTTTCCTAAGAGACTGGTTAAAATTATCAGCCAATTTCAACTCCGTCCTCACTGTTCTGTCAGTAGTAATGACATTATAATCGAACGCCCGTCGAAAACTCGCTAGGGGGCAAAGATATGAATATTCAGTTTTTTTGTTTTTAATTTAGGCAAAAGTACTCAAGAACATTCGAATCGATGAAAAAATACTTATTGAGGTGATGATGGCCATCATTCCTATGATGGTGGTCCATCGCATTCTGACATGAGAGTGCTTTATTGTAAACACTTGTTATCTGCTAAAAAAATACCCTGCATTCATGTCATCTATATTAATGTCAATGAAACTTGGTGCTTCCAATTCGAGCTACTTACCAAAAGGCCGAGTGTGATATGAAAGTCATCAGATGAGCCGGAAAAAAAGCGGACGCAGGAAATTCGAATCAGCATTTCCATTTTATTCGATTCCGAGGTCATTATCCAGAATGAATCAGTTAAGCAAGATCGAACTGTGAATGTTCAATATTATTTGGATGTTTTGGAAAGATTGATTCATCGTGTTCGACCGGAATACAAGGGAGTTGGTAGCTATTTTTGTTGCATGAGAATGTGCCGCCGCATAAAACCCTAATTGTATGCGATTTTTGGAACAAAAAAAAAACTTCATGACGCTCCACCACCCAACATACTCGACTTCTAACTGTTTTCTAAACTCAAAGTAGTGTTGAAGGGGAACGATTCCTACATACAATCCAAATGAGTCCACCGACATCATCAAGGTTTTTCCGGCCATTGAATACCAGTCATACTTCAACAAATGTTACATATATCCGTACCAGTTAAATGACTCTCTTTGCAGCAAAAATTCGGATTTCCTTTCGAACGGCCAAGCTTTCGTTGTTTCCCGTCTCGCGTAGCTCGAAAACAAATCATGGCAAACCTTCTGAATTAACATAATTCCATTTGACGCATAATTGTATAAAGTCTGCAAGAACTGAGTAAACTTGCTAATTCGGTATTTTCTTTAGAAAAATTAGAAAAATTAAAACAAAAAATCTTTAGTTTTTGAGGTTCTTATACCGTCACAGCGCATATTTCCTCGAACGATTTGATAAAGTACGAATTCAACGAAGAACAAGGATTGCGGAATGTAGTTAAACTTCTCATTATACATATTTTTACGTTGCCCTATGCGAACGGCTTTGGAAGCAACCTAAAAGCCACACTCTAGTTTGACGAGCAACGAATAGCTCTGTTAAGACATGTACATATGTGTTCCTGTCAATCTTATAGCCATAGCAATAAACATAACAACAAAAACATCATAGTCATGAAATCTTGAAAAATCCTAGATCGGGTATTGGATTAATACCGTAAAAGTATCAACCATCCTAAAACGAACATTCCTCAAAGTCACATACTTGAAATCTAATAGATGTCAGCCGTTGAGCAAAATATGGTATTGGAATTCGTATCGCCGATAGAAGTTCTTCCCCAGAAAGTCGTTACTTGCGCATATTCGAACATATCCGTACGTAGAAATACCGCAGGCTGTTGCTTTATACTCGTATAGGTCTGCTCTCCCTACGTCCCTCGTCGTAGAAACTTTTGCATAAGACAGAGAAAAAAATATGTATTTCGCTATAATGATCAAACAAAAAAATCTAACTTTTCTCTTTAGGAATAATTTATATCGACAAAAGTATCTAAAACAATAACCCAGCGACAAGCAGAAACTTTCCACCCCAAGTGCCATACCGCCAGCAGCTGCCTGCGAACATCAACCCCACAGAGCCATAAATTTCAATTCCAATAACACACACAGCTATACAGCAATTTGTAAATAAAATTGCTAAATTAAAGGAATAAATTGGTTCTCCAGGAAGGCGGCCATATTAATTTATTATGGAAATCTGAACAACTTAAGTGGAGGAATATGGGATAAATTATCGAAATTTATGTGTTTTCGAACACATCTGCTATTCATTAGGATATTGCCGGTGGCACCACCGTCGCTACCGCTAGTGAATAGCCCCACTTCGACAACTTACCCGTCGACTTTGATTCCAAAACTGAAAACTAGGTTTTACTCGACGGAAAGGCGACGACCGTGTCGGTATCGTGTTCCGTGTCAATATCGGTCGTCCTCGCTCGTTATTCCTGCTATGCATGTATGTGTAGGTATGTATGTAAGTACGTAGAAAGTGATAAATACTAGACCGGCCGAAAAAGAGGCTGAACGTACTCAGCGACGATTGAATCGTTATAATATACCAACGAATTAATTAGATTAGGCGAATGACTGTGGATGACGGGCCTGGCCGGTGTGGAGACAGTGTCGGTCATTAGTTAATTACGATTAATTTATAAGCGCAAACTAATCGAAGAGATTTTCTAAGAAGGAGGATGGAGGATAGATATTTCTTGTCCGATTAGATGAGATGAATGATCGCATGATGGATGATATGCAGCAAACCTTTCACACCGATTTTGTTTACTACATACATATACGAGTACATATACATATAGATGGCGCTGTTTGTATTTGAATTCAAAAATCGTAAACCGATTGTTCGGTCGGTTGGTCGACAAAAAGGCAAAAAGGGAATATAGAAAGACCGGATTCCTATGGAACACAACAGCAACGGCTTCCATCTGACGCCAATGTTTACATGCACAAGTTCGGCATACAGCAGCATCACCAGAAGCAGATTTTCTAACTGTTTTATTCATTTGTGTGGCGGCTCATGTGGTTGAACACATCCCACATAGTAGTTGAATACTGAACCCTCTCAGTCAACCGAGTAACCGACCAGGCGGCCCATCCGCTACCGCTGCCGACGCCACCGCCGACAAGCAACCACATGTGCATGTTAACTGAATGTTTGGAGGCGAATTTGTAATTTTGTTGCGTTGCTTCTCGGGAATGGGTTCGAGCCGGGGATTGGATGGCATATAAAATTTAAATTCACTGCCGAAAATTGTATTGCTTAGTCCTTGTGAATCCCTTATTTCGAGTAGCTTAATCGTTCCCGATGTCGAAAGCCGTAGATATGTACTTACATGCACCACATACATATGTATACATACATCTACTAGATAACCCTCCGTGCTAATATGTATTTAAAAAATAATTTCGTCTTACATGGTACCACCTATGCCTACCTTTCATATAACAATACAACAGTGGCAATAACACCCAGCAACGAAATTAAATCGTCCTTGAAGGAGACATATGTGTGCAAAATGTAATCCGTCATACGTGAGGAGTTGTTTGCATTCGTAATGACTACCGGTGAAGAGGTGCACTCCCGCCAGACAACAATGCATTCCGGAAGAATGCGAAAATCCCAGGATGCTAACAATGCATAACAACGGGAAAAATGGGATCCATGCGAGGGGTAATGCATTTTTGATGCTCATCTCTATACCGATATATTGCTGAAGCGTTGTATTCGGTGAGGATTATTATCCTTTTTCTTTTTTCTAGTTGTTGTTGCTTTCTCTTTCGTCGCCGACGGCAACGGCGGTGGCGGTAACAGTCACTGCACCAACAGCATAATAGTACACAACCCTGGCTCTAATCTTAAATAAGGTTTTCAGCGTTTTTCCTTTTTTGTCGTCTTACCATCAGGTACTCTTAAGATGATGCTTTCTTCTCAAGAGAACAAGAAAGAAAGGGCTGTGTCGTTGTATTTTTGTGCGAAGAGGCAGAAGTCTATTTGAGAAATGACTGATTCTTGAGCTGGAACGTCATCATCTCCATCATCTGGATGGGGATTTGCTTGTGAAGCATCCAATTCTTCTTCTTCTACTGGGTACCGTACGCAAACACAATTCCCAACACAATTCACTTAAGTAGATTGAAATGTACGTAGAGTTACCTGCCTGATTTCATGACTACGACTACGAAAACGACTATTCGAACAACTATGACAATGACAGCGTAAGATAGTCACGACCTTATGCACAGGTACGAGTAGCATGAGTATAATGCACAGATACAAGTATAAGAGTAATACTACCGAGAAAGGGTATTAGTTCGTAGGAAATTTACGATTTCTGAGTCATGTAATTGAAATGATTTCCTGGATGGAAGTCCCGAATTGTCATCGTTGTGTCGTCGTCGACGGTAAAATTATCGTGAGAGGTGTGGTAATAGGGAAGTGGAAATTTTGAGGATATTCAACTACAAACTCTTCTCGCATTTATTTTTGTTCTTGTTTCTATTTTCCACTCTTCTCGTACCAAACTTTATTTATGTCTGTACGAGTATCTTTCAAGTGTTACATTTCCTTTCACAATAACATCGCACTAGAAAGCGATAATAGATTTGAAGTCAATCTGCATACATACCCATATAAGCTTTCCGATATGACCAAACAATTTCACGGTTTAATAGTGCTTAACAAATCTATCGGAAAGGAATGCAAAATAAAGCATTAGGGAAATCGGAAACCAGCATCACACTGTGCTTCACATAAAAACTGACCCTATGGAAAAGCTAGCAAATCGTCTATATTAGCCTCGGTCAACTGTTATTTCGTGTGTCAACCATTACTGTTGCTACAAGGCAAAGTTCCTCCTCTGTATATCCATTTAAAATCTCATCCCCTCATTCCCATGGGCATCAAACTAACAAAAAACAATACAAAAAAAAAATAGATTCAAGGATGAGGAAAAAGGCAAAAGGGGGAAATTTTAATAGGAAATCCAACTTCAGAGATTTAGATTCGAATGTTCTCTCAAAGGCCCATACCAGCACTCGATTACGATATCATTGCAAAGCCTGATGCTTGTGTGCACGAGTATGTTGATCCTTTTACGTTGGCGGACGCATCGATTTTCACAACACAATCCCCATCGTCAAGCTGACATTGAACATCATTGTGATTTGTAATTTTGTACAAACGATTTGTGATGGGCCACTGTCGCCGCCGATTGTGCTCGACTGACCATGCATAGCTGAAGCTTGACTGCAAATGATGTGGCAGGCTATCTCATTTGTTCCAGAGTCCAGTGAATCATAGTTTAGGTTTAAAACGTGCCATTATGGCATATATAGGGGCTGGCTAAAATAACAACAGGACAATGGTTTAAATGGGCTATGTTCCTTCGTGACATCACCCACGAAGCTTTGCTCTGCTCTGCACAACTCTACTTGTATGTGGACCGTTGATGTGGAAAATTTTCAATTTTCACAACGATAGAATATTAACAAGGTACTGTGATATTGCATGCGACCGGAAAGTTGCTTTGATGGAGCCTGCGTCGATGCCACCTGAAACGTTTGTCAGACGAGCTGCTGCGTTTTTTTATTACCTACCTTGTGTGTATGTTATTATAGTTGAGGCTATGTGAACCTGTGTACATAGGCAAACTTAATTTATGGTTTATTATCATTTTGTAGTGACGCAGGTGATGACTTGCTATAAGCGTTTAAATATGCGCGGACGAACAAAAGAATTCGGTGTCTATGCTATAGAAAATATTTATGAACAAACACATCCTAAGTAGACGACGCTTCACTTTAAATAATCTCAATTTTTATTACTTCCATTCTTGATTCCTGGAAAATTAACCAATCAGTACAGCCACAACAAAATCCCTCATTGCTACCATGTTTTCTGTGCATAGATACATCAACGGAAAAAAAAAATAGTTCAAAAGATAGAACATAAAAATTGAATCTGCTGAGAAACAGGATAAAAAACAAAAGCACCATGTTAGTTTACCATGTACCATCAACTTTCCCATGCATTAGCTCTTCATTACTTCATCCCGCAGCGTGACTCCATTGCCAGAAAGCTTGATAAAATATTCACCACATTGTCCATTTACAAAAAAGAGTCCGCTAAAAGACAAAATCAAATTCGCAATGTAAAAATGTTCCAAATTAATCATAGCTAGCGCCATTGGGCAAACTAAAACGTATGAGCGAAAAAATCGAAAAAAAACATCTTTCCTGCTTACCTCTGCAATCGGTCTGAATCCGGATCGGGTACGAGTATATCCTCTCATTGGAAACATTTTTATTAAAAAACTTTCCCTCAACAAGAGGAAAATTGCAGAGAAAACATGCACTTGGCTGCGCGAAGGATCAAAAAAAGTATCGGAAATAGAGGGAAGAGGCAGAGAACGTGTAGGTAAAAAGTTTCAAAATTTATTAACGCTGTTCCCTTTTTCAAGTAATTTATGTCTTAAGCATGACTGCTTGTCACGTGCTTCCACTACTGGAACCTCTCTCAAACGGAGGCTAATTGACGCAATTGTGATTTGGAGGATATTGTCGTGAATGCAACTAGCATCCCCTTGCATACTTGCGAGGCTTAAAAACATTTACCCGGCATTTTTATTCCTTCTCATCGTTTCCATTCAAGCGATAACAAAGCTTAAGATGCCTGTAGAGTAGGATATGAAACGATGGAAAAATAGGGTGAATTAAATCGAATGGAAATCTTTGTTGAATCCGAAAAAATGCAAAAGTTCCACACGAATATCTATGGTATGAGTACGAACCAATACGAGTACATAGTATACCCGTGCTGGTATAACGTGCTGAGAAATAAGGGGCGGGCGAGCTACATCATTTCCATCATTGCCTGCCTTTAGCTCGCTTTACCTCACATTTGCAATGACTTTTTTTCTTCTTCCTGAATTTTCCCAATTTCCCAATACGAGAAACGAGCTTCATCTTCAAGGATCATTAGGTTCCCATTGTAATCTTTTGAATACATCTCTCCCTCATTTGTATTCTTGTATACTCATATCATTTGCTGCTGCTGCCACTGCTGCTAGAATTGCTATTGCTGCCAATGTCTGCCGCGCTGTTGTTGCTTATGCTTGCCCGTCTCGCATTTGCCTCACACTGGGCTACCATCTCTATATGTGAAGTTTGTAGAGGGATTCAAGAGGACTTATATTTCTATTTTGTACGAACGCTCGTCGTTCGTCGCTCGTATCTAATATCTTCCTTTCTTCCGGGCTTCTTCTTTTTCTTCTTGTCGTATTCTGGTTTGATTCCTCTTTGAGGGCAAGAACACCAGCGGAACGACATCAACGGCGAGAAACCATCCTTGCACGTACCTACTTACATAGCCCGATGATGACTTTTTATTCCCGGCATTCGTATGTGATTTCTTCTTAGAGATTTTTAATATTCATATGTAGATAGGCACATGCGACCTGTGCAGATTTGCCAGCGGCTACATGGAAAGGTACGATATACATATCGTATGTACATATTGTACCGTATACAAACTTGAGAGGATTTATCAACCCACGCAATCGACTTGGGAAGCAAATCATGTCTCAGGTTATTGGCTCCTTTTGCAAGACAACGATACTCTCTCATATAAGCCCCCTTTTTTTCTTTTTCATATACAAGTAGACTTTGATCACGCGTGTATTATGCTGGTAAAATTTATTACCAAAAGGATTTTCTTACATATCAAACGTATAAGTACATACCTACATATGTATCATATTCGGAACATATGTAAGCCCGCCTCTGTACTTCAACATATCCTTCCAGCCCTCACAGTTATTCCGGAAACTAAGCAAGGAGTAGATACAGGCCGACAGCTGGACAAGAATACTTTACTTCTGCACTTCTTTAATTATAACATGTGACAGAATCATCAATCAACATGTGGCCCCCAGCTAGATGCGTACTCAGATGTTTCTAATACCTCCGAGGGTGAACGTCGTATTGGTCAGTCGTTAACGAGGATTTAGCGACACATCATCCATTTTTCTTTGGGTAGCAATGAAAGTGATGCTTGGCAGCCATTACCAAGACCTTGTGACATGGCTTCCAACGATGATAAAAAAAAAACAAAAAAAAAAAAAGTAAATGTCCGTTATCATACCCAACATGTAAGGTATTAACGTACGAGAAATGTATCGCCAACATATAGTATACTGTGATATCCTCAAGATAAATCAAATTGTTAAGGCTGCCATTGCTAGGAGCACCGGCGGTAAGGAGCATTCTGCCCTAACACCTACGCAGATGAAGTGGAATAAATTATAGCATTTTCTAATTTTCAGGCCAATTGTTTTCGAACGTACTCATATGTGCATATAGTACATACATATACATATAGAATCAGTTCAAGGACCAAAGAACATGGCTCATAAATTTCTGAATAATATTAGTCGCATAACTGCCGACATTTATTTAAAGTTGTAATCCTTCTGCACATTTCCGTGCGATTCAGTGGTTGCCCTGTCGAAGGTCGGACGATACAATAACACCATTGTACGACTGCTTCTCGTACTTCGTTCTGGCATGGAACAAAGCTATTGTACACCATCCGATTGCTCCTCTCCATACGTATCGCATATGAATGCCCCCACATGTGACTGCTAGCCACGTTGACTTTATAATATTTCTAGAACATGAACAATGGACGCAGTAGAGACGTCGAAATCGTCTTGACTGTCCTTGCGGCGATTCAGGTCTTGCACATAAGAAAATGCTTATACATTCAGTTGGATATAATGCAAGGCTTATAAAATGTTTGCATATACGAGTATGAGCAGTACACTATCTAGGGTCAAACGGGAACTCCAATAGATCCATGAGGCATTGATAGGTGTGGTACTCACAATCTACATATATCTTATATGGTTGGCAATGTCGGTGCCGGTATCGATGTCAGAACTAGTGTCTGTGAAGAGCTTTTATCGTTCGCACGTAAATTTAATATTTTATGCGATGAATAAAACATTCCGTCGATAAAAATATTTCTCCAACAGTGAAAAGTACAAGTGCTTGTGGTGGTATAGCGGTCGGTTGGGTTATACTGGTGGCGCGAAGAACGATGACTGGTCTACCCGAACCATCTTTATTATTTATGTTCCGAGACCGCAAGGAGAAGAAAGCAAAAAGCATTCTCCGCCATCATTTGATCGCACAAAAGGGTTAGACAATTGGGTTTCTGGCATCGATGTTTGGCTTTGAAACGCTTCAAAACTCAAGAAAAATTCTCAGTATTTGTATTCAAGTTTGAAGCATGGCGTACCAAGGCCGAAATGGTAAATCGGTAGAAACATAACTTTTTCACTTGTTTGTTTATGTTTCACGGTATGACGGGATGAACCGCCAGGTTATATATCGAAATGAATTATTTCGCGGCGAAATTAAAGAAGATACCGCGACATTTTCACTCGAAGGTATTCATTTCTGCGAAGGAGATAAAAATGTTTGTTGGGGAATCTGTCTAGTTTCTAGTTAGCTCCCTGCTAATAACAATAAATATCTGCACATATAAATTGGGACAAGATTCCAAGCCCTTACTAAGGTTAGTAAGGCCCGCATGCCTTATAAGTTTAACCAAACGGTTGTGGATTCCTTTGATGATATATTGCGCCAAAGAAATGCCAGGGCCAAGGATCAGCGAAGTTTACACATACATACATATATCCATTCCAACCAAAGTATTCCCCGACAAAACGAAAAACAAGAAGATACTTGTATTTATTGTTTTTTACCTTACCACATTGGTGGTACATATATATGTAATAACCTTTTATAAAGCTACCAAAGGCGTAGTTTATGTGGTAGATATTATGACAGCCCACTATAATTTTCGCGTAATTTTAGAATAAGGCAATTGACAGTTTTTTTTCTTCTGGCGTTTGAATATCGTTAGAAAGAAACAAAGACAATAATATTTGAAAGCATTGGGTAAACAATCGATTAAAGCATTCAAAAATCGAGCAAACAATATGAACTTAGACAAAAGTATGTTTGCTGAAAAATATTCAACTACAGAAGTTGCATGGATATTAAAAAATGTTTACATTTATCTAAAGTATTCCAATTTTTTTATAAAATTATGAATAACCCCTGCTTAAAATTTGAGACATTTTTTTTTCAGTAATGTATATTTTACTTTCATATAGTTGTACTTTTAATAGTTTTGAAGATTTGAATATATTGAAAGATATTTTATTTGTCAAATATAATAAAATGTTGCAACAAGACAATCTGCCGATTCGGAGAGAGAAGATTGAATATCATTAAGGCCTAAATAAATGTAAGCTCATTTTGCGCAAAAAAACATAAAACCAAAGAAGGACGCTTTATTGTCAAACTACAATTTATTGAGAACCCAACTTTTTAAGGAGCATTCAAAGAGATCGCGGTCTACAGATTTCAGTATGAACGTGCAATATGTTCAATTCAGGGATGAATGTTAAACATTAGTTCATGAAACAGAAATTGATTCAATGACTTAACAAACTATATATTACTATCTATCTATTACATACCAAATTTCCAGTCGTATTTGGTATCGAAATACAAATTCAAGTTTATATTATAAGGTGACGGGTTCTTCAATGAATTCGGAGACCAACAAAAGTCATCACCAGAATGAATTGTAACATCAGATCTTACCAAGTTTTTTGATCCAGTAGTTGTCGTTGCAGAATTATGGTTACCTTATCTGTTTTGGGATGAAACGTTACCAGCTCAGCTAAAGAGGTTTTGAATATGAACATAACAATTTTGTATTTTTGTATCAAAAACAAAAAAAAAAAAAAACCGAAGAATTGAGATATCGAGCTGAAATATAATCGTATTACAGGTATATTGTATATTGTACCACCAAGCTTATTTGCAGCAATCGATTCTTTGAAGAAATTTTCCACCACCTATGTAGCTGCCGGCATATTGGCAATTTTGTATTCAACGTTGTTGTTGGTTTGGTGCTTGAAATTGTACGATGACTGAACTTCACTTTTAATGGCTCAATTATTTGATCAGCTATGTGGCATTTATGGCATCTTGTTGGAACCACATATCAGTAATGTCAATGCTGTCTAATTCTGGTGTAAAAACTAGTCTTCCAATATGGAATCGAAGTGAACTCCATTGCCCATAACATAACCAAAAGGCAACGACGAAAAATAACGGTCCATCGCTCGAAGAAAATACATTTTCTTAACTTATGTAAGTTAGTAACAAAAATGTTAATTGTAAGTTAATACATATATAGTAGTCGAAAGACATACATAGGCTTAAGTTGTACTGTTTGTTTTAGAGTGTCCGTCAAGAGCCAGTAAGATATTTAAATTTGTAAGGATAGTTAAGCTAAACATTTTTGTCTAGGATAAGGTAGAAATAAGAAAATATGAATATAAATGGATTGTAAACTGAAAAAATATGAATATAGGCACACCAACATTCATACAAGAATGTAGTACATACTTTTAGTGATGCATTAGAAAAGGCATATGGGCACCATGTGGTTTCCTCGGTCATTCCTCTGTTTCTTCATGGTCGTAAAGATATGTGACCAGGAAAATATGTCTTTAACTCCAGAAAATGCAGAACGGAAATGATAAGTGCCAGTAGTAGCAATATCAACACAGTCTTCTAATCAGAATATCGTCAAAATAAATCATTGTAATTCATTCAACAGATTTCCAAGAATAATTGGATATATTTTACATTTCAATCATCAGCCGGAATCAGACACAGTCGGAGATTCAGAGTATGATTTATATATAGCTACACAGAAGCCCAACCAAAGTAATTTAAAACTTTTGGTTTATGAATGCCCTTAAGTTTCCTATGGTTTATTAAATTCATACATTCTCTGATTTGTTAGGATTTGTTTTCTTTTTCCCGGAATTATCTAGGCCTATACAGGATAGCGACACGTCATTGCACATTTTTTCATTGGGATATGTTATCACATGGTTCCAATGAATATAACGATATAATTGATTGTTTTATTTATTACGTGAATCCTGAGTTCAACTTTTCACTACGAGGCAAAGTGTCAACATTAGACTGACGCGTCTCTCCACTTACGAGCGAAAGAGCAATATAGGTCATGGTTTGCAATTAGGGTTAAAGTAAATAGAACTAAAGTCATAAAACGATTCAGGGACGGCCCAAAAAGTCAAGGGCGGTTCTGTTTGACTTTCATGATGACAATAATGCACGATTCCTTTGTCATCTGCAATGGTGTCTAAAAATAAAGCAATTCGCCTCTCTACGCTCAGCAAATTTGATATTTCTATAAGCACGCATACTGCCACACACTCACATTTGTAAGTATTTGAGTAGCTTGTTTGAGAAGTTACCTTCGAGCGCTTGGCTAAATTAATAACACCGCAACGAGTGTGTTGGATATTTTCGTCTTGACCCCATAGAAGGAAAAAGGAAACATGAACACAGGGAGACGAGGAAGAGCACAACAACAGCAACAGCATTTCGCAAAGCCTCTTCAGCCAAGGCAATATAAAGACAACAAGAATACAACCTAAATGCCTCTATGCCATGCAATCCAGCAGGCGCTGCTGGTAGTCCTGTGCATAGGAGAAAACTTTTTTAATTTCGAACGCCGATGCCGAGGGAATTCATTTTTTATGCTCCTGCTCTACTTCATGGCAACTCGTGGCTTTTTGAAGTGGCAAAGTTGACATGTTAATTGGAAAATTTGTGGGCGACGAAGTCTACCAAAAAAGAGGAACTAATAAAAAACTTTAAAGATGAAGTTGAAAGCAAATAAGAAGGAAGGAAAAAGAGCCAAATTCGAAAGGGACTCAAGAGATGCGCGTCATTTCTCAGTCCTTCGTTTGACGTTAAGATAGATGGAAGTGTTTGCTGCTTTGTCAGCCACAAAAAAAAAAAGAAACGAAAACAGAAACGATAGAAAGTGAGGAAGGAAAAAAGATGTTTGGCGAAAACTCAGCACGGAGGCAGGACAAGCAGGCGAAAGTCGCATTAATTAAATTTTCGTCAAGTGTACACATAACCAGTTCGGTTAGATGTGGAGTTCTACACACATTTACTATATCTGCAAAAACCTACACTGCTCAACAATCTAAGTAAGCCCTGAAGGGACAAAGCGCACTCACTTGTACTTGTTGTACCTTTTCGTACTCATAACCATGGATATATTCATAGGACGAGTAGGTCCTTTCGTGTGCATACTGCAATTGGAATCGCTTCAGCATTCTATTAGTGTGGTGAGTTATAATCGCATTATTCAGTCTGTAACTGAACTTCGCTTTTGCGTACGATTAGATATGCGGGGGGTCGGAAACACTTTAATATTTGCCACCTAAAAAGGAGCTTACAGACTATTTAATATTAAATGAACGTTTTGCTGTTTTAAATAGATGCGAGCATGAATTATGAAGGATTATGATTAGGATATGAGAAATGAAAGCGTTCCACAAAATGTTCTAAATTGTATCGCCATAAGAATTTTATGCACGAAATAGTTACTCAAAAAAATTAAATTAATCAAAAGGTTTGAAGTAGGACAATCACCAATATGCATATATTGATCTTTGGCAAAAAAATAGAACAGATCCAGGCGTTGTCGTTTGAACAAATGTCCTCCGACCGAATTACTTCCATATACACATTTCACATTTTACATACTACAATAAGGCTATCCTATTATTTCGTCCACTGAAATGTGACACAAACGAACGGAAAGGTCTAAATCCTTCCAATGCCTTGCCTGCAAAGTGCTCATTTAAAACACTTTATATTCGGAGCAGTCAAATGAAAACGGAAACGGAAATTCGACCCCACTCGTACATACTCGTACTCGTACCAAACGGTCTTAACGTATCACATACATTTTGGGCTGTTGTGTTTTTTCGTCTCTTAAATAAAATATAAAATTCGTTGCCATACAAAAGTAGTTGTACAAGATAGGTGGCTATAGAAAAACCAAGGACATGATATGTGTCACACTTTTGTGCAAGTTCAAGTAACGTTCAAGCTCTTTTGGGCGGCTTTCGGTGCCTTGTAGTTAAGATTTCATTAGGGTAGAGTGAACGAGGGTAAATGAATCCGTAACCATAAACGTTCGATTTTGTGTAAACTCTTCTAACTCTTCTATCTAACCAAGCAGGGAACCGTTCACCTGTGTGGTACTGGTTGCAAATACGTATGAGTAGGTTGGATGGTAGAAACGTTTTCTGGTATGCCAAGGGACCGATCACAGAAAGCATTGCGTATGGTTTTGTTTGCCAGAAAATATCCCCTAGAAATTCAATTTGGTTAAGAGCAAATATGAATTTAAGGACGAAGAGGAGCTTGTTTTATTTCAGTTGGGTAAGAACTCGGTTCTTCCGAGTGGTAAATGAATGTACACTCTGTGCATCTCAATTGAAGGTAATGAGTTTGTCCGATGGTCGAAACATCAAACAAATTCAAAGCAATGAGGAAATTCAAAGGCAAACAATATATGGATTGGATGTATCTTGTGGAACTTGTCAGAGACGAAACAACGGGAAAGGCTTGTATCTAATTCCCGTATGTGCGGACTATAGATCAGACGAAACAGCGACTGGTTTTTTAAAGACAACAATTTTTGGGAAAAAATGCTTGACATTTCAGTTTGTATGCCTGGGTTTTTCGTTAAGAAAAAAACAATAAAACAGTTATTTGTCATAAAGCTAACGCCATTACCTTGAAACCCCAACTTCTTCCCAGTTCATACACTATATCAATATGCCCGCATGTTCAAGCGTAAGGTAAACAAAGAAAAAGCAACATTATCCATTGGCATGCAATACAACCATAAAAAAGAACACGTGAAAGGTGAGATAAAAAACGTAAAGACGTACTGTGGGCTGTCCTCAAGGAGCGACTTGGAAATTCTATGTGCGTTTTGGCCTTTGCTTAAGCTTTTTGCCAGCTGGATATTTTTTTTCTGGCTATCATATAATATCTTGGAACAGCAGGTACAAACAGACACCATATATGTAAAGAGAGAAATTAATATGAATAGCCCAACTTTTGCTAACAGACATACATATGTATAAACAGTTTAAGAACAGCGCCTAGGTCAGGCTTTTGCAGGAATTACTATCGTTACATGTTTGCACCGAAAGTAAGATTAAATTGATAAGGATAGAAACACCATTCAATTATGGTTGAATTCATAAAATTGAGTGCACTGAACGTTTAAATGGTATGAACTCGTATATCCAAACCAAACATGTTGGAAAAGTCCAAAAATTTGTTCTACAATAGATTAATGGGCTTTAAATTAGGCAACCAGAGCAACTATCTAAAACTATCCTAGCAGTGATTTAGGGGCTACGAATAAAAGAAATTGTTGATGAAATCCCACAATAGCCAAGCATTCGAAATCGTATTTCATGGTGTTTCACCTCAATGGGGTGCGGACAGTAGAATACTTGTCTGGGGAAACTTCCAATAGGTTCCCAGCAAATATGTTTGAGAAATGCTACTTGAATTGTAACACCAGCATGTAAAAGATGATCCAGATGATGATAATTCGTGGAAACGTTTCGTAAAATTCGTACTGTTTTGGATCAATATCAAGCACCTTCCCCCATAGAAAAGTGCATCTAATCAATAAGTTTGAATATTTCTAAGTAATAAGTGATGGCAGGATACCAACAAATGTTCGTCCAGCATGGGCAAATGACGTGAAAGAAAACCCAGGTGGTTTAATTTAGCATTGAATTTCACATAAATATTTTAACGTATAAGGTCCAATTGTCATATGTACTTTCGTGGATTAGGTGCTGAAAATGATTGAATAACATCATAATCTTTTATACAGTGTCTGCAAGTACAGTACAATCATTTGATTTAAAAGCCTTTCAAAACGATTTAAACAAAAAAATAGTAAGGAAACTATATTAAATGAATTTCGTCTCAAATGGTCTACAAAATATAAATATAATATATATATACATAATAGAAAAAAAACGTTTGTAAGTAAATTCATAATTTGTTATATTTTGTGGAGTACCTTTTTGCATCAATAATGACTTATAATGTTCTCGGCATGGATACAATAAGACTTTTTGAGAGGTCCGCACTAATTTGTTTCCATTCTTGCAGTAAAATTTTGTTGAGTACTATAATTTATTTATTTATTTATTTATACATTTTCTATCAGGTTCATATAGGACAACTGCAGTAGTGTTTGAAAAACGTGAGGGAAGTTATAAGAAATTCATTGTCCGACTATGGAACCAGTTAGGGTTATTGCCGTGTTGACCAAGAATACGGCTCAGAACTAACTTGAAAACTGATTTTTAGAATGTCGAGGTATAAATCTTTATCCATAATATCGGTTATATAGTCTCTAAAGACAATTCTATGTTGGGCTATATAAAACGAAACTCTTCCAATTTTAAAAATGTGTATTCCTTACAAACTTCATTCATGTTTAGTTTCCTTTTTACGAGACTGAAGAATTGAAAGAATTCAGAAAAGATCTACCCGGTTTGCACTGCGGAACCTGAACTGGAATGTGGATATTTCACACTACATATTTGTCAAAATGTGTCCTTATTAACATTTAATCATTTGAATCTCGAAGAATATGTCAGTTTATTAAAGTTATTTTTGATAATCGAGTAAACTCTAGTGAACCAGTGTCTTCTATCTGCTTTATTGTTCCCGATAGACAACTATGAAATCGCAATGAGTAATTTTTCGTCTCTATTCACAGGACGAATTATGGATTAATTGAATCCATAACACGTACTTTGAGATTATTTAACTCTATTCTATTTGCAATAAAATAAATCTTTAACGTCATACATTTTAAAGCAATAATATTTTTCTAAAATCTAGTCAGTTATCATACTAATTTATTTTATTATTATTATAAGTAACTATTATTATAAGTAATAATTAGTTATAAATTATTAGTTCAATGTATCTCTATCATCATTTATTCTTATAATCAGCAGATTTAAATATCAATTTATGGATAAAATAAATTAAACTAAACTGAACTAAAAATAATTCCATTTATCAAAACTAACTTCCATGTGCCACCTTCTAACTTACCACACCCAACCACGTTCACGTTACGGGGCGGCCGTGAAATTTTTGGCAGCATTTCCTCAACCTTTTTTCTCCACACCCGGTTTTGCCCGTTCGACCAAAAAAAAAAATTTACTCTCATCAGAGATATATAACAGTTGACCAAGGATCGAAATCTTTATTAACGTTGTCTTTTGCGAATTAAAAGCGCTTTTTACTGTTAGTTTCGAATTCAGCGATTCGCAAGTATGCAATTCAGATTTTTGGAGTGCTCTAGACACATTCGATCGGTGCTCCCAGTTATCAAACATGGTAGCTATTTACCTTAAGTTTAAACCTTATAGCTATTTTACTTAAGTTCAGACTAGATTCTCTTGACACCCGTCGCATAATATATTTTTTTTACCACCAATCTGCTCAGGTCTATCGTATCTTTCCTTGCTCACAAGGGTTTTTCTAATTTAAAAGTTCTGTACTTCGATCGGTTATTTTGATATTTTCCTTTCAGAAATTTCCAAACATTTTCAGGAGTAATGGTTGGATTCAGAGCGGTTTTTGAGCAGGTAGCCATATTTTTTTTTGCGTTATAACAATATTGGTGGCTTTTTTTGCGTAGTATTAGTGCTATGGACGGGAATGACGTTTATTTTCAAGCGGACGGCGTCACTTGTTACACAGCTGATAAGACAATGGCTCTATTGCATAACAAGTTACTTGGATCTGCGATTTTTTGAAATGGGCACTCCAACTGACCGCTGAGATTGTGCGGTTTAACATCATTAGACCTTTTCCTTAGAGTTCTTTTAAAGTTAAGTGCGTCAATGCTTAAAAACGTTATCCAAATATGTACAATCAAGAAACCTTTATTTGTTTATACATATGTTGAAAATTGTTTAAATTATCAAATAACTTAATAACTAATGGCACCTGCATATTCCCTTTACATTCAAGCACCCGTTTTAGTTTAAGTTTTATTTTCATTTTTATTAATGTTTCTTAGAACTATCTTACCTATACAAAAATGCTTAAGACTATCTTAAATAACTTAACTAACTTCAAGTACCTTACTGGCCCTATACAGGCACTCTAAAGAAATCCGAACAGAAAATATGTACTTAAAACTATGACTTTTGATCTAAAGATTAATAAAATAAATAAATGAACTTTCTTGCCATCTGTGCCAAGAAAATTTTATGAAGCAAAAACTTGGCATCAGAATTATCAAATATGATATGAGAATACCTTTCAATTTCCTAATTTTTGATACTTATTCTCTTCTTAAGATCTCCAAAAAGTTCTTAATTTAGTTGAGGTCTAAGGCATTCGCCATGCGGAATGTTGACATTCTTCTTCGCGATCCAGTTTTGGCTAGTTTAGTGTCACGTTTTGGGTAATTATCCTGTTAAAAAACAGTAAACCGGAGTCATTTCCCATTCTGCATTGGGGTCTTTACATTTTTTATGGGGTTCTTTTAATCCAAAAGAGTTCAACCTCTAATCTTCGGTCTCCTTATCATAAGGTGACCAGACGTCCGCTTTTGGCGGGACAGCTCCGATTTTTCACAATTTGTCCCGCGTCCCGCGATGTTTTTCAAAAGTCCCGACTTTTAGAATTAAGTTAAATTTTATATTTATGAAAATCATTGTTTTGCGTTCTAAGAATCCTTCAATTTGTTTTGCGTTCTAATAATCCTAAGGGGTACGACGACTAACATATTGCTTTTGTTACCCAGTTACATTGTATTTGTCTCTCAGATGATATACTTCGTGTTCGTACTGCGTGCTAGCAAGCTAATTAAACAAATAAATATTACAAATCTGCTACTTACCATAGAAAATTAAGGCAAGTAATTTATTTATATATTTCATAAATACATAAATTTTCTTAAACTTAGCTTAAAATACTCGTAGTCTTCATATTTTATATTGATGACAAAATGTATATCACCGACCTTAACCTTAAAAGAAATTTTAGAAAGAAATATACGAATAAAATTTTGCAAATATTTTAAGTCAATCAAACTAATTTCGTTATAAACAACAATAAAATATGTTCATGTAAATTATGTTTAGTGCAAATTAATTCGGCGAAATTTTGCCGATGTGAAACGAATATTTGTACTGTATGTGTTTATAACATTTTAGTATTTTTTTTTAATTCTCATAGACAAATAATATTGTAGTTTACTAAAGAACAGTTAGATAATCACAAATTAATTTAAAATTTGAATTTATCTTTAAGAATCAAAACATACAATTATACGCTTGACGATTTAAAAAATCGAATTGTTACTTGCGTGTTTTTGTGTATATAATAATTTATAATTTGATTTAATTTTTTAAATATTTAACAAAATGAGTAAGAAAAGAAGATGTAAATTCAACGATGATTTAAGAAGTGAATTTCCTTTTATTAAAAAATCTAAAAACGAATATATAGTAAAATGTGAGACATGTAATGGCTAATTTATTATTTTGCACGGCGGGAAGAATGATATTTCAAAGCATTTGGAGACACAGAAACATAAAATATGTTTAAATACTGCTGCATCATCTTCCAAAATGTTGGATTTTTTTTCGAAAAACAACTTATGGAGATGAAGAAAAGAATTTAGCATTAGCAGAAGGACTTATGTCTTTTCATGCTGTTAATCACAATCATTCCTTCAGATCTATGGATTGTACATCACAAGTTGTCAGAAAGCTATTTAATAAAAAAATTACCTATGCTAGAACAAAGGCCGAGGCAATTGTATGTAATGTGCTTTCCCCATATGCATTTTTAGAACTAAATAAAAATTTACAAAAAATTAGTTTTGTATCCATATATTCTGATGCATCTAATCACAAAGAAATAAAATTATTTCCAATCATTATAAGATATTTTGATTCAGAAACTGGAATAAAAATTAGAATTTTAGATTTTATTTCTTTGCCCGGTGAAACTTCTGAAATAATTTTCAGTGCCATTATTGATATTTCGGAAAAAAATAATTTAAAACAAAAAATTATTGCATATTGTGCAGACAACACGAATACAAATTTCGGAGGAAAAGTGAGGAGAGGTACCAATAATATTTTTTATAAATTAACGAAAGATCTGAATCAAAATATTATTGGTGTTGGGTGTGCAGCGCATATAATACATAACGCTATTCAAACAGCTGCTGACTTGTTACCCGTAGATGTGGAAAATATTGTTGTTAAAATATATTCTTATTTCTATACATATGTATATACACTGTACGCGTTGAAATGCTTAAAGAATTTTGTGAAACTGCGGAAGTTGAATATCAGAAAATACTTGGATACAGTAAAACGCGTTGGTTAGCTCTTCTGCCAGCTATCGAAAGAATTTTGAAAATGTATGATCCTTTAAAATCCTACTTTCTATCACAGGACAAATGTCCTAGAATTTTAGAAAATTTTTTTGAAAGAGAATCTTCAAAAATTTGGCTAGAGTTTCTACAAAATCAAGCTGCTCTTTTTCAAAACGTTATAAAACTTATTGAAGGTGACAAAATATCGGCAATCGAAGTAGCAAATGAAGTTAATAATTTAAAATTTCAATGTCAAGAGAGGTTAGAAAATAATTTTCTACCGTTAACTATCCGCAATAGTATAAACCAGCTCGAAGAGCAAGGTGCAATAAATTTATTTTTTTTTTTTTTGTGACACGGGCATGCTTCAGATTTTTTTGTTTGATCTTACACTTACAACACCGGTGATCTCCAGTCGTGTCAACCCACTGATTTGCATGTACACTTGTGGGGCAGTTTAATGGTGGTATATGTGTCCCTAGGCTCACCTTGGTGTTTTCTAAATTGCCTAGATGTGATTTTTGTTTACCTTTGTTTTAGTCGCCTTTTACGACAAGCGAGATGTATCGCTGCAGGGATATTCTTAACCCGTCCCTGCACGGGTCACATACCACTTTATCTTATACAAAAAAAGTCACTGTGTTGTACAGATGTTCACTCGACAGCTTCTAATTGAGGACTACGTGAAAAGTCTGACATTTCATATGGTACAATCAATACGACTTCACGAACTATTCAAAACAACTCAATGTCCCGCGATGTCTTAATCCATATTTAAAAACCACAATAATGCCAGTAATTCTTTACGGATGTGAAACTGTATCTCTGATAGGAAAAAAAATGTTGGGTCCTTGAAAAAAGTCTAAAAGAGAATCTATGGTTGAAAACAAGATGAAGAAACATATGTACGAATGGAGGAAATTACTCTCTTCAGCGCCAAGCATTGTCTTGTCATTGGACCTGCATAAATGCAAGAAGTTATAAAATCGGGAAGACTTAGATGGGCAGGACACGTAGAAACGAATGGACAGTGGACGGATAGTCAAAATATTAAGTGGAGAAGAACTTCCAGAAAGACCGCGTCGTGGATGGGAGGACAATTCCTTGTCCACTTTTTCACATATGTATATATATGTATATATTGTATATATATTGTGGGTTTGCATCCCTTATCTGATCTGATGATGTCGATTTGTGGCGCGAATATTTGGGCCAGATTTCTTTTTGGGTAAGCCCATAATTAAGAACAAAAAGCGTTAAAACAACGATTTTTTTTTTGTTTTTAAATTAATTTTTATTTATAGTGTCTTAGATCTATCTTATCCTAGACAAAAATGCTTAAAAATAGCTTAACTATCCTTTCAAATCTATGAATCCTCCTGGCCCTAGGCGTACACTCTAAAACAAACTGAATAATTTTAACATATGCCTTTCGACCTATTGTACTTACAATTAACATTATTATAATTAACTTAAGCTAAGAAAAAAAATTTTTTTTCAAGAAACTTAGTATTATGATCTTTTTTTATATATATTTATATAAGCCTCAAACCTACCTAAACCTAACTAAACATATCTTATTCTAACTTAACTAATATGTATTTATATATATATATATTTATATATATGTACATATATGTATGTATGTGTATATGTATATACTTTTTGTTTTTATATATATTTATATTTTTTTTGGGGTAATAAATCCCGGAGATTAGGCTGGTGACCGAAGCCATTGCTCTCGCAACGTGGCTTCGAATCAGTTTGATCAGGAAGTTATCCACCCGTACAATCCTGGCCCTATTGTATAGGACCTCGTTCGGGTAAAATTTCGTGTATTCAGTTTCGGGTGTCCTATGTAACCCGAGACAAGTCCTGAGACATTGTCTCTCAAACACCCGAATCCTTTCCATTAAGCTGGCTCTCACATTGAACCAGATGGGACATCCATAGGCAACCATGGGCCTGATTAAGGCCATGTAGCAGATTACCTTCACCCTGGAATCAAGTTGGCTGCAATGAAACAGCCATCTTGTCAGAGCGAAAGCGCCTCGGGCCCTTGCCAGAGCAGCATCTACATGTTTGTCAAAATATATGTAGATATTGGTCTAGCCAGATCCCAAGGTATCTGACTACACTTTGTTTCGCCAGTGGGCGCCCGTCCTCTCCAAGAATTGAGAACCTGCGCAAATTTTTCCTAGTGTCTCGAGAGGCCCTAGACAAAGGCGTTCTGAACAAAATAATTTCTGATTTCTGGCAGTTGATTTTCAACTTCCAATCATCACAACACTGCTGAATTTTTTCAAAGTCGCGCTGCAAGAGAGTGACAATGACGTCGACCGTTGTACCATATCTGTACGCGATTAAATCGTCCGCATACGCTATTGAATGGTGAAGAGAAGCTATCAAATCACTAAAGTAAATGCTGAAAAGGATCGGCGAGTTCACTGTACCCTGTTGCAGTCCGTTGCTAATATCAAATATTTCACGCTGGTAATTTTCACTACGAACTTTCTACCTGTTAACATGTCAAAAATCATACATATATAGCAGTGGTTTACTTATGCCCAGCCGACTGAGCTTCTAATAAAGACCTTCTAGCCATACGGTGTCAAAGGTATTTTCCAAGTCAATCTTGCATTTATTCCATTGGACATCCGACACGAGATTCGACGCGGAATGAATAGTGTCATGCCCCGCTCTGAAACCGAATTGGTTATCCGGGATGATTTTATTGTCCTCAACCCATTTAGACAGGGCCCTATGGACCACTTTCTCGAAGACCGTACTGATACTCGGAAGGAGACTTATCGACCGGAGATTTGCCGGATTAGAGGTGTTCTTACCCCTCTTGGGGATTGGTTGCACTACCGCTGTCTTCCAGTACACTAGATAATATGCATTATTCAGTGCTGCGTTGTTGAAGCCACTGGTGGAAGGTGCCTGAGCACAACATTGGATATACCGTCGATACCCGCGGATTTTTTCCTTTTCAATGACTGAAAGATCATCCGGAGATCTTCCGTCGAAATGAACAGGGTATTAGCCCCTTCATTGGTGACGGCATTATTTGCCATGAAATCGTCATCGAACCTGGTAAAACCAAGATTCTCGGATCGCCAATGATCGATATCACTTCTAAGGTAGAAGTGATGAAGTAGGACTCTGTTTTCCAGGTCGCGGTTTAGGCGAATGCTGTCATTCACCGTATACACTTCCTGGAATACAGCTCCCACTGTCGCCACCTTCTCCTGAGGATCCTCAATAACGAAAAAGTCGTCATCCAGGACGGCGCTCTCGGGATCGATGCTAACTGTTCGTAGCAAACGTTCATTGTCTGACGTTCTCGGAAGCTTTAGATCCTGAATGTCATTCTGATTGTTTCTCCGAAATATTTTATTTATTTGCGGGAACATACTCGCGCTGTTGGTTTTTACAGCACTAATTCTGTTGTTCCAATGCAAACTTACAGATATTCTGTAATTCTCTTTGATCAACTGTTGGAGATTTTTAATCAGTGACTTCAGTGTCCTGACCTCCGAATTTTGTCTGTCGGTATACCGCCTGTAGAGTTTGAGCCTTGTCAGGTGTATACTTTTTTGTCTGTGCAGTGCGTCGATTGTCGCGTTTCGGTACACGTTTGTAATATCGTTATGTCGTTGACGTGGTATTGGACTGTCCATCGTCTGCTTAATTATATCGTCCATTTGTTTGAGGTTCTTGTCAATCTCGTAGTTTGAAAGGTTCCTATTAGAAGGTGGGAAGGAGGCATCAAGGAATTGGCAAAGCGTAAGCCAACGCGTTCTACTGTAGTCGTAGGGGTGCGCTTGGATTTACTCTGCCATCTCCGCGAACTCGTCAGGTACTGTGATCACGGCACGTAGTCCGCAATGGTCACTGTTGTATACAATGGTCCGTAGACAGTTAATAGACCATTCGTTCGTGTCTGCAAGTCTCAGTCGAGAGTCTATTAGCATGAGATCCAGATAGGAGCCGCTCCTAGGATACGACGGACTATCCGTTGCAAGCAACTTGACTCTATATTCAATGTTGTGAGGAACGCACCAGTGACTTAGTAGGCTCCCTCTAGTGTTAGGAATGTGATTTCCCCAATCACTATGTTTTGCATTTAAATCGCCGGCCAGAATGTAGAAGTTTTCCACCGAGTTTAAGCGCAGATATCGAAAAAGTGTTTCGAGCTCTGCAAATTTCGGAGAGGAATGCACACAATACAGGCCTCTAGCACCTGGAACCTCCGCACTTCACCGCTATATATGACCTTATATTTAAAATTATTTTTAATAAAGATCGCAACGCCCCCGCCTTGAGTAGCGTTGGGTCGGTCCCTTCCAAGAGTACATCGGGGCTTTCGTCCTGTAACAGGTTCAAAAGTACGGCTCGTCGCTCAAACCTTACCAGTGAATTTACATTCACCGACAGGATCTTCAAGGGGCTCTCTACCAGCGTACCCATCACGACCTTAGATGCTCTAGGCCCGGCAGAAGCGAGCAGATACTATCTACTCGGGTCGCCGTCCCAAGGATCTGTTTTTGGAGCTGCCCAATCTGCCCTTGAATTGCGAGCAAGATCGAACAGACATCACCTCCGCCTCCGGTGCCTTAGAGACAGGCATTGGGACTTTAAGAACAGCCATGGGCTTTTGTATCGTCTTTCCCGAACCTGCCGCCATTGAGCGTAGGTCAACTGGGATGTGACGGCTGGTGTTTGGAAGCGACCCCAGGGACGCTTCTCTTCGACCTTCTGCTTACGGGCCAGGTTTTCTTTCTTGATGTCCTGGAACTTAGGACATCCCCGATAGTTTGCAGGGTGTCCTCGGTTCCGACACAAGATACACACGAGCTGCTCTCTGTTCGTCACCTTGTCTTTCCCAAGGTCGCATTCCTCGTTCTTGTGGTTCTTTGCGCACTTAACGCATCGAGGCTGCATTTCGCAGTTCGACGCGGCGTGCCCAAATCTTTGGCAGTGGATACATTGTAAAATGTTTCCGCT
This sequence comes from Merodon equestris, assembly GCA_958301585.1. Classification (NCBI taxonomy): domain Eukaryota; kingdom Metazoa; phylum Arthropoda; class Insecta; order Diptera; family Syrphidae; genus Merodon; species Merodon equestris. The sequence goes on along the minus strand of OY284416.1, from coordinate 1,449,236 downwards.
CCTCTTTAATGTTTCCATGTGACAGTTTAGGATGCTATGGAAGTGATAGTCCTTAGCCTCTCCAGCTTGCTGCTGGTTGTGAACTGCACCAAGAAGAAGGGTATCACTCGTTTCTCCCTTCGGAGAAGCCCACCGTGGAGAATGGCTTCACCCCCACGAATTTGAGGTCGTCACTCTCGAACTCTTTGAGCTCTGAGAGCATCGGGTCTGCAATTGACTCCACGCCTTTGAGGAGCATCGTCTGCCATCTCTCGGCCTTTGGCGTAAAGGAGGAAAACTCCGCCGTAGACTCTTTCAATAGGCTTTTAATCCGCTTATGCTGTTCCAGTGTCTTGCACTGAACCTGAACATTCAAAATGAAAATTACTTACACCAATAGCATACTTACAGAAATCGATGGTCTCACGTAGGGCCGTGGTATAGGTAAAGATGGGTGGCACATTCTGCTTTTTAGGACGTTGTTGTTGCGGCTGCTTCTGCTGCTGCGGCTGTTGTTGTTGCTGCTGCTTCTGCTGTAGCGGTTGTTGTTGTTGCTGCTGCTTCTGCTGCTGCAGCTGTTGTTGCTGCTGCTTCTGTTGCTGCTGTTTCTGCTGCTGTGGCTGTTGTTGCTGCTGCTTTTTCTGCGGCTGCTGTTTCTACTGCTGTGGCTGTTGTTGTTGCTGCTGCTTCTTCTGCGGTTGCTGTTGTTGCTGGCTTTCATGTATGGCGGCTGTTGCCTGCTCCCTCCCCATCTGCTGCATTTCTTTAAGTCTATTGACTACGCCCTGCAGCTTGGCGCATAGGATCCGTTTTACCTCTTCAAGTTCGCTACGCTCTTCCTTCCGCCGAACTTGAAAGGGCGGCGAAGGGATTGTTGCCCCCATGTAGGGGCCTTCCCTACCATCTGACAGGTAGGCAATGTGCGCTTCCCCGGGGATCACTGGTTTTGGTTGTTGTTGATGCTGTCCAGCTGCCTTGGACATCGATGGTGATGGAGATGGCGCCCCTTCCCTCGCTTCGACCTGCAGCTTTTCGGTCGAAGTAGTGAGGCAGGGGCGCTTAATCAAATCGGTCTTCGGGTTGACCCTTCTGCGCTTTTTCATGACGGCGGCCGGAGTTGCGAAATGGGATAATAAATCATTCGATTCCGATTCCGTATGACGAACGGATCTTCGCCCGCCGTCTCCCGACATCTCTTCACGTACCTGCTGCTACCAATGTTGCACTGCATTGGACTTTATCACTTTTATTATTTTCAAAGTACGGCCAAACGCGTATTTGAAAAAAATATTTTTATCAAAATTTTTAGTTTTGAGTTTTGATTTGATTTTTAATTTTTTATTATTTTTTTATTTTTTGCTCTTACTTTTAAAAATAAAATATATTGAAATGAAAAGCAGTTGCACACTGTCAGCTGCAAATTTCCGAAATGGACTTCAGTTCACAGAGTGATTTACGTTAAATGTCTTCTAAGGACTCAAAACCGTGTACCAGGGGTGGTTTAGTTTTTTGAACAGCCAGAAGTCACTCGGAGTGTTTCATGATCGTTCCATAATCAAAAATATTTTTACAGTTGTAAAAAAAGACGCTCAAGAAGAATTTTTCAAGTAGAATTTTTGGACTCCAATAAAATGCAATGTGCTTAAGGCCCAAATGGTCTTTCGACGATTTGTAAGTATCAAATCTTTAATTGGAAACTACATTTTTTCAGAACGTTCTTTACCCTTTTTAATTTGTTTGTACAACTTGTAAACATTTTTGTTTCCAACAAAGCCTGGTCAGCTAAGACTTTTTGCAACATTCTCAAAGTTTCTTCAGGAAAAATTTCATCCGACAAATCCAGTACGCGCCCAAGCAGGAGGATTGTAGTGGAGAAGCCCCCTTTTGCTTTTCCAAATTAATTTTACATGACATTATGGTATCTAAAAATTTGTTAAATAACCAACTCTCAACTCCCATAACAAGACAATAATGTCATGGGTTGTGACCGCCACATAAAATGTATGGCACAGTAGTGTGGAAGGACCCCTATTTCAATCCCCCCCACCCCACACAATCTGTCACAATCTGCACCTTTGCCAAATTGTAAAAATCAGCAAATTCACTTTTAGTTATCGACAAACACAATGAGAGTATTACCAACGTATAAAATAAAATACTTTACCGAATCGATACACCCACCAAGTTTAAATTGAAAAGTCGCCTTTCAATTCGATCACAGTAATATACTCTTATGATAAAATACAAAAGCGCTTGTGAATGGAATGTAAACGGAAGCATTTCAAGTTCAAACAGTAACAGAGACAGAGAAAAAGAAGGCATTTTAAATCTGGATTCACCTGTGGATCCCATTCTTCGAATTCGGTAGAGTAAAGCGCAATGAACTTACACATTCAGCTCTTAGAACAGCTAAATAGCCACAATAAATAGGAACAAAACAATATGCCAAGTCGGAGAAAGAGAATCGAATATCATTATGACATAAAATCTGGCAATTTTTCTGAGTTGGTTAATGTCCAACCAGACACTGACGGTGAGAGATCAACAAGAAAATAGTCACGTAAGTGACTACAACGGCACGTGTTGTGTGAGCGGCGAGTGTGATTGCCTGTGTTGTTAAAGCGTTCTGAGAAAGGTAGGTGTGGACTAGGTGTGGAAGGACTAATCGCTTGAATTTTTTTTGTTTTGTTAGGCATTTTCCTGCCCGTTAAAGATTATTTTAGCTTCATTGAAACAGTGTTCTGATAAATGCCAGCCCCTAATTATGCGATGCACTACATGTTCTGTGTACATATGTACATATGTTCATATGAATTATATACGACCACGGCTGTTTTAAGTAGTGAAAAAAAAGACATTCCCCCCGCTATGATGATATTATGAGTATACATTTCCTTACCTCCCGTGGAGGCTCAGAGCCCAAACTTTTCTCAATCAGCTGTATTGTTAGTAAGTAATTTCTTCGCATAGGTGAAAGAGACCTAATGTTTATATCAGCAAGTCTGCACTTGAGGAAAAACACCGCTTAATGCGATATCGATGACGTGGCAATTACATGATTTGAATCCCGTGTCATTGGTGTCAAAAGCCAATTCACCCGCCTGTTCTCTTCAAATGTCGTCCTTCAAAGAAATCATTTTTGTAAGGCTAATTTGCATCTTTTAACACAAATAGTCAGAATCCTCTTAGTTCCATGGAACCCGAAAGGGAAATACTATAATACATTGCAAAACTCAAAAAAGGCTTAATTAGCACCTTGTTATTTTAATAGTTCTATCCTTTCCTTCAAGTACCAATGGGCCCAGACTTTATCTACCGACAATTTTATTTTTCATTACACCAGCAGCAGACGCAAATAATAAGGCGACAGTTGTATGAGCAATCAAAGAAAACAAACTAAACCGACGAGGATAGAAGGACACAATTTAAACGGACACACATCCTTACATTTAGTCGTAATTACAACTGCGAATCACATTAAAATAAAGAGCATCCTTGAATTCAATACGAGCGAAAATTCCGGGACGAAGGCATTTGGCAACGTTTCCGAAAATAGAAAAATAATTACATTTCATCCTCGTAGACGACATCCGTAGGCACTAGGCATGGAAATACTTTTCTTTTGTACAATTCTTGTTTTTTTTTTTTTTTGGTTCGTTTTCTTCTTTTTTGTTGCTTGTCTCACTGTCCCGCTGTAAGAACGTTCTTCCGTTGCACGATTTTTTCCTAGGGATATCATTATTTAAAAAGGATTTTCCTGGGCAGAAAACATATCTCCTTCAGCTTCTATTTTGACCGCTATTTCTCTTGCACTTCTCCTTCGGGGGATGGCTGCGCAATTACTTTCTTCTAAAACTGGGCGAAACGGGCTGCTCCGGGGTGTTTCTGTTGTCATGTCTTCCTGGATGCTGTCCAAAAATGCTCAAAAAGCAATCCGTACCGAGGACATGTACAGATGTGAAGAAATTTCATCGTGAATTCGACTGAGTTTTAACTGTGCTCAAACGTTCAGTTGTATGTATGCAGGAGTAGTCCACCCATTCTGTCGCCAACAGAACTGTGTGCAAATACACATTACACGTGCACACAAGTGAACACCCACTATAGAGCGCAAAACAACATGAACTTAAATTGCAGATTGAAGTGCATACACATGACTTGCAACAATGGTCAAAGCAAAAACCTCTAATAATGATCTCAACATCGCCACGAACAATACACAGTGTGCAGCAAGTGCCTTCTATTTCACAAACGCTCCTATCACTACATCAACCAATGCCACATCACACCATTACTCGTACACTGGCGCGCCATGCAGTTAACTTTTTGAATAGGTTAACTTATGCTGACAACTTAGCAAGAGCGATAAAATCATAACTTCTTGCTGCAAGCTCATGCTTCGTATAAATAAGAAAATTAACACACCCCGCATCTAATTGGAGAGTGGAACTTCAAACGCTCTCACACCCTTGTAGTAGCTACTATGGATAAGAACGTACGTGTGGGTTGGCTTGTATTGTAGGTTTGGACGCACAAAGCTCCGAGCTGTGTTTTGTTTCAAGTGTTTTGTTCGTTTCTGTTGTTTTCTGCCGTCGGATCTACATATGCACGAAAATGTAGCTATGTAATTCACATATTGCACTGTCGACAGCGACAACGACAACGACTTGAGCGAATGGTATGCCCCAAGTTGTGGCCGCTACCACTACCCATCAGCGCTCGACGACGACGACGACGGATAATAAATAGCCACAATGAAAGGCCATGTTAGACAAGCATCTGAATTCATTAAAGAATTTCCTCGGAAAAATCAAAGGAAGGCATTTTGCAAGCAGCCCCAGCAACATATTGTGCAGAGGTGCCATTAATTAAAAACTTTATTACAATTTAACCCTTTAGTTTGAGGCAGGCAAAGGCTCCTCGTACTCGTACATCTACGGTTCCGGATCAAGCGGACGACTCACCTACTTGGGAACCATTATTTATGCATTTCTCATGAAGCCAAGGAGGACCTCGGAGTGCGCCGTGTGGCACTGTGTGCACTCAAACTGACAGAAAAGTTAAGTCGGTTACAAATTAGTTGGCCGTCTCTGGTCCGTGCTGCGTGGTGCGGTGTAGCATGGTGTGGCGTGAAAAACGCTCCCATCACCTATACTGCTTTACCACCCCGTCCGAGCGTACATACAATTAACTCACACATAGTAATTCGCATTGCAATTCCTGCTCTTTGCGCCGTACACAACTGTTATCACACACATACACCCAAACAATAAAGAAACAAAGATTGGAGCCCTGCTTTTAGGAGATAAGACGTTAGTTGGAAATGATTTGAGAACTTGCAGTTTACTCGGAATGCACCATGCCGGCATAAGGCAATACGGCGCAGGTAGTCGATATGACTTCGCGTCGAAGACGAGATCGAGGTAGAAGGGGCGAAGGCCCTTTAACACGAATAATGGCCATGGAACATGGAAAAACTAAACGGTGCAATAAATAATTCAACTTTATATTGCCTTAAACCCTTCAGCTCCTATTTAGGTTTTTGGTTTTATCGTCTTCTTTTATTTCAACAGCGCAGCGGTGTGGATCTAAGGAGGCTATAGATATAGGTGCTCAACCCCAAACGTGGGTTAATTATATGAAATTGAATTTTTATCAGATTCAATTTTCAAGTTGAATTCTGCTATTTCCCTTCCTCCATCGGATCGGCTTGCAATTGAAGTTTTGTTTGTAAATAGATAAAGCTGCATGAATGCAAATAGACAGGTTGAACACTCGAATATGGAACTTTTGTGCGAAGGCTATAACGTAGCCCTGGACTTTTGAGAAGAATGGTAACTTGTTTTCACTTTTTCGCCTTCCATAATTGGTTTAAAGGTTTTTGCTTTCCTTTTTTGTGTGGATAAAGGACAGATGCAACAAATAGATGTGCTTTATATAAATTGCGAGTATATGTATCTGATGCCCGCTTTCTTTTGTGAATACTTAATACAATTCATAGAACTATTCAATGCTGTAATGTACATATGTATTCGTAAGTATCGTAGTGCGTTCTGCCTCAAGTACTTTCAATGTGCATTTTCAAACCGCCCGACACCCAGTGGAATAATATCCATTGGCGAAGCATGATACAGACCAATAAAGTCAAGTCAGTGCAGGATGCTCCGTGTCTGCACATTCCACCACATAGCCCTTAGCTTCGTTACAGAAACCAGAAACGGAACTGCCATCGCCGCCCCATGCAACGAGGAGGTGTGTTTCAGTTGTTCAGATTATCCGAACCTATCCAGCACTCATTGCTTGTTCATTGCCACGCAATTACATTCTGAGGCGCTAGTTCTGATTTAGTGCTTGTTGAAATCGTTCTTAACAGAAGGAAAGCGCGATACCATCCGATAGTTAATTCAATTCAAAAGTTTGCCCATCGTCGAACAGTCATACATTAAACTTGCTACACAGCAATTCGATTGCTCAATAGATTCGCAAGTACGGCCGCATGCAAATGCGTAGGTATATATGTACATATGTATGTAGTTAATCTTAATTGAAATTCATGCTATGATTTGTTGTAAATTACAGTAAAAGAATACGGCTCCGTCCAATGGGGCCATAAATCAGTATTCAATTTCAGAAGGTAAATAAATTTCAATACTCTATGTGGGAATAGGCGGTGATGCTGCACCTCCACATCTTATAGCTCGCATCGCATATCGGATCGTATGCCGACATGGAAATAATAAACAAATTTCAGAAATGTTAATAGAATCGCACCATATCACTAGGGGTTTCTCCAGAATCGGATCGGAGCAAGTAACCGAGGGTTGCTTGGGGAAAAGGGAAACAGAAAACCGAAAAGTACTCGTAGTAGAGCAACAACTTAAACGACGTAGATCCATGCCATTCTATATACTCGTACACATGTGCACATGGCACAACAGCCGACTTGAAAATCACCGGAGAAGCAGAGAAGAAAGCCGGGGAAATGCCACAACGGGGACACATATTGGCAGTTCATTTATTCAGGATATCAGATAAATTTATGATCACACCACACTTATTCCCTTTTGGAAAATAAATTTCTCTTAAAAATAAAAAAATAACGCACGAATAAATACAAAAAAATCAAAAAAAAAAAAAAAACAGAGGACGAAAAAATATTGCACACCGCGAGCATTGTGATAAAAATGAAATTTATAGGTGTGCGAGATATCGAAGAGATGAGGTTGAATATTTTTTATTGTATTTTATTTTTATGTTCAGATACCCGCGCGTACAGGGTGGCAATGGTGGTGGTCCGATTTCGACTACCTAGGTATGGACCGCGGTGTTGTTGCTGCCTGCACATCTACACGACGCATCGTCTGTTATTGCAGTGAAATGTCAAATATAAATATACATATGTATGTACATTCTACATGCGATACCCGTACATAATTTAGGAGAATGCGGTTGGTACATGTGTTTGCATTGTGACGCCTTCTTTACCCAACACACTTTATAGTCCATCGTTTTTTTTCTTTTTTGTCTCTTTTTTAATTGATAGTTAATAATTCGCCACTGACTGACAATTTCTCTAGAGTCCCCCATATCCTTTTTCCTTGTTGTCATACATATACATATGTATGTATATTGTTTTTGCATCATTCGTTCATTTATCTTGTGTTTTTTGTCACCTTCATGTCTTGTTGTGAAATACGACATTTACATGTGGAATCAATATTAAAATGTTTTCCCGGGATTAACGCAAAAATCCGGATTTGAAAGGTGGGATGATGTATTATTTATTTGAGGATGAACACTTGTAGATCACACAGGTTGCACTTACCCGTAGCAGTTTTCCATAATTTTTTATTAAGGTGGATAGCTTACTTTAAGTTGAGTAAAAAATGTATTCAGATACAAACTGTCTATATTTGTGCGGCTATTTGCATGAGGCAAACATCTACTGGACGGAAACCAATATTTGCTTCTCAATTATCAAATCGAATGAATAATATTTAAAGACTCCTCATCGTTCTTTTTCCAACCAAACTAAAAGCCAATTATTGCTAAAGCAATTCAAGCTTACTACTCCACATTTCCAAATTTTTACATATTGCCTATTGCAAAATATCTATGTACTTACATTCCTTTTTCTACCAGCCTTAAGCGAGCTATTAAAAAATATCCTTCAATATAAGAATACGTACACGTACGTTCTGACGAATAAACATTAATTATTTTAAGTGTTTTCGACAGAGCTAGTTTCCTTTTGTTTACGATTGGGACTCGAATAATTAAAATACTTATATCCGATACAAAGAGATTATCCATCTTCCTTTGGTCATTGGGTAAAATTTCAAATTGAGATGGAACGGAACAACGTTTACAAGTTGTTGATTTTCTTTGTGCCGGCAACTGAAGGGAGACATCCATTATCCACTTCCTTCCAACTCACTTTGTGTCCAATATATACGGAACCCAGTGGAAAACTAATAGGAACATTTTTGTAGAAGTATGCTTGGATCAATCGGGTCTTATCCTGATTCCAAGTACTTTTCATATAACCATTCTCAGTACGTATCATACATACATATGTATATACATACATGTTCCGGACAAAGTTATATGACCACAAAGCAATCATATGCAGCACTACGCTACCGGAGGACGGAATTTTCTTTACCTCATTGATTGACGTTTCATATAGAAATAGATCGAGGCAAGAGAGTAGTAGCATAGTAGATTCTGCATTCGTCTGGCAACCGGATGTGATGGCAATTATTCTGGAGATGTGCTCGTTCTGATTGGCCTCAGGTGCTAGCTGCTTGAACGAATGTGCATAAACACAGCAGCCTCCTCGAGAACGGGTATGGGACCCGACTCGTTTATACACGCTCCGTTATGGACACTTTGTCTGTGAACACTTCCAATTACACGTTCCATTACGACGGCAATGGCCATTGGGGAAATCCAATATTTTCATTGCGAAATCCTCGTGGTGCATGCCCGTACAATGGTAGCGTTGTATTTTAAAATGCCTGCCTGGACTCTGAAAAACCGATGCCAATAGCTGCAGATTCGCTGGATACATCGAGTATGCCAATATGACAATGTGAGCCGGTTATAAATTCTGGTAAAAACTTTGGCTTCTCAACTACCACCAAAGCTAGGTGCGTTGTTGTGTTAACCTATTACATGACGGTTGACGGGATGGCCGGGAAAGGAATTCATATGGGATATGGGCACAAAATGAAACTGAGTTTTACCCAGGTTTCATTGTTTTATCTGTGTGTTCAGAAAGATGGCATTCGTGAGTCCCACAGGGAAGTCAGACAATAAAACGGCAACATGACCCCAAACTTCCTGTAGTATCTCAAATTTCTCTGCTAGTGCCGGTGCTACTATTGTTACTACTACTATTGCCATCACAGATAGTAATTGCCTCTACCAACCAAGTGACTATAAAGAATAAACGTCCAGAACGAAATTGCTTATTGCATCGTATTTCACAATCTACAGAACTGGCGACACATCCGTATACACATGTGCATATGTTCGTCAGGATTTGTGATTTAAATTGTGGAAATACAGTTTGCAATTTGATTTTGATTTCGTACCGCCTCGTTAATCTATCGCCGCGCGATTGGAAATGTAAATTAATGTTCGCAACAATGGTAACAATGCCCTGCAAATTTTTTTTTTGTATTTTCATTCACTGCCTTTCTAATTGGCAATTTTTCACCCTTCATGCTTATTGAGACTCACTCTCGGTACAAAGTGTTTTTATCCCGGCATTGTCTAATTTTAGAACATCAATTAAGTCCTATGTAGCTAACTTTGGACTCATTGTTTTATATTCTGAAGTAGTTCCGAAATATTTTTATTTTTTGCGATAGGCTCACCCCTATAGAGTTGCTTCATACTCTCTGAACTGTCAGTTTGCCTTTTCAAGTACGAGGTATCTCAAAATGTTTCCCCATAACTTTTGCAAATTATATCCACTGCCATTTTCGTTTTGATATTTACAGTGTAAATACTTGATTATTTCTCTACGGAATAATTTGACACAAGGTCAAATTTGACATAAGGTTAATCACCATATTAGAACGATCAGCTACTCGCCGCGAAGAGACTGGAAGAACGCATGACAGAAAAGGCGCCAGAAGGCCTAGTAGTGCTTGTATCGAAGAGAATATCGCCGCTGCAATAAAAGTGTCGCAGATGACTGGGTGAGACGGAGCACCAAAAAATTCGTTCGTCAGCTACTACTGCAGACCTTAGATCGCATCTAAACTGCGCTTACAGTCTTCTGAACCTCACCAATGAAGTGGGCGATTTTCGTTCGAAATATGTATCATGTATTATATCATGCCTGGCGAGGCCCATATATACATACATATCTGAACAGATTTGTAAATAAACAAAATGTGTGCTTCTGGGGTATTATTGTTATTACCAGCCATTTGGAATTAGGAAGTTCAGAACCTGTTTTCGTTTCATTTCTTGAAGGTCCATCCCTATATTGCCCCATCTACGGCACTGCCTTCCTGGCACTCTTTTTCCCTCGAATTTTCCACTTATTATTCTTCTGTTTGTTCGTCCACTGTCCATTCGTCCTATATGTCCTGACTAGGAGTAGTTTTGAGTAGTTTTTTCATCTCAACGAAGCACGCTTGGCCCAGACTTTTATTTATTTCGATCTTAAATCGCTTTTGGCAGTCCGCTAGACATTGTGCGTCTCTTTTAACAGTTTTCTCACTATTTCTCAGAAAGAGCAGATTAAGGGTTATTGCCCTTTCATTCCTTGAAGCGATCCCATTACGAATACCAGCACAAAATTAAAAAGGAGTGGTGACAAGGCGTCAACTATTTCGAATTTTTCAGATAAGCGGCGGCTGACTTTTCTTCTGTCTTCTTCTTCTTCTTCTTCTTCTTTTCCTTTTTCCGGCGTTGTTATGGTCAGAAGTGTAGGACCATAACCTTCCCACTTAACTGCATTCCTACTGGTCCGCTTGTGGGGTCCGCCGGTTTGACCTCAGAAAGTAGCGGCAGGCTTCCCGGTTTGGGATTACTTCATCGCTGAGGCCAATCAAATGCTGCCGTTTTTTTTTTTTTTTTTTTTGTGACACGGGTATGCTCCAGATTTTTTTGTTCGATCTTACTCTTACAACACCGGCGATCTCCAGTCGTGTCAGCCCACTGATTTGCATGTATACTTGTGGGGCAGTTTAATGGTGGTATATGTGTCCCTAGGCTCACCTTGGTGTTTTCAAAATTGCCTAGATGTGATTTTTGTTTACCTTTGTTTTAGTCGCCTTTTACGACAAGCGAGAGGTATCGCTGCAGGGATATTCTTAACCCGTCCCTGCACGGAACAAAATTATGATTCCTAATATGCGAGAAAATATGTCTTGTGGCACGAACTTTTGGCAGACTAAACTTATCGGGCTACCGGTGTCGATTAATGTCCCTAGTGATATTTCAAACATAGTATCAAGATTCCTAAAGTAATAAACAAAATTTCTTACGAACTCATCCGCATCCTTGGCGCGATCAAGTTGATGTGCTATTGGTTGCTTCTGCTTTTGGCACTCAGCAGCATAATGCCCCATTTCCGCACACACATACATAGCAAGCTCCAAATACACGTTTCGGTTTTATGCATTGCTTCGCAAAGTGTCCCAAAGAATTCCAGTTAAGGCATCGAATTGCTGTCTGTCCATCCTTTGATTCCTTGCTCCTTTCCTCTGATTCGAAACTGCCGGCACTGCCTCCAATAAATTGGACTTACTTTTAAAGCACCAATTTTTTTTCAGGGTTAATGAACCGTGATTATGTTTGCCCGGAAATGGAATCATTTCAGCGCCTAGCCTTCGAGGCAGCGGGAAATTAATAGCCTTGTATTGTTGTCCTTTACTTTGTAAGCAGCAATTAGACTTCTTAGTTGAGTTTCCCAGTGCTAAAAACTGTCATCTTCTTCTCCCGAGAATTTAGCCAACAGATCTTTTAAGCTGGATACATGTACATATTTTCTTTTACACCACTGTTGCCGCTATCATCATTTCTGCCACCACTCTCTTTCTCTTTTGTTCTCTTCAGCCACTCGTTTTCACTCGTAACAACTCATTTTCTTTCTTCTGCAATTCAATTTCTTTCTTCATAATATTTAATTCTCGCTTGGACGAAGGCGACTGAATGAAAATGACCTGATTCATGCGTTCCACTTGTCAAAAATTCAAGTGTGCTTCCACCAATGTGAACACTATTTGCCTTCTTGCGCTTGTCCTTCTTGCGACAATGTGAACACGCACTTATGCTGGAATCGACAAAGTGTTGGGACTTTACCACTATTGTGGTAGATCTACTACTATTTTGTGAAATTTTCAAATCTACCACATCTACTACTCGAAGTATGCAATCTACCACTCTTTTGAATTCTTCATGCTTCCTTTTCCCATGTTTCGCAAATACACTTACATACGATACGCAGTTTATTATTTGCACTCAAAACGACTGATAAAGATAAATTGTTTAACTCTTCCATAAATTTAATTAATTTTTATAATAACTTCAAATATAGGTATATTAATGGTTTATTTGTTCACAAGGATGAGTAGTCAGTTCTTCTTCTTTCTTCTTTCAGTGGCGCTACAGTCCGGTGTGGGCTTGGGCCTCAACCAAGAAGCGTCTCCAGCTAGCGCGATCTCCTGCCAGCCTTCTCCAGTTACGCACACAAAGTTGGTTGAGGTCCTTTTCCACTTGTGTGCGCCATTTGAGTCGAGGACGTCCTCTGTTGCGTTGTCCCAATGGCTCGGATTCAAAGACTCTTTGGGCCGGAGCTGTGTTGACCATACACTCTACACTCGAGATGCCATCAACGCAAACAGGACCAAAGATCGCACCACCTCATCCGCTTTTAACAGCGTCCATGCTTCTGCATCATAGAGCAGGACTGGGATGATTAGAATATTATATAAAGCCAACTTGGTCTTACTCAATTGCCTCTTGAGCCCAAATAAACAGCGGTTGGCAAGAGTGATTCTGCGTTTGATTTCGGTACTGATGTTGTTGTCCCTATTTATTGCAGAGCCGAGGTAGACGAAGTCCTTGACTACCTCGAAGTTCATGCTACCCATTGTGACGCTCTGTCCGAGACGTCGATGTTGTGTGTCCTTTCTTGATGACGACATGTACTTCGTTTTGCCCTCATTTACCACTAGACTCATTTTAGCCGCCTCCGCTTCAATGCCAGCAAACGCCTCATTGACGGCTCGCTGTGTTCGACCAATCACGTCAATATCATCCGCGTAAGCCAGCAGTTGAACGGACTTCTGGAAGATCGTGCCTCTGGTGGTGACTTATGAGTTTCGCCCGATCTTCTCGAGTATTAGCTTGAATAAGTCACATGACAGCGCGTCGCCTTGCCTAAAACCTTTTGTGACATTAAAGGTCTCGGTAAGTTCGTTGTCGACCTTGATGGAGCAGCGAGAGGTCTCCATCGTCATCCTACACAATCTGACGAGTTTGGTAGCGATGTCAAAACTAGACATGGCTTTGTATAGCTCGTCTCTATGCACGCTGTCATATACGGCCTTGAAGTCGACGAATAGGTGGTGAGTGTTGATCTGCATCTCTTGGGTCTTTTCCAGGATCTGCCGCAGTGTGAAGATTTGGTCTATTGTGGACTTCCCTAGCCTGAAACCACACTGATATGGACCTATGAGGTTGTTGACAAACGGTTTCAGGCGTTCACACAAAACGGCAGAGAAGATCTTATAGACGATGTTAAGGAGACTTATTCCTCTGTAGTTGGTGCAGGAAAAGGGGTCTCCTTTCTTGTGGATCGGGCAAACGAAACTGAGATTCCACTCATCGGGCATGCTTTCCTCCGACCATATCTTACAGATGAGCTGGTGCATCCTCCCTACCAGATCATCCCCAGCTGCTTTAAACAGTTCCGCGGACAATCCGTCCGCTCCAGCGGCTTTGTTTGACTTAAGTCTCGATATTGCTATCTTGACTTCGTCAAAGTCGGGGGACGACGACGCAATTCTTGTGTATCGTCGTCCAAATTGAGTGGAACATTCTGCCTGACAGCGGTATTTGGGTCCTCGTCGCCGTTTAACAGTCTGCAGAAATGATCCTTCCAAATTCTCAGCATCGACTGCGATTCTACTACTAGTTGTCCATTTTCGTCCCGACAGGCTTCAGTCCGAAATTTATATCCACTGGATAATTGTTTTAGTTTCTGGTAAAACTTTCGGACTTCATTCCTGCTGCAGCACCTTTCCATCCCTTCGACCGCGCGCTTCTCATGCTCTTTCTTTTTCTTTTTGAGAAGCCGGTTCTCTTCCCTCCTCTTCTGTTCGTAGAGCTCACGAACAGCTCTCGTTGTTCGATGCAGCATTACGTTGTAGGCGTCTTGCTTGGCTGCATGGGCCTGTCTGCACTCGTCGTCAAACCATGGGTTTTTCCTGGGTGGTGTTGTAAAATCCAGCAGTGGCAGCTTCCTTTATGGCTTTTTGACAACGTTCCTAGCGATCGTTTGCGATTGTAGCTTTCAGACGTCAAACTGTGGTGTTCTTTCTCGACTCCCTTGTTGTTTTGATATCCGTGTTCTTACCTTGGCTACAACAAGGTAATGATCCGAGTCAATGTTGGCTCCTCGGAACGTTCGGACATCGAGAATACTGGAGGAGTGTCTGACGTTAATCGCAATGTGATCAATCTGGTTGACGGCCGCGCCAGGTCCCTTTATGGATGTTGAGGTGTGGGAACCGCGTACTCAGTACAGAGAGGTTCCGCCCCGAGGCGAATTCCACGAGCCTGAGTCCGTTCCCGGATGTGTTGACGTGCAGGCTGTGTTTTCCAATGACTCTAGTAAAGATTTCTTCTTTTCCCAGCTGTGCATTAAAATCTCCTAGAACGATCTTCGTGTCGTAGCTGGGACATTGGTCGTATGTTCTTTCTATGAGATCATAGAAGTCATCTTTGCTGTTGTCATCTCTGTCTTCAGTCGGAGCGTGGGCGCAAATCAAGCTAATGTTACCGAATTTAGCCTTGATGCGGATTGTTATGAGGTGCTAGCTTATGAATTTGAAGCTCAAGACTTTTTGCCTTAGTCTGCCTCGAACAACAAATCCACATCCAGATAAGCGCTGCCTTCCCCCTATGTAGCAATCGACGTAGTAGAGGTCGCAGTTTTTCATCCTCCTTTTGCCCGGCCCATTCCGCACTTCCTGGATTGCGGTAATGTCTGCTTTGTAGCAGTCAAGGGCCTCCGCGAGTTCATCAGCTGCACGCGGTCTGTTAAGGGACCTCACATTCCACGTGCAGATTCGAAGTTCATAGTCCTTAATTATACGTTTGCCGGGGTCGTCAACATTGTATCCATCATTATCCGAGGCTTGTGGTTGGTTCGTAGTGAGTAAGTTTTTTACAGGTCCTGTTTTCTGGCGCAGGATACTCGCCATTCGCCCTTCTCCGTTAGTAACTCTCAAAGGGAGTCTCCAGATGGCACCACGAGGAGGTGGAGTTGGATTTGCTAACAGGGCCGCAAGGTGTTCGTCTGCGGTGGCTCTTCTCGTTTTTTGTGGAACTAACATCCGTCGGATAAATGTACCCCTAAGAGGCCTCTGTTAGCTTTTAACATCCGAGTAGTCAGTTACATGCTTTAATGTATTTTTAAGTGAAGTTTTTGTTATGTTTTTTCTTAGTTTTTCTCTTAATGAACTGATATATTTGAGGTTATAGTAATGAAATATATATTTGTTTTTGTTGTATAACCCTTTCGACCCGGCTGGTACATTTATGTACCACCAAAAGTATAAACATACCTGAAAGTCACAAATTACATACTATTCGGTCGAAATCTGTACCACAACGTCTTTCAACATTCTGCTAACGGTATCCAAATGTGCATGCAGCAGATAGACGCTTGTGCGTGTTTGGTCTTGCATGTTTCCGATGGCATTTGAAGTAATAATTTAGTGGAATGTGGACGTTTCGGTTGATTTTTTCAGTGTTTTTAAAGTTTTTGCGGTCAAACAAGCAGGATATTATAATATCAAGTGAATAAATATAATTTTGTTTTATAACGTAAGTATTTGTTATTGCAGTACTAAAAAATTCATGGTTTTCGGCGAGTGGTACATATATGTATGTACCATTCGTCCTTTTTAGTGGTACAAATATGTTTTACTTCTTTTTTATTTCAAGACACAGGTCTGCACTGTACGACATTCTATGGCATAATGTCTTTTTTAAAGTATTTCACCACCAGTAGCTTTCGTTCTGTTCCACATTCCTATTTACATTCGTTTCGCTTTGACAGTACTGCCACACTTCGTAGGGTCATGTATCTTGTACGCGTGATCTCTTCAGTATTTTCCAGGGCTTGAAATCACCTTTGCATTCTTCGTCGGACCAAGGTTTTCCTTTAGGGGCTGTGCAATAGCCTAGTTTGTTTTCCCCTGTTTCCTTTACAACTCTTTTTATTGTTGATCATATTGCTTCTCCTTATTTTACTTCGTCCTTAATTTCTATGCCATCAAGTAGAGCAAACTGATTATTGATTTTGTCCTGGTATTGCCGCATGTTTTACATTCCTGTGTTCCACATCTATGAATTTGGATGTGTTCAGAATCACAATCCGCTTATCTGTACGTTGTTATGGTGTCTTCTACCTTTTAGAATATGATCAATTTGGTTGTGCGTAACTGCTTCCGGCGATATCTAGGTAGCCTTGTGTATTGAGTTCGTATATTCGAATATTATAGTTTTCATGACCAGCTGGCGAAACTTATTGTTCTAAGGCCGTTATTGTTTGATGAGACATGGAAACCTTTCCAACCTCTCCAATCTTGCCTATATACCTTTTGGTTTTGTTCTTCAACTAAAAAAATGCTAAGCCCATGTAAGCCAACTTTTGATGTTCGAATGACTTTGACTTGAAGGGCCAGTGACGGAGTTTACTTCAATTACCAAAAGCGTTGATGCTATCAGACTTGTATAGCAATGCCTAGTTAGTTTGTGATATTCATTTGATATGTGGGAACTATGAGAAGAAATAGATCTTTAATCACTCACATTTTTGATATTTTTGACATTTTTCACCGCAGACCTTGTGGTTTCTTTCTTTTTCACCCGAGTCCGACTCTGAACACAGTGGATTCATTATAGAACTTGGTTGTCGTTTGGTAAACGATCAAATATTTTGGCTTCTGACGCTACTGATATTGAGATCAAATACCGGAAACAGTCGTGGAAATTTTACTACAATTTATTGTATTTTAATTGGATTGAGATAAAAATACTGTTCATTAAACTCTTTCTTATTTTCATGCAAATCCTTAAACTTCATCGAATAAAATGTTGCGTTGAGAAACACCGACTGCGGCAATGTGTATCTATGTATGTATCTCATTAATTTAGATTGACGTCTCCAAGATTCACCAATATCTTCTGGAAAATCCTACGTGTTCGGGTAACTTCACCACAATTGTACATACGAATTTTGTTTGATATTCCTTAGATTCATTGGCATGCCACATAGCACGTCAAGATCTATATTCATTAGGAGTGAAATTTCTCTCAACTACAGACAGATGTGAGCCCATATGTATCCCCGATGTGGGGGTAAAAATACTCACGGGTGACAAAAACGATGCGAGAGATTTTATATAATACTAACCGCTTGTGAGTTGAACTGAGATTGAAAAAAATAAATGTACCGACATAAGTTTCATTTTATATCGAGCTACGATAACAAAATTGTGCAGGTCGAAAAATACATACCAACGAATTGTGGTTCTGTTAATATTTTAGTCACTACCTCGCTGCCGGTCAGTGAAATCTCATTTTCCTAAATTTAACAATAACCGCAATATTTAAACCTGAGAACTTTATTTTTAACTTTTTGCTTATTGAAAGTTCAATGGGTATGTTTGTCCTCAATATCGTCTATGTATATGGTAAGTTCAAAACCCACTATATTAGTGAAAGAGCACTTAACGTATGTCAATTTGCGATTTGAATTTCCCCACACTAGGTCTGTAAGAAAGGCATTCATACCCGTTACTTTCCAAGCCCTTAATTTCCCGGCGACAGTCAAATACTTAACATGCATATATTTGCTGAACGGGGAAAAAACCATACTAATTAGTCAACATTTCATGGTATTCGATAATAACTACCTAGTATAGGTGAGGAAGAAAGGAATGAAGAAATAAAGGAAAAAAGTAGAAACAAACTGAATAACTAGATACATGGGTATAGCTGCACAAATGAAAGCTATTTCTGCGTAAGCAAATCAAAGGAAGAAGGGTTCCACGAAATTACTCTTTTACGCACGAAATCCTTCGCGATTATATCCACAGGCGGCAAATATTCACCTTCGGAAACCTTCAACCTCCCACGGGACAGAAAGTCACACACATGTTGACACAAATTTACCTCAAATTTACATCATCATCAATCAGTAGTATCTTGGTTACTCTACCCACCCAGCGGGCGACGAGTGTTAAGTTACACCGTAAAAAATAATGCTACCATTGCCGTCACCATAGTCGTCGCGCCTTTGCATTCATCGTCGCTATCGTTCGTCTAAGGAAAATAAATTTGTTTAATGCTGCTTCAGTTGCTAACGTTTTCAATTTGATTCACTTCCTTTGATTTTTTTTTCTTTTTTTTTTCGTGAACTCTGTTTTTCTTTTCTTCTTCTCGTGCTTATTTTATCAAAGCCTTGGCATTTGCCCCAGTCTACCGGCCTTCAGGATTGCTTTCGTTTTGTTTCCTTTCGCGGTTAACATATAGTCCTCATCTAGTTTTCCACTTGCTGGTGAACCGCGACGGGAGCGGATCTCTTTCAGATTTCCATTTCAATATTCTTTGAAAATTATTTATTTCGTTTGATTTTCCCCGAACGCCCAACATCCTTAATACCGCCACAGCGTAGAGAGAAGTGTGAGGTACATGGTGATTGCAGCCAAAAGTACCTGATGGAGGGAGATTGCTGCTTTCAAATCAAATTCCCCGCGCCTTCAATCATCCATCTGAAGGAATTTACTTCCCGTTACCCGTACCCGTACCCGTGGGTGGAATGCGCGACGGAATTGATTTAACCTTCGTCTTGTTTACTTAGGCTTGCCGCGAAATTTTACTTTTCAATTTGCACACAAACCCCCCCTTTGCACTTTCGGTTTCTTCGGGCTCTCCCTGGGTTGCTAGGATGTATCCATTAGGACTGTCTTCTTTTTAAATTTTGCTTTTTTTTAAACTTTTTTTTTCTTTCTTTAATTCCAAGGGCATCGTGCTTAAGAAACTTTTCGCGACTGCTTTGTTCAGCGCTTGATCTTCATCTCATACCCTTTCGTAATGAGGTGTTACATATCTATTTTACGAACGTGTACGGATATATCACGGGGTATATTGCGAGTATTCTCACAATGCTATTGCCTTGGGGAACGTGCATATTCAAAGGAGTAAGGAAGGAGATGTGGGATTTGTGCTTCGGTTGGCTGTGTTTTGTTGAAATCCTTTATTGTCATTTTTCATTTATTTTTCCGGAGCAGAAGTGCTTGATAGTGAATCAAAAGATGACGATGGCGATGGCGATGGCTATGACGATGACGATGATGATGGTGATGGTGATGCTGATGGCAATGGCGATGGTGATGACGATGACTATGCTAACATCAGGATGCCATGCACACAAGTCAAATCAAATGATAAAAATGGGAACGTTAAATGAAAGAAGGAAATTGTGCGGGCATTGAAATTTTCTCAAAAGAGCCATTACTGGACAAGAGCCGGGCGTGAGTGGGCTTGGTTAACATGTGCACATGTATGTAGATGTATGTATGTGTATGATGAAAAGCTGATACTGTTGCCGATACTGGAATGGTAGAAAGGCGCTTCAACCTTGTTTGACAAAAACCATTAACTCTAACGATAGATATATGTATGTACGATGACGAGGACGACGAGGAAAAAGTGAAGGATGCGACCAGTATGTACATCATTGAATTCGATTGGTGAAAATTTAATTGAAATGTCAGAGGGATATCAATCTATTGAAATACTTGCGGAACGGAAGGGCATCGAGATTGGTTGTGGTGGTTTCGGTAAGCGGCTATTCACTGTTCGTCCGCTTTGTTTATTCTAAGTGAAATCGAAGGACATGATGATTCCCAAATCGAATAATATACAGCAACGTCATTGCATAAACGACAATAGGGACATTTTCCACAAACTATACACACTTATACGGGTGAAATTGGAATGATGGTGGGCCGCTCGACAATCGGATTGACGTTGCTATAAAACGATTTTCCACTTGAATTGACTAACTGACACTACCAGAAGCAACAACATCGGCAGGAGGCAACAAGGCAACAGGAACATCAGCCCCTTTTCATATTTCTTTCTCTCTCTTTTACACACATAGCATGGCAAAATATCCAACATCTCCTGATGGACAACGAACGAGCGAACAAACCAAAAGTCGAAAGGAGGACGAACGAAGCGAAAAGGAGAATGAATGGATGTGGGACATCTGAAACAAATGGCAAAGCTGCAAAATCAGATATAATATTTCCAAGGGCCGGTCTCTCATCGCCATATGGGTGCGTGATGGATAAAATGTGTACTCCACTCCTCTCGAGTATATGTCAAAATTGAATTACTTTCGAATTGGAGCTCCATGTGTCGAAGAATCTGTCAATATATCATCTCCAGCTTCGTACTGCGGAGTGGGCTGTTGAAGCTATTCCGACCAAAATGATTACAAGTTTTTTTCTTCTTTCTTCTTAATCCAATAATCACTGGATCACGGATTTACTAAATTAATTATTACACCAACAAGCTTAGGCTCGGACTCTATAAATAAATTTAATCACATACCGAAGAAATTTTGCTTAATAAAAAAAAAATATAAATTCAAATAAAACAACAAAAGCGTGTTGAAGCGTTCTTTAACACTTGAGTCAAGTCACACTGCTTAATATTTATGGGCATGGAACGGAAGCCATGTGCCGGAAAATATAAGTGTGACTTGGTTTTGTCACTTCGCCAGCGGCTATGCTCTCCATCAAAGCGGTTTTGGCCAACAACCATATGACCAAAGAGGATTTGTAGCGACAAAACCTATTTCAAGGAATGGTCATGGAACGCAGATAGGAATTCAAAGCGGGATACACACAAGGAGATGTCGCAAGTTTTATTGCTATGAGCGAAGTCGGAAACCGAGGCGACAGTGGTTTCGCAGCCAAATCTTTGAATGCATTACACTTGTATGTAAAGCGAAAAAAGGGCATCCGGTGGTCGAAGGATATGGAAAATTTCAATATATCCAAATACACATACAAACCTATTCATGTCTGTGTGTTTGCACTCGTCCAATCTACAGTCTTTTTAAGTTTATATTGTCGAAAAATCGTTGTTATTTTAGATACATAAAATATTTTTTTATAATTAACTGATTAAATCGCGAAACACCCTGACTACCCACGATCTAATAAGTGCAGTTGACTAAATGGAAAAAACGCAATGAATCAAATATCTCCAGAACACAATTATGAATATTAAAATAATCATATTAAAACGTAATATCGTGAATAACCGCCAAAAAGCAACCGTTATTATGAATTTACGTGCGTCAACACGGGTTGGATAAATATTTGCACGTGATTCTTTTTTTAATAGGCAAAAAAGTGCTAACCATGATAATCAATATTTGAAGTACACGCAAAAGATAAATAATTGTATTTACTAAATATTTCATATTTTCAACAGAAATTTGTAGAATTTATTTGCATGGAAAGCAATGGCGTGGCTTTAATATCTAGGATATCGCTAAACTTTTGAAATATAACATTTACAAAAACCTGGGATGAAAGGCTCAAGTTGGATTTCTTTCATCTTCCTTCACCTTATTCACCATAGTACAGGGCGGGCTGAAAATTCCTCAACGACTTAAAGTCCGTCAAAACGTCCGTATATGAAAGTAGCCAATGAATTTTAACTGACGTTTTCGAAGAGCAATTACATGGCAACGTACGGCTTTTCCTAGTTTTTTTTTCACATGGCGGGCCTCATTTATTTTATTGCCAACTAGATGGATGTACCCGCTTTGCTGGGTCCTTTAATATATGCATACATACAGTGGAGGCCACATAATTATAAACAACAACTCTTGTTGCATTTAATACACCATAACCTTAATTTTAAGCGCTACTGTTACTTTTGACGGCTGATATTTGTATTGTAATTATGTACATATTTGCTGAGCACAAAATTAGAAACGACAGAAAATAAGTTTTGTTTAGAAGATTTTCTATACATGTAAGTTGTGTTTTTCTGTTTAATTCATAAATGAATTAATATAATACAGTGGGAAAATGGGTAAAAATAAGTCATGCAATCCGGAGCTCCTCAGACTCATAGTGCAATGCTATCAAAACGAAAATGAGTCAATGGTTACCATGGCTAAAAATTTTAAATGCTCCAAAAAGATGGTTTTTGATGCAATTCAAGTCTTGGAAAATACTGGCAGCTTTAAAACCCCAAAAAAAAAGACAAGGAAGCGAAAAACAATGCCAAAAGAAGACCGATTTCTATGATGAACAAGGCCGATCAGTTTTTGACTTTAGTAAAAATGTAAGAAGTTGTTTCATCAGGAAGTATCAGCTAGAACCATAAGGCTTCGGCTTTTTGAAAATAATCTGCGTTGATGCATCGCCCGGAAAAAGCCGCTCATGTCGAAAAAAAAATTGAAGAAGCGTTTATCGTTTATTAAGCTCCGCGCAAATAAAGCCTGCAGTCCTTCTAACAAAGATTTGAACCCACAATATGCAGTCAAAACCGTTAAGCATGGAAGAGGTACCATAATGGTTCGGGGTGTAGTTTCGTGACACGGTGTTGGACCATTGGTTAGAGTAAGGGATCGAATGGATCAAAACATGTACAAAGACATCTTAAACAATATAATGGGTATTACTTCATACAAACTAAAAATATTCTGTAGACTATAATTAATAGAATCACAAACCAAGCTCAATCGATTTTACATTGTCTTAAGATTGTCGTTTTTAATTATGGGGCCACCACTGTATGTGCATAAAGTTCGTACATACAGATATAACTTGTGCTTGCTATCCCAGTTGCTGTTCCGTTGAAACAATTATGAAAACAATTAACATAATACGAAATCTACCATAGTCCAAAGAAAGAAGAGAGAAGATAAAAAGTTTGTTTGATAAACATGAATGTGCCTGCACTTCACCGGGGGGCGGTTGATTGCAATGACCTACGCATATCTCTGAAATATGCAAATCTCAAACAATTACATTTTTGCTTATTACTTCCGTTATAAGAATCACAGAATAATGATTGATACATCAATCTCTTCACCAGGAAATGTACTAATCGAAAAATAAAGTCATATTCAAATCTGTTCAGCCATTTTGTGGTAATATGTGTGTAAAGTATAAGAGTGTTTTTTTTTTCAGTTAAAAAATCATATAATATGGGTTTTAAGGCCCTGAGATACTAAAAACTATCTTATGTAATACGGCTAATCATGACAAATCGATTGATATATACAAGTTACAGTTTTAAATTATTAATTTATGAAAAAAAAACAAATTTCAATCCTTCTGGGACGAGCCCACTTTATTCCAACACGTTATAAATGAAAACTGAACTCCTATCAATAACTTAAGCCAATTTATACCTTAATGTCTAAACTGCAGCAGACGCGGTGTCAGCGTTTTTCATCCGGTGTATGGTGTTGACGGTGTTAGCGATGTCAGCGTTGCTCGTCCGGCGTATGGTGTTGTTTACCCAGCGAGTGCATTGTATCGGACGCGCGTGTTGGCTTGACCTAATTCGGACTTGCTGGAATTTGAGACTTCGTCGTGTTAACTCTTAAGTGAGAAGGTCCTCGTTCTCAGAAAAATGGGATCTGGCTGATCCTGGTTGTTTCTATTGGCGATTTTACGAGGGAGCCTTCGGGTTTAGTTGTCGTGTTTTTTTGGGGAATCGACCAGCTCGATTGTCTCAGTGAAGTTTACAGCATTGTTCCTATGGCACCTGGCGAAGATAAAGGGTCCGCCATCTAACGTTTTTTTTTTCAAGTAGTGCTTATTTCGTGAATGGTAACACTTAGCTCATGCCTGATTTGACAGATAATTAGTTTTATCCTTCCGCTGAACGAATATGGTTGTGTATATGCTTGAACAACGCTTTGCTAAGTGGGCCTGCGATCGACTTACAGAAGATGCCGATTTTGCCAAAAAAATCATCTTTTCAGATGAAGCTCATTTTGATCTTGGCGGGTATGTAAACAAGCAAAATTGTCGCATTTGGGGCACAGAAAACCCGCACGCATACATTGAAAAGCCGGTGCACCCAAAACGAGCCACTCGGATTTTGGTCCAGAGGCATAATTGGGCCATTTTTCTTCGAAAATGAGCAAGGAGTGGCCGTTACAGTCAATTGCGATCGTTATCGGGCCATGTTGAACGAATTTTTGTTCACAAAAATTGAAGAGGAGGATATTGGCAACATTTGGTTTCAACAGGACGGCGCTACGTGCCACACAGCCGAAGCTACAGTCGATGTTTTGCGCCCTGTTTTTGAAGATCGCATTATCAGCCGCAGAGCTGATGTCGTTTGGCCACCTCGGAGCTGTGATTTGACACCGTTGGACTATTATTTGTGGGGTGCCGTCAAAAATAAGTGTTACGCCGACAAGCCAGAGACAATTGACGCTTTAAAGGACAATATTCGTGAAGCCATTGGTGAAATACAGCTGCACACAATCGATAATGTTTAAGCACATTATTGGACCGATCGTGTAGGCTACTGCATGGCCAGCCGAGGCAGCCATTTGAATGAAATTATTTTCCATTATTAACCGGAAGCATTGTACTTTCAAATAAAAAAAGAAATTTGAGAAAATATTCAGTAGTTTTTTTATAGCATTTTAAAAAAAAAAATTATTTGGCGGACCCTTTATTAGTAGGAGACTGAGTATAATTGCTGTTTGTCCAATGTTGATAAGGGAACTTCTTTGATACTCCTATTCAATTAGCTTAATGTGTTCGGTGTTGTTCACATGGAGTTGTTTCATAGATTGCAATGTGAGAAACTCCTCGAAGCTCTTAAGCGTTGAGTCAGGTTGAACTACAGGTGGAAGTGGCTTTGCACTGGACAGGTCTTTAGAAGTGTATACTTACTTGATCGCTGATCCTGATAGCTGCGTTATTATACTGGATGATGAATGTGCCATCTAAGTCCATCTTGTCGCTGTTTATCCGAATTGATCCGTTGAATTGGTTCAAAAGTAACGTGCCGGGGATTTCCTCTATAGTTGGTATATGCTGATTATTGGTTTCAGTGCAATTGGATGGTCGGCTGCTGAGTAGGTTAGGTATACAACAAGTTTCGCTTAAGTCTATAATCTGTTCTCTATTACATATCGTTAACTTTTTGTTTGATTGGCATTTTGCCCTTATTCCTTATTATATTAATTTTATTTTCACATGTAAAAGTATATTTTCATTTAATATTTTGGTAACAATTTCTCCACTTTTTATAGGTTTTATTAGCATAGTTTTACAAATATATTGTTCTGTGTTCGGAATGCTTATAATGTATAATAGTGTTTGATTACTTGCTGCAATTTTTATTTCTGCGAATTCTATTGCTTCATCAATATTACATTCTTACACATTACATTCTTTCTTATAAAAAGTTCTTTAATTAGATCTACTTCGCTATTGGACAATATGAATGAATTTATGACTCCTGCATTTGCCCATTGCAAGGCATATTCTACATTAATAATTTCTTCTTTTACAATATCTAACTTATATTTAATGTTGGTTACAATACCGTTTTTTAAATCTTGATCAGTTTGAAAAGTTTTGACAATATTATTCGTTACATTAGTTAATTCATTTAGTTTGTCTATGGTTGATTTATTTATTATTACTTGATTATTTTCATTTTTTAGTGCTCCATTAATTTTTGATCTTAATATAACGTAGTCATCATGGTCGGGACTTCCTGTTATCCACTTTCAGGCGCTACCCAAAAAATGTAATGATCTGCGAAATTTTCTTTTTGGTTTTAGTCGATAGAGTAGGAGTTGGATCTGGGAAATTTCATGGATTAGGAATGGGTACATGGGATGGTCGGTTTTGACGTCTTTCATAAAGTTTTCATTTAGTTTTAGCTCCTGAACTGTTTCCTCGTAGGATTTCAAATCAAGGATATGAACTAGTTTTAAAGTTCCGCTCTGAAGCTTGGCCGTACCGGTGCTTAGTATTTTCGATTTAGAATAATCTAATACTTGTACCTCCGCTATGCAGGAACAAGTGAATAGCCTGGAAAAGAAAATTTAGCTTTTAATGTTGCTTTTATGGACGGTTTTGCCAGATTCAGTTATTATTGTTTTGGAATGGTTTTCTTTTACTATTTCTTTCCTGTAACGAGAAGATAATTTTGATCCTAACCGCTTATCAATTTTAACATAGATAATTTCTCCTGGTTTGTATTCTTTTATAGCATGTCTATTTTTGTTGGAGTAACTCAGGTCAGCCTCCTGCTTCTTTTTTAGCCTAGTTATGTTGTCTTGTCTAGCTTGTTCGTAGCTCTCCGGATCGATGCTAATGTTCCTTTCGAAGAATACATCGAGTGGCTTCTTATCTGTAGTCGAGTGTATCGTTCTCCGTATACCGTCCGCCTTGATGAAGCGCATTATTTCCGATAAGGTAGAGTGGAATCTCTCTACTTGCCCGTTGACAGTGCTGGTGTACGGAGGGGTTTTGAAAATTTGGATTTTAAGTTGGTCTGTGACCATGAAGTTTATTGATGATGAATTTAAGGATTTTTCATTGTCTATTACTATGATTTTCGGAACACCAAATGAGAAGAGAAGTTCACGAAGGGGCTCTCTGATGTCTTTTATAGCCTTTAACTTAAGTATCTTGACTTGAGCATATTTGGAGAACTTATCCAATGCCGTTAGTACATAATTTCGTTCCGTGGAATAGATGTCAATATGAACGATTTCCCCGGTTTTGTTCAACATACGGGAAATAAAGGTTATTGGCCTGCCATTCTGTGCTAACACTGCCCCAATGGCGTAGTTGGAGGCGTCCGTTGCGAGTTGAAATTCCTTGGAGAAGTCGGGATAAGCCAATAGTAAATCGTCTGACAACAGTGAATTTTTTATTTTTTTAAATGCTTCGCATGCTTCATTGTTAAGATGAATTTGTGTTTTACTTGAAAGATTCTTAGAAATACGTCCGCCTTCTCCCCTTAAGAGGGCTGTAAGGGGCTTTGCCAAATTTGCATACCCCTTTATAAATCCGAGGTAGTACCCTGAAAGACATAAGAAGGAGCGAAGATCTTTCAACGTTTTAGGGATTGGGAAATCTATAATCGCCTTTACTTTGGCTGGGTTAGTTCTTATTCCGTTTGTCGAGACGACGAATCCTAAAAACTCCACTTCATGTTTGAGGAATGAGCACTTATCTAATTGATCTTTTAGGTTCGCACTTTCTAGTGTCCGGAAAACTTTTTAAAGTTTTTCGAAATGTGATTCTTCATCCTTGCCCATGATGACAATATCGTCGATATAAACGAAACATCTCACCCCAATGTGTTCTCACAGGATGTCGTCGAGGGCTCGTTGAAAAATGGCGGGAGCATTCCTCAGACCAAAGGGCAGCCTGGTGAACTCGTATTTTCCGTTATTCACGGAAAAGGCAGTCTTTTCGATATCCTATTCCTTGAGCGCGATTTGATGAAATCCACTCTTGAGACCATTTACTTTGGCCCAATTGCGATAGCACATCGTTAATTTGAGGTATGGGATATTTATCTGGAACTGTGATTGAATTCAGTTTCCGATAGTCAATGACTTTTTTTTCCCCTGATGAGTCGAGCTTTTTAGGCACTACCCATATTGGTGAGTTGTATGGGGATCGTGATGGTCTTATGATCCTATCATTAAGCAGTTGTTCAATTTGCTTTTCTACCTCATTCCTGAACGCTAGGGGGTAGGGGTAAGATTTCGAATAAACCGGTGTTTCCGATGTTGTGCGTATTTCGCCCTTTACATTGGTCGTAAAGGTTAGTTTCTCATTAGGTTCTGTAAATAAGTTGGGAAATTGTTGGACCAGACTATTCAATTTGGTTCTTTGATTCTTGTTCATGTGTTTTAATTCTACTTTGTGTACTGCCGTGTAGGCGCGTTGTTTAATTTTAATTTTGACTTTGTCTTTTATAATCATGTAATTGTCTCTGGTGTGGATTATGGCCGATAGTTTCTTAAGACTATCATTTCCTAAAATGGCATCGAATGATTTAAGTGTGGGTAGAAGGAAGAATTTGATATTTGTATCTTCAAGGCCGAATAGATTTACGATTGTGTGTTGGTCAATTTTTATACTACCACCTATTGAGTTTGCGAAAAAGGATTGTACGTTTATTTTTGGGTTCGAGACGAGTTCGGCGCGAATGTAGTCCTTATTGGAACCAGTGTCTATGAGTATTTTAAGCATTCGACCGCTCTTCGTTCTGCCTTCGAAATATGGCAGCGAAGAGCAATTTAGCCTAAAAAATGGATGTCTGTGAAATCAACAGGTTCTTCTTGTACATTTCCCGGTTTTTCATAGGATTCCATGTACTCTGTGAGTGATTCTGTGTGATTTCCATCTTCGTTCTCTAGGATCTGTTCATAGCTGGTTAAATCATCCGCTTGGGGCTCAATGTGGAAATTCTTTGATATTTGTTTGGTACTTGCGCTTGCTGTGTCGAAGGCGCTTCTCTTTTCCCTGCGAAACGATTAGGCTGAGGCCTGTTCATATAGTTGACTGCTTTCGTCTGGACACTGATGTCCATGGGCTCTGGTTTTGGTTGCGGTTTGGGTGCTGATGGTCTTGGTGGGAAAGACGGACTGTATTGGATTCGGTTCGATTGGTAATTTGGGTTTACTGACGGTTGTCTATGCGCGAATCGAAAAGGATGGGTTTGAGGTTGTGGTAAGTGGGCTAACTGTGGGTAAAAGGGAGGTTTATATCCTGGTGTGTGGTATTTCTGAGGGTTTAAGTTCCTACGGGGAGGGAGTTGAGGTGCGACCTGGTTGTGAGATGATCGAACAGGACCTTGACGGGAATTTGCGTACTGGGTTCTGAAATTCTGGTTTTCTAATTTTAGGCATAAGTGCAATGCCTGTGGCAAATCGGTTGGTTCTCTTATGCCAAGAAGTCGTGGTAAGTCGCCTCGTAAACCTCTGATAAAGGTATCCAAGGCTTTGTCACGATAGGTTTTTGTGAGAATGGACAGAGACTCGTTACCGATTTCCATACAACCAATTTTGTTTAGGATTAGTGAAAGGTGTGAATATACAGTGTGATAAAATTCTTGGATGGTGAGATTTCCTTGAACCAAAGATGACATTTGGTATTCCAGGGTGGACAAGTCCCGTTTGCGTAGTGCATCGTAAGACAGCGGGCTATGCACTTCCAGTCCAATGGGGTGTTGTATGATTCTAACACTACATCGGTTTGACCAACTATTTTATTGCGAATTACACTCAGGATTCCGAAATACTTAGGAGTTCCTTTGGTCCCATCGTACAGCTGTAGAATCCGGTCGACGCTTTTTTTCCAGGAATTGAATTCCCCTGGTTGACCCGTAAAATTTCAAACAGCGTACAACATCAGGTATTTTGTCTAGCTCATTGATGTTCTCGCGAAACTCCGGATTGATAGCCTGGTCGACTCCATTAAAGTGGTCCGAGTAGGGATTTATGAGAGATTGAACTATTTGTCTTCCCTCTGTTCTAAGAACATTATTGACAATGCTGACGTTTATTTGCGGAGGTGATGGGGAAGGATTTGGTACATTAAGGACTGCGGGTCTGCTTGGATTTGGATTAACCATAGTGTATAATATCTATTCGAGAATTTTCACACAATTTTCGTTTCACGAATTTAAGTATAGATATGTTTCTTAGATATATGGGAAAAAATATTTTAATTCGATTATGTTTCTTAGATACACAGGAAAAGTTATTTTAATTATGTTTCTTAAATACACAGAAAAATTTAACTCAATTACGTTTTGTAGATACAGAGGAAGAATTATTATTTAAATACGATTATGTTTCATAAAAAGAAAAAGAGATATTCTTCTAATTCGGTTCTTAAATTCGTTTCTTAAATACAAGTTCTTCTTTTAAATTCAATATAGATTTTTCACAAATTCAAAATTATTTCTGTAATACCTTATTCTAAACTTACAATACTATAGTTTGCAGGATCATGTCCGTCCTGACTTTGCTGCGATCCGTGGTGCGTCTAGCGTCCTACGCTTCCTGTTCGTCCGTTTGCCGGTTACTGAGGGATCCTTTGTCACTTTCACCACACTCGCGGGGAACCACAGGGTATTCTGTCTTTTTCGGCGGGAGTCACACGCGAATAGTTCGTCCGTACTTCTTGAGGACGTTTGACGATTTATGTTTTATTCACGCGCACTTGGTTCTACTTGAGGACCTTTTTTTTTAGAGTCACACGCGAGCGATTCGTTCGTACTACTTGAGGACTTCTGACGATTACTTGCGCGCACTTGGTACTACTTGAGGACCTTGCCCTCTTATTTATTCACCGCACTTGACACTGTATCCCTGTGGTCCCTGCTCGGGCGCCAGTTAAAGTTTTAAATTATTAATTTATGAAAAAAAAAACAAATTTCAATCCTTTTGGGACGAGCCCACTTTATTCCAACACGTTATAAATGAAAACTGAACTCTTATCAATAACTTAAGCCAATTTATACCTTAATGTCTAAACTGCAGCAGACGCGGTGTCAGCGTTGTTCATCCAGTATATGGTGTTGTCGGTGTTAGCGATGTCAGCGTTGCTCGTCCGGCGTATGGTGTTGTTTACCCAGCGAGTGCATTGTATCGGACGCGCGTGTTTGCTTGACGTAATTCGGACTTGCTGGAATTTGAGACTTCGTCGTGTTAACTTACATATATTGTTGAGGTATCGTTACGTACCTACTCCCTAGTCGCGGACAAACAGGAAAATGTGTTCTCTTTTATTGATGTAGAGAAGATTAGAATGAACAAGCAACCGTTTTCTACAAATATTCAATAATCTGCCGAGTATGGTACCAAAGTACCCAAGCTTGTAAGGGAAGGCAAACGGTTTCATTCATTGAACAGTGCAACAGCAAATATCATGGTTCATACCTCTAAGCAGATCATCTGCGCCTATTTTGAGGAACTCTGCAGACGTCCCCTGTAATCAATTTTGCGACATTAATAGACCAATATAAACCATCGAGAGTTTGGAATACTGTTAAACGAATAATTCGATCAAGCACAGGGTTTGACAGAGTTAGTGTCAAACATAGGGAACAAATAATTCTAATTCTGGAACATACATACATACGTAGCTACTCAGTTTTGAATAAAAAAAATTAAGCCTACCAGAACCGGGATGTTAACAGCTGGTTGATAATAAAGGAAGAGTTTTACAAAGTTAAGAAAATGCAAAACAAAAATCAGAACATGTCTTACCTTTCGAGCAGTACTTTACTGATATATGTATGTAAAAGGGAGTTACATCACATAAAATTGGCAACCCTTACAACATGGAAAGGAACACGAGGAATGGAGAAGCGGAAAGCAGTCGTCGAGTAGAGCGGTGTGTGTGCTGATCGTTTTTTATCGAGCTGGGTCGTCGCCTGTTATAGTCCTTAAAATTCTTCTATACATTCATTGTTTTATTGTTTGCTTTTAATTTTGTCAATTGAAATACACATATGTATAATACAAACAAAAAACCCTAAAATACCGAGAATTCCGTAGAATTGCATTCCAGTGGAATTAATTTCTTCAAATATGAACGACAGAGAAACTACGCCTGAAGAAAAAGAGAGACAGCATCAGGGTATTGTGACACGGTCGCAAACAGTAACCAAAAAGTCTTTCAATGTCGATCCTGAGAGGGAGGGAGACGTTCCAGGAACATCGAAAAGCGAAAGTATATACGGTAACAGTGGTTCATGCAGAAACGAAACAAACACGATAAGTGAGATGAACAATCAAAGTCTGGAGCAAATAATAAAATTGCTCACATTAAAAATACAAGCAGACGAAATAAATCAACGAGTGTCCAGTGAGCCGAAGATCACAGCAGAAAACTTTGCTCATATCATCCCTAATTTTGATGGGGAAACCATACCTGTTGAGCAGTGGTTTTTAAATTTCGAGCAGAACGCAAGTATACGAACTGAGTGATAAACAAAGATATGTGCAGGCGCGTGGGAAAATGACTAAGATGGCTAAACTATTCCTTGAATCAGTTTTAGTAAGTACTTATGATCAATTAAAAAGTAGTTTAATTGCAGAATTTAAACGTACGCTAAGAAGTGCTGATATTCATGCGAAGTTGGCAGAAAGAAAAAAGAAATAAGATGAGATTTTCCAAGAATATGTGCTACACATGAAAAAAATTGCTGCGCTTGGAAACATTGATGAGGAATCGGTTATTGGTTATATTGTCGATGGTTTAGGCATCAAAAACGAATATAAATTCGGTATGTACGGTTGCAAAACGTATCACGAGTTGAAGGAAAAAGTAGAAATATACGAGCGCAAGTGCGTTAACGAGAGACTAACAAAGCAGTATAATAGCTTCCAGACAAATGCAACCAATGTTAGTAAGATGACTCGATGCTTTAATTGTGGATCAGCGGAGCACATGAGAAAGGATTGCAAAGCAGATACAAAATGTTTTAGGTGCGGTGGTGTAGGACATATGTCAAAACAATGTTTACAAGTACCGAATAATGTGCAGGTCGTTAAAAATATGCAACGTTGTAAAGTTATTAGGCTGAATCGTTTGGGAGTCATCGGTTTGATCGATACAGGATCGGATGTTTCAATTGTGTGCCAGTCAGTCTTCAGAAAACTGAACAATATAGTTCTACAGAAGTGTTATTCCGTCCTTCGCGGCATTGGAAATCGACATATACAACCAATTGGTGCGTTTGTGGGGACTGTACAAGTCGATGGAGTCGAAGCGGAGCAGAGGTTTATAGTAGTGTCAGATGGCAACATTGGACACGACGTTTTACTCGGATTCGATTTTGCATCACAGTTTCATATGTCTCTTAATGAGGATGGATTCACCTTTTCGAAGAGGTCAGCGCCGCCCAACAATGCTGACACAAACGAGCTAAGTATTTATAATATAGTTGATACTGGAAGTAATATAGATGCTCCTCCACAGTTTCAACCACTAATCCAGTCTATGATTGAAGACTATAAGCCAGATAAATCGCCTGTTGTATGTCCGATTATGATGAAGATCAACCCTGATGAAAATATAACACCATTTCGTCATCAACCGAGCCGTTACAGTCCCATAGAGTGCGAAGCCATAAAAAAGCAAATCGATGAATGGCTAACAGAAGGTGTCGTGCGCAAGTCTACCTCTAACTTTGCCAGTCGAGTGGTCTTAGTAAAAAAGAAAGATGGCTCGTACAGAATCTGCGTCGACTTTCGCCATCTTAATAGGATGGTGCTCAAAGACTGTTTTCCGGTTCCAAGAATGGACGAGGTTTTAGAAAAACTTCAAGCTGCAAAAGTCTTTATCATTATGGATTTAGAGAATAGTTTTTTGCATGTGCCAATAGAGGAAGCGAGTCGGAAGTATACGGCATTCGTTACGAAAGAAGGATTATTTGAGTTTTGTAGAGCTCCTTTCGGTTTCTGCAACTCGCCTGCCGCATTTAATCGTTTTGTCAACTGTGTATTTCAAGGCTTGATCACGCAAGATGTCATGGAAATCTTCGTTGACGATATCATCATATTTGCGCAAACAGTTGATGAATGCATATCTAAGTTTAAAGCGGTTCTGCACGAAGCTGCCAAATACAGTCTGAAAATCAAATGGGAAAAATGTCGATTTCTTCAGAGCAGAATAAACTTTTTGGGCCATACAGTTGAGGGTGGTAAAATTTGGCCTGGTCAGGGAAAAACAAGGGCTGTGCAGAAATTTCCATACCCAAAAAATATCAAAGGCGTTCAATCCTTTTTAGGTTTGACAGGATTTTTTAGAAAATTTGTTAAAGGCTACGCGAATGTGGCACGTCCGTTGACTGACCTGTTGAAAAAGGATGCAGCATTCAAATTTGAGATAACAGAAAGAAATGCCATGAATCAACTGAAGGATATATTATCTCAAGATCCGGTTCTTCGCTTATATTGCAGAGACGCACCGACTGAACTGCATACAGATGCTTCCAAAGATGGCTTTGGCGCTGTGCTACTACAACGGTTTGAGGGGGAACTTCACCCTGTGGCATACTGGAGCAAAATGACGTCAGAAGCCGATACCAAACGTCATAGCTATATATTGGAAGTGAAAGCAGCCTACCTGGCTGTTAATAAATTTCGTCACTATCTTTTAGGCATCCGATTTAAATTGATAACCGATTGTGTAGCTTTTACCCAGACGGTTAAGAAGAAAGATATACCGCGTGAGGTTGCTCAGTGGATACTTCAGCTACAAGACTTCGATTTTCAAGTGGAACATCGCGCAAGTTACAGGATGGAACATGTTGACAGTCTCAGCCGATATCCTCAAGATATCTTCATGGTTACGTCAGAGATATCTGCTCGTCTGAAAATTGCCCAGCAAAAGGATGACTATATAAATACGGTTGTAGAAATTTTAAAATCCCGGCCCTACAAGGATTTTAAGCTCAAGGGTGGAATACTGCACAAACACATTAACGGCAACGATCGCATAGTGGTGCCTAAGTCTATGGAGCACGAAATTATAAGTGATGCACACCAAATTGGTCACTTTTCTTTACAAAAGACGATTCACTACCTACAACAACAGTTTTG
The DNA here is from genome assembly GCA_958301585.1 of Merodon equestris. Classification (NCBI taxonomy): domain Eukaryota; kingdom Metazoa; phylum Arthropoda; class Insecta; order Diptera; family Syrphidae; genus Merodon; species Merodon equestris. The sequence goes on along the minus strand of OY284416.1, from coordinate 1,414,333 downwards.
GATTCCCCATTTGGAGAACAAGGTCGCAAAGGTAATCAACAGCTGTATCAAATGCATTATCTGCAATAAAAAACTCGGAAAACAAGAAGGTCATCTGTATTGTATAGACAAAGGAGACATACCACTTCACACACTTCATATCGATCATTTGGGGCCAATGGATGCAACATGTCAACTATACAAATTTATTTTCGCAATAGTCGACGCGTTTAGTAAATTTGTTTGGCTATTTAACACAAAAAGCACCAGCAGCGAGGAAGTTTTGAAAATATTGGAAGAGTGGTCGGTAGTCTTTGGATACCCATCCCGCATTGTTAGCGATAGAGGGACCGCGTTTACGTCCAAGAATTTCGAAGACTACGTCAAAAGAAATGGGATTCAACATGTGTGGACAACGACGGGGGTGGCGCGAGGTAACGGCCAGATTGAAAGAGTAAATCGATGTATCCTCTCAATCATCTCTAAGCTATCAGCCGAGGATACTTCCAAATGGTATAAATTTGTGCCTCAAGTTCAAAGAGCTGTAAACTCGCATGTTCATTGCTCCACCATGAAGACACCCTTTCAACTGATGTTTGGAATAAAAATGCGAAACAAAGTAAGTGACAGCCTACTTTCAGTATTGGAACAGGAGCTGATTAATGATTTCGACGAAGAGAGGATCAATATACGCAGGGATGCCAGGAACCAAATACAGCAGGCACAGGCAAAGTACAAGAAGAATTATGACAAGAACAGGAAAAGAGAAAGCGTATACAAAGAGGGCGATTTAGTCACAATAAGGCGTACTCAGTTCGTTGCGGGGGAAAAATTGGCCAGCAACTATCTTGGTCCATACGAAATAGCAAAAGTGAAACGGAATGGCCGCTATGACATCAGGAAAGCCGCTCAAGTAGAGGGTCCTAATTTTACATCAACGAGCTCTGACAACATAAAGTTATGGAAGTACGTTGATTTTAATGAAGATTGCTTATCGTCTGGGTCAGACTCCGGTGATCAGGATGACCGAATGTAAAAGGGAGTTACATCACATAAAATTGGCAACCCTTACAACATGGAAAGGAACACGAGGAATGGAGAAGCGGAAAGCAGTCGTCGAGTAGAGCGGTGTATGTGCTGATCGTTTTTTATCGAGCTGGGTCGTCGCCTGTTATAGTCCTTAAAATTCTTCTATACATTCATTGTTTTATTGTTTGCTTTTAATTTTGTCAATTGAAATACACATATAATAAACGTTTAATCATTCTATTACATGTATGTACACATTTATGGCTGCCATTCATAGTGGATTGTTCTATAAATGTTAAAGGCGAAAAAGATCTCATATTTTGTACATATATCAGTCGTTTTCTAGAATTAATGAAAAAAAGTGTTTGAGGTTAAGGTTAACTTAAAATGTAAGTAATAAAAAGTACCACCACATATTTTGTTGCAGTATATACATACGTATGTACGTTCAATAGCTTACGACTCGTCGTTGGTATAATAAATCAAATACCCGAGGTATATGTACATATATACATATTCATAATTTGTGTAAACGACGATGCAATTAAAAAGGTTAAATCTTAATTGCTTTACACACAAGAAACAAAGGTCGATATTCTCCCGTTAATAACGGGTCAAGATTATTAGCAATTGTTTTCATTGTTCGCGTTTGAGCACTACTCATAATACAGAAAACCCTTCACAGCTCTGACATAAGCTTCCGCTTTATGCCCGTTCACTGACGAAACTACCAGTCGTGCTTCTCCTAATAACTTAAAGAGCAGAAGAAAACATAAAACAATTAACAAGCGACCATGGCAGTGGATGATTTGCACTTAATTTCTTCACCTGACACCTTGTTATAATTTTCACAATTTTCTTGACCACTACGTGGCACGCCATATTCACCTGTTGCGAAATCACACACAACACTATCATACCGAAGGATAAAGGACACGTCAACAACTCTCACGCTTCCTCAATTCACTGCTTTACTCAAACGGCACACTTGGGTATATACATATGCACATATGTAAGTACATATGAAAATATAGGATATGTGTTGAAGGATCTGAGCAGCTTTGAAGAGGTATGGATTGAGGAATAACACCACTCTGTTTCGTCTATCCATGCAGTAGATATATCCACTGGCGGCATAGTGATTTCCACATGGAGTACTTGACTTGTATATTTATCTCCCCGAATTCTTTCATCAAGAACGAGAACAGAACTTAAATTTTATTCGTTACCTGAGACAAAATTCGGCCGCACTCGGTATTTTCTATTTCCTTCATTTTACTTGTTTGTTTTAAGGACTCAAGTTGTGGTACCGTTAAAATTGAATTAATTCCCACGAACTAACAAAGAGCATCCAGAAAGTAACGTAATAAATGGCCAGACACGACCCAAACTAATTCCAGCATTTTTCATTTGCGACGCTATCAACGCGAATACTGAAAATGTCCCTACCTAATTGAAATTACCTCATTAAGCAGGAAACTCGTCGAAATTCAAGGGCGAAATAAAGGGAGCAGAAAATGGCTGGCAATACCGGAATAAATGAATGAAATCCATAATGCTTATGGGCCACACGACTCTATCGAGCAGTTGCTTGATATCAATGCTCCTTGGCATGCCGCCAACCGGGACTGAACTTTTCAAATTACCAAGAATTGGACGGCGTACATACGACTTACGTTACAAGTCGACCGCTCTGGTCTATTTCGTTCCGTGTCGTTTTCGTCTTGCAAGAGAAAATGCTTGTAATCTGAAAATTAAATAACAAAATTTATATGTTCATATATACTAAAAGAACAGACGAGTGAGTCTTATCTGAAGAAGCCACCGTTCCCGATGCTCCCGTTGAGTGTTTTAGCTGTAAAATGTTAAGGAAAGCCGTCTATACAATGCTAACTCACGTTGTACGAGCACGAATACCATAAGATGACAAAACTATCCGTGCACTTGTGCACTTTGCTACGAATTCGAATAAATTATTGGCCTTTCGACAGCACTATACTCAATGTGCAGAACATACGATAACGTAGGAGCAAAAATGCAGGCTAATATATGACTATGTGAGGAAAGACCTAGTGAACAGCTTTTAATTAGCGAACTTCAATTACACGAGCAATTAATTTTTGCAGGCGAAGATTGCCCAACATATTATCCGGCAACGCGATGACTTTTTGTGTTGTGTTGTGTTGAATGAAAGCCAGCCTTTCAATGTCAAGTCAGAGGAGGCTATAAATTCTTGTCTCGAGAGCAGTAAAAAATAATCAAAGCTGTCGCAGCGCAATTTAACTTATTGCAATGAAAAGCGCACATTAAATGTCACACATGTGTATACATGTGTATCTATAGAAGAATAGAGTGTAATACTGACACCGCATGGAATACAAGTCGTCACTTGCAGTGCGGAACCTTCTATGTATATACGTGTCCTCCTCCGCGACCGTTCGCATGTCCCAGCCATTCGCTGGGGCTCACCTCCGTTGCGCCATCCTCCAATTAGAGATGCCTTTTGAATTTAAATGAGCCACGCACAAGGACTCTTTGGGTTAGTAGCGACGGTTAGATGTCACTTCATCTTGGCGAACTTTGTGTAATGTTCAATGGTTCCAAACAAAGTCATTCGTGCTGCTGCCACAGCTCCTATCGTCATGACGGGACGAAAGCTCAACGGGGCAATATGGGTACGGGTTCTCTGACTTCTTCCAATTATGATTTCTTTTGCACTCAAAAGTCCTTTTCATATGCTAATAACAATTTGCTGTAATGAACTCACCAACATTGAAGCATGACGGCGTGGGATGGTGAAGATGAAGCTTAAGTGGAGGCACAGGCGGCAGCGATAGCAGCAACAGTAGAAGCAGTAGTAGTTAACAGAAGCAGCTCGTATTCGTATTCTGCGGCAGCGAATTCATGTAGCGCACCATCTTTACAGGTTAAGGTCGCACATAATTCCGCTAATAAAAAAGACATATGTACATATGTATACTGGATTTACACAGTGGATTACAGATCCACATAACATGGTTTTTGCATTCTGACAGCTAGAAGCAGCAGTTGAAAGCATTTAAAAACGACGTTTACGCTCGCTGAGTGTGCGGGTGTATGACTTGGCCGTTTAAGCTACTAGTGCCTGACGACTGCGGTTACTGCTGGAAGTGAAACTTTCTAGGGAATCTAATTAGAGATGGTCGCTTTTGTGCGTGCACCTATGTATGTAGGTATTTGCATACATACATACATACATATATGTGGGTACTTAACCACCTAGTATCGCTACACCACAATGTATGTTTGTGCAGGAAACTGGAGAAGTTGTCCTGACCTTAGTCATCTTTTGTCACCATCGTAGTCATGGTTCTTGTTACTGTTACGGTCCCTGTTGCCGATGCCGATGTCACGTCACCGCTACCGTTCCTCCCGTATTCGGTTTATTTTTTTATTTTTTTTTTTCATCCCGTACCTCGTGCTGGTTGTGTCAGTGTGCGCCAGTGTAAATTTAATTTGAAAGTTGATTCCCATTTTCCTTCGCTGGCTTTATAACTTTTGTTTGCTCGCCTGATGCAATTACAGTTTAACAGACAATTTTCGGAAATGAGAATTCAGTGCAGCTTCCTGGCTCCCCAACTAGCACTTTTCACTCTCTCTTTCCTCTATGCACTTCAATTCGTTTAACTTTAATTCTTCCTTTCATTCCTGCTCGCCAACTCTTGCTGCTCGCTTTGTTTACTTCTTCTTTCGAGTGGTAAATTCTGTCTTCACATTTACTAAATAATAGATAAAAGAAAATTAAAGATAAAGCACGCACACTATCCGAATCAACATGCACACCTACGCTTCAGTCTAACTGCATATCGAACTAGAACGAAACCAGAAAAGCATAGACAATGCGTAAATTGTGTATTCACATCGTGAGATCAGTTTAGCCCCTATACAGCGAACTCGTAACGGATATATTTCCATGTAGCACATTTCGTTATACTTTGATGTTTGATCCTGACGTATAAATTTAATAAGGCACGCGGCCTCCATTTGTAAGTGTATACGAGTACTATAAACACTACACCTCGCACAGTGTTCACGACAAGGGTTCTTCCAACCCATTGAGGCAGTGTATTATCAAACGCGAATCGTAATGGTAGGCCGAAAACAAAACAAGAAATATAAAAAAAACGGGAAAAAGGGCTGAGAAAACGCTTCGCAACGCCTCTCTCGGTCACCGCAACCAGGCGGCAATGGTACATTTGTACAGCATGTGTATTTGAATATCCAACCGAGAAAGAGGGATGTACGTGCAATGAATTTAATAAATACACAAATTGTTTATTTTTATCTGGGCTTAGTCGATGGGTGGCGTATGGGGATGTGCATGCGTGCGCGAATGTGTGTGTTTTGATGTTTCGGCCTTTGGATATGATGACTAGCTGTTGCCGCTTAGGTAGGATTCAGGATCCAGGATCTTACTGTTTAATTCCATGCACATACGAGAAATGGAACGCGGCCAGAATATTCGCCCATCGAATGAAATTTCCATTCGCTGAATCGAATTGTTCAATATATGTATGTATATGTATGTACATGCTCCTATGTATGTAAGTATCTATGTATGTACATATCGAAACGAATCATCGAACCAAAACCAAAAAGAAAATGAGTCTCATACTACTGAACAGAATATGAACTTGGTAACTTATCCGGCTGAGTATGGTGACAAATTTCGAGGAAAAAAAAAAGATCGTTATTGACCGTAATCGAATATGTTGCCTAACTTCATGGTTTTCCGCCAATTTTTTTCTAGGTACAAATAATGGCATGTAAAATAAGACAAGAAAAAAAGTCCACGTGTCAAAAACATTGCTTTCTTATCTTATCATCAGAAACTTACAACATTAATTTAGTAAAATTGCAAATCGACATAATAAAAAATCAACAAACAGCTTAAGAATAATAGTTGGTTGTCCTATGATCGTACAGGCACTAATGGATCATGTTCAATAAACAGGGAGAAGGCAAAATGTTTCTACAATGTCCCGCAATAACTTAAATAATTTGTATTTCATTCAAATTCATTATTTAAAATCGATATCAAACAAAGAAAAAAAAACAAAATAAAATATATTTCTTCAATAAAAAGTTCAGTAAAAAGGATATTACATTTCAAATTCTATTTTATTTTTTTTCAACTATTTTTAAAAGAATGATTTTATGAGCCTTTTTAACCAATTTCATTCTTAAGTTCATTATTTAAGGTCATCCAGCATGAAATGTAATTTTAAATCATTGAAAAAGCATAACATTTTCTATCAAAAGTGATATTTTTATTTAATTCCACAGTACAAGCTCTGAGGTTTGTAGTTGCAGACCAAGACCAACTATAATTGATATTAAGGTTATTAAGGCCCTCAATTGCTAACAATAATCAAAATGTTCAGAAGAGATTTGATAGAATTTAATACAAGCAGTAGGTATACCGGGAGCGTGGAACCAATGTAAGAACGCCTCATTGAATTGGAAAAAGCTTTCGACACCGTATCGTAAGAACATCTTTATTACAATCTCAATCGGCTGGGCGTAAGTAAACCACTGCTATGTATAGTATATATGATTTTTGACATATTAATCGGTAGGAGGTTCATTGTGAAAATTACCAACGTAACTTATACTCAAACATTTGAAATCAAAAATGGACTACAACAGGGCACGGTTAACTCGTTGATCCTTTTCTGGCTAGATCATTATCTACATATGTATATTTTAACAAACATACAGAGACCGGGCGTTTTTGCTCTAACAAGATGGCTTGTCAAAAGGTTTACCTAGACAAATAATGTGGACATAAATAGAATGGAAGACATAAAAATTATTCGAATATAATAGTGGTTTCTCTTTCTCCACACGTCATCCACTCGACTCGAAAATACGATTTGGATGGGATACTTATACTAGTCGAGCATTTCAACAGGCATCAAAAATTTCAATTTGATCATCACGTTCACTGTTCTTGTTTTCCAATTGGATATCTATGTGACTTGCTCTAACTCAACCTTATTGGTTCAGTAAACGGAATTGCGCGGGTAATAGTATTTGAAGAAATCACTAAACAGAATGCAATTGCTTACTCATTTTAAAGTCAGTCCCAGCGTTCATTTCCTATTTAGGACAAGAATTTATGGTGCACATTGGCGTGAAAATAAAAAACAGCATGAATTTTAGTTTCAACCACGACGAGCTGTTTTCCGATTTGACACTTTAGAACGCCTCTACTGGGACACTTTAATCTAAGTTTCAACGTCGTATTCCAAAACCTCTATTGTATTATTTGCTACGACACGTTTCAATTGTTTTATATCGTTATTGACTTCAGTTACATATTGCTGAGTGATACCGCCATCAAAATCGGAATCGTTTCATTGAATTTTTCAACATTTCCATCGATTTTTGATATTCAAATCCCCTACGACCTTTATAAAATTCTTCTGTAAACATACTGAACTGATAACAATTATGCAATCCTCGAAATAAGTGAATTCCTGCTAGGCACTGAAACCATCGATGAAACTCATCTAAAAATCAAGTTAAAACTCATTGGTTTCATTTGGGCTTAATAGATCATTTATTTTCACTATCTGCTACAAGCAAGGCACTATAAAAATCACGGTCTGAGGCGCATCCGAATGAATTATTTAAAACTTCCTGGTTCTAGTAGATTTAGAACGACATTATTATAACTCCGAAAAGTGTACCATATATTAAATACCAACAAATAAATATTTATGAATAAAAGCTTATGGATACATATAAAAACGTATTAAGAACTTCGTTTGCTTTTGTTCTCACATTCTAGTGCTCTACACTATGTGAAAGTGAATGAGTGTCTTTAATAGGCTAGACGTAAATATAGACACTCAGGCACAGAAAGCAGACGTCTAAGGATCGACCAATAGGGTGCGAACACCCATTCCATGGGTCTTCCTTGTATCCATAATTTATTATTGTTTTTCTCTTGTCAGGAAAGCGCTTCATTCTTTTAATTCGGTAATTTGGTTTACAAATTGCAAAGGCAAAATGGCATTTTATTGCCTTGTGAAAGCACTTAACTCGAATCCAGGGATTGCTCGACTGTTAGTGCCGTATTTCGGACCTAAATTCTACGAGTTTGTTATGCCCAAGATGGAAACACCATCAAAAAGGCTATGTTATAGGCCTACTGCTGCTATTTGCAACGTTAGGTGGGAAATAGTCGTTCAGATGGTGTGTAGTGTTATACATAGTGTGAGGGGTTGCCGAACGAATGGACATTTGAAATGGTAGGGTATTTCTTTAGCCTTAGCAAAACTACCGGATCTTTTATGTGAAAGCAAGTGGGCCATTATTATTTACGGCACACATGGCCGTCATTTGGCTTGGGCTCCCCAAGAATTGTCTGTTGCTTTGACGCCCAGATACGAAAGCGAAAGTAATGTCCTTTCGAATGGGCTCTGTTGCTAATGCAGTGCATATGGTTAAAGAAAACGAAACAATTCTATTGAGTAAATGGTCAGGCTAAGAGCTCCTCGGACGATTTCCGCCAGGTAATAACTGAGATATCAAGGAGGGCATTTCTAATCTTTAAGGGAATAAATAGGAAAAGGAAAGGGAGGCAGAAATCGTTTAAAGAGAAATTGTCACATTTGGTTCTTACTGCTTCACTCACTATAAAGCTAATAGAAAATTAACAAAACGAAAAGTATGCATATCTTCCTTAGGACAAAAGTGAATAAGCATTAAAGGACATAAGTTCTAAAGGATATGTAAGGAAATCTAAATAAACATAGTAATATTATTATTATTATTACCGGCCATTTGAAACTCGGAAGTTCAGAGCCTCATTGACTACCCTTCGCCAAGCATTCCTATCATGAGTGTGTTCCTTCTATTTTTCGCTGTCCTGTACTATATCATCTAGGTCCACCCTGGCTGATCTGTCCTCTCATCTTTGGCGCGACGTTAAAGTTGGTATTTTACCTACGGGTCTTCCACTCATTATTCGTTTGACTGTTCATCCACTGGTCATTCGTTATACTTGTCCTGTCCATCTTAGTCTTCACAATTCAATTACTCGGCCAATGCTTTGGGATGAATGGAGTTTATCGAATTGCTGATTGTGTAGTTTTTCTATTCTCCCTTTTTCTTCGTCCTGTTTTCCTCCATAGATTTTCCTTACGATCTTATTTTTAAACACCCGAGATCTATTTTCCTTTCACATTCGTAAAGTGTCACTGGCATTATTATGGTTTTATAAATACAGATTTTAACATAACCAAACAAAAGAATTGTTTTGAATAATTCCTTCATCGTAACGAAGCACGGACTGCCCATATTAAGACTTTTATTTATTTCGATCATAATGTCGTTTTTATCAGTCAATATGATATTCCGATGTTTGAACTCGTCCACTTTCTTAAAGCGTTTATCGCGATTACAGTCTGGTACAGCGAGGTTTGGATCGATCCAAGTCGGTCAGTGGCCACATATTTGTTTTTTTTTTATTTACTTCTAAATCTACTTCCTTCCTGACATTATTAGACTTTCTAGTTCTTTAACTGCCTCCTCACTATCTCCCAGCAGGTCCAGATCGTATGAGTAAGCTAGAATGCATGTGATTCCACTAAGGGTTATTTCCATCTTATTTCCTTGAAGGGACCTCATTACGAATTCCAGCACCAAATAATAAAGAAGTGGTGACAAGGCATCTCTATATTTTAATTCTCCACAAAAGCAAATGCTTCAAATAAGATGTTTCCTGCTGTAACTTCTCCTTTGTTTTCCTTTAGGCATAGTTGAGTCAGTTTCACCAAATTTTTGAGATTCCCAACTTTATTCCCTCTCCTTTTCTTATAGTGAAAATCTGATCACCCGTCGAGCGATTCCTCCTGAAACCACACTGGTAATGTCCGATTGCGTATGTTATTAGTTTTTTTAACAGAATATTTGATAGCACTTTGCAACAACCTGATAGCATATTCCTTGATAATTGTGTTCGGTCACCCGTTTTAAATACGGGAATGATGACCGACTTTTTCGTTTTCAGAAAGGGATCATTGTTGCATATAGTCCATGACCATATACATATCTGTATGTCCATTTATAAGCCCATGTAACTTCTCTGTTAATTTTTTAGGTCGATTCCTGCGGCCTTGTTGTTCTTAGGTCGATGGATTGCTTCTTTTACTTCCTCAATGGTTGGCAGTTTTACCTGAATCTCTGCTGTATGGATAACACAGTTTTCCGCTGCCTTCTTTAAAACACTTTTTATTGTTGACCATATTGCTTCTACCTGTCTTGTTTCGTCGTTCGATTCTAACTGGTAATTAATTGATGCCGCATACGGGGGACCTTTAACACTTAAACGTTTTATTTTTTTTATACATTACTGTATTCATCATTATGCGATGTGAGTATAGGTGGTGCAAAGTCATGAGTTCAGCGCCTGTGTTTGCTATTTTTTTTCCAAGGGACAGAGATTCATGAGGAATTTAGACCCCTCTTACGATTGGCACTCCGAGCCGCGGGTATGCTCTAAGCCCTATCCCGCAGGGGGAAATTAAACTTAATAATTGCCTAAAACTTTATGTTTTGATTATGGGACAGCCCAACAGTTTTTTTTCACAATTGATCACAAAGTTTCAATTTAATTTTGCTTAACTTTAAAACTTTTGGGCCATTTTATAAAATATAACATATATTTCTCTCGAAACTGTTGTAGATGCATGAAGAACGAAGGAAGTTGGTAAAAGACAGAAGTAAAAAAGGAGGGGAGAAACTATTCTACATGACTACGAAAGCTGTGGTGAAGGATGTCATCTCAACTTTCTTTCAATATTTCATTTCCTTCCTGCTTTGCACACAAAGCAACGAATAAGTGCGAAAATCAAGGGATATCTCACAAGGACATGGACATGGATCTGTATGTGGAAGAACATTTGCTTTCAGTTCGTTTTGCTGAACTTGAGAAAGCACGTCCGTGCGGCAACATGTGAGGAACATGATATGTCATATTGTGCCACTTTCATTTTGTCATGTACACGAGTGACAGCGGCGACGGGTGTCAGTGAGATACATGCGACAGGACTTCATATTAACACCCAAGAGTACAGTGCATCCCTTTCGTTTCTTTTGCAATCTCTTCGTTAGTATTTTATTTTTTTCATCCGCCTTCACTCTCTTGCTGTTTCCTTCATAAACAGAATTGAAAGAGTAAACTTGATTTTGAACTTTTAATCATTTTCCGTCTTTCTTAGGCGAATCCCTATGAGATCTTCCAAAGTGAGAACGTCTGAAATTTTCGCTTTCGTCTCGAAAAGTTTGGCCATAGTTCTTCACCAGTTCTTCGTCTTTCCAAAGAAGAGAGAATCAGAAAACAACAAAAAAAAAACAGAAACGAAAAACAAAAATTTGTCTGTAATTGACTTTTGGGGCTAAAACTACTGGTACTTTTGTTGTTGCATCCCTATGGGATTTGCACGGGCACCTAGGCATGATTTTCATGAGCGAGTTTTATTGGATGGATGCTTGGCGGAAAATTTGTCGTTCGTCAAACAGTCAACGGACTGATGTACATAGGTCTGGGCAGAGCAGATAAAAAAAAACTTTACTCACCATTCAAGGAAGTCGAAGCGATAAAGGATACAGGAAAGAGTACACAAGATGAAGAAGCTGGAGAAGATGAGGAAATACACGAAAAAAATACAGTAGTCTTGTTTGTTTTCTATTTTTGTCATCCTTGTTGGATGTTAGCGAGTTGTTGGATCCGAGTTGGAAACTTTTCAGATAGGATGACTCCTTGAGCTGACGAATGAAAGGAAAAAAGTTTTTCCCTTCCTTTGGTTTTTTCCATCGGAGTGATTATTTCATGTCTTACCTATGGAAGAGTATATCAAGGGTAAATATCCAGTCTTTGTGCAGGGGTTCCGATTTTTGGATGACTTGCTGATCTTTTAAGCTCTTCAAGTCCTATTTGTTTAATGAAGTTCCTTCCAAAGTTGTTCTCCCATAAGATATACTCCGGTCTTGACGGGTGCAAAGTTGTTAAATTAGTGATTCGGAAAGCAGATTGTTGTTGATGTGTTGCTTAGAATTTGTCAAACTGTAGAGCCATGTGGTTTTTAAATGATTACGAGTGAATTGACGAATTGCGAAAGTTTTTTTATTTTTTTTTGATTTTGGTTAGAATTTTAATTTTCCCATCAAATAAATTAATAGGAATTTATTCCGTCGTCATTGATGATAAAAACACAAAAGGACAATACATTTAGCTTATAAACAAGTCAACTTGTTGCACCTAGTCCTGAGTTTCACACAAATCGTTAGACAATGGCGAGCGAGGTGTACTCGTACAAGCACGAAAAGTCACATTTCAGAAATGTGAAGCGACTAAGAACACGAAAAGGAAGGACAGCATTTTCTGGCTCTGCACCAAAATTCTCATCATCCCCAGAGTTGGTGTGCAGTTGGGATGGTGTGCAGGATGAACGGAAAAATTAGCTGTTGCTAGCAACATCAGCAATAGATGCACATTGCAAAAAGCTGTATTCTGTGATGAATGAATTCCCTTCTTGTTCGCTCGTCTGCCGGGAAATTAAAGACATATTTCAGGACCAGCACACTAGAACACCACTCTCGTAAAGAATGGTAGCGCGGCACCAACAACTCTAACAACTCCACCATTACCACTGCAACCACTACCACCAGAAACAGTAATAGCAACAGAGCCAGTATCTTAATCCTAAACATTTGCCATCTTAACCCCAACACCAGCAGAGCAACCTAGAACTCACCGGACCGACCAACACGAAGGATTCGCCAAGCGTTACGCTACGGATGAAGACACCGCCTCAGCAGAAGATTTTTTTCTCGTTCGTCTCCTTCTGCCTTTTTTACAAAAAGGCCAACGACTAAGGAATTGTGTTGCTCTGGTCGACGAAGGATGCAATAAAGAATTGTGTACATAAAATGGATACCTAAAAGGTCAGAAACTGTTACGAACAGACGGGTCAGGCATGATTTATGTATATCCCTTCAAGGAAAGGGATGACTTGACGCAAGTGAGATATGCCCTGCCCCGACCATTGTGTGGGAGGTCACCAACTACTCACCGAAGAGGCAAACTGTTTAGGATATCTTCAGTGATTTACCAAACGGAGCCAAACATTATTTGCACTGTACGCTATTACACCACTGAGCCAATACATTATCGCCCGCTCCGAAGCGGGGTAGGAGAGATTAGATTGATACGTTCCCGGCTCGCTACGTACTATTTCTTGCAGCCTTCTGCCGTTGTCGTCTCATTTTCAGCTTGCTTCCGACCCACACACAATATATAATACTGTTCCAAGTAGTTGCGCTCTGATATCGATATTTCATCGCACGGGATAATCCTTTCTCTCGAAAATTTGTCAAAACACGGCTTGATAACGTTTACCCTTTCTTCTGCTTTTAATGAAGAAGGCGACATTAGCTGTTGCCGCAGGCAAGCGCTCTTAATTTCCAATAATAAAAATGTTTGCCATGCTCTTTGCTTCGACATTCGAGAGCACTGACATTGCCGTGTAATTAAAAGTGTGCACCAAATGAAGTTTTCTAATTAACTCGAAGCGAACACTAATTTAGCAAAGTTTAATTACTCGCAGTCACGTAAGTCCGGGGCACAATAGACAACGGTGTAGCATCGACGAGTATAGCAGCGCCACAAATGTGTGCACCCAAGTGCAATTGCAGTTTGCTTTCCTTCTATTATGGTACACGTCCGTCCACGTTTTAACTGACTGGCGCACTTTGTTTCGGTCAGATAAATAAACAGAATCAGCTTGAAGTATGTCTGACGAACTGTATACGCCAAGCAGTCTTAACATCTTCCTGGCGGGATGCGAAAGCAAAGCTGACGGATAAAAGATTTTAGCTTTCTTTCTTCTTTCATCGTTTCCTATTTCTCATTCTTTTCGTTCATCTACTCGAGGTCCTACAATAAGCTTTTTTTTTTCTTCCTCCGAAATACGAGTTCCATGCTCGATTCCAATCACGTAGGTAGCTCGCTACGAATTCCCAAGGATTATAGAGCTGATGTTTCCTTTTGATGTTTACAAATTTTTATCGGATCGCAAACAAATTTCACTCACTTCTACTTGGAATATTAACTATCGGATATTGTTGATTGAGGCCAAATACACATTACCTACAATTTATGATTTACGTGGTGTGCAAGCTAACGATGGCGTTGGCTATAATTTAAACGGAAGCATGCGACTAGATAACAAAGCAACCGCAATTAGTTCCCTCGCTACAAGTACTATTCAAACTGTCTACTTGTTCGCGCCTATAAAAGACAGATTGAGAACAAATGGCAACTTTTTCTTAAATATATATAATATACTATGAAAGAAGGCAGACAGTCATGAGTCAAGTGCAATATAACTTGTTGAATTTTTGGCGAATACCCTCGCTTAAAGCGGAGCACTCTTTGCACTCTTTGCTGCACGTACGAGTTAGGGAAACAAAAGCGAAAGATGCTTATCTTTGTCATACGATGACGTGCCCTCGGGGCCATGTTTTGAAAAGAACGCACTTGCCAGCCAGACCAGAGGGGCTCGTGCTGCATAAATATTTTGATCTAAGGGCATGTTCAAAACGCTCTTCTCTTGCACCATGCACTGATGTATTCGTTTGTTTAACCAGTACTCGTTTTCTTTCATCCGACATTGTCCAGAGGAGGCTTCGATTGCACTTAATAATGCCATCGACCCTTCAGCCCAGACTCGAGTGACTGCTACTCCAGCTGCTGGATGCTTTGTGTTGTTACGATACTTCGAACAGGAAGAGAAGTGGACGACACGATGTACTCGTTGGGGTGGCATCTGACTTTTTGAACAGCAACAGCTTGCCAGTTTTCAACCCTGTCGTCGGGATGTCTCTCATAGAAAGCACAAATTCCAATGAATGTATTGGATCTTATGGTAACACGATAAGCATAAGTTTCATCCTTCAACCTTGTGCTTCACCTAGAGTGGTCCCCTGCATTTTCAGATCTTAAAAACTCAAATGATCACGAAGGGGTGGATTTGAAAACAAACACCACGGTCGTTCGCTAAGATACTTTTGGTGATACATATATCACTTGGTACACATATTTCATCATCATCATCCGTAGTACCAAATAAACATCGTATTGCGATTTATTTTAATAAATACTGGCTAGCAACGAGTCCCTACGTAGTTCCGATAAGCGATTGTTCACGTTCACTTTGCTCAACAGTGTCAATTGTTTTGTTTACGAATATGAACCCTTTTCTTACGCACCGAAGCTCTAGAGACTTTTTTGTTAATATCAAATTCATTTCAAACAGAAACACAATACAACAAATCCCGAAAGCAACCAGCCCTTTACTGCAGCTGTAATAAAACACGTTACGCTAATATCAGATATTATTTATAAAGGTACACGGGGCAAATATCTTTTATTAGCCACGGCAATCATGCGGCGAGGCATAACTCAAAAGTGTAATTTCCTGTCAACGCAAGATAACTTATTATTAATTTCACTCCTTTCGCACGACCACCATTACCCCCTTCATATAGTCTTTATGGTATCCTAAACCCATGTTAATGCAAATAGCTGTTGGGCAATGGGCAATAACTTACAGGAGAAGAGAATTTTATGGAGCTTAGCAAAACATTTGTTACTTCGGTCGACAATGGTATTCGCTTCTTGAATCGCTTTTTTCATTCTGGATTTTTTACCCCTTTTTTGTTCAAACTTTAATAAGCTCACTGATACCTTGTTTTCATAGAAATGGAATCTTCTTTAAGAACAAACGCCTGGAGTATGCAATCGCTTTTACATCAAGCTCTGTTGTCGTCGTTGAACTTTCCTATCCTCTTACTCACTGGTTTGTCTGTTGCCATGTACCACTGTCGGTATCAGGACGCCCGTTCTCTTATCCCTATTTTCATTTACTTTTAGTACAATAGAATAGAAAGCACCTTATCTTATATGTATTTAATTCGCATAGTTGTACCCTGAAATAAAATAACAAATTAATTTCCACTCGAAAACTTTGTCTTCCTAGAAATGTGCTCTGAATTTTTGCTGACGGAGTACGAACTGCTTTTAGAGCACTTCTTTTCAATCTAGTTTGAGGAATTTTAATTTCATTAATTGCATCCACACGCACCGTAGGGCGGCGACAGCCTCAGGGCGAGCAATTTTTTATCTTATTTCCTACGAAGCTGGCTCATTAGATAATTCCATAGGGGCGAAACTGGTACATACACAAGTGACGGATTCGCATTTAACTTCCTTTTTTTTCCAGACTAACTTCAGCCCTTTGGAAAACCCAGATTTTATGCGGTTGCCTTGACGAGATGCCCACTTTTCACCCGGAGTGAAACTAACTCAAAGCAAATTGCTGTGCTCAACGACGAGATATATCATTCTTAACTGTGCAATATCGTAGCATCACAATGAAGACGACATGAAATACGAAAGCAATCGGAATAGAATCTCACCGTTGGCTATTCCATCAACATCACCATCATCATCATCGTCTGGATAAGGAATAGGAATACGAAAAGTAAAAAATAAAACATCGTCACTTCTTCACCTGCAGAAATCCTTTACTCTATGACTGAATGACTAGCTGAAGGCGAAGATGATAGAGCAATGACGGTAGCACGCTGCGGTAGTACGATGATGTGGTAGTCGTTGTGGTGGAACGAGAAGCGGCGAGAAAACGAGTACTAATTCGAGTCACTTTGTTGCAAAGCTTTCCTGATTTTTTTTTCCTTCATTTTTTTTTCTGCGCCAGAATCACAACATCGCAACACTTAGTTTTCTTGAAAATGTTAAATGGGCGGTGGTTTTGGTGGTGACATTGAGTGTGGTTGGCTTAGTTGGTCTGGTCGGACAACTCGTCGGGTGGCAGCCACTTGGATAAGTGATACAAGAACCCACCTTCCGGTGGAATTTTTATATTTCCAGCACTCGAGCACGTCCAAAAATATTCCGTTCAGTTGGTATGATAATTAAAAAGAAAAAGAAGAATACGAGTAAAGTGAAAACTCCTGAGAGCACTGTTTGTTTGTACTTCAAAATATTGTACCTACATTGCTGCTGGCATTGCTCATTAGCTTACAAAATTTATATAACTTTCCAATTAAGAAAAGAACGTGGGAAGGACTTGTCCTGATTTATCATTTGAGATTTGAGGCTTTATGTCAATTGAGAAATGTTTCGTCTGAAAGGCACTCCAATGATGCTCAAGACGTGCTCGACTGAATTTTAATGAATTTATTTGAGTGGGGGGCGTGGTTTTATTTTACAATGTTTCCAAATGTCATGATAAGATTTGAAGATTTTTTGTCTCGTTTAAATAAAATATAAGCCTGCCGACGCTAGGCCATATTATTAAGTGTTTTTACGAAACTTATCCATTTCTGACAGCTTTTATGCTGGGGAATAAACCATGATTGATCCTATCTATATAATTATAAAATTATATTTAATGCATATTAGACGCTGTCTGTGCTCATAGTCTCTTGCAATTTTTGATCTATAAATAAATTCACCTTCTGCATTTTCACCTTTTAGTATCCCTTTAAAGGGAAACCGCAGCAATGTATTTTAGTCGCCCACTCAAATCAAACTTAAAATGAACTAAAATTCTCTACAATTAGCTGTCCAGTGATCCTTTCTACATATGTGTCACCGCTTTACCGCATCGCTATGTCATTTTTATCTATTCAAGTAGAATTCATCGTTGCCACGATGAAGCTTTATATTATTACTTATGTAAAACGGCGGTAAAGAAGAGCGAAATTATGTCGGTTTTCCTAGTGCACTACTGGTAATGGCAGCTATTCAATTTCCATTGCTATACTTACTACACAAGAACAATTCAACTACTTCGCTCCATACACAGCAAAGGATTTCTGTTCTTCTTCGTATCTTTTCAGCATGACCGTCGTCAACATCGACGAACTTAATACTGTAAATCAGCAGCAACCTTAACTCATAGTCACATTGCTCTCAAATTAAATCTCAATAAAAGTCATTTACTCCAAGGAAACGGTGTGGTCGGAGGATCCGGGTGAACCGATAACACACAGGATACCCTAAACATATGTATGCCCTAAAATTTACATTACTTAATTAAAAAGGGATTTCGCTCGTACTTCAGAGGACTGGCAGCCAGCGTGGCTCTCTACGGCCGCCATTGTGGGATATTAGTTTGTTTCTGATAGGTCCTTAATTCGACAATGTCTAAAGTTTTGTAATCCCACTGTCAAGAGTGAAAGAGGGACCTACTACGTTTCGGCCAGTCGACGGTCGACGCACTAAAACTCTATGTCGTATGAACGTGTCCATTCATATACAAAGGATATGAGTGAGTGTGCGTCGGTTCAGAAGGGATTCAACAACTTGAATTTTGATAAGGGTCAATGTAGAGGAAGCTTTGTGTAAAATGCTTTCGGGGTTTTTGACTTGACTTATCAAAAGGGTATTAAGTATTTGAATTCTACTTGTTACCACCATCCGCTTTGTGTTTGTCTGTATAGCTTTATACGTGTGTTAAGCCTCCTTTGTGGCTAGATGTTTTAGTTAAATGATAGGCTGATCGTTACTCGTACATAGGGTTTAATGCACTTATGTACGTAGCTCCAATCGTATAAGGTTGGTTGAATACTTACCGTTGCCTCACCTCATATACTATCCAAATTAAAACAACAACTGTTGGCTTGCATTTTATATTTGTATATATATAGATGTATATATATTTATATTTAACTTTGTTTAAAATTTTCTTTTTCTTTAATAATATTGACAAAAAAACAAGGAAATAAATAAATATTGTAAATAAAAATGTAAGTATGGCTTACAAAAGAAACTCTCCACGTCACTCCACTCAGGGAGGAAGGACCATTTTTTTTGTTTTTGTTTTTTGTTTTTTATTTTTTTTGTTTTGTTTTGTTTATGACTTTCACTTCAACGTGTTTCCTGAGGGAGGAAGTTAACAACAAATCAACAATAAATGAATAAATCGTCCGTGTGAAGTTTTCGTTCCAGTAGTAGTGTATTGTGTGTCGATGTGTATGTGTATATGTGTGTGCGTGTGTGTAAGATAGAGATAGTGTGGAAAGGACATACTATCATGCTATATTTTTAATTCGTTTCAATTTTTACCGACATCTTTTATTTTATAAAAATACACAAATATAGGTAATTTGTTGGGTTCACATTTTGTTCCATCGTTATTATTAATATTTAGATATCTACAAGTTATTTACATGGCATTTACAACAACAATGTCTTTATTTCATTCTCGTTTTTGTTTTGGTTTCATTTTTTTTGTTTTAATTTTACTTTTGAATAGGTCCTTCCTCGAGGTCCGTCCTTGGCTTTCACCGTTTCTTCTTCTCAGTATTCGCAATTATTTGAAATATTGTATATGTATATATGTAGTATGTACAGTAATCAATTAAATTCCATTTTTTGTTGTATTCTTTACTAAAATATATTTAATATTATTAATTGAGATTATTGTTCACTTTAGTCGTCACGTTGGAAGGTGTCGTCGTCGGTATGACCGTTAGTTGGTGCATAAAGAATGCACCCCCTGCATTGAAATATGTGTGATATTCAGATGGGAGAGATGCCTGCATGAGTTGGTATTCCTTATAGGGATTCTCTCGAATTCTATGCAACGCTGGTTGTTAACTCACAGTAGATAGTACTCGTATGTTTATAGTGTATTTTGTTTGTATATAGAAATTGGGAGCGGATTAATTATTGTTAAATGCATTTGGAGACAGTTTTATTTCACTTCAGTGATGCCAAGTTTAGCGAGGTTTCCTAACGTTGTCGGGTCTCCCGGTTGCAGTCTTAAGGCTTCCTTATAACTAGCCGCGGCGTTCCTTGTGCGTCCTAACAAATGTAGTATGGCTCCCAAATTTGTATGGGCTCGTGCGTCGTCTGGTCGAAGAACTACCGCCTATTTTTATTTTTATATTTTTCGAATAAACAGACGCACATATGTATGTATGTATATATGTATATGAGAGAAAAAGCAATGCCGCTTACCTTTCGATACCACGCTTCTGCTTCGATTTTCCTATCTAGGAGCCTTAAGGCTGTGGCTACTGCCACTACTAGTGAATAGTCGCTTGGCGAAAGCTCTACAGCTCGAAGTCGATAGTAAAGGGCCTCCTCAGCTCGAGACATTCCCGTCAAAAACTCCGCTGTAACGAGAATAATATTCACAATATTTTATCCAGCATTCTTGACCAAGAATGCCAGTTTCAATACCTACCATAATGATGGTAAACACTTGGTTGTTCGGGAGCCAGATGTAGGGCCCTTTTAAACCACAACTCGGCTTCAGATGCTCTACTATTCTGAAAAGCGGAAACATTTGTTTTTGCAATTACAATTAAGCTATAACATATAGGTGCATATTCTATTCTGTTGAACCAGTCGACTTACATTTCTCGCAAGCATGTTCCCATATGATAAATGGGCGGCCACGTGGTCAGGCTGAATTTGCAATGCCGCCCTATGGTGTTTCTCGGCTTCATCCCATTGCTGTAAGCGCCCAAAAACATCCCCTATTCTATGATAAAGCACTTCTCGTTGATAATACGCTGGTAGTGAGTGCATTGCCTCCCTATAAACTGCAAGGGCCCGTTGCAACTTTCCCTGTTCTGCGTATAAATTTCCTAATTGGAGGTATGCCGACATACGCGCATTTTCATGGCCAACCCGATCTCTGACCCCGTTGCCATCTGTCTTTGTTCCTTCCTGTAATATCTTAGCTGCCTCATGGCACTTACCCATGGCTATTAGTGATGTACCCAAGTTTAGATACGCAACTGTAGGATGAAAAAATTAATAAATTTAATCTCATATACAACGCACCAAGCCAATGCTTATTCTTACTCGCCAGATTTGGGCGAAATTGTATCGCCCGTTGAAAACATTCCACTGCATTCTTAAAATTTTGCTGATTTTGGTGCAAAATTCCCCTTAAAGATGCAAAGGAATAAAAGGGAATAAAATCATAATGTTATTGAATCAGGTTGAGCAATTGAACAATAGATCAACGATTTGCCCGCTTAACCAATGCCGGAATAAATGTGACTTATTTTAAGTGATTCAAGAAAAAAGAATAAATAAACTTGAGTAGAATAATGCCAGCGATTTAAACACAATTCGTGGGAAAGGGTTTTCAGTTGGATGAATACATCGAATTTCTCGGTTCCAGCGGAAGGAGCACTGATAAAACTCGAAAGGCTTCATCGGCTGTAAGTCGAAACAGATATCAATACAGTGGCATGTTTTTCTTTCCCCCTACGTGACTCCTATTCTTACTCCTAATTTTTTTATACGGAGGATTACGGTAACACAAATAAAACAGTTTCATCCGTTGTTGGATCGCTGGTCCTTACAGCCCATCGCGTCGGTTTGGTGAACGTATGTATATCTATCAGTTCATTCGTTCATCCCAGCTCTGATAAAAGAGTAGGAATCAAATTATTCGGTTCAATGGTCTTCACTTTTTGTTATCGGTGGTGTTCACCTTCCCAGTGAAGCTCTCCTCTTTGGTTTTGTGTGATTTTTGCTCCTTTTTTTTGTTGGTCTTTTGTTTTCTATTTGTGTGTGTGTTTTTTTTTTTTTTTTTGGTTTGGGTCTTGCCAAGATTTACTGACTCTCATCCATCCGTTTTGAATGAATTCGAGTTCGAACATTGGGCTGTACCTGGAAGTACTTCGCCAGATTGTGAGTATATCTACGCTGTAGTGTGTTGAGTCTATTCGGACTTAATGACGGTACGTCCCTACTTACTGAAGCACCTGTCTGCGTCAGATAGATAAGCAATAGCAGCAATTACGATGGCAGGTGTACTAGAGGAGTAGTAGTTGTTTCTACCCCAAAAGAGAAGAGTCAATTGAAAGCTAAATGAATTCATATTAAGCACATGTTCATAGCTACATACCTACATATATAACTCTGTTTTAGTAATTTTAGTAATACAAGAGTATCTAGAACTAAAATTCACTGTGATATTTAAGGGCTTAGAAAAAGGAAGAAACGCACCCATCGTTCGATATTGTCGAAAATCTATTCAAAGGGCGCCTAAGTCCATATTTATAAAGTTCGTAAACGGAAAGTTCGTCATATTATCTGCGAATAAATACACTCATTTCATTGCAGCTTCCATAGCAGTTCATCCCTATTTTTGCTTCACCACGTTATCCATATCTCCATAAAATGGCAAACACATGACTGCAAAATCAAGAAAGCCGAGTAGGTATATGACGCCCGTCCTTATTCATTTTTTTCTCCCCGAAGAGAAAAGAGAAAACACGTCGAAAATGTCAAAGGATAAGGATGAATGTCTATGCATCTCTTATTTTTCATTCCTA
Organism: Merodon equestris; assembly: GCA_958301585.1. Classification (NCBI taxonomy): domain Eukaryota; kingdom Metazoa; phylum Arthropoda; class Insecta; order Diptera; family Syrphidae; genus Merodon; species Merodon equestris. Next base: position 1,391,881 of record OY284416.1, on the reverse strand, counting down.
CCATTAGCTATTTCAAATGAAGATGCCACAAAGGTTGTCAAATGCACAGCCTCGTTTAGAATCCAATACTTGCGCTATTTGGTCGGTAGTCCTTTGAATAGTTGTCGCCGCAAAGAAGCAGACTAAGTGTTTTTCTGCTTCTTCTCCTCTCGTCCTTTTCTTCTCCGACCGAAAACGTGAAAAGGTGAATGGGCATTCACCCACAGAGGTACACACAATCAGATGTGGAAATATGCAGTTTTTCTGTCCCTTACCTGGCTGCCTTACCCTCACATCCCCAGCCCATAAACCATTCTTCGTTCATCCATCCGTTGTGAATAGCGACGACAAAAATGCGAATTATACACTTGCTCTAAAATCCGATTTCATTCAAAACAAACTAGTATGTTGAAAAAGCCAGGATTTCCATAGCAATGCCAGGGGAGGGACGGCGAATGAAATGACAACGACAACAACGGCGTCGAATGACAAGGTGACGAGGAGGTGATGGAAACGAAGCCGGCAAAAGACAGCAAAAACGTACTTCTGCACCCATGCCCGTAGCATCCGTAGTTCTATATCTAGCGCATTAACAGCATTTGAATGCTATTCACCACTGCGTTGAGTGATGAGCACGGACGAAGGAACCTTGCAGCAAACCACTCGTAGTATCACATCTCGTTAACATCCGTTACAGATATAAAACGGGAAGTAAACTATGCACGTCATTTACCTACACAGCGAAGCAGCTCTGCACTGATACCTATCTGCGAGACGTGGCAGAGGCTACGTGGAAGCATCAGTAGTAGCAGCACTAGCAGTAGAAGCAAAAGCGACAGCAAGAGCAGAAGCCATCTGCCATTGATATCATATCACTGTAATTTAAGGAAACAAGAATTCTCATTCAAAACTAGCCTAAGGACACAACAAAGACACATTCACTACCAGCGGAACTGCTCTGCATCATGGTGCTAGTCAATGCCGCACAGCGGGATGAGCGACAGTAAATGTGTATGCTACATGCTGCAGGATGGGATGGAGGATTAAAAACTGGAATTTAGGTGCAATGAAAGCAAAAAAAAAACAAACAAATATAAAAAAAAATACGAGGAAAACTATGTACTATGGCGGAAAGATCTGTAGCTTTCGTTCTTCAAGGCGGAGCGTAAAGCTGCCTTTTCGCCATCAGAAATAGGAACAGAATTGTATGATAAAAAAGGGGCCAACATAAAAGCAAAGTACAAAAAATTTGCACAGCAGCGAATGAGACATTCGAAACTGGAACATGAACAGTTATACTTTCTCTCTGCACACTTGCCATGGGTGGGTGACTGGTTTTCAAGTGATGGAATAGAATTCAACCGGATTTGAGCATTTTCTCGTCCCTTTTTCCTTAACAAGCAAACGTGGATGATGAAAAACAGCTATTCAACGCGTCGTTTGTCATTTCACTGTCTGTCGAAGGTGCATACTTCAGAGAGATACATCCATTGCGTTCAAGATATTGCTTGAATTTCGGTACACGTAAAACGGGCAAAAAAAAAATCACAAATTTAGCTACTTACAAATTAAAATGCACATCAGCCATATTTGGTCGATATTTGATCGCCTCCAAGAGCACTTCTTTTGCTTCTGCATATCTTGCTTGTGAGCTAAGGACACTTCCCAAATTTCCAAGTGCTACCGTATAGAAAGGAAGAGAACACAAAAAGAAATTATATTTTATAAATTATATAAAATAATTGAATATCAGTATTAATTTTATAAAGAAGAGTATTACGTAAGATGTACCTTTTGGAGGATTCACACCGATCGCACTTCTGTACAGGCTCTCCTCATCTCTCCAGTCCAAGTTTCGTCGATATGTCCGCACACTAAGCACACATAACGTCAAACTTAAACATAGTACGACTGCAATTCTCTTATTTCGCTTATGCCTTAGCGGCTCCATGAGCTTTCCGATACCAAAGCCAACTAAAAGGCAATAGCCCACACTGGGGAGATATAAGAGCCGTTCGGCCACCACAAAGCCGACATAAAAAAATAAATTCGTTGCAGGTAGAAATGGAAGCGTGATAAAAGCCGTCACCATCAGCAAGACACTAGCATTATATGTTCCAGCGTTGCTGCCGATAAGAAGGCTATGACATTTACTATTTACATCGAAGCTGGTCAAGGTGCAACTGCTTGCACAACTACTTGAACTCTTACTACTAGCCGTAGTACTGTTGCTACAGCTGCTACTACTCCGGCTACTACGAGGCGTAATGTGGCAGTGATGTTCGTTGTCCCCGTCGGCCTTGCACTGCTGCTGTTGATGTTGCTGATGTTGTCGGACAATGTTCATTCTATCTAACAATAGTTGAGGACAGGCACATTCACTAAAGACGCCCGTTGGTAGTACGGTGTTGTTGTTGTTCATTGCCCGACACGAACTTGTGTGACGAGCCGTAAGCTCCTGCTTACACACCCTGCAAATGCAATCTTTCTTTAAAACCAATGCTGTCGCTGATGAAACCTCCACGCAAGGCATGTACTCAGGTAGCAATCCATCAATGGGGTTTTGATTTATTATCGTGTACTTCTTCTTCGTTCGGCTCTTGCGATGGTGATGATACTGGTGTTGCTGATGCAGAGGTGGCCTCTTATATCGATGCGATCCGGAAATTTGCCTCTCGGCTAGCCTTTTCGTACTGAACCAAATAACAAGCACCAATGTTGTGTAAAATCCTACACTTAAAGCATTTCGTCGATCCCAGAGCGATGATATTCGCGGAATCGCGTCCATGCCCCAGTCGAAACTGAGCACAACTGGATTAACTAGCAGTTTAAAGTTGAAAACGGGCAAATAAAGGAACGTTAGTAAACGTGTCCATATTGAATTTGACTTTGCGATTGGATTGTCGGCTGTCGAAAAATTATTTTGCGGTCGTGGCAACACCTGCAGTCGCATATATAATGTGCAACTCAGCGCTACGACGAGTATGCCCAACGAACGGCAACGATTCTGCAAGTAAACGTCATGCTTAATCAGTGGATGGTGCTAATTAAATTTAATTCAATTCCAGACGATGCTTACCTTATCGCTAAATCCGCATAATCCCCGGATGACATCAAATATAGCGCAGACAAGGAGAGATGTTATGGCAGTTTCCTTAAATAGCAACGCGCACAACGAAAGGACTATGGCCACAATGATGGCCAACCACTGGCGGCTGTCGTTCCTTTCGCGCCATACTATGTGCCGGATGTATGTTAAATAAGTTAGCAGGTAGAATATGCATGCGGCCAGATCAGCTCGACCAACAATTCCAGCCACTGCTTCTGTGTGAATTGGATGTGCTGCAAATAATGCACCTGTCGCCACAACGCCCCACATTGACGAGAGGAAATTCCGGGCCAATTTTACCACAAGCCCGGTGGCCAGACAATGCATTAAGTTGTTAATTAGATGGTAACCCCACGGGGCATAACCACCCAGGATGTAGTTTAACTTAAAACTTAATACACACAATGGCCGATACGAGCCATGGGAGCCCGAATCCGTCAACGGTGTACCCCAATAGTCATGGAGGAATGCCTGCTGCCAAGGGGTAGTACCAGCCACATCTGTATTACTCAAGATGGCACGTCTGCGAATGAGAAGGAGGAGAATATTCATCACAACAGATGCGTTAATTGGCTGCGCGAAATAATTTCCTCGCTACTTAATTGGCCTCGTTGCGTAGCAACCCACACACAGTCTTAAGGGACTATGGCTCTTTATGCATTTGTCGGTGAACGACCCCGATTTGACAATAATGATTAAACAATTGTTTCGATTATACTCGCAAAATTAGATAATTATTATTGAGTATGCCTGTTTGCACTTAAAGGCTTGTTCCAGGAATGATAATCTAGAATCACACCTTAAAGATTAAACCGGAAATGGCAGAAATAAGTAAAAAAGCAAAACTAATTTAAAATTATAGCCGAAATATTGGCAGGCATGAACAAAAACCTACAAGTCCAAATAGCCAGCCATGTTTTGAGCCAACCCTACCATGTATTCAGATATAACGTAACAAGCATATGAAAAATATGCCTACACTCGTATATCGTACACTTTCAGAAACACGCATTTTGGTTTCTTTTTGTATCAAGACAATGGTTTTTTGGTTTGTCGGTTCGCCTGTTCTTCACATGTTCATGTTCAACGAACCCTCACAGTATCCGACACATGTTCGAGATAATCTACAACATTGAGAACCATTTAAGCATGAGAACAAATCGCCGATAAAAAAATTTCGTTTTACGCCACACATGGCAAATTGTCCTTTCGAGCTTTCAGAAACACAATTCTCGTACAAACAAGGATCCTTCCCTATGGGTATGGAATTTTTATCTTTCCAATAATCACTGAATCAAATGTTCAAAAACAAGCTTGACAGACAAACCACACCAACCCACGCAAAAGCATTTTACACAACTTACTAAACTTAGTTTTTGCTTTTATGATATCATAGATACATACATTTATAATACTCCTTTCCCACAATTTGGTTTGGGTTCATTTTTTCCATATACGAATCCTTTCAAAGTAGAAATACCTTTTCTTTGGACTTTAGAATCACACACAAGAAAAAAAAATCTTTTGGCTTAACTTGGTGCAAACAGCAACTTTTATCCTCATATTTTCTACAAAGGGAGCATTTATGACGTTTCATAAATGCTAAGATGTGCGATCAAGAGCATTAAATTCAGGCATTCAATTGACAGAAGTCAGATGTGGGCAGACAAACCCCAACGGTACCGATGGTAAGCTTAAAATGTTCTTTCTCTCGTAACCAAGTGAGGTAACTAAGCAAAGGCATAACAATCAAAATGAAAAATAAGCTAAAGATTATTAACCTAGCGACAAGTATCCTTCCTGAAAATACTCAATGGAACTCAGTTAAGCGTAGATACAAAGCAGTACCACTCGCAAACTCTTTATAGATGATTCCATAGCAATAAAGACGATTTTACTACTCTATTCATATTGAATGAATCTTCGGCATACGCACAATGTTACCAGCACACAGTCATTAGACATTGTTACATCTGTAGTATAAACATACATTAAAATCAGTTTCCGATTACTCGAAATGTTTTCCATCTTAAAAAGTTTTGATATCAATAAAGCCCTTTTAAAGCAGACCAAAATCATAAAAAAAAAACTTCCCAAAGGTAACCCATTTAAATAATATTGTTCCGTGTATTCAAGAGGGTAAAACTAAATACTTGCATCGATTTTCCTATGGATCGTTTTACCATCTTTCACCTCTTGACTAGCAACTCGATATTCTTGCAGGAAAAAGAGGAAGAAGCAGCAGAAGGGAAGGAAAACCAAAATGAAAATCGTATAACTCTAAAAAACACAAAAACGGATTATGTATCTTCATGTCTATAGAGAATATGTCTATACATGTCTATAGAGAATATAGAGAATAATACTTTTGCCTAACGGCCCCTAGACTTATCTTACATATCTACATACTACTTCCTATCCACATACCCGTACAATACCTGAGTATGAACATATTTATGTTTGCCTATAATGTCAATGCCTTGTCAATATTTTCTGTAAGAAAATCTTTAAAGCCATAAAAATGTTCCATAAGAAAGTTACGAATTAAATCCGAATACATTCACCTCAAAGGTTAAACTCACATGTCACATAATAGCCTATCCCCCCTCGAATCGCATATGAGCTTATATCCCAGAGCTTATGTACTTCCGAGCCCTACCCCACTCGGCCGAACACATACCGCCAAAAGGGATAAGCATGATTGTCAGAAGGGGTTAAATTATGTGTGACATTACAACCGCAAAAAAGAATAGAAACTATAAAGGAATTCCATTATGCTGAGACTTGGGAGGATACGAAGAAGAAGATTACGTTGACTACTGTCTCTGGGCTGCTTGCTCTTAATTTCTTTGGCGGCAAAGGCTTGCCTTTTCTCTATATGTCCCTATATGTCATTAAAGGGTGTTTCGACAATCTAAGCCAACGTATTAAGAAACCATTAAAGAACACTTAGCATGTCCTAACAAAGGTATGCGATTCGTTTTTCTTTTCTTTTCGAAATCATAGCCCATAGGCAAAGCCTTTATGCTGACCATAATCAATACTGATTAAAATTCCTCTCAGTCAATCGCTTTCATTGCACCCACAGGTGGAATGAAAAAGAAAAGAAGAAAAACTCCTCACGTGACAAGAAACTTCTATCAATTCCGGTTTTCCTCCCTACCCAACGGAATGTTAACGCGTTCACAATCGTATAGCGTACCAAACACAGGATACACCCCGCAGCGTTCAGACAAGCTCAAAATTCTTTCAAGACGTTTTATTGAAATTAAAACAATTTGTCACCTCATCCCATTGCGGGAATCTTCTTCTTCGTGCCAACCCTACAATTGTATAGTGCTACATAGGCCAAAATAACCAAAATAGCTTACCTGTCATCGTAGACGAATCCAAAGTTAAGGGTGTTTATATACAAAATAAAGGCTAACGCGCAGCAACCCAAGCTTGTGTAATCCATGCTGGAAAGAGATATTAAATTAAACGTTCAATTATTAATTCGACACCAAATTTACAAATTTGATTTGAATCGGTAAGGGTGTCAAGGAAATTTACATATATTCAAAAAGGACATGGCGGCGTGACAGCAATCCGCCGTCGTTACCTGAACCTGATGAAGCAATTAAATAAAACTATAATTACGAATGTTCCTCTTTGATTGAGCTTTAATTAGTGTAAAACCGCCTGTTTGGAGCATGCCTTCTGAAGGCTGCCGATAATTATAGTAATAGAAATGATTTATGACCAAAGGACTTATAATTTCCCAACACAATTATTCCACCCCGAATCGGGTGCGATTAAGTTATCTTTAATTTTTTTTGTTCCCCTGCTTCCTAGTTTCGTTTCCATCCTTTATTCCTACTTTTAAGAACAATCAATCACGGATCTAAAGTTGATAGACGGGTGAAGACATGTCAAGCTATTAAAGGACATAGTGCCTTCTGGCGTTCATTTTAATTCGACAAAATTATTATATTCTTCACACACAATCTCATTGAAACACACTCCGAGGGATGACTTCATTATCATTTATAAATATTTATCAAGAATATTGATTTCTAACACACAACATGAAATACAAGAAAACCCCTTGACCCTTCACGGGGACATGATAATATCGTGGTGGAACCAGGGAGACCAAGGGAGACTCACAATACACACAATGCAGTACCCATATGGGCATGTACAGTATTATCAATAGGATTTTTTCTTTAAGAATGTCGAATGGTGGATAAGCGTTTAAATATAGGGCAGGGGCCCAATTTACATGAAAAAAACATTTAAACTCAAATACAATAATCTTTCGTATTCACTAGTGTACGAGTATAGTATAACAAAACAATTGAATGTAGGAGGAAGGCCCACATATCGTCTGGCCAAATTGCTGCTTGTTTTGTCCATCTTTCGTAGCTGTAGACTGGTGATTGGTGCCAAATTGAATGGAAAAATGTAAACATATTTTCTGTCAGACCCCAAACCAGCAAAAAAAAATAGAATTAAGTGCTACCATTTAAGGAGGGTGGCTACACACAAAAGGAATAAATATTGTAAACAGCATGTGGGGAAAAATGAACATTTGATACCTAAGGCGTCGGCTATTTTTTAAAACACTATGCTTTTGTAAACGTTTTCGGCATCGGTCGTCTGATCCTGATCGATATTTGTGTTAGTTGGCATTGACTTATGCAACGAAATTCAAGCTTTTTAATATAACACGACGTCAGATGATAAACACAAATTAGACCACTTCAAACGAAAAATGCCTCATTAAAGCATTTAAGAAAACTTGAGCTAATTCAGTGAATTTTTAGTATTATTACCGTCTTTTTGAATCTCGGAAATTTAGAGCCTAACTGCCATGAGTGTGTTCCTTCTATGTGTCAATGTCCTGTTCTATCTATCTTCTTCTAGATCTATAGCTATATTCGCCTCCTATCCTTCCCGGTGGTAATTTTTCACTCATTATTCCTTTGACTGTTAGTTCACGGTTTATCCTTTCCTAGTCTTAGTCTTCGAGATTTTATTATTCGGATAAGTTCTTGTTTATGTAGTTTTCTTCATTCGTTGGTTTCTTAGCCCCGTTTTCTCCTGCTTAAGTATACTTCTATCAGTTGCACCAATTTTTTCAAGATTCCCAGCCCTACATGGACGTGATATATTTTCGATCGGTTTATAGAGTAATATGCCTTAAAATAGTACGTGTACCGTTTCATGGAATTCTTATTTCTAAAAGGCGTATGGTCAAAATCTGGTCGCTCCTCGAACGATTCCTCTTAAAGCCGCACTGGTAGTCTCCGATTATTTCCCTACCGTCGGTTTCTTTAAGAGAACATTTAACAGTGATTGTTGCATTGTGTTCGGTCACCCTTTTTAAATACTGTAACGGTGGCTGTCTCTTTCCATTCCTCGGGTATAATTTCATTGTTATATATAGTTGTAAAGAGCCCATTGTTATTTCCTCAATTAATTCCTCAATTGCTAATTCCTCAATTGGGCTGCACTTCTTTCATTGTCCGAAACATTCTCCCATTGTCGTTGCGTATAAATCCTGATCCGGGCTGGTATCCTCTCTTCTTAGGGCGTGTGTAGGTAGGTAGCAAATTAAATTAATCCAAAGCAGGGCTTTTAGAAATTCTATAGCACAACTTTTGAGCCCCGAAAATGATATGATAACTAGCCTAGCTTATTTTCTATGCCTCATACTCATTGTCGTTAGGCTTGTGCTTCCTAAGCAAATAAAGGGCAATATCACATATTATAGCATGACATGTGTTCTGTAGTTTTATATTTCTGAAGTCTTTATATTTCTTAAGTCTCTATTCAACCACGGACACTCATCCCGCAGTGTCATGATTGATAGTTGGCAATTTATTTGATATGCTTTGTAAAATTTTAGAGTGTTTTTAGGTTTTAGAGTTTCATTCGATTGATTAATTTTTTTAACTCTGTTTTAGTCACTTTCTCCGATTATCTGAAAATGTACTGATATTAGCTGTAGATTCCACGGACATTTTCGGGCCCAAAATAATTCTCGGAACAATCCTTTCTTCAAAATTTGACTTTGTTTTTCTTTGCTATGTAAGTCCTACAGAGATTCATGGCAGTGCTGTGTAGATTTTGAGTTCACATTTCATGTGCTGTTTGTCAGTCGGTAGACCATTTTACATCTAATGCATTAAAGTTATTCAAATTTATTACAAAAATAGTGGTGATGTTCACAAAATATGTACATGTTGTACAACTCATGATTTTGTCTGTGAATAACCGTCTTGATGAGTCAACTATTCAAAAACTACTGAAATAACGTATGGTTCTTTTGGAGATCGAAAAGAGGCTGGAAAATGTGGACTGCGAGTCCCACAGGTATTAAAAGCATTAAGCTTGTTCGTGATCGTAATAAAAAAAAAAAAAAAAAAAATGTATGTATCATATGTATCATCCAATGTCGAACCATCGTCGTCGCACCATTGTAATTACCATCAACCCATTGGCAAACGAACACCACGCGACCAGTGACGTCACAGTTCCGCATACTATGGTCCGTCGATCACGCGATGCGAGGGCTGATGGTAAATCAAAGTCGATGGGTTCGACACTTCCATCTTGTATGTATAACAAAGTGTGTAGACGAAGAAAAAATCTTAGTTAGTTCAAACGTGACTTTCCTTCTTCTCCTTTCGTGTTGACCAGTCAATTCGTTGTTCAGTTGGTCTCTTCGATATATCTTCTTTCGATCCTTCGATTGAATTGATCGGTTGAAACCCCTGTTTTTCATCGACTCTTCGTTCGACTCGTCTCTTGGTCGGTTCGCGTACAAAGCTATTACAGTCTATCATGTCGAATAACACCAGCAAAAATCTAAGTTTTACAAAACTTATTCTAAAATCCTGTATATTTATATTCGCACCTTTGACGTCAGTCTCGAGTTTTATGTTGGTGCATGTGGAGATGGAATATAGGGAATAATCCCAGTGCTTTTAAAACTTTGCAGTTTGGGAGAGAAACACCAATGCCAATGACGGATTGCATCTTCGTACTTTCAGCGCTACAAAGTCTGATAGAAGCAAATGTCATTGTTTTCCAGTGATTCAAATTAGAAGTCTAGGCTAAAGTGTTCAAGTTAAACGATTGTGAATGACGCATAACGAAAATTCTAGCAGCAACATAGTCGACAAGTTCGTTTTCCCGTAGTATAGATTTTCATGTTATATTTGACCGATATACTAAAATATTTGTAAATATTAATCGAAACCATCGATCCAAGAAACAACAGCCAACATTTACTTTCTGCTGGAGGCTTTCTATCCTTTTCGGTAAAACGAGAAGCGTAACCATTTTTGTGAAACAAATTCAGGGGGAAACACCTAAAATTAAACACTTCCAATTACCCCAATTTAAACTTCTTCTTCTTCGAGATATTTAAACAAAATTCATGAAACAAACCTCTCAAATGCGTACAAAGAAATGAATATCCCTCATCCAATGCGGCTAATTTCAAAAGTATTACAATGCCTTAATAGGATATTGTTCGCAGATAACCGCTTAATGTTAAACGGATGCAGACGAAATCGATTGTTGTTGCTGATTAGAATTTCATAACTGCCAATGAATAATGATTACGGTAAGATTAGAGATCACAGCACTCACAAGTCGCAACTGGATCAATCCCACTAAACGATTACGCTCCTACGCTTCGAATATTCGTGCCTCTTAAATTTAATCAAAAACTTCTCATCAAACCAACCCATCCAAGTGTCAAACAATTTCAGGATGACGTCTAATTTTGTAAAGCATTAAATATTCAAATCTTAAGCAACCAATTTTTGAACTCCTCGACGTTTATGAAATTTCCATGCAAATTAACAACAAATCTCTCCCATGTCCTGACAGCAAGTGCCAGTAACCAACTTCTCCAGCAGAAGTATTTTAGAGCAGCAGGAGTAGACACGGGCAAAAAATGGAATTTCTAAATTATTCACCAAAATGCGGAAGAGCAGGCGGCGAACTTTTCGCCTTTACATAACTTAGTGCAGAGTTCTACCATCAATTCCCAACCCACCTGCTGCCGCTCTCGTCCCACCCGCAAACACCTCACGCAAAACAAGGGTTCAAGACCGCATAAACATCCCGGTGTTGTTGCGAACAATTCAGCCCCGAACAACGCGAAAAGGAACAAAAAAAAAAAAAACAAAACACCACCAGAAATTGTTACATTTAATTTTTGCTGTCTTTTTACTTCATTCTATGTGCCTTTCCCTCACTGCGCTCTTTTCTTCAATATACTATATTCCACCTTAACAAGTATAAAGTTTCCGATCTAAAGAAAAAAGAAACTCAAAAAAAGAAGAAAAATAATGCATAAGGTCGTGTGGGAGTAAGACTATGGGCTGGAGGAATACTTACTATATGCAACCTACACAGCTGGATGACAGTAGCGAAAAATGTTGCAGCTCTCGACCAGTTTTCCACAAGTCAGCACATTGGAGTGGACTAAATGAAATGAAAAAAAGCCGAAAAGAAAATCGCCAACTACGTTCATGAATCGTGGTCTTGATTCGGACATACCCATTGCAAATTGGGACCTAGATCCTCAAGCTTCTTTCTTTCTACCTCTTTTTTGATAGTTTTTTTTCTCTCTTTTTTTTTTAATTGCAAATCATTTACGAGTCCCTGAAGGCCAGAATAATGGTGTTCGCGGTTCGTACCAGTCCGTACTGGCCGCAACAGAATGAAGTTTCTCTCAAGCTTCAAAAGAAAGTGCCAAAGTGACCGAAAGTAGGTAAGAAAGAGAGCGTAGGAGAAAAAAAATCGCACACTGTGACGGAAACGCCAACTTTGTCTTCTCTCTGCCGTCGCATCTGAGCACCAAATTCTATCGGGTTGAAGGAAAATTGACAAAAAATGCAAATGACCCAAAGAAAAGGCACCGCACGAGCACCCTCGCCATCTTATTTGCTTAGCAGCCAAGCATAAGCATCGGTGGCTTCAATTTGCTATGTTAAAGCATTGACCAATAAGTCCGCCTGGAGTTCGGTAAAGAAACTTGTGCAACAGTTAAAATTCTCGCTCAGCAATTTATTCGCCAGGACATACGAAACTATTGTATGACCTCGTGTGTGCCCAAGTATGCAGACACAAATGCAACGTCGACAGGAACATTGAGTACCCTTCATGCGTGGAATTAATTTATTTTCTTTTTCAAATTTCTGCAATTCACGAACAGGGTATGTCAAAAGCAACATGTGTTTTGTCCTCTTTTCTTCGTTTTTTGATCACTTTTGTTTTGCACTTGTCGTACGGTCTGACAAGGACATGGGGTACGCGGATAAAGAATGAGACACCAACCAAATTCGTTCTGTTGCCATGACATTTCATTGTTGCTCCAACACTGCTGTTTAATTAATTTCACACGTGATTTAACGCACCATGAACATCGACAGAAAAAAATAACATTACGTAGCAATGGGTGTTTGCGGTAGAATTTTAAGCTTTCATCTCCAAGTAGGCGAAAGCGAAATTGACGCTTATACATACCCATTTGACAAGTTGTCCTCAGTTATATCATATCACTATTTGCAACAACGTCTGTCAGTTTGGATGGGACAGTTCCGCTGCTGACAATCATGAATGAACAACACCCTTTCTGAAGCTCTTATATGTATCAACCCTTTCAAACATCCGACACATGTTCGATTTACAGAAACCGGCACTTTACATGACATCGAATTGTGGACTGTAGACCCGAATAACAAGTTGTGAAGTAAACGGAATAAAAGATTCCATTTTCGTATTATGTCATTGTACACAGTTGTTCCATGACACATGAGCGTGGGCGTGGACTGCTTGTAGCACGTAGTGTGGCTCATGTTTGGCATTTCCCAAAAGTTCTGATTAGTGCTCGCTGTTCCCCATCCTAACTGATGCTGCCGTGGTTTCGAACGTTACACTTACAATTGACCTAAGCTTCCTCTGCCCCGATGTTTTCTCTAGAGCGCTTCGAAGGAAATTACTCTGCCTGACACAAATGCGATTATTCGATCATTCGTTTATTTCGTTTTGTTTGTCCCCCAAGCAAATTGGAATTAAGTCATTCAAGTGAACCTAACTCAATCATTTCTGGTAAAAGTTTTAACTCGAAGGGGGTAGGTTTCGACTTTGGTTCTTTGGTTCTTTGAAACATTGGTCTGAATTCAAATTGGGATGCTGCAGAATTGGATATGTTCACGTGTGTCGGTTACGGTCGAGATGAATTGGATATGTATCGCAGTGCACTTTTTCCCCAAAGACCCTTCGAGTTCAATTAAGTTTTCGAATTTCGAAATCAATTTCATTTCTGATTTAAGAGTATATTTTTTTGTTTTAACTAATTTCCCCAATGAATACCACAAATATGTACATACATACAAATATGTATCACATTCAACTATATCGATTGCTCGTAGGTCTTGTCTTTTCTCAAATTCTTCCTTTTATCACGGACGAAAAATGCAAGAGATTTTCTTTAAGCGCCTTCGTTCTATCGTTCAATGTCGCAGCATTTTCACAGCAATCAATTTTACAACCACCCTCACCGATGACTTTACTCTGTAGCATCACTATCGTCATTTCACGAAGTTATTCGGGCGATGATTTTAGGAAACTCTCCTTCAAACCCATAATGTGTGCAGAACTCTAAGGCGTATGCCACCCAGCTGCTCGTCTGGCCAAATTTTAACGCCTTGCCTTGCAAGAAAAAGGCTTCCGATACCAACTAAGCGGAAATGTTGAAATGTCTTAATGAGCTTATGGCTTTAGTGGCTTCCCCGTCTTCGCTGGGATAACGATGAGGAGCTTTAGTTTAAAATTGTCCCATTGCTATAGACTAATGGACGTTTAAGCTGCGAGAGATTTTCGGATTCCAGTGACTTTTCATTATACAAAATGCCTGCAGATGGACTTTATTTGACCGGCGGCATTTGATGTGACAAATAGAGGCGGAAACGAACCTGTAATTAATTATGAGCTTGATGTGGCCTTTGTGTCATTTGTGCTTTTGTAGATTAGATGCCTTAAAGTGTAGTTATTATACAATACAAGACTACACAAAATGCGTTCTTTTACGAGAAATTAAGATGTGCCTAAAAATTAAACCATAACGTACGAGTATAGTATATGCATAAATGATTGACTAGAATTGCAGTGCTACGGGGTTTGTCGGTCATTGCACCTGCGGGCCATTTACACGACTTACATATGTAACTTGATTGAAACCAATGGAACAAACATATGATGTTCGTCAAGTGGTAACCTTTTTTCATCACTCTTCCGATGTTTCTTTCAATATAAGGAACAAATTTTCTTTCATATTTCCGTCTGTCATATTCCTTCTGCATGTTCGGTAGGAGGGACGCGGTACACATCAAAGAAGAGAGGTTTTACTCAATCGGCTGAAACTTGTGATAGACGAATGAAATGGGACAAATAATTTTTTTTTTTTATTGAAATTCTTGTAATTTCGTCAAACTTTGTGAAGAGGTATTGATTTTCATTCCTGGCACACCCACTTACTTGTGCACAGAACCGAGTACATCGTCACTAGGTTAGAGGAAAAACGTTTAACAGGGAGCGGGGTAAATAATTCCAGTGTTTGGTGATTTGCAACTCTAAATTTCCGAGCATGGAACCCTCCATAAATGTACATACATATGTATGCATGGATGGTATGGCGATGGTTAACACTGAGTAGATTGTTTGCCATCGTGCTTCCACCTAGCCTGATCACTTGCGCTCACCGTCATTACACAGATTGCTGCGCTGCTGTTTTGCAGGTTACAGAGTTTGTTAAGCGATACCTTACCTCCTTTCCATACTCACGATATGATAACGTCAACAACGGCAACAACGACAATGATGATGACGATGGTAGTAATGATAGCGGTGATGGCAACAGCGTTAATGGCGGTATAGCAGTGATGACTGCGAGGGCAACGTAGGCGGGCGTGTCGTTCCATGTTGATATTGAACGGGAAAAGAGGATTCATGGTAGCTGTTTGGTGGGGACAAAATGGTTGCTTTTAATTTAAAATGAAAGCCAAATTTATTTGCTTTCTGGCGAAATATGTTTGCTGCATTATTTGCTGAACGTGATTGGTAATACTCTTGGCTGCTTGTCGACTGTCGAGAGACTGACTGCAGTCAGCAAGCACACGTAGTCTATGATACTCTCGCACGTTACACATAAATGAACTTATGTATGTATCCATCTATGTATATGTACATATATGTATGTGCGCTCGTACTATATTCGGCGAAATTGAATCAGTGAATCCTTAAAACAAACATGGGGCAAACAAACGCACACTGATGATGGAACACTTGCCTCCACTTGGCACTGGGTACGTTGCTTATGGCAAAGCAGTTTCATCATTGGCTGTTGATATCACTGCTATTCCGGTCTCTGTTGCTGTTGCTGTTTCTACTACTCCGGATGCTTGGCCCCTTCGCAAAGATGGTCTAGCTACAAGGCAGCGACAATGTTCCATGTGGGGGAATGTAATTCACTTTGATCTCACTCTCTGCAAACCATTAGAATGCTTGCTTTGGGAAAATATTGTCGTTTTCATTAATTTACATATTCAAAGGAAATTAATTGGGGCTGCAGGTTATTTGCCTACCTTGGTAATATTGTCCATAAGCAATCATGTTACATCAAAAGAGGTGTTTTATGAGCTTGTGCTCCGTAAACGATATTTTTTTTACGCGCTGCTTTGATTCTATTCATTTTCTTTTGTGTGTGTTTTTTTTTCCATGCTAAAATCAGTAGAAGCCGATAGTTACGCCCTTATAGTTGAATCATCTTCTCTTCAGCTTTCGCTTTTCACCCATTCCGATGAGTACTCACTAAATAAATACCCAGCACCTAGCTGCTGGGTAAACAATAAACAATAATAAAGCACTCTACATAATTATGTGGAGGCGTCCTGTTAATTGCTATCCACCAGTCGAGTTCTAGTCTTTAAATCAGGCGGCAACTTCTCCTGACAATTTAATTGTTCAGCCCTTTAGATTGTTTATTCAAAACTCTTATTTTTGGAGCTTTTTTCATCGAGTGTAACGACAAGGCCGGGTATTACAATGTCAGCTAAGCAAGCCGATCGGTAACCCTTCAACAGTAAATACTTGTTACACACGTAGCATACGTACAATTGAATACGTAGCATTTTAATTCTAATTAGATAATAGGACACGAAATGAAACGAAGCAAGTACAAACAGGGAGGCTTGCCTGTAATAACGAGCATATGGAATTCGAAGCCACAGTATGTTACGTTATTAAGGCATTCACCAATTTCACCATGCATCATAATTAACCACTTCAAATCTATAATTGAACTGTTGCGCCAATCATACTGAACCATTAATTAGTTCATGTTCTCCCTTACACTTGAGACCACATTTGTGAGCAGCCCCGCACCGCTCAACTTGAATCGGCACGACTCGGGGAATGCAATGTGGTGGAATCTCGAAATTGTAGAATGGCAAATTCAACCCCAAATACGCCCTCTTAGTTATCGTCGAACAAACTCGATCAGTCGTACATTTCGTTTCATTGAAATGAATGCAAGCATGAACACATTCAAGTGGTGATGATGTGGAAGGCCTGGCAAAGTGTTGAATAGAGAATCAGTCCCACCACCTTCGTTTCGAACCGCGATTGGAAGTTGAGAACGGAGACCGTAGCGCCGTGTGTGCGGGATTCGATTGAAACTAATTAAGAAGCAAAAACCGCTACTTCAGCTGCCTACACGCCTCCGAAGCTTTAAAAGAAGTGCTGTTTACTTTTCATTTGAATTCAACCGAACCGACGAACACGCAAACGAGTTAACGTATTAGTAGTACTCGTCATCGTCGTCATCATTAACGTCGTTATCGTCCTTGTCGTGGCAGTCGTCGACATTTGTAGTCATCAAATCGTCGCTCGTCGGCGCCATCATTTGCATTCACCTCGACGTCAACATCCGAATCGACAGCTGAAGTTATTAATTAGCAGCGAAAAGCGCAATTTTCTTCGCAAGCTCGTCAGCTCAATATACTCGCGTCGTATGCCCCTACAATTACACAATGAAATTTGGAAGTCGTTAAGGGGCAGAAAATCAAATAAAAGCTTTTTGATGTGTGTCGGTGCTGGTACTTGGTGTCAATTATGTGAACCCGATCCAATTAAACGATAAATAAATATGTACCCATTTACCCTTACCGGTACACGCTACTTTATTATGTTTCAGTCGGATATTGTTCCCAATTTTTCTTCCACTTCCGAATTGATAAAAAAAACTAAAAAACTAAAAACCCAAATCAATGTTTTTGTTTACACTTTGTTTAAGTTAAATGAATTTTCCAAAAATGTTGCTTTTTGTATGCTAATTTCGAATTGTCGAATCAATTTCGGTTTGCAAATACTGAAAACATAAAAAAAACAAAAAAAGGAAAAAAGGAAAAGAATTAATTAAAATGATTATTACGTGACCGGACTGCTCTATCGGATAAAGTGTGCTTCAGTGACGGTCTTTTCAATAGGAACGAAATGCAAAATGATTGTAAAGAATGCAATCTGGTTAAAGCGCTGCATCCACCGGTAGAGATACCCCCGCATACGTGTATGTATGGTTCTGAATGTCATGCACACATGTCCGTACATATCCACATTCCCATTGTGTTCGTTCAACAGCAGTCGAAATCTCTTTTAATTACCACCTTTACTGTACAGCATATGCACTACAAGGACAGACTGAAGATAGAAGCTGTAAGGACCGGTTAGAGAATGGAAGATACTCTACAAAAATTCTCGGCTACTAAAATAGATATGTGGTCAAGAAACGTCACATAGCATAGGCAACAGCGTACATGCTAGTGGGAGGTGTGGAGAACAAATGCACATCATTGAAGGCTGCTTCGAAACCGCGAAACAATTCTCCTCTGTCCACATAACACCGCAATAACACCGGTCTGAGTGAAGCCATTGCTGCTGCAACAATATAGTTAGCTAGATTAAAATTTAACCAGAAAACCCCTTCATAACCGAAAGGAAACGAGGCTGAAGGCATAAACACAGGCACATAGCAGGGTTTCGGTCTAAGCGCGGCCAGTATGGGTACGGGCGACATTCACACAGCATTCATGGCGTCCGTGCCGTGCCATACGCGACTTAGGCGAACTTTTAAATGGAAACTTATTCTCGTGATTTGCATAAAATTTTAGTGCAAATGTGAAGAGCAGTGCTACAGTGCTACAGTTTTACAGATTCCTTTTTCTCTCCTTGCCTTGTTGATGCTTTCATATATCCTTTTTTTATCTGTGCTTTCTATTGCATTGCCTTGATGTGTTTTTCGTTTTTTTTCTCTCTCTTGCCTGACTTTTCTATTTTGTTTCCTACTATTGCGGTTAGTGTCTGTCCACTTCCACTTCGTGTTCAGTTTTTACCGCTCAGGCTTGCGACCCAAAAACTGGAATTTTATTTAATTGTATTTTTTTACGGCGATCCCGTTTGCAAAAACATTTGTTCCGCCGCCAGGACTATTATTGGGCTGAGTATTATTTCATTCGTTTGAAGTGGGCGACACCACCGAGGCGATGAGAGGCCACCGTAGAGTTTTCGAAATTTTCCACACAAATTGCGGGAGAAATAATTACACTTAACACCTCTAACCTCCATATTGGCTTGTGTTTTCTGTTCTTCCTCTACCTACATACATACTCGTACATACATAAATGATTTTTTTTCTAATTTCCCTATTGTCGTTTCACAAACGACTTTATGCTTACATATTGGCTGCAATAAGTGGAGCTTTCATTTGGTTAACCCCATTGTTTCTAATTCGTATAGGATATAGCTAAGCTAGCAGTTTGTTACCATGTGACAAAGACTAAGAGAGAGCAACCCACCGACCCAAATCAGTAGCCTAACTTGATATATTAGCGTAATTTTCGTGAAACAAATTTGTACGTAAATGCGAAGGAAACGCAAAAACCGTCAAAAGTAATATCCAACACTTGCTAACATCCGATAAACAGCTATGTCAACCAAATGCCCATAATCCCGTCAAACTAATTTTCCTGTGCCTTCACCCTCCTCCACATCCTTACTTCTTTCATATACATAATTACCTTTTTTGGTTCTAAAGCAGGTTACTATAAATGGGTAAGCAAGTTTAACAACAGATAGTAAAAACAAAAACACGAAACAGTAAGAGGGAAAAGACGTGAAATGTCCAAGCCAGGCGATGCGTCCCACCAGTAGTGGGTGAAAGAGATGATAAATTAGGTGCTCGAAATCCAATATACGAGGAAAATGGGAATGACATACCAATACAAAGGGAGAATTCAAAAATGAAAATAAAATAAAAATTAAAGCTCCAATGTACCACAAGTGGTCCGGACTTTCTTGCTTTTTATTACAATGGGCTTCCAGTTTACAATAAAACAATACATAAATATGGTATAAGCCGTGTAAAGATATTTGTACGCAGAACTACCCAATGGGGGAAATTTAATCAATTTTGTTCGAAGTTTGGCGCTTAGTGTTAATACAGAGGATCAGGTAAAAGCGCACTAAATTCAAGCTTTTATTTTGTAAATTCACGAAAGGAACCGGTGACAACACGGCTGGTAAATCAACTTTTTTCGACCTCTTTGTGTTTGAACAAAGCAATTTTAAAAATTTTACTAAATTCGGTTTGATTTTCATTTCAATATGTAATGGGGTGTTTCATTCTCGGACTTTGATTGTGAACAATTCCGAAAGGTATTCAACTTGAGCCTAAGCATAGTGTATAAGTCCAGTTTAATGCTTAATTGTGGTTACGTCATTTGGAAAACATGACCCAAAACTCACTGCTAAACTGCCTAGGAATAAATCTTCACGACAATGGTAGGACACTCGTGCAATTCTCTTTTGGTGATTGCTTGGTGCCAGGGTTGTGTTGGATACGAAATATGGTCATTGTCACGCCTTGAATACATAATATACCATATTCCCACACTATGTTATATCTAAGCTACTTTGCCCATAGATATACCATAATATTTATCTGGAAGATAAATAAATAAGCTACAAATATTGCTGCCTTTACAGATCCCCTAAGTTTTTGTGTTGTTCAATTAACCCACAAGACTTACTCTTTATTGCCGACTCCGAACTGTGAAAGGAGGTAAGCCTTTCGAATATCAGGGAAGGAAGCACCCCGTTAAAGGGAAAAACCTCAATATATTTAGGCATACTGCTCCTTGATTGATAAAAGGTCATACAACAAGAGATGTTTGTTCACGTTTTCGGCCACTATTGAACTGTCAACATTTACCAATCAGTGTGCTAATTTATAATATGTAAAAATTAGGAAGTTCTTAAATATGGATTGACACATACGAAACAATAGGTTAAAAAAGAAAAAAAAACTCACCACAAAATCGGGGAAAGTATGGCAGAAATGATCCATAAAGTTAGTACCGCTTTCATCGTCAGAGTCAAGAACCTTCTTGCACGGCTAATGTGAATTTGATCGATAAATCTGAACGTCTCGGAAACGTACGACTTTAACTCGCATTCAACCGGCAGGACCAGAATGAATTATCGCGCCGTAGCTGAACGTTTCACCCAAGACAGTGTTTATGGAACCGCAGCCCCTTTTCAACGCATTTTGCATAAAGACTAAGGTCTTCAAACCTATTATAAGGTCCAATTAATATTACAATTGAAGCCAGTAAACTACTTTCTACACAAAACACCTAAAACCATAAAACCCTTACATCATCGTCTTAAAAATCTTGGGAGACAAAGTGGAATCTATAATACATCTACAGGGTTTGTATGAAAAGTATCGGGAACATTTTTTCCTAACGTGCCTATGCTTATTAGGGCGCTCGCATGGACCGGGATTAGTAGGGAGGGTCCGAAATTCAAAACGAACCATGCATCAGTTCATTTTAGATCGGGTTTCTAGTGGGCGCGTATCGAGTAACTAGGTGCGAATTTAAAGTGCCGACAACGATTGAACAGCGGTATGCCATACAATGTATGGGATACAGAGACGTTGGGTATGATTCGTGTTGAGGGCTGAAAGCCTGTTCCAAACTGCAGTTATTAAGTGGCATAAGCCTTTAAAGGTCAAAAATGACCGAGAGAGGCTTCACGTCAAGAATGGACGACAACGTGTGTGCCATATGCTGACTGTCACAAGCTACAGTTATTAG
Organism: Merodon equestris; assembly: GCA_958301585.1. Lineage (NCBI taxonomy): Eukaryota > Metazoa > Arthropoda > Insecta > Diptera > Syrphidae > Merodon > Merodon equestris. The sequence goes on along the minus strand of OY284416.1, from coordinate 1,370,572 downwards.
GTGGCATAAGCCTCTTACAGGTCAAAGATGACCGACAGAAGCTTTATATCAAGAATGGGCGACAACGTGTGTGTCATATGCTGAATTAAAACTGTCTGTCATGTGGCCGCAGAAATTGGCAATTGCATCAAGACGTTGTTAACAAACACCATAAGTGCGCATACTCTTGAACCTGCGCGAGCTCTATCAAAAAAAAAATCCTGTTAATCTGCAAGGAGAAGCCAAATGGTGTTCAGACAATTTCCATTCACCATTCCTATACGATACCGACATAGCCCCAGCAGAATTTTTCCATTCTCAAAAGGGAAACTCTGCCTTAAAGGACCCTAAGTGCGTCAAAGAAGCTTGCACGCATATCCTTAAGGACCTTCGGGAGTCTAACAACTAGCCACGGAAAAAGCAATAATGTACCGGTGCTAAAGAGTTGAATTGTTTTCCAAAACGTTTCCCGTTCTTATTATCCTATTTCTGTATTAAAGGAGGACAGTTTAGTATGGGTTTTTGAGCTGATGTTAGCACTGGGTTATCTTTCTTTAAAAAATATACTCATAGGACCCTTTCAGTGATCACATTTCGACTGATTTTTTTAGCTGAAATTGATGCCATAGACATGGGTGATTTTTATTTGTAACAAGACGGTGTCACATGCCACACAGCCTCACTATATATGTATGCGAAATACATGGGCAATGATATGAAAACATGATTAAAAATTTCATCGGAAAATGATTATTTTTAGGCAGAGCCTAGACGGACATTTAGCAAATTTTATATTTCATTACAAACTCCAGAGTTCGTTCTTTGGACTAGAATAATAAAAATACTTTTTACAAAGATGTTGTGTTTTTCTATTGATTTAAAATGACACGTTTTGTTGGATGAAATTAAACATATGAGATTGTAGGCTGCGAATATGCCATTGCCCTTTAAGAAATGCGATTCAACCAAGGGTAAGGCATTATGATTCCAGCACTTGAATGCGATTCATCACACCCTGTTTCCAGCTTCGTTCAGACTTCAATGGTATCCAAAGCATACACTACAAATTAACGCCTTTAGCTTGGAAATCCTGAAACCGAGATAGCATCATCAGTACCATCATTTTCTTTCGTTTGAAAATGGAAAATTAATTTTCTCCTACACAAAAGCAAAACCATCGTCCCTGCAATTGATACCAATCAGAACTGATTCAAAGCCAATTCAGCTCCATCTAAGCTACCACTGCTTACTGGACAGAGAAATAAATGGCGTTGGAGTGTAAATAAACTCTACTATAATTAGATTAAGAAAATGATGGTTTATTCGATGGTTATGAGAAATTGGAGACCAAGCAAATCACCATTGCTATTAATATCTATGGCAGAGCAGGGAGGCACGACAAATTCCCTCCCATCCTTCTACTGCTGTATTCGCTTGATGATAACAATAGAAATTCGATATTGATTTCTGATTTGTACCTGCTTTACGCCGCCTCCCGAGTGCCTTGCTTCGTTTCCGTTGATCCGATCTCATGGGTTCTGATGACATGATTTATAAGATAAAACATGACATGATGTCGGCATGTCGGGATGCCAGGATGTCGAAATCTTGTGCTTATGTGTTGCTTGCCTTATAGAATCATCGTATCATTGCACGGTGCTGTCAGTTAGTCAGTCTTATCGAATGATGACCGAATTAATTCGATGCTTCCGTTAATTTTTCCCCTTTTTCCCTTCTCATTTAAGGAAAGTGAGAAAATCAAATATAATAATTGACATAGTCAATGAAAAAAACATGACAAAAAAGGAAATCAAGTTAATCGAGTATAGTGTTACGTACTCGAACGGGGACACGAAATTCGAATCTCTCTCCAAAGACTAACTAAAAATGAACCGAGGTTCACAGGCAGAAAAGAAACCTTTCACTATACACAAAAAGCATGAAAAGAATGAGTATACATACGAGTATGGTATGAAAAGAACTCTTGATTCTTTGCAGTGAATAAGTAACAAAAGGCAGGCATGTCACAGTCTTAAAAAAAGGATATTTTACGATTAAGGTTCATTTGATACCATGTTACAACTCATGAGCGTACGACAGCAAGAAGTATGTATTCAATTTTTCTACGTACACACATACATATGTTTGTATGAACACGCTTGTGCTATATATCTTGTGTAATATAGCTTAGAGCGGAGCAGTTGCCTACACCGGAATTTCAAATCCTTTAATGTCCTTATTGCGAGCTCTAAAAAGGATTGCACGCTTCATGAGTATGTGAAAGTTAGGTGGAGAAGAGAAAAATAAAACGGAGTGGAACGACAAACCGAACCACAGTGCTTCTCTTCTAAAGGTTTCGACATTAAAAGTGATAAATGTTCCCAAAATACCTCGCAAGGAAAAAGCAGACAGAAAAAATAACTAAGAAAAAAAAACGCTCTGAGGGATGCGAAATATCTACCTACTCATCTACCCACCTATAGTAGAACACTTTTGCGCCAGTATGGGTAATGGGTTCCATGCTTTGGTTTTAGTTGCTTCCATCTCTCTGCACGGCAAATGCTTTAGACAGAATCGAATTATTATCTCAGCATGCATGGAAGCCTAGGTTTGTCCACATACATATACACATGTGTGTGGTTATATGATTTACCCATCAAGCTTAATAGTTTGGTTCTGTGAGTATGTTGATGGGCTTGGAAAAAATTGCACGACGCCAACATCATCGCCGTCATCACCACCACCAGGTTGAAGTTGATGAAAAGGTTAGAAGGATAAAAGACATCATCACGTATTCATTTGTTAAATCCATCAGATGCAAAGAGGCAGTAAGTGGGCCATAGAACGTACACAAATTGCTCGTAATCCGGCTAGCCGTTGTCCTCCTTTTGCTATTCAATGCACTGATTGGGAACTACTGCTTTGCTTCGGGTTGGCAGTTGCGCTAGCCGACTTTTGCTCTTTAAACATTTGTTTTATTTTATTGGTTTATAATTAATTTTTTTTGATATAGCAAGCTCGCCCCATATATATTCTGTAAGATTTGTTGGGAATTAAAATTATTACTTTTTTTCAAAGAAGACAAATACAAAAAATCTGGGTGTCAATTTTAATTGTTGACTCGAAATCTTAACTTCTCTAGGTCACCCATACTGATAAGGCTTTCATCCTGTCCCATGTGTGATTTGTATGATAACCGTTACTAATTGATGGGTTGCTTGGAAGCATTACCAAGGAATTAACATAATATAACTGCGAAATGAAATAATAAATTTCATGAGCGACTCCATTATTTTAAAGTCTTTGGACCTTTTTAACAGCATTTTCAATCCCATCGACGAAAAAGGAAAGAAGTCTCGATCAGCTATGTGTATTACTCGGGGCGAGCGCATTGAACGCTTTTCACACTATTCGGTTTTGATCTGACAGCAGAAAATCGTACAGAGACATTCTTTTAATGGCTTGGAAAAGAGCTTAGCCCATTTCACATTACACAGTATGACATTTTGAATTTTACCAGGCGTCAATTGGCACTGAAACCTACGGTGCCCGGTCAGCGACCGATGGTCGACAATGGTGTATGTTACCAAATGCACATTTTCACATTAGACGGTTTTGGTACGGGTCCCTTTAGTTACTGATTGGCTGTGTTATTTACTAGTTGCTTAAATAATGAAAGACGTTAATACCACAATACAAGAGCTGATGACGACGTGTCGTTTGAATAACTAAAAAACATAGTTTTCCTTTGATACCAGTTTATTCAATAATATATGTGAATATTAAGAAAACAACACGAAACCTCGATCGTCGGCAGAGAATCGAATTATGTACGCACAGCCAACGTCCATGCTCATATCGGGATCAAGTACCGGCGACATCGCAATTATATCTCACGCCGTACAGAGTTGGTAATAGATCACCTTTCCCTATGGATACAAAATCACACGGAACATTTGGTGATCGATATAAGCTTTGGCTCTGGTCTTGTCAATAGGAATATAACAATTTTATATTCTTATGCCAATGCACCCGACACTTTTTTTTAAGGCCTCCTAATTTCAAGACGCCAGCCAAAGTTTAAGTCCTTATCCCTGTAAAGTTCCTTATCGCGAGTCAGCAATGTTTAATTTGAGTTTTTTTTATTACTACCAAACTTCAGAGTCTTTAGGAGTGCATATTTCAATTTTTATCAATCTAAACCTTGCATCTGACTGAATTCGATAAACGTTTTTATAAAATGAAGGAATTCATCGCCTCGCAAGATAGGTTGTGCGTATCAATTCGAACCAACGTATTCACTAATGAACGTTGCTGTGCCAGTGAGACAACGTACCATTCGAAGAACCAAACATATTGCAGCCTTTAGTTCAAAATAAGCAAAATCAATCGATTCCACGACTTATCCCACGTAATTGGGAACCTCTCAGTTCACTTTGTAATGAGTTTTGCGTAACATTTTGGCCTACATCCTTACAAGATCAAACCAACCTAAGAACTGAAGACCCGAAATACTGAAAAGGTTGAAGAAAATCCCGAATTTCATCGAAGAATCAGTTTGCGCTTTTTGTTATAGCCTTAAGCGATATGGTCTTTATCTCCCCAATTGTGACAAATCTCCGTCCTTTCACTTGTCATTTCAGTTTGGGAAGCAGAAGAAAATCGTCCGGTGAATACGGAGGCTGAGGCATGATTACATTATTGTCTTTGGCTCAATTACGCACAAGCAGGCGCATTATCGTGATGCAAAAACCATACTTTTTTTCCCATAAATCTCGATGTTTCGTATTGCTTCAGGCAAGCAGCACATTACTTTAAGGTAATATTCCTTATTGACTGTACGACGTTCCGGAAAGAACTCATGATGCGATATATAATTGTGATCGAAGAAAGCAGTGAACAAAACTTTTACATTTGACCGAACTTGACGTGCTTTTTTCCTCCTTGCCTCTTCTGGTTGCATCCATTTGGATGATTGGGTCTTAGGTTCGACCTCATAACCATATAACCATGTTTCGTTACCAGTCATGACCCTTTTCAGCAAATTTAAATCGTCATTCAAGTCACTCAGCAATTCCTGAGCGATGCTTGTGCGAGGGTTATTTTGGTCAAAATTTTGCAATTTCGGAACAAACTTCGGCGACACACGTTATCTGAAAAAAGTTTATGGCATGAGCCAAACGATGTCTGCATCCACAGCAACTTCTCTGATAGTGATTCTATAACAACCCACTTGTTATTTTACAATTGAATGTATCTTTACTATTTCAGTCACATGTGTCAACCAAATTATGTCAATCCTATGTACATCTATACTGTTGTCTGAAATCAAGCTATTAATTAATAATTAAAGTTTTCACTGCTTTCGTTTCTGAGGCATCCGGGGGGCATTGGCAGTAACACCTTTTCCGCCTTCTGTGAAGAACTTGTACCAAGTATAAACATTTCTTTTTTTTTGCTTAGAGTAAACACGTCAAGTGCCAGAGTCAATATTTCAAGTGCATTGGAGCACTTTATTTTATTTTCCACACAATATTTAATATTGATTCTCTAAACCATTTTTTAAGAGCAAAAAATCGCTTCTGAAAACTCCCTCTCATCCATAAACCTATGGCTTGTAACGTGGATTTCAGGCCGGAGGCGTGATTAGATTGTGTTATTTCGTCGATGAAATTAGTCGCCATGTTGCAGAGTTCGCTATCGTGCCATGTGCGAGAATAATTTTTGTCGAAATTAAATATACTAATATAAATATACAAAACATGCCAAACAACTAGTGAAACAATTGATCTATTGAGGGGCAAGTTCGATATTCTTTCAATCTCGGAAAATAGTCCGGTCATGCGATATTTTTTCCTATGGAATGTCGTTAAATTTTTGGCTTACACCAATAAGCCAACAATGTTAGAGGAGCTTAGGAACAATATTGTCAACGTTGTCCAATATATATGGAAAAGTCAATTGTCTCCAAACACGTTCTCGGTGTTTTTTTTAGTTTTAATTTCACTTTTATTCAACTTTTTTTAAATCCTTAGCCTAGATAAGAATGCTTAAAATAAGCTTAACTATCTTAACTAATCTAAATATCTTACTGGCACAAAGCGGACACTAAAATAAAGCGTTCTCGATGTTCATATGTAGGAGTACTACACTTGGAGTACATTTATCCGATATCTCAATTATTCTGTGTTCTGTTTAAATAAGAAATGTGCAGGTTTGTCTTATTTAAAAGACCTCTATATAAAATAGATACTTATTGAGGTCATTGAGACTTTCTTCGGAATGTAATCATAAATAATCCACGTAAAAAAAAAATTCGAATGATAATTTCGAAAATCACACAATTAGGAAATAAATAAACAGTAATCGATAAAAAATTAATATGGTCAAGCATCTGTTTCCGACTAAATTGAAGAAAATAAAAAAACCCAGATGTTGTTGACGTTTTAAATTTTTCGATACTTTCCCATCAATTTTGGTGGAACTTTCCCAACAGACTTGACAGAAATAAAGACAGCAACTGAAGTTCAATAAATACCAACTGTTATATTTTCCTTTATTGAACTGCTTATCCAAAATAAAACCTTGAATTTGTTGAGACACGCTTTCATATAACATGTAATTAAATATCGTTATATTACTATGATTAGCAAATATACTAAGGATACGGAAGTGGGTTATCATACGTATGTATACCCGCCGAAAGAAATATTAAAGGCGAACAAGTATCGAATATGTGCGAGTATGTGTGTGATTGGTTTATTATGAGGTGTTTATTATTGAAGCTATTTGAAGCTAGCTTATTAAAGCTATTCCCTTAAAGAGGCAAATTTGGGAAACATGCAGCTACCTACGTACATATGTATATACGAACATCTCTCCCAAAAAAGCAAGCACGAAAATTACCCTTTGGGAAATTTTTGCAAGTGCAGCAGTGCATTTAAATGAAAACGAAAATCCCACCCAGAAGTTGCCGCAGCTTAGCTTAACGAAGTACTCCTACATGGGTGACGGATCGATGCCTTGCTACAGGATGCACGAATGCTATGTGTATTTATTCAGTTTTATCTATTTCTACTAGTTGTTTCCTATTCGTGTTTATGCGGTATCCTTTTAGATGAGAAACACCCAATAGCAGAAATAATCTGCAAAAAAATAGTCAATCTTCGCTCGGAACTGCTGAAGCATATCAAGGGAAAATATCGAAGTTCGAATGCCAGCAGAAATTCCTGTTTCCGTCCAACTAGATATTTGAATTGAATTTGGCCTACATCCACAGGCACCAACTGCATATCCGTCCAATACCTCAGTTTCTATTTCACCAAATGTACTTGCTAGTCCACCATATCGTACTCCCTTCGGTTGCTTTTGCAATTATTTTTTGCCGCTATCGGCAGATTAAAATTCATGAACAAAATACTTCTGGAAATATTTTTCTATTTTTTTTTATGAGAACTGTGTATGGTTATTTACACTTAATTTTTTTAAAATCTGCCACTGAGGTTTATTTTTCTTAATTTGATAAAGCTTTGATAGTGGGTGCACTTAACATTTCCCGTAAAATTTTAAAAACGGAGCACACCATACACTAACCCTATGTACATTTCAGATTTGTCGACATTCCAGAGCGAATATTTGTACTTGCTAGAGTGAGCGCAAAATGCAAGCAAGATAGGTCATGATGGGAGCAATAACACTCTTTGAGTATCAACCACGTTGCACTTAAATATTAAATGAAATCTGCACACTTCACCTGCCTGCAAATATTGGTTTCCCAAAAAAGAAAACAAAAAATGCGAAAATAAGAGAAAACCAGACGGCTCGACCAGCTTTATAAAAACTGTAAAGAGCTTTCACATCCATTCTTTTATAGTATATGTACATATATATGTATGTATAACCACATAACGCGGAATAGGTATGCGTCGGGAACGCGAATATGCAAATAAGGGATCAATAGGCTTTTGCAATCGATTTTCAAATCACAACTGAGGCACGGAAACAGAAGGAACCTCTGGAAGAGCAAACACAAGTGCATTCGTTCGGATCCAGCTTTGACTTCTCTGCCCACCGTATACAGGTTGAGCCGATTTCAATTCAAACACTCAACGGTTAAAACCTTCCAAATGTCAATGTAGGCAAGTAAGAGAACATAGGATACAACAAAGCTAAGATGTGGAAGAGCAATGTATGGCGAATGTCAATTCCATCGGTTGAAATCGACAAGGAGACTACAAATAGTCTGCGATCCCTTTTGAAATTATCATCGCAGAGTTGCTGCAATGATCGTTATCCCGACGTTTTGCATTAATCATCGTCCATTGCTTATAGCAAGGCTCAAAAGGATACAACATTTTCATCAGATAACTTTTTAACTAAAACTAAATTTGATGACTTTTTGACTAAAAAAAGGATTAAGTCTATTTATTACTTCTTTCTTTCGTACCTTTAAAAAAAAAAAAGAGAAGAAAAAAAAAAATTAGGAACAAAAAACCAACGCCGTAGTGACCATGGTCGAGGTTGACTCCTTGTCGCTTGTTGTTTAGTTTGTTATCTTATAGCCAGAATGTGGATGCACACATGCCGTGTGCAAGGACATAGTAAATATACTCATATATTGTACCAACAAATGTGTGCATGCACATACTATGAACTATCAATTTGTTTGTGGTCCCAATGCGCTTTGAAGGCATTCCATTTGCCTAAGGCTTTCGTGTGCCAAATAAATAAATTTAATTTCGGCTGTAAGTCGAACAACATTCCACCAGTCGAAAAAGTGGCAAAACGAAAAACTGAAACTGAAAAATAAGTAAACGTAGTGTGTTGATAGGGAATTGCAGGAGCTTTCATCAGCAGGAGGAGGTCTGACTGAATCTCCCCTGGCAGTTGTACGAGTATGCACAAATATTTGAAATAGTTGAGGCTTCAAGGATCGCATAAAATATTCTAATTTCAGTCTGATTTCGTACATTTTCTTCTTTATTGTGTTTTTGCAAGCTGAAACACTCATGAATCTGAAGAATGTTTGTGACTGTTTGAACTTTTGCGCTCGAATAATGTTACCGGAAATCGTTGTTTAAAAATAAACTCAACACAAGGCGGGAACGCCCAAAACGGTTCCATTTGAGCTACAGAGGAATGAGTGGCTTGATTTGGCACGACCTCGGATATGACAATCGGTTTAACGAGAGTGCGATTTATTGCACAAGGAAATGCACCATCGTTGTGCTGCTATGAGCTTAGTGGATGTTTCCTGTGTTATTGCTATTGTTTCGGGCGTAGAATTTCAAATGTGTGCAATATTTTATAAATGCTGATCGCATAAACGGGTCAGTCGACATGGTGCATATGAGGTCTGTGAAAGGTGAAGTCGCTCTTGACCTCCTAATCAGACTTCAATTTGAAACACATGTGCTCAAGTTATTTAAGAAAAAAAAAAGTGGATGAACTCTGCAGACTTTTTATTTTATTTTTCCATTTACGCTCAATTTTGTATTTTCATCGTCATCATTGCCATCGCTATCGCCATCACTATTACCATCGCCATCGACAATGGTGTCGTTGTTCTCGTCGTCGTCGTTGTTGTCGTCCACGATGTAGCCGTAGTCATCTCCTTCGTCATTGTTGCTGTTATGTTGTCCTCGACGTCTCTAAAATATTCCTAGTGGGACGGAAAATCCAATTTCGGGTCGAACTTCACCCCCAGCTGAGAAATTGCTGTTGCTTTTTGCGGCGGTTATTGTAGGATAGGAATTTCAATATACGTCGCACAGATGCTGGGGTAGAGCAGAGAGCTTGTGTGTGGGTGCTATTATAGTGAACAATGGATTTAACGACGCACGAGGGTGGTTCCGGCCAGGAAGAAACATTTTTCCATATTCGCTCGAGAAAAACATAAACAAATTTTGCGGTTTATTGCCTCTAAGTCCCCCGATTTGCTTTGCATTCCTTCTCTTGCGCGCGAAAGCCATTTAATGTTCTGCTGTCTCTCTTCCAGAGTTCTGGGAAAATACTCCCATGATGTGTGTGACTGTATGTCTTCGCCGTGCTCTGTATATGATGGCTACACCGAGGGCACACTGGATAAATCTCATATGATTTCGCTTCAAATGAAATGGAAATTTGTATCCTTTTTTTATGCTCGCGTACATTTGTAGGTTCTTTTTTGTTTTTCGTTGTTTTTTATGTACTCTGTGTGTATGATATACACGGTGAAAATGTACTAGTCACGGCGGCAGAGCCTCCTTCCAACACTCCAACTCATATCATGCTGGGGTGGATTAGGATTACAAATGGATCCCTGATACCAGCACAGTAAGGGGAAGGGAGTTGGAAACTTAATTTTTGACATCATATTCAGAATATTGTTTTTTTTTTTTTTTTCGTCTTCAGTTCCTTCTCAGCTTTGTGTCGTGCACTCACACAAGTGCGTTCAAAAGGATTGTAGTACTTTATCTTCTTATTTCGTCTATGCATAATACTTTTCGTGAAATTTGTTGAGCATAGAAAGTTTAGTAAATGGAGCATAAATAATCTACCCTTTAAAAAAAATTGCAAAATTTAGAGAAAAAAATTCTTTTTTATTTTATCTCCTGACAGTGAATTTGGTTAAATCAATTCAGCAACATATGGATAGATACATAAATAGAAAGAACATCCCGTACGGAAGAATAAATGCTATTTGTTCTCCATTGCAATGTAGAAATGTTCAATCCGAACACTAGGGCGTAAGTGAACAAAGCGGAACAACTACCAATAAACTCGATGAAAAAAAAAGCTAATATAAACGAGCTTTGTGTTGGGGCAATTATCGTGATTCGAAGGGAATGAAACTCTGTTAGGATTTCAAATGGTGGTGAAAGCTATTCAAACTTCGATTTTGGGTGCGGAGGGCGAAACAGTCACTATCACTCCATTTCTTAGAATTCCTATGGTCTGGGGTGACAGTGGTATGGAATGGGTATTAATGGCGTATCATAGGGAGCTAAGTCGACGGGTGAAAATGATATTCCATTTAATTTAGATTTTTATGACTTGTTTGAAATAGCGTTGACGGCGGCGACGCGCAAAATAATGACGACTTGCTGAAATGTCGATTCCGAACAGTTGTTCGACGTCTACGTGACAGAAATATTAGATGGCCTGGTAACGAAAGGAATCTTAAAACGAACGATGTGACACCGTGAATTTTTCGTCCTTCGATTTTCTTAATCTTTGTCTTTTTTCCGCCATCTCTTTGTTCTCAAACATATTCTAAAATATTGAGTTCTCTGCAAAGCTGTCTAGATGCCTGAGCATGTCATGTCGAATAGCTTGACGGTTTTAAAGTTTATTGGATAGTTACGTAAGCTGAACGTGGACTTCATGAACCATTCAGTCAGGTATTTACGCACATGGTGTCAGCGTTTTTGCACTTTATTTAGTACATTTCGATCGTAAGTAAAATGGTAGAGTGTCAATTGAGTTTTTGAATGAAACATATTACCCTTGGGCTATTGAAAAAGGTCAATGTTTTTTTTTACCCTGAAATTTTATTTTAACTCAATATCGTTAACTTTATTTTCTATGGCAATAGTTTTCAATCCATAGTAAGCTTTGAACTGGTGTGTTATGAATATGTCCATGCACATATGTTTTGTTCTTCTAATTATGTGCGGAGATTTTTATATTATGTATTTGCATTTTTTTTAAGAAATATATTCACAATTTCTCTGTATTTGGTTTCCCAATAAATGAAAAAAAAAAGACTTGAAAAAAAGTCGTTCAGGGCATTGTCAATTCTGTGCGGAATAATGAGAATCAATTTTGCTTCTATGAGGCATTGTATTTTAAATCGATATTCCTGTGCAACCTTTTTGTTCAAACATTATTGGTGGTGTAGCATTGCCTGTGCTATTCTTCTTATAACTTTTAGATTCATTATGGTTAAAAAAAATTCAACCGACGTCAAGCTTAGTTCTCCGGAGTTTCAGCTTATGATGTAAACTTGCGAAAGAGCAATGTCAGTATCTAGAATCCAGGTTCTTGTTAATCTGACCTTCAAATTATCGTGGACTTTACCGGACTATATGGGTAACTTGAGATTATGATCTACGACTTGTGAAACATTTTTTTTTAATAACGACATCAAGCCATAATAAAGAATACTCATTTCCAATGAAATGTCTTCAACTGATAGTTAGACTATAGTGTACTCACAGTATATTTAAGAGGTATACATATATTCATACTAATGTATGTATATGGTAAGTACATGAAATCGGTGACTTTTGATATTGAATTATGTATAAGGTGGATTGCGACACTCAGAATTGTGCTGCCAAATTCCAACTGCCAAATCTAGTACATGGAAGCTCAAAAATTCTCAACCCGTTAGGTATATGTATATGAATTCGACAATGTTTTAACTTTCTGACAACAACAAGTAACGGCGGAACCTTAGGGATGGCGACTAATAAAACGATCAATAAAAATTAATTTTCTGTATTAAAATACGTGAGACCAGTACCGTGGACATCCAATTCCTGACACAATAATGTATCTTAAGTTCCGCCATTTGTTTATGTCAACCACATTTGTTTATGTCGACCATAAACATTTTATTATCATTCACACCGATAAAATGTGTACTAAGGATCCCAACGAATCAGTCGGTACGACAGGGCTGTCGCCCTACTTAATTTTTTTTTGCGATAATTAATCAGTGCCGAAAAAAAATTTTAATGAAATGATTACATTTAATACTACCTTCCTTCCTTCTAGTTTATTGAATTACTGATACTTCAAACGATATGTATTGTAGGTATATCTGTACCAAACAACTACTTGTTGGAATGTTTTGTAAGATCGAGGTAAATAAGATTTTTTTTTAATAATAAAAACTGTCTCTTTTTTCTCTCAGAATTATTTAATAATTAATATTATAGATAAATATGGAAATTGAGAAAATTCAAATATAAAGGATGGGGTTGGGTATTCGTCATACTAAGTAAAGAACACAAGTTTTTTATTGCAGGCTCATATTTCTATGTGCGATACATTTTGTTTTAAAGGCAAGTCGGTTTGATTTGGTAAAAAAATTTAAAATATTCAATTGATAGATGTATGCAGTTTTAATATTTCTGTTATAACCTTTATCCATTAATATGGCACTTACAGAGACGAGAAACATTATTTAAATACCATATATGTACATACAAGTGGCAATTAACAAGAAATGCCAGAATTTTAGTTTTAATAAAAATAATTGAACATACATATACATATTATATAGATAAATATAAGGCCGCATTTAATGAAAGGTTGAAAGCAAGTCAAAGAATTAACGTCTTAAGTACGCTTGATGAAGTATGAAAGGGTGTTATTTATTATGTATTTGGATTTATAAAGCTGGAAGAGTAATCCATTCGACTTTTCATTTGTGACTAGATAAGTCTTCAACATATCGACATTATGATTGCTAATGATATTGTAATTGTTTAATTCGCAAATGATATCTTAACGTTACTCTGCTAGAATTTCACTAAGTTGTTTTTTTTTCTTTGGAAAAAATGAATGCTTTATAGAAAATAAGTCGTAAAAAACATGTCAATCAAAGTACTGCTCTTCGCTAGTCACTATCCTATATCTCCAGCAGCCTGTTTGTTGACATCTTCATAAAAATGCAAGTGTTGCTTAGGAATAAACAATAAACCCAAGGGACAATGCCTGACTAGTACGGCGGATGGGTTAGGATTTCTTCTTGAAGAGTTTCTAAGTACATACATAGGCTGTCATGTCTTTGCTTGTATAACAGCCGTTTTTCGTTAAATGCTCGACTCAAATGCATTAATTGCAGTGGCCTGCGATCTTCCATGATGGTGTCGTTCGGCTTGAAGAACTCATAATAAACTACAGCGTGTTGATTCCATCAAATGCAGAGTATAAATTTCGAATCATGGATATTTGCCGGCGATCTGGATGCATAGCTGGGCTTACTCCACAATCGTTTACACTCTGGGTTATAGTACAGTATCCACTTTGCCATTAACGTTGCATCGGTTCATACGGGAAAAAACCGTCATTCGACGTATCTTGGCTTCAAATCGTACCACACCCTATATCCACGTTTTGAAACAGCGAGAAGTTATTTATTATATTTTATTAATATACATACTTTTCTTAAGATTTACAATTTACTTTTGCAACTAAATAAATGAACTGTTTTTGGCACCATCGTCATTTTATGTAAATCCATTGAATTTTGCTTCGACATTTTGGTTCAATAAAAATTAGTAGAAATATGTTTCCATGGTTTTATAAGTCTACTAAGCTTTTAATACCTAATTATCTATCGCACCTGTCGGTATATAGTCGAAATGCTTCTTTCTCGCGGCGTTGATAATACATGTTAACACGGAATTGCACTAGCATGTCAAATTTATCTTTTGCATATGTATTTTAACTCCACTTTTGTTTACACAATTGCGTGTTGCAAAAGGCTTGGGTATTCGTTATTGCGAACACCGCTTAAGATCGGTAGATTTTCGATAAAAGACGGAAAGGGAAACAGAATTCTAGACATGCAAGAGAGCAGCTGGTAACTAATCGGCGTTTACTTTCGACAAAATAAAATCAGGTAATAAAATAGAAAGTGTAATGCATTTACATACCTACTAAGAAGGATCCGAGAAAAAGAACTATCACCGGATGAAGCTTATTCTCGCATTCTTTGACAATCGCGAATAGCACCAAAATTTGCCCAACATTTTAAGGACGGGTATTATTTTTTCGATAAAAAATTATTGGAAACAATTTCGATTTGGCAACAAAATTGTCGGCATTGCATGTTAATACGAGAACAATTTTTTGTATAAACAATATATAATACCTTTTCAAAGATGATAGCCCATATTTCAAGAATTTGAGAGAAAATATCAATTAATTACCTGTAAGCTGTAAAATATGTTCTTAATCTCTATATACTTCAAAATAGGCTATACCCATATACTATGTATGTACAATATATGTATACTTTTACGAATGTCATATTAAAACGCTATGCCAGGGTAGTTCTGACACGGATAGTTATCGAAGTTGTATTTCGAGGTATATCTTCTTAGCGGCGTTTAACAAAACCCCCTTAGTATACTTGTCAGTACAATCATTCCATTGGAATTTAGAAATTAACATTGGCTCCGCCAAATAGAGAACTAAATCACAATATAACCACATGATTCGCCTGATTAACGAAATCATATACTCCATCTAAGCTCGATTGGCATTATAAAAAGAAGTTGGTAAATGAAACGAACAGTCTTCGATTGACTTAGTTGTTTATAAAAGTTTTTGCTGGGTTTTTCAATGATTATGATTTTGGTTTGAATATTATGCAGTAGCAAAATAAAAGATATAATAACCTCCTGTTAGTGTGATTGATGACACACAGTTTGCTTTCCTTAGTTATAAATTGAGTAACCGAAATATAGCAACTTAAAATTTATATTTTAATAAATATGTCCATAATCCCAAGTCACCGAAAGCATATACAAGTATTATCGGTCCGAGATACTTTAACTCCACCCAATATAAGTTCAATCATTTGGCGAAAGTGATTAAAATATTTTAAAAACGTTATTTTTAGTTTCGTCTTACAAAACGAATATTATTTTGTAATATTATTTTGGACCTGTTGCCATCTGTTAGCTATGGGATATAAAGTTAATCTCCGAGAAGCAAAAAAATCCGGGAAAAAATGCTTGCAATTTTGTATTCATTACTATTTGAATAATTCATAGTCGATGAATGAAAATTCCGAAATTATCGCTCTTGGGTCACAAGTGGTTATGGTATTGGACCCATATCTACACGCATGACCATGGCTCCATACAAATGTAAATTTAATCAGGAAATCTCCTCTAAACGTTCATAGCGTCGGCGACCACCAATGAAGGGAAAACTCGAATAAAAATCTTAAAGTTCAAATGTCGTGATTTTAGATTTTCAATAGAAATGGAATTATATCGCACTTATTTAGATTAAAGCTTGATCCTTTTGCTTTATTCATCCTTCGTGAGCCAACTGGATAGGGTTACACGATGACTGCCTTTTGCTGTAAAGATTTATTTCTCCGCCTTGCATAAATAAATATAAATTTGAATTTGATTTAACAGGAGATTGGATAGAGGCCTGTTGTTGCTCGCTGGATAGGACACCCGGCGCCGGGATCTTCTCCCGGTACGTAGTCATATCTTATTCTCCTATCTTATCGGACCGAAATATTCTTTACTTGGAGCCTTTTCATGGAATATCAATGCCGACGATTAAACGACGAGAACCTACCGCTTCTCTGCACATCCTAGACCTCCGACAGTATGTGTATTATTGCCTCTTTATTGTATTTTGATTCGAATTAGATATAAGACGAGTGGTAAAAAATTCTCGAGCACCACCCTAATCGAATTTAATTTCAAACCATTGGATAGAAGGGCGTGGGATATACATAAATACATATACATACTAACATGAAGATAAGTACATATTCTTCTTGTTCATTTTGCTGGATAAATTTCAACTGAATGAAGTAAAATATTGGTGTCACCGTATTTTCGTCCGTATGATAAAGTATGTATAAAATATCTCTTATCGTACATACCTTGACTTGTTGCGGAACCCCTCGGCTAAATTCCTAATCCACATTCCGATCTCACAATTTTGACAATTTGCATTACACTTTTTTACAAGGCCTCGAGCACGATATTTTTCTTTGATTTTTCATCACTTTAGGCTCTTTTGCACTCACCGAAATTTCATCACATTTCCCCATCAACATAAACAATTATTCTAAAAACGAAAAAGAAGGAAAAATAAGATAAAAATTAATACATGGTTCCAATTATTTCAAAAAGATATGATTGTAAACAGGTTTCTCTTTCAGTATTTGTGAGTATGATTGTTAAACATTTCAATATACAATAAGGCGACTGATTACTATTTAGCAGATATTTTATAAAAATTTAATAGAAATAAATTATAATTTTTATCTGAATATTTTTAATAACTATTTCTATCAGGAGGCAAAAGGGTGCGTTTAGTTCTTTTTATATCTTATTTGGTGTTTATCTTTTATTATTATTACTTTTCTTTCCTGTTCAAAACAATGTTTTTTTATATCATCAGATCAATCGAATAAGTCAAGCAACAATTAAGTACTCGAAATAAAAGGTAAATATAGTCCACTAAGTGACATTTCCCCTAGAAAACAATTTTGGGGTAAACACAAATTTCTCACTTTCCACACTTTTTTACAAGTTAATATAAAGCCATTTAAGACTATGCGTTTATGTTTTTGAGTAAAAATAAAAGGTTTTTCATAAGTCTTAGTAACCTGGAAAACATAATTTTTATCACAACATATGTAAGTATTGTAATTAGCTTTTCCATTTGGAATAAATACTTTAAAAGCAATGCATATGTGTGAGTATTCATTTTCTAAAACTGAATAAAAATAAAAATAGTTTCTTAATTGTTTTATTTTATTCTATTCCTAATTATTCTTCAGTTCGGCTAAAAAAATTGATAAGCAACTTTCCCAACATCTTTGCTTCCATAGGTCGATTAATTATTTGAAAACGAAATTGAGCTGGTATTTAATTAGCATCTACATATCTCAAATCCACATGGCTACTTAGAAACAATTATATGATGGTGGGCACCTATATGTTTTCAGCGAATATTTTTACCTTCCAATCCGTCCTATAAACCACATTGAGTAAAAGATTTGCGAAGATACAACATCAAACGATAACTACATTCTAAATTTATTTTTAATTTCAGACAGATTTAGGCAAATTCTTTTCATGATATAAAATTTTTAAAGTGAGAAAGCATGTAATCTTATATTGTGTTGAGCATGTCATTGCCTCGCGATGTTTTGATTGGTGTACTTATTGCAGATGCATTCTGAAGAAAGGGAGAATTGTCGTACAGCGGTCCTTGTAAAAGTTTTTAAGTAGTTTACAGGAACGGAGGAAAATAGATATAATAGTTGTACGTAAAAGCTATTTCACAAGAACTAAATAATGCAATCTTGAGATTGAAACATAACACACATACCGAGCAAACCTTTTTCTCTTTTATGCATCTGAGCATACAGTCTGCGAAATTGACGTCTTTTATCCGCGCCACGCTCATCGGCAATATCATCCATTCTTTGCAACTTAACGTTTGCTTTAATACAATGGAATACTTGCACAAGTAGAGAGTATAATCAGCAGGAATGGATGGGTTAGCGAATGAAAATGCAACTTCACCAAAGAGACTGTTAAGACGTTTTAAGTCTGCATGCTTATGCCGCATCTGGTTTAGGTAAAAGAAGGAATTTAAAAAAATGGAACGACATCTCTTTGTTCTTTATGTACAAGAGAGTGAAGCAACAAATATAAGATAAGCTTTAATGGGCAGATGTGACATTCTAAAAAAATCAAGTCTACTACGATTTTCTACCTAAAAGTTATTAATAGACGTTTACCCACAATTTGTATAGTTTCTGTAGTTAAAAAGTGGGAATGATGATGAAAACCGCAAATTGAGTGGAAAAAAAAATAATCGAAAAATGCGAAAGGACAATGAAAACTTAAAAGGTGTCCTTATCTAGGAGCAAAGAATAAATGCAAAAAAAAAACACCAGAATGAAAAAGGAAAATAATAATAAAATTTACATAATCCTTATGAGGCTGAAGCAAACAAAAACGGCATGCATGAGGTACAGAAGATTGTACACCCAAATTCAAGTACCGCTTAACAACACAAGTACATTCAATTTGTGTGTGTAAGGGCAAAGAGAGAGAAGGCACGGGATGGAAAATGTAAAATGGGGGAATGGGAAATGGGAAATGCGGTTTGGGGTAACAGGCGGGTGGATATGAAGGACAATGAAAACAGGATTTTCACTATTCGTACCAGTACTAGATGATTTTCCACTTCCCCTTCTTTATTCTATATACACATTCTTGGTTTTCCTCCTTTCCTTTTCGCTTCGTATCAAAATTGAATACACACTGAATTTACATATTTTTGTTAATAGGGATTTCCCAACGCTCTCACACTCACATTTAAAACACTAACTTCAATACGGTGTCGAAAAATGTGCGACTTTGTCGACGGGACATATGCCTCACGATACGTTTAAGGTTGCCGTAAAAAAATCATATTATGGGCAGTTATAAAAAATTATGTACTATATGCAGTGCGTGCCCTTAATGAAAAAAAATATAAGTGAGTAAAAAACTGAATGGCAGAAAGCAAAAGGAAACAATCAAGACAAAGTCACCTACATAACATGTACGTATGTATGTATTGGAGGGTCAATTAAAACCGGCTAAACGATTGCATATTAGTCCGCTTCGAAGCGACGGTAAGCGGTTAATAAAAGTTAAATTTTGGATTGATAAAACAACCACCACGGTAAGTGACACTAGAGACAACCTTACTTTGAGATATTTTCTCTATTTTCTTTTGTTGATCTAAATGCTATTATTGTTGTTGCTATGATGTTCTAGTTATGTTTCGTGTGACAAGCCTTGCGCTACGTTCAATGGTATCACTACAACTGATTCGTTAGTCGAGCATACGCGCAGTTATATACGAGAGAAGAGGAGCACAAGTTCAGAAAGGATATGCGCGGAGTTAACTTGTTGGGAGATCCTTGTTATGCAGTGCACGCTGGGGCATTATGAGGGTGAGACGCAATGGCGGGGGTTGTTTTGAGTGCGCGTGGTGAGAATTGAGATCCGATATTCAATTCATGCATGGATTCAAATGAGAACAACAGTCCAAAGTCCTCCTCGTGTCTTCCTTTTCAGCCAATTCTTCCTTGCAAGGATGTGCTACTTTGGAGTGTGTACTGTACCACAGTTGAGAGAATTTTGCCTTGTGCTTGTGAATTTCCAATGTTAGTACTTTTCACATTGTGTACTCTGTTTATTTTGTGGTGAATAAGAGACCCATTTGTTGATTTTCTGGACACGTTCTATGAGGGAAGTCAAATTGCCTCGACCGATTTTTTTCGATGTTACAAAACTGGGAATTTAGTGTGGTAAGTGTTGTTTTGTTTTTCTATTTCACTTCGTATCTGAATATTAATTTTCCATATGGTATAAAAAAGAGGCAGATTATCTGACAGAAAGTATTTAATAATACATTTCTAAATTATTTATATTTACAAGAGGTTTTTAAAAAAAATTATATAAAAAAAATAATTATTATATTTCTTAAACAATGTTCTAATTTTTATGTTGGTTGGCTGAAGCAATAGATAATAGACAATATCACTACAAATAAATTATGGGCTAAACATTGTTAACACCTGTTGGATAGATGAAAAATGCAGGTCATTACATGGCATTTGAATTGGCATGTAAGATTTTATTTTAGAACACTTCACTCAAGATAAACTCAAAGAAACCCCTTCAATCTAAAAAAAAGCACTCACTCTAGAGCTGAGATCAAAAGTCTCCCTTATGATATCCCGAAAACACCGTCATGCGCAATGAAACCGACTTTTAACATGAGAAAATATCCCCTTATTAGTAGTATAACATATATTGGGACAAGTAGCATGCAATGCATTCCTTTTTGTAGTGTATTAGGGTCGTTACGCTCATATATTGCCTATTGGTTTCCCACCTCTCAATTATCCTTATCTGGCTTTTGATAGAGGAAACCGGATGTTTAAAAGCATGCACAATAAGTCATCTTCTATCACTTGCCTCAATATAATGCGTTTAGGATATTGGATCACACAATAATATGTACATACATACATACATAGAGCTCAACTCCACAAACACTTATCCACTTCTCAAAAACTACTTGAAAGTACGTTCTGAAGCATCCATTAGTAGATTATTGTAGAATCACATTTCCGTTTTGCTCGCGGCGATGCTATTTTGCGGCGCATTCACTGTTAAAAACTTTTCAAATTTAAAATAATTTGGCCAACCCTCCGGGCACATACATATACGTACTCACGCTCCAGCTGCGAGCAAAAGATGATACTCGTGTACATGCTCGCAGTACGCTCTGCACATTTGGTAAGTAGTTTGCCCTGAAATTCCGACTGAAATTAAAAGTTTTCAAAAATTTTCGTTGTTAGCAACACATGTCGCAGATAGTTGATCTGCGTGCCGCTCCATGTGTTAATTACTCAACTTACACCATAGAGAGATGGAATGGCGAATTAAGAAGATGACAATGCTTTTGCCCATTTTTCTCTAATGAAACTTATAGGTAATCTTGATAGGTTATAAATCCGACAAAGCACCTCCAGCAGGAACTTGAGGCGAAGCAATACAACAAATTTTTTTTAGAAGTATGGCGCATGACTTTCCTTAGCGATTTTGCTCGCCCAAAAGCAGCAAAAGATTCTGTCGTTTCATATCACAGTCACGTGTTTCTCGTAATTTAACCCCAGAACAAACGTGCACTTCCAATTAAAATGAGAAATTTTCTGTAATAATTACGGATAGAAGATTGGGTAACATCCGAAGCACAAAGACAAAAGCGTACGCTAAGGACAGTTCGTTGCATCCGAAATCTGATTCTCTGATGCGCATCCTTTGAACTGGAGCAGATCCATGAACCAATACTTATACACATACATACATACGTTACGTACCTACATATATATGTACATGTCACGCATGCATCAGTCAATCCGAAAATTCGGACAAAGTCTATTCATCCGTCTCTTCTCTTCGACTTCCGCGGCCCTTCCGACCTCATCGACCCTTATGAGCCACTGATAAAGTCATAGATGTGGCAAATTGTCATTGCGATGACTTTCAATTTTCTTTAAAGAGGGTGCAGTAGTGGTGGGTAAAACTAAACGCCATATGTTACCGACGGCACATCCACTGGGGCGTACTGGGTTCCTCTTTCAAACTAGACACCATCCTCAGTTATTGGAAATCCATTTAAATGCCATTATTCTGGACGCACATATGCAGCGGCAGCAATCTTCCCTGCGAACACTGTTGGATATGTCATTTGAAGTTATTTGCGTTTTAAGGGGCATAAGGGAAACAATGGTTTGGGAAGAACGAAACTGGAGTTTGAGCACACCCCATCAACGATTTGTTTAACCCTAAGCGATTTTACCTAGAAACATTTAAGTACGATATAAAACTTGTTGGTTGCGGCTTGCAGCTCACCCTAACGTTTGTACCACCCTTGCAGTTCACTTTTCATCCCTGTTTCCTGTTGCCACGTCGCGTATGCCGTGGCTGGAGACATTCCTGCATCAAGCAGAGTACAAGGCTTTGTTCGATTGATATGAGTATAACAACAGTCAAAGTTGTATAGTTTCTTTTTCTTTTACTATTATAAATGAATCACCAAACAGAAGTATAAAACGGTGTTGTGAATGCCAATGTTCTTGCTCGGAAAAGCGCACTCATTACTTTTTTTGTCTGTCAAGTAGAATTAATCGAGCTCCTTTTCAATAGTAATGAGCTTGTCCCAGAAAGTGTCAGTCTGCCGATATGATTTTCGAAAACTTCTAGTGGTCGAGGCTTGTGAAATATTATGTTGTCTCATCTGCCTACCGAAAATAATTGCATTATTATTCATTCCGTTTATAATACCAAGTGATTACTTTCTTTCAATCTTCGCACACCGAGATCGACACGACGGCAGAGACGCTCATAAATGAAAGGGAAAAGAATCATTGTATAATATACTCGTATAGTATTGGGTATTATTTAAATGAGCATCTATTCAGGAATGGCCTGTGCTTAAGGAACGTTTTGAAATTACAATATTTTTTTTATTTTGGGGAAAAAATTGTTTTCATCTTCGCGACCGTATCGACGGCAATGGTGGCGAGTTCATTAAGGTCTATTCTTCATCATAATTGAATTTGTTCGAAGGGAGTGAACTGGAAGTAAGTGCCGTAAATAGTCTGTTTCTTGCTGCGGCTCGTTGTTGTTCTGTCTCGATGGTAATGAAATTTTATTTGGGTTGTTTTCCAGCCGGCAGTTTCATTACACAATTGCGGTGGGACTCGGAGCAAGATGGGTAAGATCTCTTTTGCCATTAATGGCTTAAAAGTGTTTTTTTTTGTGCTCTTAAGAAGTGGGGATACGCGCAAATACATCAAAGATATTAAGTATTTACAAGTATTCTACTCTCCTAGGCATTGCAGGTGCAGAACCTGTATGTAACAAAATAAAACGATACACATCAAACGATATACTTTTATGCAATTATGCATAGTCATAATAGTTATTGGCCACATAATTTGCTTCGTCAATAAGCGATTAATCAATGAACACATTTCTACCAAAAACAAAACACTTTTTGTTAATTTCTATGATGTTCCTAATGGTTCTAATATGGGCCTGATCCCGTAGTACATATACTAAAGTTTTCAAAAAATAAAGTGACTTTTTATTTTTCTCGAACAAATATTTATTTATTCATCAATATCTATTTTGTCTTCTCCAAAGTAATCCCCCTCAGATATGATTCACTTACGCCAGCCATTTTTTCAATCTTCGAATCACTTGAAGCCTTGAGCCCTTCCAGCGATTGGTAGCTCCTCCATAGCGGTAGCAGTTTTGGGTGGAGAAAAATGTCGTAAGGGGTCAAGTCCGCTGAATACGGTGGTTGAGACATGATTACATTATTGTTTTTGTCCAAAAAATTACGCACGAGCAACCATGAGTGAGCAGGTGCATGATCGTGATGTAACAGCCATGAATTTCTCCCCACGAATCCAGACGTTTTATTCGGCTTGCCCCACGCAAATGACGTTTACTATTCCTTATTGACTATATGGACTATATTGACTGAGGATTTAGATATAATCAAAATGTTCTTAAACAAACTCACTAATCTCGTACCGGAACAACTATGCGCATAGTCGACTGCCAAAACACAGGGTGGCTCGAATCAATCACCCAATGTTATTTTGCTCTATCAAGAAAATTAAGTCACATTCTTTTTCTTTTTATATTTATCTGGATCTTTAACAAATTTTTAAACGGTGCCCGAGAACTTCGGGCTCTTTAAGGGCTCTCAGAGTATGTGACCCGTGACTTCAAAAAACTGCAAAACAAACGATTGGAGCAGTCAAATCAGGCTGGTAAGTAGAGACCGAAACTACCTGGAAACGCATCATTTAAAAAGTTTGTGTCGCGAGCTCTGTATCGTTCTATTGCAACCAGATGTAACGAAAATAACTCGCTAATCATGATTATACTATATTATCTATATTATCTATTGGAAAGCGCAAACAAAAACGGATAATGGGCAGTGATGTCGATGCTGTAACATTACTTCCATCTGTACCTCGGCTTCGTTTCATTCATATCTCACGGCTTATGAACACAGTCACTGAGCAGGATGTCATTGAATTTGTTGCGCAAAAACTTAGTTTGCCAGCGACAAATATAACTTGCTCCAAACTGGTTAAAAAAGATGCGGATGTGCCATCATTACATTTTATTAATTTTAAACTTGGAGTCCCTGTCGGCTTTTATGATCATGTCCTTAAATCGTCCATCTGGCCAGTGGGAGTTCAAATTAAGCAGTTTATGAGTCGTCCAAAAAACGTGTCGGATCGAAAACTGGAAAAGGAAGGCACGTAAACAAATCATTATCAGTCTCGGACAAATGTTTTTCCATGTTTTATCATAATGCTGGTGGTATGAGAACTAAGTCTCAGGAATTCTTTACTGCTGCTGCTGATTGTTCTTACGATATTATTGCTCTTACCGAAACGTGGTTGAACGACAACTTTCTCACCAGTGAATATTTCAACACGGATTTTAACGTTTTTCGTAAAGATCGTTGCTGCAAACAGACTGGTCTCATTAGAGGTGGCGGTGTTTTATTAGCGATAAGATCTGATTATGTAAGTAGGGAAATTATTTTATCGGATTGTTCTGGACAGATTGAACAACTTTCTGTATGTGTAGATATTCCTATTGGCCCAACTTTAAAAATAATTCATATCTACTGTTTTGTTTCTTATATTCCACCTTTATCGAATTATGAAATTTATGAGGCACATATTAAGAATATTACAAATATTGTCGAAACTACTGATGAAAATTGTTATTTTATGGTTTTTGGAGATTTTAATCTGCCCAATGTTGGATGGTTGTTCTCAAATGATGAAAAAAGATTGTTTGCTAGTAATGTTACAAAAGATTTTGAACATACTGTGATTGATGGTTTAATTGCTTTAAATATGTACCAAATTAATAATATTTCAAATTCCATTGGCCGTATTTTAGATCTAATATTTATTGATTGTAATCTTGAGGCTCAACTAAGTGAAGCAAGTTTTCATCTGTTAGATAATAGCATTCATCATAAACCACTTGAAATAACATTTAATTTTTCTGTATTAATTGAAGCCGGAGCATATAATACTGTTCAAACGTATGATTTTAAAAACGCTGACTATGACTCAATGAATATTTATTTAGAATCTGTTGATTGGCAACCAATTTTTGATTGCTCAAACTTAGAGCTTGCTTTTACTATGTTTCGGAACATATTGGATTATATGATCTCGGTTCTTGTTCCTATTAAACAATTAAAACATTCAAAGAAACCAGTTTGGTTCAATAAAAGCCTATCCAGACTTAAAAACGTTATGAATAAATTACAAAAAAGGAGTAAAGTTTGTATCTCATTTCATCAACAATTTAGGCAAGTAAGAAAAGAGTACGAAATGTTGAGAAAATTTATTTATAAGCAATACATTCGTTCTCTGGAATCGAATATTAAAAATAACCCAAAAAGTTTTTGGTCATTTTTAAATACAAAGAGAAAATCACTTGGTATTCCATCTAGCCTTGCTTACAATGGTGTTTCCTCAGATAATATAAATGTTATTTGCAACAGTTTCGCATCATTTTTTCAGTCCAATTTCATTGATTTAAATTTAAATTGTGATGAACTCAGTAGCTTTAATTCTGTCATTGAGGCTGGTCAATTGCACCTATCTGAAAGCGATGTGCTAACATTTTTGTCCTCTCTCGTAAATGATTCTTCTGCTGCGCCGGATAATATACCACCGGTTCTTTTAAAAACTTGCAGATTTAAACTTGTAGCCCCTATGTGTTATATATTTAACTTGTCTTTAAATCAAGGTTTATTTTTAGATACGTGGAAATACTCGTTTATAACTCCTTTACATAAGTCTGGTTCTAAAGGGTTTGTAGAAAACTACAGACCTATCGCAAAACTTCAGTTGTTTCCTAAAGTATTTGAAGCAATAATAAAAGATAAATTATATAGCATAGTTAAGAACCATTTATCTGAACATCAACATGGGTTTATGGCCGGAAGATCGACGGCTACTAATTTATCGATTTTCACTAATTACTGTCTCACTAACATGGAAAAGCGATCTCAAATCGACACTATTTATACCGATTTTTCTAAAGCGTTCGATCGTGTGCAACACAATATTCTACTGAAGAAACTTGAGAACTTTGGTTTTCACTCTTCTCTTCTTAAGTGGATAAAGAGTTACTTAATAGGTCGAAAACAATTTGTCAAAATTGGCAATGTTTTATCTGAAGAAATTGTTAACCTCTCAGGTGTTCCTCAAGGCAGTCATCTTGGTCCGTTGCTTTTTATTATTTTTATAAATGATGTGCCAAATCTTCTTTCTCATTCAAAATGTCTCTTGTATGCCGATGACTTAAAAGTATTCAGCTGCATAAAATCTTTGTCTGATGCTAATTGTGTTCAAGCTGATCTTAATAAAATTCTTCAATGGAGTAAATTAAATGGGCTCCATTTTAACAATCATAAATGCAGTGTCGTTACTTATTCTAAGATCCAAAATCCTGTGTATTTCGAATACAAACTTGGTAACGATTCTTTACCAAGGTGTGACAACCAGAAAGATCTTGGAGTTATTTTCGACTCCAAAATTAATTTTTCTCTTCATATCGATCATTTAATTTCAAGAGCTAACTCGATGCTGGGTTTTGTAATTCGTCATTCAAAATGTTTCGAAGATCCTTATACACTTAAAACCCTTTACATGAGTATTGTCAGACCACTGTTGGAGTATTGCAGCGTTATTTGGAACCCCTATACTAACTCAAGTATACAACGAATTGAAAAAATTCAGAAAAAATTTACTAGATTTGCCTTACGCAAAACCTTTGGGAATCTAAGTGTTCCATGTTATGAGAACAGATGTAGTCTTATTGACCTTAAACCTCTTGTTTCGAGAAGAAAGTTAAATTCCGTACTCTTTGCTTACGACGTTTTAAATTGTAACATCAATTGTCCGATGTTGTTATCAATGTTTAATATATATGTACCTTGCCGCAGTCTGCGACCAAGAAATGGAGATTTTTTAAACGTTCCATACCATAGTACTAGTTATGCCAGGAGCAATCCAATTAATAATGCATGCATTGATTTTAATGAGTTTGATTATGCTATTGATTTCAATGTAAATAGGGAGAAAATTAAAAAAAAATTATTACGTTTGTTGTAAATTTTATTATATTTAATTTATCGAAAAAAAAAAAAAAAAAAAAATTATATTGTAATAGTGTCATAACAATTTGCATTATATAATTTGGTCTTAGCTGTAGTCTTTATAAAGCTTGTAACTTGAAAGACGGTAAATAAATAAATAAATAAATATACTATATATTACTCACGATAACCATGCTACCCACATGCAGTAATTTTGAATGGATGTAACAGCTTTTCGTTAATGATACGTGGATCTCCAGTGCCCCAAAAGAGCAAATTTTGATTGTTTACATATCTTTTCAAACGAATATGGTTTTCGCCATGATAAATTGCGACCGAAAATCATCCACTTCTTCGTCGAGGTTCAGGAGATCGTGAGCATAGTTTTGACCTGGTCTGCATTAATGTAGACAATATCTTCAAATCGTTCACCATAATGCCATAATGTCGTCACATGTCGTCTTGTAGACGGCGGCACATATGTGACATCTTAAGTCGGCGATATTCTTATCGAAACGAGTACTACGAACCCTGCCCGTGCCTCTTGTGTACCGCGTTGTTCCGGTCTCTACAAGGCATGCGACTAAACGACTGAATACTCGACCAGTTGGCGCAGGATGGTCGAGATATTAAATTATTCCGTAAAAAATATTCAAGAGTATTTCGCTAATTTGAGGATTAATTTTATGTAACTCTAAATTCATTTGTATTCAAATTTCGCTTTTAGCTATCTTACGCTAGACAAAAATGCTTAAAACCAGCTTAATTTTCCTTACAAATTTAAATATCTTACTGGCCCTAGGCGGACACTCTAAAACCAATAGTACAACTTAAACCTATGTTTTTCGACTATATATAACCTTAAAATTAACATTGTTATAACTAATTTAAGCTAAGAAAAAATTGTTTTGCTTAAGAAACTTAGCAAATGATCCTGCTTTTGTAATTAATTATATGTAAAACTTAAGTTTATACATACAATCTTAATTAAAATTAATTCATATATATGTATATATGTATATACGTTATATATACTACATATATTTACATATATATATACAGGGTGTCCCACGAGCAGTGTGCCAAAAAGCTAGAGCGTGTAGGTCTAGTCAAAACAAGAAAAAAATCGTACGGGAGGGGGGGGTCTATTTCCCCCCGTTTAGCCCGGAGGGGCAATTTTCTAAAAAATTGACTTAATTTGGAAAAAAAAATTATTAAAAATTAACAGTTACATCCACAATGCCACGATATACCTTTTTGTAAAGCCAGAAACCTCTTCTTTCATACTGATTTTAAATTAAGCTGCTTTAAGGAGTAGTTTTTGAGAAATTAATTTTCAAACTCAAAATTTTGGAAAAAAATTGAAAAAAAAAAATTTCGAACTATTTTTTTTCAAAATTGTATGTGATTAAGTAGTAATTTTTTTTCAAAAATTCAATGCTCTCATTAGTTTTTAGTTAAAAGCAGAAAACCGGATGCAAAAATGTCTTGTAGTTTTTGAGAAATTAAAAAATAACCCGAACCATTTTTTTCTAAGAAAAACCTTTTTTTTGGTTTTAACGCGCCTGGACTTGTAAGCAAATTAATGTATGAAACATTGACCTCTTTTTTTATTATTTTTAAAAAAATCGGAGTTTTATGAGGATACAATAAAGTGATCCAGTATTGGAATAACCCTAGATTAATTCTTTTTTTTCATTGATAACGCCTGAAAACTGACCTGCGAATTTCGTCTGGGTCCGCCCGCCGCCGATGGGTTCTACCCGAATTTTGGATTTAGTCCGACGCAATCCCTCTCTTAGTACAAGAGGATGGCTATTATGCTTGGAGTGCCCAAATCTAGAGAATGGAGAGTGCTTCATACCGAAAACTTACACCTGTACCATTTTAGGCCAGTTCAGGGACTCACCTCAAACGACAAGTTTTTGAGAGCAGAATTTTGTCGATCATTACTGCTTCGAGATGAAACTGAACGAAACTATTTTGCAAGGATATTCTGGTGGGATGAAGCACAGTTTACCAGAGATGGGGTTACTAACTTCCACAATTTGCATCATTGGAATAGCACCAATCCACACAACAAGAAACAAAATAAATCACAACACCGCTTTAGCTGTAATGTTTGGCTTGGTATTGTTGGACAAACTGTAATCGGGCCCCGGTTTTTGAATGCCGTTATTAATGGAGTATCATACCTGCAATTCCTACGAGACCTTTTGCCCGATTTGATGGACAACGTTCCTTTGGCCATAGCAGATAATTTAATCTACCAACAAGATGGAGCACCAGCACACTAGAGCTTACGGGTTAGAAACTGGCTGAATGATCATTTTAGTGACCGTTTGATCGGAAGAAGGGGCCCCACGAAATGGCCACCTAGATCACCAGATTTAACTCCTCTAGATTTTTATGTGTGGGGATTCATGAAAAATTATGTTTACGAAGTGGAAATAGTATCTTTGGAACAACGGATTGAAGTCGCTGGAGTCAAATTGCAGGAAAATTTGTCAAGCATAGACTTATGTGCAGCCATTAGAAGGAGATATAATCTTTGCCTTCTAAAAAATGGGGATCATATTGAAAATTCATTATAATAAAACTGCGATTTTTTTAAAAATAAAAAAGAGGTCAATGCTTCATACATTAATTTGCCTACAAGTCCAGCCGCGTTAAAACCAAAAAAATGTTTTTCTTAGAAAAAAATGGTTCGGATTTTTTTTTTAATTTCTCAAAAACTACAAGACATTTTTGCATCCGGTTTTCTGCTTTTAACTAAAAACTAATGAGAGCATTGAATTTTTGAAAAAAAATTACTACTTAATCACATACAATTTTGAAAAAAAATAGTTCCAACATTTTTTTTATCAATTTTTTTCCAAAATTTTGAGTTTGAAAATTAATTTCTCAAAAACTACTCCTTAAAACAGCTTCGTTTAATATCAAGACGAAAGAAGAGGTTTCTGGCTTTACAAAAAGGTATATCACGGCATTGTGGATGTAACTGTTGATTTTTAATAATTTTTTTTCCAAATTAAGTCAATTTTTTAGAAAATTGCCCCTCCGGGCTAAATGGGGGGAAATAGACCCCCCCCTCCCGTACGATTTTTTTCTTGTCTTGACCAGACCTACACGCTCTAGCTTTTTGGCACACTGCTCG
The DNA here is from genome assembly GCA_958301585.1 of Merodon equestris. Lineage (NCBI taxonomy): Eukaryota > Metazoa > Arthropoda > Insecta > Diptera > Syrphidae > Merodon > Merodon equestris. The sequence continues at coordinate 1,339,938 of OY284416.1, read as the reverse complement.
TGGGACACCCTGTATATATTTTTTCAATTTTAATATTTTATATATTTTTTTTTGTTTTTGTTTTTATTTTGTTGTTTTTTTTTTTGTTTTAATTTTTGATTTTTTGTACTTTTTTTTTGTGTTTTGTCTTATCCTATCCTACCTGCACTAACCTACCCTGCCCTACCTTACCTAGGTAGCCTTTGTAAGTCTGCCATTGTTGTTAGGCAGGACCTGCCTTGAAGAGGCTGAAGCTATTGACTGGTCCACTGACGTAGCTCTCTCCAACCACCAAAAGCCTTGATGCCTGCAGACTAGGTCTCCTCGATGCCGGCGTGAGACCGATCTACAGAACCTGGGGCGCTCGGGCTCACGGAGCGCGACATCAGGTCCGTAGAGGAATCGCCGTTCCACGGAATTGCGACCCATGTGGAAGATTAGCGGTACCGCCAATCTATTCTGGATCAGCCCACATCTATCTAAATAGAAGAATGCTTCTGGCGGGTCAAAGCCGTTAAGACGCACTCTCTCATGGTATAATTCAATCCTAGCCCTATTGTATAGGACCTCGTTCGGGTAAAATTTCGTGTACTCAGATTCAAGAGTTCTATGTAGCCCGAGACAAGTCCCTAGACATTGTCTCTCAAACACCCGAATCCTTTCCAATAAGTTGGCTCTCACATTGAAACAGACGGGATATCCATAGGCAACCATGGACCTGATTAAGGCCATGTAGCAGATTACCTTCACTATGGGATCAAGTTGGCTGCTATGGAACAGCCATCTTGTCAGGGCGAAGGCGCCCCGGGCCCTTGCCAGAGCAGCATCTACATGTTTGTCAAAATCCAGCTCGATCCCAAGGTATCTGACTACACATTTTCTCGCCCGTGGATGCCCGACCGGCCCAAAGATAGAGAACCTGTGCCAATTTTTTCTAGTGTCCCGAAAAGCCCTAGACAAAGGCGTTCTAAACAATATAGATTCTGATTTCTGGAAGTTGATTTTCAACTTCCAGTCATCACAATACTGCTGAATTTTTTCGAAGTCACGCTGCAGAAGAGTAACAATTACGTCGATCGTTGGACCTGATCTGTATGCGATTAGGTACGCTATTGAATGATGAAGAGAAACTAGCAGATCGTTTAGGTAAATGCTGAAAAGGATCGGCGAATTTACCGTACCCTGTTGCAGTCGTTTTTGATTTCAAATGTTGGGTAGAAGTTACGTTAGCAATTTTCACAACGAACTTTCTACCTGTTAACAAATCAAAGATCATATATGTATGTATAGCAGTGGTTTACTTATGCCCAGCCGACTGGGCTTGTAATAAAGACCTTCTAGCCATACGGTTTCGAAGGCTTTTTCCAAGTCAATCAGACAGGCACCCGTGCATTGGTTCTTGCATTTATTCCATTGGATAACCGAATCCGCTAATTTGATTAGTAAAGCGTGCCACGGCCTTCGATGTGTATTGTGAATCTATTTATGTATTTCACAAATATCAAAACAAAAATTACAGTTGCCTCTTTTGCGGAAGTTAAGTCAAAGTGATCAGAAAACCACAAGTTCGCAAGCGTGCATAAGTCACGTTCATACTTGTGGACTTGAAACTGGATAGTGTTGGTATCGATTTTCAATATTTGAATACATATTGTTCTGCCATTAACCATACATACATACATATGTGTTTAAGAATAGAAACCAAAACAAAATCCACTGATCTTCGAAAAGCTTAAGCCGCCAATCTATCTCTACGGCAGGGGGTAAATTATGGCTGCAAAATTTTAAATTTTGTTGCAATTGATTCAAACCGTTTTACCACAGGTTATTATTATTATTATCACCGGCCATTTGGAACTCGGAAGTTCAGAGCCTATTGACCACCCTCCTCAAGACTCCATCTCATTAGTGTGTTCCTCCCATTTCGCTCTTCCATTCCACCTCTTCTAAACAAACACTTCAAAAATCGCTTAAATGGAGGAAAACACCTTTAATTCATAGGAGTGGTTCAAAAATAATGAAACTTGGTCTCATACGAATTAATACCGAGTGACAACGAAACGCGTCTTTTACCTGCTAACAGCTGCTTCAACGTCAGAATAGGAAAGGATTTTCATATCCACTTGTCACTGGCGAGATAGAGTATATCCATCACTATATTCCCAAGTGGCGAAAGTCATCGGTTAAGCCCGGCTAACCATCAACATCAATGGCAAAGCCAAATCTCCATGGATATAAGGTCATGCTCTGTATTTAATGGAATCAGATGGGTGGGGTCTAGTATGAGCTCCTCAATTCGAATGAGACCATCCTCGCAGGTAATACCACCAACACGCTTGGACAGTGCTTTGAAGAAAAAATCGACCGGAATACTCCGTAAGATTCTACAAAGTGATTTTGCACCATAGAGTGAACGCTCAATCGGAAACTCCTACCCCACCTGACGTATTTTCCAGACATAGCTTGTTCGAGCAGGAACACGCTTCTTATGAGGATTGCAAAAAATGAGTCGAATGAATCGAAAACCGGTTTCCTCCTTGTATTAGTACCCAAGACGAAATATGGAGAAAATATATTTGAATTAAATTTAATTTTCCGAGTAATAGCCGTTGAAGTTGTATATAAGGAAGAAAACTTTATGTCAAGGACTAGATTATGTAAAATTAATAGAACGAATATGTTTGGCAACAGGCCAAAGAATCAGACTCCTTTGATTGACATGTTTTTTTCTTCACGATCACAAATAAAACCGCACGCAGCCTTATTTTAAATTCCATTTACCATCTTCGTTCATTTCGTGTGTGAGGTCGCAATCAAAAAAAAAAGTTCATTCCAATTTTCGCCTTAAATCAATCTTACTTTGATCTAATAATTTTGTGCTTTCAGAAATGTACATGACAAACTCTCCGTTACATAGTTATATAACCATAGTTTATAAGCCCCCATCTCATTAATTTTAATATTAACTAATATAAAGCGTTAAACAAATATTGATATTACTCATGGCTTTTGTAAAATAGCATAAGTTACTGGCAAGAGTAATGGTGTCATTGAACATTAAACACCATGAATAGACGCATATTGGGACTAGCGTTAGACTATATTAACATGACCCGGAAACTACTAGCAACAAATATATGTAGTTCCTGGGATTGATCGATAACCAATTGAGTTCAATTCTAACATAGATTGTTTCTAGTACCTCTATCAGCTCACGGTGTCAGCTTTAGAGCGTTTTAATAAAAGGCAATTGTTAGTTGCCGAATCACATCTTGTCACGTCATGACAACGGGCACACGAAACTCTAATCGAACTTTCAATTGCACTCGATTGGATTTCCTTCTTAAACTGTTGGGTATTACCTAAAGTCTTTAAATACGAACCTGTTTGAATGTATGTTTGTACCATACATACATATGTATGTACTTTTATGTACATACGAGTGTATTTATCAAATAAAATAAAAACAGAAACATAAGGATAATGGTTCATAATTTCCTGTGATTTTTATGGGGTTTTAGGTTGACGGAGCATGATTACGCCATGTGGGACGTGTGGTGACAGGAAGGATAACATCGTAGCGTTATGAGGCGGAAGACTCCGTGTACCAACACATGTTTGGTTTTATTTTCGGTTGACGTCTGGTACCACAAAAACAAGATTCGAAACAGAACGTGAAACAGTGAAAAATTAAATGTGAGCAGCGTGTACACATTTTTAGAACTTTCGTCCTTCCGACTGTGCCGCTCTTTTTTCACGCTATACCTGTGAGAATTTTCATTTCCACGACCTGTGCATGCCATTAGTGTAGACAGTTGTAAGTTGCTCATGGTGGGAGGGAAACTGGTGATGGCATTGTATTCTGTCAGAAACAATGATGAACATTTGTACGCCGCAGTTACCTCGAATGAGAGCGATCCATTGGGGATACGGGATGTGTTTGTTGGTTGGATAATGGTCTTCTCCTTCATGGAGCATGTAGGGCGCATTAGCAAATGACATTCTCACCCCTTCTGGGCCAGGTGTTTCCTCCTGCTGCGGGAGAAGGATCACGCGCTCTATGTTATTCCAAGTATATCTGGCTAAAAATATGGTTTTCCATGTGAGGATAATAACTTGGCACAATTTCACTACATATGCATGTGGACTTTTATGAATAGTTATAGACACATCGGGTAGCGTGTAGAAATTAAAATAAAAGCTACTCCTAACGGAAGCAGTTCGTTTGTCATTCGTGCTGGGATTGGTTGCTTTATTCCTTATTTGCGAATACTTTATTTCAGTGAAAAATAATTCACTGCAGTTATTGTTTTTCCAATCTTTAAGTTTTCTTTCTCCACCATATCATTTAAAATCCACTTCGTTTATGGTTTGGCTTGTAAGCTGAACAAAATCATAATCTTGTAAACTGTAGTCTACTGTTCGTGAAAATATTCTTCATCCACTTCACTGTGATACAGCACGCTGCATATGTATCAGTAGCTGCGCATGTTGATCCCCGGAGGAACAAACATCTCTATCCAAATCCCATTTTACTCGTGAAATTCAGTACTGGCTAAATCCAGTCTGCGTGACTTATCAGCATTGGGTAAAAGCACAATGAATGTGTATATGTATACGTATAAGAAGACATTACGGCGCGAGCGGCGGCAAGAAACTGGATAAAATCCATTCAATTAGTTTGCGAGAGGAAAATAAAATACACCGATTAAGTTCGGAGCTAAACAAAGACAAAAGCAATGGGAAATATACATCCAACTGGAATAGTCAGCAAATCGGACTGCTAATCGGACAGGTGAAATAATGGTGGAGACGATGACCTTGTGCCTGCTTTTCCATGGAGCCACAACATTTATCATTGCTAATGACTTCCATTATTTCCCCTCTAGGTGTAGTATTATAGTATTTTATCAAAACCTGCTGCCACCTCATCTCGCCCACTGTCAGCGTTGTCGTCATCACGAAGCACGAACCACCTATTGTGCCGAATGTCCAGAAGTAGGGGTACTTTCATCAGCACAGCCAACTTGAATCATGACACGCCACAGACATGTTAACCTTCAGAGAGTTAATCGAGGCGAATTAAGGCGAAGACGATTGTTTCTTTTCCCGGTGTGTTATGCCGTCGTCCACTTCTATGTCTATGTCGAAGGTTATTGTATGGGTTCTAGCAGCAGGGCTATCTTTGTTCTACACCTTGGTGTACCACCATCACCACGCCATCTAACTTATTGGCTTTCATTAGCCTCCACACTTGTGGCGATTACGCATTAACGCACGAGGACTGTTGTGTTAACTTTCGATTTGACACGTAGGTATAAGTCAACATGACCGATTGGCAAGGAAGTAAGTAAGCTGGGTATCAAAGAAGTGCCTGTAATTAAATGTAAATTGCTGGTGATTGAATGAAACGCTGAAACCGAAACGATTTCTTTGAGCTATGTACGTATTTAGAAACGCTAAACCTTTTACGCCAATTGATTCGTTCTCCGAACATAAAACCAATTCCCTATCACAAGTGGACTGTTGTTGAATTTGTCAGCAAAATGCGCTTACATCGATATTTTACCAACGGTCTTCAGATAACTCCAGACTACGTTCGATTGTTGTCCGGCCATGTGAATGCTGTTTGTCCTTTTCATTCATTGTTCAGGACGGTCGTTGTATTATCTGCAGAAAACGTAATTTGACACCAAGCTAAGCAAAAGAACAGAAGGCGAAGAGGTATCTTATATAATAAATAATTCAATCGTCCATTGTTGTCAGGAGAAATCGTCTAACAGATTTTCAATTTCTTAAGATTCCCCGCAATGAAGCGAAATTTTTTATTTTTATGTGCACATTATGTTCGCTTGTATAACAGCAGTATCCTCTTTGATTCGATTTTGCGTGTTGTTCTCATATCTGAATTTCATATTAAATGATTTTCTATGTATAGACCAAAACAAACTTGCATGCACAATGTAAAGCTCAAATTTTAACCTTCATTGAAAGTCTTGTTCTCTGTTGAAAATTTGTGGATAAGATGCGTTATTTAAGAATTGCACTGTTGCTATAAATCTCGTCTGTGGCTAGGCTGCCATATATACGAGTATACTTATATATGAGTACAAACATTTTTCGTTCTTGTAATGTGTAAATAGTTCACAAGCTTGTGGCCAGTTGTCAGTGTTATCGTACTTGCCTACTTTCTGTGGGGGAAAAAAAATTGGGACGCTCTTCAAACTGCTCCGTTTGCGTATCATATCCAAAGAAAGGCAGCCAGCTGTCCCCAACTTTGCACACCACAAATTTAAATTTTCTCTAAACTCTGGAAAACGTCTGCATGGTTGATGAAATCAGCAACTAACAGCCAATGAATGTAAGTATATGCTCCTCATATGTTTGTGTTTGGGTTTTCGAGGTAAATTTGCGAGTGTGTACTTTGGAAAAATTTAACTCAGGACTAATGCGACCCCCTTTCACTTAAGGACTGCTTTTCAAATTAAGGTGGAAATTTTGTGCAAGTTTTAGTTTACTTCCCCCATAGGTAACTTAGCTACATCTACCGTATACCACATCTATGTATAAGCAATGAGCGTCAGCTTACCTTGAACATACTCGATTCAGAGAAAAAGTGCTTTTCTTACTCTTTCCCGCGTTTGTCTGACTCCCTTTTCGCACGAACCACCTTCGCCTGAACAACAGATGACATAAGCAAAGTTTTTAAGAGGAACATGTTTCCCTACACATCGAACACTGGTAAGCTCATGTCGCTGCCGCAGTTGGTGTCGAAGCGCATAGTTTTCCCCAAGAAACTTATCTCTATGTGCCACACTGCCACCCGCCGTAAGAAAAACTTTATCTTGGATATTAGTGCTTCAACGGGTGGTTAGTTAGAAAATGCCGCCACTTCGTTTACTTCGCTGAGCAGACAGTTCCATTTACCATGACACCATATACGCGTATGTATGTATATATTTATTAACACGTACATATGTATAACCTGTTGACCTTTCTGAATTTGATTGAAGTAGCCTTTAAGAAATTTCCACCAAATTCGCAGTCGAAATCCTAAGTACACAATACCCACATGCACATACGTATTCGAAGCACTTTAAAAGATGATTCCTTGGAACATGAATAGCCGATGCGGGGCGTCTGAAATGGAAAACTAATATGTGAAAAATTATTACTTACGAAATTTAATTAAAAGTTAAGTAAGTGTAAGAAAGAAAAACTGTCTGTAAGTTGTGGGAAGCAATTAGGGTGGACAGACGTGAAATGGTTTACTTTATGGGCTTGTCGCCCGATCTGTCTCACAAACTTATTAAAGTTTGCGAAACTTTTCTTAATTTTTATCCACTTATTCGTATGTATTTACACATAAGTTTTTCGGCATAGCTGTTGGCTTATTTCAACTTACGCTTTCGGTTATCATTGATGTTAGACCTGGTACTATAGCAGGGGTTGACACTAAACGACTTTATTCTTGTTCTACCTGCACATGTGTATATATGTATGACTATGAGGAATAGGTTAGTCATGAGTAGTATGTTAAAAGGAGAATCGTACTTAGACCTTGACGACAATTGTCATCAACATCTAAAATTGTTACTCACAGTCCCCGTACCTACACCCGTAAGAATATTGAGCTTACCTTACATAGATTAAAATTTCAAACAAACAGTTGCTTCAGTATAATAATCGGATACTGGCAAGGTTATTTTCAATGACTCTTCGATACATATCAGGAAATACTTTTTCTTTCAATTAAGCGAAATCGTGACGTGTTCTGTTAGATGACAAATTCTCGAATTAGGGCCAACAAAATTCGACTAACATTCTTCTTCAACATCTTCTTCAACAGTTTCATTATCGACAGTTATATGTTGAGGAGAATATGCATTTCGATGATGAATAGGCCTTCCTCCGTCACAGAGCCCGTTTTTTGAATTTTATTATAGTTTTGCCTAAAGTACAATCAACTTGAAGACCATAATATGCCGTAATGCGTGAAACGTACCTACTATAGTTTATACTATTTACGAGTATTGTACCATATTGTAAAATGGTAAACATTAAACTAATCACATTTAGGCTTGGATGTCAGTCAGATGTCAGTTTGGTTTGAGGTCTGTGATCGAAACAAAGATGTAAAATCCGAATCATAAAAACAAATTTACCAAGCATTTAGAGCAGAGGTTCCCAAACTTTTCTTTTCTCATAGACCACTTTCAAAATTAACCTGATTTCGGTGGACCCTCCGCTGATACATTTTTACCATATTCCCAAAACTCGTCAAAAAATGTGAAGATTAGATCTAACTATAAAAATATGCATCGCGGCTGTGTTCCATCCCTAAATTCGGAATGGTAAAAATAAGAAGAAAACTAGTATATTTTCTTATGTTCTGTTTATTAAAATAATACGATTACAGACTTCATAGAGCTAAAATTAAACATTAATAACGCATCGTAACTTCAACAATACAAATCAAAAATTAAAAAAAAAAACCTTATTTTAATGGGTGGGATGTACTTGATGGATTGACAGCAAATTATCAATATTGGCTTCAAATTTGTAAGGAATATCCGCAAATCGCCCCGTTCTGTGATGTTCATCCTGCTCCTTTTATTTGTTAATAAGTTGTTAACGCACTAAAACTTTTTTCGACAAGGTATGACGAGGGAAACGCTTTCGAAAGTTCCCTCGCAATTTTCCACTGCCCAGGATATTTTTCGGGTATTTTCTCATTGGTGCTGAGCTCGAGTACCTCCTCTTGTAACGCCACATTCGACACTTCCGTTTCATCAAATGGATTTATGATCCAGGAATTATGATTTATGATGATATGATATGGTGGTATTTCCATAGTGATCTTCAAATCTGTTTTTGAAGTCATCATGTAGGGCGTTTAAATGCTGAACGTTTGTCTGAATATCCACATTAAGACATTCTGTCTGTGATAAGTTTGGAAACTTGGAGAATTCGCACCGACTAATATATAAAATATTTAAATTTTCCAAGAAAAGCCGAAACTTTTCTTTTTTTTTTTAAATTTAGCCGTTTTTATTAAATTTAGGCCCCTTGTAACTGCAAGTTAATGTCATTGAATTTTTTGAACAAATCTGTCAAATACGCGATGTTTGCTTTTAATTTGATCAGGATTTCTTTCAAATCTGGATCTTTACTTTCCAGAAACTCTAAGACTGATTCAAAAAGTGAGTAAAATCTTGTTAAGCATGCACCTTTCGACAACCAGCGTACTTCAGTACGTAAGAGTAATCATAATTTTCGTCCCACAATTGTGCAAACAATCAGGTATTCAACGCATTGCTTCTTATTTTATTAACTGCTTTAATCACAAATTGAAGCGATTGGTGCAATCTATCACTCACATTTTTCGCTACTAGGTGTTGTCGACACAGTGAATTGCAGCTACTTCTGGTATAATTCTTTTAGTTTTCGCGAATAGCAGCTCTTCATGGATTAATTCGTCCATAACAAATTGAACATATGCCAATATTAATGCTTTATAACCAGGTAAAGTTTACTCGTCCAGTTGAATAGAAAAATGAGTTGTTTGCAGCTAATTACAGAAGAAGCTTTCAATATCAGAGCTCATTTTATCAATGCGTCGTTGTATAGTATTGCTACTCAAAGGAATTCTTTTGAGTACGTCAAATGGAGATTTGTGCAGAACAGTTTTTAAAATCTCTTCAACGGCGGGTAAAATTAACTGTTCTATGATGGTGTGCGGTTTTCCAGATTTCACTATAAGCGATGAGATATTGTAAGATGCCCGCGAACCATCATCGTTACTTTGAGACGTTGAAGCGAACATACACAGTGAGGTTCTGTTCACATTTTGCCTTCAATGTTTGAAAATGGTTTAAATATTGTCAATTTTGTTATAATGACTTCTTCTTAGATGATCTTCGAGCCTCGATGGTTTCATAGAGTCATTGCTCAAAATTTTGTTAAAGGCATATGGGCAATCGTTTGTCTGCCTTTGATGGAAGAAAACCAAATTTCAAATAATCAACACTGTACTGCCGACATTTTTTCTTAGATTCAGCCATGTTTCATATCAGTTGCCTACCCGTAAAGAAAATGTTTTAGTTTTAGTAATCATAAGGCTATTTTAACAGGATATGACTTTTTTAACAGAATAGAAATAGGAGCAATAAACCATTAATTCCTATAAAAAGGTTCTCACAAAAAGGCTGGAACTATTTTAATGTAATATAAAACATTTTTTGATTAATTATTATATATTTTGATACATTTCTGTTAATTCGAGAGCAAATGCCTATGTACTTTTAAAGAATTTTTCAACATCATAACTTCACGATTTCAAAGATTTATTTATTACTTTGATGTACGTTACGAGTGGTACCTACATACATGAAGAAACGTACAATTTATGAAAATATTTTTAGTTATCTAGTATATCTCCCTTTTAGTGAATCGCTACAGTCGGTAAATAAATCATTTTATAATAAAAAGTATAATACTAAAAGTTCAATTTTACTCGGCTTTCTCTTCTTTTAAAGAAGTATCATATAATGGCCCTGTTCAGTATTTAATTTGTATTACGTACATACTTCACGCAAACATAAAAATATAATATTATTACAATATAAAATAGAGGTATGCTTAACAAATGTACAATTGGGCAGGTACTTATCTTTTCCGGTACTGGCAAACACTGATATCGATTCACTCACACTTTTCTTTTCAGAATTCAGGAAACAAATGAGCGTTTGTACTTGGCAAAATTCGTATTTATATTGGTGAGGGATCAGACAAGTTCATGCAAGATTGTAAACACAGCACAAGTCGTATTTCGTCCCTCTGCACGTCTGAACAAGCGTTGAAGCCGGGATGGCGGTGCTTTGCAAGTCTCGACACGCGTTAGCCTGATTAAATATACAAGTTTAAAAAAAGGAATTCATGCTAAATAAACAGGCTATCTGATCCATATGCCAGCCTAACCGAAAAAATTGTTCTTTACTATCAAAACCAGATAAATGTTCGTGGACCCCACTTACAACTGGTGAATCTTTTTTTTTTTTTTTTTATAATTCGTGCAGGTTCAAGAGTGTACGCTCTGATGATGTTTGTCACACAACCTGCCAACCCCATTGAGTCTCCCTTGGACCCTGGGGCTCCCCTAGAGCTCACCACTCTAAATAGTAAAATCCTCTTTGTTTATCCCGTAGAATCCACTTAATGTTCGATAGTATTCTGCAGACTGCCGTTTGGAGAGATGATGTTTTCTCGCTCGTATAGTGTTTTAAACCGCAGCCTATTTGCATCATTTCTAAGTGTAATATCTGAACACTTTCCCCTACTTCGGTCATGATGATTGTGGATATATTCCACCTAGTGAGAACGATCGCCTTTTGTGGTGTTTATGTTGCTCGATATGGGCGCTTGTTGTTTTTATGGCTGGAACCGATTCATAGTACATAAGGCTCCATATGAGGGAACACAGCACGGATCCTTGAGGTACTCCCGCGTAGACATAGAATTCCTTCTTCTGTGTCAAATCTAAACTTCCTGTTTTTAAGATAAGTGCCTATTGTAGAAGCTTTCACATATTTCTATTAATACCACATGGTTCTGCTTATCATAATTCTAAATAAAAAGCCAAAGTCGCACGGTATCGGAAACGCAGCCATGTGGAAAACATGATAAATGTCGTTCACGTTAATTGTATGAATTTCGGATCAGAAAAATCAAAAAGATCCTTCGGTAACCGGCTGATTCGCTGAAACCGTAAATACAAGCATCATTTTTGAAATACTATACATATATGGTCCAATATCACTGACTGTGGATAAAAAAGTTGTTCTACTACTTCTGCGGGATTTTGGACTCTTTTATTTCATTTTTCATTTTACTCATATTCTTCTTTACTACTCACAAATTTCAAATCTACATACAAATCTGCGAACATTCGATTCCAACTATATTTCCTAATTACTTATGCTAATGATTTTCAGCTTAAGCTTATCTACATATTCTATTTTCCTATAACTATATTTTAGAATGTGGTTTTCTAGGAAAAACTTTATTAAAAACCATAAACACCATGTTTTCCTCATCCTAAAACTTAACCTAGATCCCCCACGTACTCTACTGGCCCCTTGTATTGTTTTTTTTAGGGTGGATATGGGTAGGGTAATTCCTCTGATCGTATGGAAAAGGACATGCCTAGTGTACTTGAATTGAAAAAAAAACGAAATAAAAATCCCTTGGAAAATATATACTCGTAAATGTAAGATAATATAATATAATGAATAAAGAGGCAAACCAAATACCACGTTACAAAATGTTTTATTGTTAACCTTCCTTCTTCTGGGGTGTCCAAGATCCAAGTGGACGAGACAAGATCTCAGCGGCAATCATCAACCTTTGCAATCACACATTCAGAGCCGTAGTTCTCTCGTCATCACGAGCATAGTCAAAAGAAAAACAAAAACAAGTTCCGCAGAAGTGCGGGTAATCGAAGCAAAATATGTTATGTGTGAAAGCCTAGGCTGATGAGTAAGGGTGAGAGCACTTTCGGGAGAGACATTGCACACGCACTGGCTAACCAAAAATACAATGGGAGTAAAATATGATATGTTATAATACAATAAAGAGCAAGTTAACAATTTGGATGATAACTACGCACAATGTGCAAGAAACGAAAGCTGACCAATGCAATTGTGCGTGTGCAGTGACTCACAACAGAGTTATAACAATTATTGATCGAACGGAGCGTAGCGGAGCGAGAGCAATCACCCACTTTTTGGCCTAGCGCGTGCATGTACGGGGAATATAGTGGTCCGAAAACGATTTCGGACTAATCTTGTACGCACTAAATGTAGATATCGGCTATAACCACACATGTGTGCAGCATGTCATTCGACAGATCTAGGTCTGTAGATGAGCCATAAATTATCAAATGAAATTGTTTGATTGAAAAATAGTGAGAAATAACGAAGTAAAGTTTAGAAAAGTGCCATGCGGAGCGAGAGCAAGGTTGATAAAACAACAAATTTGCTCGCTCGATCAAAAATTTTCAGTAGCGGAGTTAAGCCCGCGCATACTGATCTGCCTAGTTTACATAGTAAAGGAAATTCATTAACTACATACATATTCTTCTTTTCCTTTTTCCGGCGTTGTTATGGTCAGAAGTGTAGGACCATAACCTTCCCACTTAACTGCATTCCTACTGGTCCGCTTGTGGGGTCCGCCGGTTTGACCTCAGAAAGTAGCGGCAGGCTTCCCGGTTTGGGATTACTTCATTGCTGAGGCCAATCAAATGCTGGTGTATTTGCATTTGTTTGCACCAATTGTTTTTCGGCCTGCCTTTTTTTTTTTTTGTGACACGGGCATGCTCCAGATTTTTTTGTTTGATCTTACTCTTACAACACCGGTGATCTCCAGTCGTGTCAACCCACTGATTTGCATGTACACTTGTGGGGCAGTTTAATGGTGGTATATGTGTCCCTAGGCTCACCTTGGTGTTTTCTAAATTGCCTAGATGTGATTTTTGTTTACCTTTGTTTTAGTCGCCTTTTACGACAAGCGAGAGGTATCGCTGCAAGGATATTCTTAACCCGTCCCTGCACGGCATACATACATATGTATATTGTAAATCATAATATTTTATCTAGAACAAAAACGTTTTAAATCCGGAACACCTAGTATGGTGACACACATTCAGCTATGGGATGAAAGGCACTTTCAAGGTCGTGATTGCAGTGAGCCGAGCTTTGCTTTGAATTGACTTTCTCCTGTCGACAATCTCTGGACTTATGCCCAGTTATTGAATGTTCCTGTTCTAGTGAGACTACGCATCGATTGAGGTACCGAAAATATCATAACCTTAAGTGCTTCAGTTCAAAGGAAGCCAAATGAGTCGGTTCAATGCCTTTAATTGGAACTTGATATCTCTCAGTACTGAATTCTGCATAAGGATTTTGATAAACAACCTTACTAGATCAAATTAACTCAAAAACTGGAGCGTCTTGATAATTTGAAGCGCAGAAACTTTTCCGATTTGCTTCTGCAAAAGTTTGAAGAAAATTCTGAATTTAATCGATAAAGTTAATTTTTAATCAATAAGTGAAATATACGTTGTTGAACAGCATGACCCGCATGTGGATTTCATCCCGAAGGCATGCTTAGACCGTGTTTTTTGGCGGTTAAAATTATCGATATTTGACGGTCAATGGAGTTCGCTAACGTGCCATGTTGGACTACTGCTTTGAGCCAGTATTGGAAGATTTGTGATATGTGGTTCCAACAAGATGGGTTACCTTAAGTCCTTAATATATAGTAACAAGCCAACAATGTTAGGGAAACACAGAAGTGGTGGAAGAATGGTGGAAAATTGACTTCAAAGAAACGATCGCTGTAACGCGCTCGCGATACTCATATGAACGAAGGCGGATTCCATACCTGAGCTTAACATGAGTACTACACGTACTACCGCCTACTACGGTCAGAAAGTTTTGAGGATTTATGATTTGAATAGTTCTAGCGAGAGACTCATTCTTTAGATGTGAGTATTAGAGCCTGGTTTCTGATACATCTCTTTGTTACTATGGCCTGAAACCCAGAAAAGAGCGATCCTGATCTGCCTGTTCCTCGAGTGAATAGTATGGCGGTACGAAACGGAAATATTCAGTTGGATCAAAAAGATTTCTGATCCTGCACCAAATTCATGAAATCAGTACTGAGAGTAGTATAGTCTTTTGGGACTGACAGATTGATCTGTGGGCGGCACAGAGGTACGATATGCTGCATTTTGGCAAGTGTTTCGGTGGAGCTATGTTTTGCGTCCTTCCGCCTTTGAAAGTGAAAACTCTTCTTCTTTGGTTGATTGACATTTTATACTCGTTCGATAACATCTCGATAGATTGGAAACATCAATTCTGCGACTTTTTACGAATCGAATTGTAAGCTATGTTAAACAACTAACGAAAGAATAAACAAGTCGACATTCGAGGCTGATTCTCAAGAAGTTCCAAGCAGATAAGGAAATGTCTTAGTAACGTTTCGTGATCATAGACGAAACCTGCATCCACCAATTTGATCCTGAAACCAAACAACAATCGATGACTTGAAAGCGAGCCTCTTCACCGACGTCGAAGAAATTCAAAGTATCAAGGTCGGCGGGAAAGTTTATGGCATCCGATTTTTTGGTGCTCGAACACCCCGCTATTCATAGCCCACATCATATCATTAGTCTGTCCAAGATGTTCAGATTTATTGATTAAATTCAAATGACGTTGATCAGCAATACGAATCTTACGAAACATTTCCACGACGTTTTCACGATTTTGTAACGGATTTTCATTATTTCAACATTTTGTAAGAGTATGTATGTATCGATTCATAACTTCTTAGTTTTCATTTATCAAATGTCAACCCAATAATAGTTTTGTTGTTGATATTTCATTGGCGCTAAAACTTGAATGATATCCCTTGTTGGATGGCGCCTTAACATTTATTGCCTTGGCATTCAAGGTCATTTCCTACCAGGATTGCAATATACACGGGGACGCGACACATTGATTTCCCATGGCGATGTATGCAATGTGTGTTCATAACATACAATCGCATACATGCATTCTTATTGGAGTGCAAAGTTCAGAGTACTCTTTCATTTTCATTTATATGTAAATCTGCCTGCAAACTATGGCAACCATTTTCCTAACTTTTATCATAAATTTCAGATATTTTCAAAGTTCCATACATGTCCATTCCTACGTTCCTACATACAATATCAAAGGCTTAAAGACTTAAAGACACGACGGCTTTTTATTTCATTCCGCTTCTAATTACTGACCCTCGTGAATATTAAAATTGCCGCTACCATTTGAAGCCTCGTCAACTCAACTGTTTATTTTATAATCTTGTTCATGACAAGGAGCGAATTTTTGTCAGCCATAAGACCATTCTCGTTCAAATTTGTTTGCATCACTTTTGACTTAATTACAAAAATGACTAATGACACATAATAACGATCAAGTAGCATAAACAAATTATATTTGTAATACGGAGGTTAAGTTTTGTAGCAAAGTGTCCTTAACATTAAGAGCTACTTGACGACGCGGACCATCAACACATCAAAACCTGAACGATAAGAACCGGATGTTATTTAATTTTCTAGTGAAAATAGCAAATTGACTGACAAATTGAAAACAGAACAAAACAACTGATATAAGAGGGTAAATCATTAGTTATTCTTCCGATGAAAAGAGTTTACTCGGATAAGAGCACAGGCTCCCAGAGAGGCACACTCGTACTACTGCTTGCTCTCAGTTCCTATCCTACCATCATGCATTGCGAGTTTTCATTTGCCAACCTCATAGACTCATATTGACGCAAATTTACATTTTATGAAAGTCCTTAGAGCTAAAATTTATATATATATATGGTAAGAGATGCATAAGTGAAACCGTACACAGTGACATGAAAGCGCGACAGAAGGACTAGAGCAAACAAATGAAAGTGGGTCCTTAAACACACTGATGAGAGGGAAAACGGTTTTTATGAAATATTAAAGAAACAGAAAAAAAGGAAAGAAAAATGAATGAAATAACCCTCTACTTCGTTCTCTTCCCGCATTCATCGGTGGCATAAATCACCTGCAGATGCATAAATCAGATTCACAAGCGGATTCCTGTTACACATAGGAGGTCTGTTAGAAGAATACACACACGCCAAGCATACCTACGAGTAGGGAGTGACACTTCCTCAGCATTTCAGGCAAAATTATTGGTACGGCTGTAGAGTATAAGCTTTCGAACTACAGTATATTGAAATCGAGAGCGATGAGAACGATGTTGGCAACAACGAGGATGCCAATTAAGAACAAGTAAACAGGACAGCCTTCGGTACCTCGGTGCAAGTATTTGTAGATACGAGGATGTTTATTGTCCTTTAACCGAATCTACTTGCAACTCGATGCTGTTTAATGACTGAATGAAACGCTGATTGAACAAGTTGACTGGCAAAAAAAGCTAGTTTGTATGGTTATCAAAGGTTACCGAATGGGTGAATGGCATGTGTGGTTTGAGTTTATCGTATATTAATGAATCAAAGGAATGTGTTCTGTTACCAAGCGGATCCCAATAACAGCGCCAATTATAATGGGTTAAGGCTCTTAAGCATCGGCTATAAGACTTGCTAGATTATACTAAGTGAATGTATGAAACTTCTCAATGTGGTTGCAGGCCAGGAAATTCCACAATAAACCTACTGCAGTTCTTTTAGTCGACCCAACAGACGACTTTAAACCCTATATGAGTTTCTATAGAGAGCTATTTGGATCCATGTCATTCCTCAGTACTCATACTAAATTCGTCAAGCTGTGCAGGATGAAAATGGAGAATTCTTGCTGGAGGCTAAAAAATGATTCAGGCAAGGCGACGCATTATGATGTGTTTTCTTTATCATTTTCCTTGAAAATATCGTGCAGGATTCGCTGACCAATTCAGGAGTATGATCTATTTCAAATCTGCACAATTGCTTGCGTCAGAGTATCGCCAATGAAGTATTTGAAAGCAAAATGGCAAAACCAAAAATGCGCTGCCATCAACGATGGACGTCCAACATCAACATCTTGGCCTGAACGTCACCTTTGACATCTATAATTTTGATATTTTTCTTTATAGTTGACAATTTTTATCAATACATGCTAAACTTAGAAGCTTGTTGGTTGATGCCCACGTTCACCCCGAACGGTAGCGCCATCTAAGTAAACAGTTTTTCACCTTTCAAAAACAACGAGCGACCTTTCCAAATACTGACATATTTTACTAGCTCCTCTTACTAAATAGAGTAATTTTGATCAATATAGTGTAATCTTGAATAAGCTTGGAGACGAGGAATTGAAGGCATTTTTTTGTCAAGACGTTAGCTGAACTTGCAATATCATTACAACAGTTTGAAACAGTTACAAAAAACAAGATAATTGAATTAAGAAACAAGGTCAAAGCGAAAAACGTCGAACAGCATTTTACGTGTGAACTTCATATCGTTTCATGAATGATGGATACTGTACGATACCCCAAGCTTAGAAAATCGTGGGGTAACATTAATTTTCATAAAAAGCAGCAAGACCATGGTCACCATATTATATAGGTAATGACAGGAGATGATGGCTGCAGCGGCACGGACGCTTGCAGCCGCACGGATACCCACAATCTTAGCACGGGATTCTTCATCAGCAACAAAATTATGAAAATGCAATGGACGTAGTATTTTACAACGATCGAATGTTGATGGCCAAAGCCCGGAGTTCTGCATAACTTGTACTTCCGAACGTATACTCTCCTGATATGGATGAAGAGGTAAAGGATGCGTTTAAGGAAAAAATGGATGAAATATTTGACAACCTCTTATCCTGCGACGTGCAAATCGTATTCGGGGATTTCGACGCGAAAATAGGAAAAGAGGCGATATACATATAGGCCAATATTAGGAGAAAAATTGTCTACATATCTCATCAAACGATAATGGTCTTAGGACAATAAGTTTCGCATTCTCGCTCAGAGCAAAAAATAAAAAAATAATAAAAAATTAAAAATCAAACAAAAACTAAAAATGTTGATCAAAATAATTTTTTCAAATACGAGTACTTTGAAAATAATAAAGGTGATAAAGTGTCCAGTCCAGTGCAGTGCAACAGTGGTAGCAGCAGGTACGCGAAGAGATGTCGGGAGACGGCGGGCGAAGACCCGTTCGTCATACGGAGTCGGAATCGGATGATTTATCATCCGATTTCGCAACTCCGGCCGCCGTCATGAAAAAGCGCAGAAGGGTCAACCCGAAGACCGATTTGATTAAGCGCCCCTGCCTCACTACTTCGACCGAAAAGCTGCAGGTCGAAGCGAGGGAAGGGGCGACATCTCCATCACCATCGATGTCCAAGGCAGCTGGACAGCATCAACAACAACCGAAACCAGTGATCCCCGGGGAAGCGGACATTGCATACCTCTCAGATGGTAGGGAAGGCTCCTACACGGGGGACAATAACCCCTTCGCCGCCCTTTCAAGTTCGGATATGGAGGAAGAGCGTAGCGAACTTGAGGAGGAAAAACGGATCCTATGCGCCAAGCTGCAGGCCGTAGTCAATAGGCTTAAGGGGATGCCAGCAACAACAGCAGCCGCAGAAGAAGCAGCAGCAACAACAACAGCCACAGTAGCAGAAACAGTAGCAGCCACAGCAGCAGCCACAGCAGCAGAAACAGCAGCCGCAGAAAAAGCAGCAGCAACAACAACAGCCACAGCAGCAAAAACAGCAGCAGCAGAAGCAGCAGCAACAACAACAGCCGCAGCAGCAGAAGCAGCAGCAACAACAACGCCCTAAAAAGGAGAAGGTGCCACCCATCTTTACCTATACCACGGCCCTACGTGAGATCATCGATCTCTATAAGTATGACATTGGTGTAAGTAATTTTCATTTTAAATGTAAGGCACTGATCCGCATAAGCGGATTAAAAGCCTATTGAAAGAGTCTACGACGGAGTTTTTCTCCTTTACGCCAAAGGCCGAGAGGTTTGCCGACGATGCTCCTCAAAGGCGTTGAGTCGATTGCAGACCCCGAGGAAATGCTCTCAGAGCTCAAAGAGCTCTAGAGTGACGACCTCAAATTCGTGGGGGTGAAGCCATTCTCCACGGTGGGCTCCCGAAGGGAGAAGCGAGTGATACCCTTGGGAAAGACAAGGTGGCGGACAGAGAGCAGCTCGTGTGTGTCTTGTGTCGGAACGGAGGACACCCTGCAAACTATCGGGTATGTCCTAAGTTCCAGGACATCATAAATAATGAATAATGCATATTATCCACTGAATAATGCATATTATCCAGAGGGGTAAGAACATCTCTAACCCGGCAAATCTCCGGTCGATAAGTCTCCTTCCGAGTATCAGCAAGGTCTTCGAGATGGTGGTCCATAGGGCCCTGTCTAAATGGGTTGAGGACAATAAAGTCATCCCGGATAACCAATTCGGTTTCAGAGCGGGACATGACATTATTGCCACGTCGAAACTCGTGTCGGATGTCCAATGGAATAAATGCAAGAACCAATGCACGGGTGCCTGTCTGATTGACTTGGAAAAAGCCTTTGACACCGTATGGCTAGAAGGTTTTATTACAAGCGCAGTGGGCTGAGCATAAGTAAACCACTGCTATATATGATTTTTGACATGTTAACAGGTAGAAAGTTCATGGTGAAAATTGCCAGCCTGACTTCTACCCAAATATTTGATATTAGCAACGGACTGCAACAGGGTACGGTGAACTCGCCGATCCTTTTCAGCATTTATTTCAGTGATTTGATAGCTTCTCTTCACCATTCAATAGCGTAAGCGGACGATTTAATCGCGTACAGATCAGGTCCAACGATCGACGTCATTGTCACTCTCTTGCAGCGTGACTTCGAAAAAATTCAGCAGTGTTGTGATGACTGGAAGTTGAAAATCAACTTCCAGAAATCAGAATCTATATTGTTTAGAACGCCTTTGTCTAGGGCTTTTCGGGACACTAGAAAAAATTGGCACAGGTTCTCTATCTTTGGGCCGGTCGGGCGTCCACTGGCGAGAAAATGTGCAGTCAGATACCTTGGGATCGTGCTAGATCAGCATCTATATTTTGACAAACATGTAGATGCTGCTCTGGCAAGGGTACGGGGCGCCTTCGCCCTGACAAGATGGCTGTTCCATAGCAGCCAACTTGATCCCATTGTGAAGGTAATCTGCTACATGGCCTTAATCAGGTCCATAGTTGTCTATGGATGTCCCGTCTGGTTCAACGTGAGAGCCAGCTTAATGGAAAGAATTCGGATGTTTGAGAGACAATGTCTCAGGACTTGTCTCGGGTTACATAGGACACCTGAATCTGATTACACGAAATTTTACCCGAACGAGGTCCTATACAATAAGGCCAGGATTGTACGGGTGGATAACTTCCTGATCAAACTGATTCGGTTAATAGCCTAATCTTCGGGGCTTACTACCCTAATGATTTATATCACGAGAGAGTGCGCCTTAACGGCTTTGACCCGCCAGAAGCATTCCTCTATTTAGATAAATGTGGGCTGATCTAGGATAGATTGGCGGTACCGCTAATCTTCCACGTGGGTCGCAATTCCGTGGAACGGCGATTCCTCTACGGACCCGATGTCCCGCTCAGTGAGCTCGAGCGCCTCAGGTTCTGTAGATCGGTCTCACGCCGGGATCGAGGAGACGTAGTCTGCTAACATCAACGCTTTTGGTGGCTGGGGAAAGCTGCGTCAGTGGACACTTCAATAGCTTCAGCCTCTTCAAGGCAGGGCTTGCCTAACACCAATGGCAGGCTTACATAGGCTAGGGTAGGGTAGGGTAGGGTAGGGTAGGTTAGGGTAGGTTAGGGTACGATAAAACAAAAAAAGAATAAAAACCAAAAAAAAAGTATAAACATATAAAAATTAAAAAAAAATATATATATGTATATACATATATGTAGATATATGTAGATATATGATACATATGATACATATATAAATATATACTTTATATATACATATATATTAGTTAAGTTAGAATAAGATTTGTTTAGTTACATAGGTTTAGGTAGGTTTAAGTCTTATATAAATATATATGTAGGTATAAAAAATTATCATATGCTAAGTTTTTTAAAATTAAATTTTAATTTTTCTTAATGTTAATGTTAATTGTAAGTTATTTATATAGTAGTCGAAAGGCATAGGTTAAAATTATACAGTTTGTTTAGGGGTGTCCGCCAAGGGCCAGTAAGATTCCTAAATTTGTAAGGATAGTTAAGCTAGTTTTAAGCATTTTTGTCTAGATAAGATACATCTAAGAAACTATAAATAAAAATGAATTAAAAAAAAAAAAAAAAAAAACAATAAGTTTCGCCCGCTCAAAAAATATGATCGTGGAAACTAAAATATTCAAACACAAGAGAATACACAAGGCTACATAGACATCACCGGATGGAGTAACGCGCAACCCGATTGATTAATTTCTGAGAGATAGATAGATCACGCGTATAATGCATCAAACCCTATGAAAGGAAGTCAGAAAACGACAATGGCAAAGGAAATAGTTTGCTAAAATTCGGGAACAAAGTGCACTTAAAATAGCGAGAGCAATGCAGGGCTAAACAGGGTACAAAAAGGATTCCAGACTAGATCAGGATTTATCCGCAACGATAATGGGGAGCTGGTTTAGGAGTTCAGCCTAATGGAGGAGATATTTCGATCAGCTGCTGAATGTACATGGAGATCCAACAGTAATGGAAAACACAGCAGAGGATAGAATTGCCATAACTATTGAGAAGTGAAAGAAGCAATCCATCGCCTCGACAAGCAGCCATATTTTCATCATACAATAGCATTCTTTTAGAAAAGAAATGGGAATTCCACGAAATGGTATACCAACTATTCGTAGATTAGAAAGCCATATGACTTCATAAATCGATCAAAAAAATATATCACGTCCTTGTAAGGCTAGGAATACCGAAAAAGTTGATGAAATATGCCTAAAGAGAAATAAAAGACAAGTTACAGTATGAAATATCTTATCACAAACATTCAGCGCACGTGAAGCATTAAAACTATGTAAGATACATATATAAAGATATGTACTTCTAATTTGATGTTGGATGATGGGTGGTGAGTAACCCTTAATAGAATGACTTCCGGTCTAGCTTACGCTGAAGATCAGATCGTCTATCTGCTGGGAGATAGAAAGGAGCAATCTGTGAATGGTGCTGTTATCCACATTTATGTTACACGATGTATCCCCAAAAAGATCTACATGTAAAGGACTATAATTCTTTTCTTTCGACGAAGGCCTACAGACGACTAATTTATACTCGAAGCCAGTTGTAACCTGGAATTGCCTATGTGCATAGCTTAATTAAAAAAGTTTGTCCATCTTCAAGTACTCGTTTCATTTATACTTGAAACCATTACCATCGCGCTTCCAAAAACAGTACGTCAAACATATACATATCTATATAAATAAGTAATTGCAGAATTTATTTTTAGTTTCTGTGTAAATATTTAAGAATTAATTTTTCCTTGCAGCTATTTATAAAATATCCTCACAGAATTCCAAGAATCAGAAGCAAATCAAAACTACCTAGTTATCTTACGTGGTGCACAACTTTCCACAGCCTCTGTTCATACGCAACATGACCTACACATCATTTGTTAAAAGAACGCTTATACTCATCCAGCTAGCAGAGAAAAGTAAGATACAAACAAAAAGGACAACAACAACAGCGCAACTAACACAAAAAAATCTACTACAATTGTCAAAACTCTCTGCTATTGGGTGTCCTTTCTCATGCGTGCAACAACAAAACCCATCGATGTACCTGTTGAAATGTTTCATTTCAAATTTCCCAGTATTTTCCACACTGCGCATAAGCATGGTACCCGCCTTTCACTGGGAAATCCCCACAAAAAAAAACATTCAATTTTTATGATTTGTCACCCCCATATTAAGGGTTTTCAGACGATTGTGTCTACTCGGCTGGTAACAACAGATGTCCGTCTTAATGAGATTCATGGAATCATGAATCGAAAGTACTATTTGGCCGAAAATCAGCTTTCTAGATTGGTATACCTTCTTAAATGGCTATGTGTTTCTGTACACTGTGGTCAACTCCGAGTACTATTCATAGCGGCTCTTTCGGATCTGGATCCGAAGTTGAAAATGTTCAAGAAAACGCCCTCCCCCCTTATCAAACATGGCGACACTATCACATATTCATAATTATCGTCATCAACATTCCAGAGCCTACGTTGTGACCTATTTGAAAAAAAACTTTCACTAACCATGAGTTGATACTCAAAGAACCGCGGGATATTTGTTCTCCACCACTAGAGGCGGTAATAAAGCTCTCATCACGCAGTCATCAGCCCCCTATGAGCATTTGTAAATTTCATACGTCAAACTTTTGGAGCTCTCTCCTTTTCATTGTGAAAATATTTTACAAAGTAAGATTTTCGGCTTTACGCTATTTGTTGGCATTGTTGCAACGTGAACAGAGAACGACAGCGAGGAAATGGAGAAGAGGTTATCATGTAGTGAGGCAACGAGGATTTTTGATGTGATACCCTACTCGGTGCACAGACGAAGGCGACTACGAGCAGAATGCTGTTTTCGTTTTCATTGTTGTTAGTGGGATCGCAGTTTGTTGAAAAAATCCAGTGTTAAATTCCAGAAATTCCTTCAAACTTTTAATGAACAGAAAACTCCTGAAGGAACTTTTTGTACCTTCATTAAAATCTCTGCTGATAATGAGTAGGATAGAAACCGCTTCTTCGAGCACACAGCACCCTTTTTCCATTAACTCAAATAAATCTGGGTCGGGAATGGGTGAAAAGCGGTGTTAAATCTTCTACTAATTAGACATCTCTGTGTGTGGCCTTGGTGTGCTGAAATCAACCGCAACACTGTGAAGTAGCTTCTCCTACCGAATATTTGGTAATGGTCACAAGGAATGTGGTTAGCACTAGTTCTGACTCTATAGTATTTTGCTTTTTTTTTTTGCGGCTAAGAAAATAAGTAGCTTTACGTCGTGCATTACAATACAACACAACATCTCTGTACGAAACCAGGTCGACGGACGTACACGTACGACTGAATAAATTGTTTGCCAGCGAAATTGAAACCCCCGCTTAACCAGTGTATCCGAAATAAATATTTTACCAGTTTCAGTCCCAAATGCCGTGACATCTTGCCCGGGGGGATGGAATTTATAGGGGTGGCTTTACAATCAAAATGTCAATTTACTTCACCTTTTCCTTTGGTTGTAAACGATGCCCCGGTATCTTGGTACTCTATCGTTTGAATGCAACAGCGGAAGATCAGATGAATCTCGTCTATTGCCAGAATCGATTGAAGAGGGTGTTTATTAAAAAATGAATAACGTGGAATAATTGAAGTAATCTCCCGTGTCCTTCTCACAAATAGAGACGACACTTAAGTGTGGACTCTGACAAAATCGACTACAATGTCGATCCATTGGCTGAATACGAGTATGTTCTTTTTTCTATCTACATTTGGGATAAGAGCTTTTTAACGTAAGCATAGAATGAAGGAAGCCGAAAGAAGGTATGTACATACATATGTTCTAGAGACATACACTCTGTGCTATGCTGCACATAGTGTCATTCGACTTGCTGCTGTTCGTGTTGGTTTGTAAATCGTTTAGGACGAATAAGTTGATGTGTTTGGCGTCCATAGAGGGGACTTGCCATTTTTATCAGGGATTTTTTTTTGCTTCGTCATTTTTTCTAGATCCATACACTTGAAGCAGTGCTGGAATGTTCTCTACAAACGCGATGAGATATTGTCGCTTAAACATTATTGTGATCTCGTGCCCATGTGGTGTTCTGAATGATTGTTGCGCACTTAAGATACTTGAAGTGAGTTTTCCACTTGAAGTGATAAATATTTTCCCATCATTTTGTCGATTGATTGAATTTTGTGCAATGGACTGAACTGAAGTGTGGATTCACACATACACGTTTATGGTGTGTATGCACGTTTTTGATTCCTGATATGTGATATTCAGGCGACCATCGAGTTGTTAGCGAATTTTTGATTTCATCGGGTTATCGGTTAAGATAGACTATGTTACACCTCATTAACCTGTATTTTTCTCCGGTTTAGCTCTGGCTTGGCATAAAATAATATACATCTTCATCTGTGGGTCTTCATACACATAAAATGCTACGAGTAAACACATTCGAATGATCTTGATGCTGACGGTATACAGATACATTGATATTGTACAATTTTGGAAGGAAATCCTTGTAATCTGTTACCCAAACTACAACATTTGACATCAGATATCCACCTTGTTATACCTAATATCACTTAAGTTGAAGCATATGCATCACTTTGGAAATAGTCACATTAGCTGTTTACCCACCCACAGTAAACACATAGGAAAGAGAGGTAGAAAAGGGCTACTACCTAACTTATGACTGAATCTAGGGGAACTAGGATAAAGCAAAATTTTAATACCACGTACTGAGTCTTAAAGAGATACATACATATATACCATAGTAAATGGATGTTGTGAGGACGTACTAGGCAAAAAACAACGCGATATATAATGCCGTTGACTTTGCTCTTACAGCATTCATGCCTACGTTTAAATCAATAAGCCATGTTACTCTTCGACGTTTAACTTTCCTATGGAATAAAGTCTAGATGATTGGACAATTGCATGCAACTAAAACACAATCTTGTCAGATAATAACAAGTAATGTGCCAACCTCCTGTCTTGTCTAGTCTTAGTTGCCTTAAAATACGGTCACCAAAATAAAAGTTTACTTTCTTTATGAATTTTACAATCTTTATTTATTCTTCTAAATTTAGTTCGGCCAGTTAAAAGAATTAAGTATAATACTTCAAAATTATGCAGAAAGCTGTCGTCTATTCAATCTCAATAACTTATTCGGAAACTTCGTTCACAGATTCTGTTTAAAAGTGATGATTTATTCAGCTACATTCGAGGCGTTCCCTGAAGAAAACGTTGATCACAAGCCCAATTGGAGAGTGTGTACTAAAAATTAGAAAATGCTACGTATACAGCCGGTAGTACAAGGCATCAACATTCTCTCTCACTTTCCACAACTATTTTCTCGATTTGAAATGTACGCAGTAAGCCAGTGTCGATTCAGTTCTAACTTATTCGGTTACGCTCGAGGCGGTTCGAAGGTGGGTACTAGAAATTGGAAAATATTACGTATACGCCCCGTAGTGCGAGGAGTCAGCACTCTCTCCCAGTTTGCACTGGTACTTTCTGGATTTTGAGTTAATACAGAAGACTGGCGCCGGTTCAGATCTAACTGATTCGGTTACATTTGAGGCGGTTCCTTTAAAGAAATGTCGTTCACAGGCTCAGTAAGAGCTTCCACAGCTCGACTCGAGAATAATGCGGATTCAGATCAAACAGATAAGCCTTAAGTCATGGATGAGGGCAGGTGGTAGTCGGAAGGGACGATGTCTGGGGGATAAAGTAGATGGGGTAAGAAATCAAATTTCAGGGTTTTTGGGCAGATTTTAACAACCTGAGCAACATATACTCGAATGATTTCTACAGGAAAATCATCTTTTCGTGTCTTCGCTCCTAAAGCGTTCTTTCTTTAGTGTTTGGCTCAAACCTATCAATTGTATTCGATAGCGATATTCCGGTCGATCCCACCAAATGCAAAGCAGAATCTTTGAACCATGGGCGTTTACTTTAGTGGCGATGCATGGCGCAGCTACTCCACGATATTTCGTATGTTTATCTTACAGAATTCACTTTTCATCGCCACAGGTTAAGATATGATGAAAGACAATTTTCTGCCGTAGAATCAGCTGTTCACATGTGAAAAAACGCCGGTGAACGTTTCCCGGCTTCAATTCATACGGCATCTAATCTCCTTGCTTCTGAGTCATTCTAATTCTTTCAAACGTTGTAAACCTTTTTTTTTACTGCTTTTAATGATTACGTAAGTCAGCTAGCATTTGACATGAGTCTTCATGAAGTAATGCCGCCGATTCTTCGTCTTCATAGTTTTTCATTGCAAAGGTCGAATCAAATATCTTCATGTCGCTTCCGATTGATAATTTTCACTATAAGTCGAATTCTGTGGGCTTCAACATCAGATTTATAAATATAGAGCAATAAAATGACCTGCTAATACCCTTTTCAAAACTTGCGCGAAACTAAGCATGTTCAAAAAATTTTTGATTACAATTTTTTTTATTTTCTCGGTGTGGATATGTTTGGAAATTAGTTTTTTTCCCTGCTTTCTTTGAATTATTTCTACCATTGGTAAACATATTGTACTTTTTTTCAAAACAATTTTATCGCCAAAACACATCTGCAACATCCCCATCGTTAGCAGAGTTGATAGGAAAATAAAATTTCATTAAATCAAACATTGTAAAAATCACCAAGTTCATAAAACACAGACTCAACTATGAAAATTGATACCGACGTGATTGGCAGTACTACTCATATCAACTTTAAAAAACATACATATTTATCCAAAATGATGGAAAATCGGTTATTCATTTATGTTTTTTCGTTGTCAATGCTATTCACCGTACATACATATGTATATATGTATGTATAGTCAATAAAACTCCGAGTCACTGTGCATTTGAATCTTGCCACTCGTGTGCATTCGATCACGGATCACGCCATCCAATTCGCACCATACCCGTTCGAACGATTTGCGCACTAGACCAATTGATACACACGCAGACAATACGGGCATTCTCGATGAGGTAATTGTAGATGACCTAGCTTATTTGGAATTCGACCGTAGCACGTATCACATCACCCGTTCTGGCGTTAAGAGATTGCAATTTCCGGTACCAAAAAACTTTTGTGAAGTTGTGTTTTATTAATTCGCTGAATCATTTTCTTTTTATCTTTTAAATAGATATTAACATTTATTTCCCCCAAACCTACGAAAGGAAGCCATCTCTTTCACAATACAAAACGACAATGGCGAAAGAAAAAGTTTGTTGAAATTCAGGAAGAATTTACGATTAGAAACACGAGAGCAACGTATGCTAAACGTTTTGCGAAAATGATACCAGATCACATCAGCATTTATTTGCAACAGTAAGGGGCGCTCATTTCGTACAACGAAAGAGTTGCTTCCCAATGGAGGAGATGGTTCGATAAACTACTTAATATACTTATCGAGCCAGCAGCAATGAAAAACTGTTATATCAACACAGCGGAGATTCAGGTAGAACTGCCAACCGTATTAAGGGGATAAAAGAAGCAATCCATAGACTTAAGAACAACAAGTCCGCAGGAATCGATCTAAAAAATTAACATACGAGTAGAAGTTACATGGAAGTTAGATTCCCGAGGAATAAAAAACTCGGTCATCATTCCTGTATTTAAAAAGGGTGACCGATCACAATGCAATAATTACCGAGGAATATCTTTACTACAAAGTTCTTTTTATGTGCCTTCAATCGCTCGGTTAGTGACCAGACTTTCACTATACGACAGCTTTTAGAAAAGAAATGGGAATTCCACAAAACAGTATACCAACTATTTGTAGATTTTAAAAAGACTATAAATCGATCGAAAATGTATGACGTCTCTGAAAGGCTGGGAAGCCCGATGAAGTTGGTGAAACTGATACAAGCATTCGGGGAAGGGAAACGAAGGATAAGTTAAGCAGGAAATGTCTATCGGAGACATGCGAGATACGTGAAGAACTGAGACAAGGAGATGTCTTTTCACCACTTCTTTATAAATTGACGCTGGAATTCGTAATGATATCTCCTCAAGAAAAGAAGAGACGAATAACCCTCAATGGAATCACATCCGTTCTGTCTTACGCTGACAATCTGGACCTGCTGGAAGATAATGAAAAAACAGTTAAAAGAAGCGTTGTAAGTGTAATAATGGTAAGAAAAAATAGGTTTAGAAATAAACGAAGAGAAATCCTATTATGTGGTCACCATGATCACATTACGGACTTGGATCAAAACCGCACTCCTGACTGTATTTTCTACTATACTATAATTCAAATATCTGGATACCTTTTATTGATCGCCAAAATCGACATCGAAATAAATAAGGAGCTGCGTATGGACAATGCGTTCTTCTTCACGATGCAGCAAGAATTAATTAAAACAACTCTTTTGTCTCGCATTGTTAAAATCGGCATTAATAAAACCATAGTAATGCCAGTGACACTTTACAGATGTGAAACCTGTAAAACCAAACGGAGAAAACTACACAATCAAAAACACACGGACTCCATTCAGCCCAAGCTTTGTCCGAGTAATTAAGTCGCGAAGACTAAGACGAACAGGACACATAGAACGAATGGACAGTGAACGAACGAAACGAATAATGAGTCGAAAACACGTACGAAAAAGACCGCCACGCAGGCCACTCCGTAGATGGAAGGACAATATAAAGATAGATCTAGAGGAGATGGGGCCGACCAGCGAAACATGGATGTAACACACTTGTGATAGGGAGGCTTGGCGAAGGGTGGTCAACGTGACTCTGAATTTCCAAGTTCCAAAGGGCCGGTAATAATAAAAATGAAAATAATACACATTTATTCAGTTTATTTGGAACTGGCCCAATGCGACCCTAAAACAGGCAGTTCACGCTTACAACTACATATGTACATATGTCTTTCGACCTTAATTAAAATACGAAATCAGTTAAGCATTTTCTTGACTTAACCTAGTTGACAAACCTAATTTTCACTATAGAGTATTCAATGTTGGCTTGGCGCCTGGAAAAATGTATTCGGAAAAAGCGTTGTCTTCCAATACTAATGCGATCATATTCGAAAACCCTGTAGTTCACATTTTGGAAGCGACATAGCATTCCAATTATTGAATTACGAACTAAGTTCACCGTTCCATGCTTTGGCGTAATACGTCAACGTTAGATATGCCTACGTACGTACGTATGTACGTGTAATACGATCTATTTTTTTTTTTTCTAATTGAAGATTTCTTATTTTAATTGAAGAGCAAAAGGATTGTTTCCTGTATAATTAAACTAGTATCTTCCGGCTTAATTCGAAACGGAATCTACGAAAATTAACTTATATCGAGATTGCATGAAACACCCACCCAAAAAGATAATCCGTTCACGCGTCGCTCGCCACAGCTCGTATTTTCAGCCCCAATGAAAAAAAGGCTTCAATAAAAAACACTTCCACACGTTCAGACGAAAATAAAACGAATTGCTTTCATTTAGATATGTCAATTAATTAGAAGTTAGCACGCAAATACGTGCAAAGCGTGTGGCCTAGTGGATCCTCTTTGATTTCTTGGTGCACATACAACCCAACCGTACACGAACCCATCTGTCACACACAAGCACACGAAAGGGCGAGTGAGAAAACACTCGTGCATACATATGCTCGTAGATACAGATAAACCGGACGTCAATTAATGGTCTCCAATTAATTGCGAAAGCTTTTCGTTAGCATTTCTGGGGCGGGCGTGCAAATGGGCTTTTATATATCCGGGTATCTGTCAGCACTTGGCTAAAGGGTTAGTATTTCGTCACTTTATTCGATGAGAAGGGAAGTGACAAAATATGCCTTTGGCTTTGACCTGCTTCTGCCAGTGGTCTTATACATGGAATGGGTGTGCATGCATTGGGAAATAGACAAATAAAAAACATAAAACAGAAACAGAGAAGCAAGGTTAGAGATGCCGTCTGGTCTTTGTCACGGTCATTAAGGGGCTTATGTACTATACATAATGGATCACGTATCATATATTTTAAGGCTGAATTTATATGTGTGAAAAACGCGATGACATCACGTATGAGAGTTTTACATTTAGAATGGAAATAGGTAACCCAACATGTATAGAAAATATATTTATAAAGGGGTGGTTATTAAATCCTCATATTTTCACCGGGGATGGTATTAGACAAATTTAATAACAAAGTGACAATATATTATATATAAACTATTCACAGCCCAGCCGAATTCAACACAAAAGTCTACATTTCCTTTTCAATTAACTTGTCATAATAAATCGCAATTGATTCTTTCAATCAAGTAAGATTGATTATCCAATGGTTTTGCCTTCAAACATCAGGCGAACATATTCAGCGGAGTTCTTTCGCCTCTAAAGTCTTGACAATATTCCATTTTTTTTTCATTCTTTTCTTCCTTCTTATGGATGTATTTCATCCATATGCCGGGTTGAGAAAAGAGCGAGAAGAGGCTAAGGGGAAAAATGATGAACCTATGAAACGGAAAGACCTTAGGGTAAAAATAACAAAAATGGTGAAGGAACGCTCACAGGAATTCCTTTCAAGCGATGATGAATGTAGATTCTGTCTTCTTCGAACTCTGAATAGACGTAGCAAGCTTTCCAAGAAAAATGAGCACCTATTCTTTAAGAAAAGGCATGGATAACCGACGTCTGGGAAAAGGAGGGCGAAAATATTCATGAATCTAAAGAGGTGACAACGAAAAGTTAGCAATTCGGCAACCTGTGCGAAATATCAACATTATCAAACTGATGGATGACTCATCAACTTAATGATTTTTCCCAACACAGCCTAACACGGTACCATTTTAATCTTGCATCTGATATCGCCACCGTACTGATGAATACAGTGTGACGTTATCAAGCTGTGTAATCAGGGAATAGAGAGATGGTAAACTATCGTATTACATATTTGTTTTATATGTACATGGGGACGTTACATGCGATTTTGCATTTTACCGCAATCCATCTAATCTAATATCTAATGGGTATCTATCATTAATTACAGTGGACATGAACCACAATCCAAATTTATATAACGAATTGTTGTTAACTCATATCCAATCATGGCTTCCTTCTAGATACAGGGTATTTGTATAAAATTGAAGCAGTAACTTGACTTGTTATGTTATTCAACATTTTCTATTTTTTTTTTGTTTTATTTCGAAAGAAAATATTGTTAAAATATGTTTTACATGTTTTTAGAATTTTTAGAGTTAAATTGGAATTTTTAAAAATTACAGTTTTATTTTGAGTCAGCGTGAGAGCATCTGCTTCGAATATATGTACCTTACATAGTAAATTAATACAATATCTATGTATAACCTAGAGGAATGGTAAGGAGACTAATTTGATCGGCCACAAACTGTTATTCTACAGTATATTTTCCAATAAGCATTCCGCGCGGTCTTAGAGCATGTGTTAGTTTTACGAGATTATTTGTTAAAAATGGACAAAAAGGAGACAGAAATATATTACCTAGACCTTCGCGTAGTTAAAAGCGTGAATTTAGTGGAAATAAATACACTGGTGAAGAGGACGCCGAATTTACAAGTACTGCAGCATCAAAATTGAAAAAATCCGATGAATTTGAAGTTTCCGTGGATCCAACTTTTCAGTATATTATTGTTCAATTCTGCTAACCGCCGCAATAGTGAGGCATCAAAAGAGGCCCGGACAGCTCGCCGTGAGGAACAATTAAAGGGCTAACCATAATAGGCAGGAGTAAGCAGAAGCTTATGTCAGATCCGAACGAAATTCTCCCCTCTGTTTCAACGAACAGTCAAGGTACCCACAATGAACAGATGCAAGCAGAAGCAAGCAGAAGGAAAGGAGCTGTCAAGTGGTTTTCCCACACCTTGGCTTTTTCCTTTTTGTTGAAATAAAAGCCATCCGCTTTATAATAGAGGCACTTATTGTCCTGCACAAGTGAAATCAACTTGTTAACAAACTCGTATTCCATATTTATTTTCTCTTTTTTCTCTCTCCTAACCTCAAATATCACTTGTCAAAAATTCCGTCCGTCATGTCTTCTTTCAAGAAGACCTTCCTTCTGCTTGCATCAGTTAACGAAACGTCGTATCTTCCCATTGTGGGCATATCATATACCTTGCATGTAAGAAGACATTCCCCTCTGCTTACTTCTGCTTGCTCCTGTCTATTATGGTTAGCCCTTAAAGCAGCAGGAACTCTATGAGGCAAAGGAAGGCGTTATGTATGCAGCAGGCATAGTTGATTAAGAGTTTATGGATTTAAAAAACAAAAAAAAACGTTTTAAAACTTTGAACGGGTTTTTCTCGAAAACATATTTTTTCGGCTGATACTCGAACGATTACTCTGATTTTTTGATATGTTATTGTCTATACATATGTATGTACGGCTATTGCATGAACTAAAATAAAAAAAAATTGTCAAGAATTTTCGTAAAATGGCCGTCAGTACCGTGCCCTGACGCGTGCACTAGTCTTTGATTTTATGGAAAATTTTAGGGTTGATGTGAGTAATATTCGTGGCCTTAGAACGAATCTCTTCGCTGTATACGTTCACCTGTCCCTATATAAACCAGCTACATATCTTGGCACTGAGTGAAACACAGGTAGGAGAGAATACCAATTTATCGGATTTGAACCTGCCTGGATATAACTTGGTGCCCCTTGTCTTTCTCCACCGCGGTCGCGCCCTTTATATTCGTAGTGATGTAGCTTACCAACTTCAGCCACAATACCACTGTTTCAATCCGGAATTTAATTTTCTGTATCTAGGAATCCATGTCCGTAAGCATTTAATCCTCTACTGTTTTATTTATAGAAGTCCAAATCTGGATAACAATTCAACTTTCAATTAGTTCGATATGCTATCCGACTCCATCACAAGAATTGTATCCCGCACTGAGATTGCCATTGCAGGCGATTTCAATGTACACAATTCTAATTGGCTTCGACATTCATGCCAGACAACACCTGAAGGACCATACGTAGAGTTCTTTGCTGAGGTAAATAATCTGACCCAGCTAGTAAATGAGCCTACACGAATACCTGACATTGCAGATCATGCCAACACCTTGGACCAGTTTCTCACCTCTCATCCTGAGAAATATTCTGTTGCCATACTGTCGTCTCTAGGCTCGTTTGACCAATGTGTCGTATCAGCTAATTTCTCGTCTTCACCCCACACAGTTAGAGAACAAATTCCTAAAAGAACAGTATGGCTATACGAGAAAGCCAATTGGAGCGGCCTTAACAACTTTTTTAGGAATTTTAACTGGTCACTATGTTTCCTCGACAGTGACGTGGATGCCGCTGCTGATATGATCACGAACATTCTTATGCTGAGTATGAGATCCCTCACAGAGTGAAGAGTATCAAACCCAAAGAAAATGCGTGGTATGACTCGAGCTGTAAAGAGGCCATCAGGTTGAGACAGTTGAGTTTTCGGAACTACAAAACCAACCCTACTGAGGAAAACCGGAAAATAATTTAAACGGATCAGAAATGACTGCAATGCATTAATTAGACGTGTAAAATTCTTCCATGAACAAAAGTTGAAGCAAAAAGGGCTACAATGTCCCAAGGGTAGCAAAAACTTTTGGTCGTTCGTGAAAAACGTAAAGAATTCAGCCTCGTCTTCAATTCCCACGCTCATTTACAATGACATTCTAGCTGTCAGCTCTTTAGACAAGGCCAATCTGTTTGCTGCGCATTTTCGCACTCGTACAGTTGCAAGAGTACTAAAAGATCTCAACGTACACAAATCCGCTGGCACGGATATACCCCCAATACTTATGAAGAGGTATTCTTCTGCACTGGTAAAACCTCTGCGTAAGCTTTTCCATGTGTCCTTCTCTTCGGGTCTCTTTCCGAGTAGATGGAAAACAGCATTTGTCCAGCCCGTCCCTAAAAAGGGCAAATCTTCGTCCCCCTTCTCCCACCGACCCCTAACACTAACGTCCCTTCTTTCCAAGGTGATGGAAACGCTGATAAACCGTCAGCTTATGAAATATCTTGAATCGTGGAAGCTTCTTAATGACCGGCAATACGGTTTTCGCAGCAACAGGTCCACTGGCGATTTGATGGCATATCTCATCGAAAAGTGGAACCAATCTTTGCAAAATTTAGACATTTGACTGGCATCAGGCTCTTTTGTCGAAAATGCTTGCTTATGGCATCGATAAATTACCTTTCGAACCGTTCAATTCAAGTTGTTTTGGATGGGTTCAAATCTGATATCCATCAAATAAATGCTGGTGTCCCCCAATGCTCTGTTTTGTCTCCGACTCTCTTTCTCATTTTTATAAATGATCTCTTGTCTGTTACTTCTAATCCTATCCATTCCTTCGCTGATGACAGTACTCTCAGCTTTTCATATTCGTTCGAACTGGAACGGCAGCGTATGTTAAGCACATTGAATTCCGAACTTGACACCATAATCGATTGGGGTAAAAATAATAGAGTGGAATTCAATGCTTCTAAAACTCAATGCTATCTACTGTCGTTAAAGCGAACCCGTAATAATCAGCCATTATCCATGAATGGCGCTTGTGTCGACGAAACCGAAAAACTTTCTATCCTCGGTATGTGTATTAATACCAAACTTAATTGGATGATCACATATTTGATGTCGCCAAAAACACGGCAAAATGTCTAGGTTTCCTTAAACAATGCAAGAAATATTTCACCCCCTTTGATTTGGCTTCAATTTATGAGGCCTACATCCGCCCCAAGCTTGAGTATAACGCTCATATCTGGTCTGGTGCCCCTAAGACCTCACTGCACCTACTAGATAGAATACAACAGCGAGCGATATAACTTATAGGAGACAGTAATATCGCAAAGTCAATTGACTCGCTCGAACATCGACGTAATGTGTCTTCCTTGTCACTGTTTTATCGCTATTTTAACAACCGTTGCTCAAATGAGTTAGCCAATTGCATTCCTCACCTCCATGAATTCACCCGCAATATTCGTCTTGCCAGGAATGCTCATCCGTTCACCCTTAAGCCTGCTTTCGGACGTACAGTTAAGTTCAGAGATTCGTTTTGCAGCCGCACAACACGATTATGGAATGCTCTTCCCAGCCCAATATTTCCTTCTATCTACAATCCACAGACATTTAGGACCAATGTGCACAGGTACCTCCTCTCCCTTTCTCCCTCTATACCTTCGGCCCGTGTTGTTTCTTGATTCCGGACACTTAAGGGTAGTCATAACCCCTTTTTCGCGCGCAAATTATAAAAAAAATAAGGAGCTTTCATTTTAGTTAATGCGATTGCCACTTTGATGCAGAATAATATATCGTTCTTTTTTTTCAGAAGTTCCAATCAGCAGTTATCATCGCGTCCGTCATTATTTAGTTTTTTTTTTTTTAATTTGTATCGCCCAAATATGATCCCCCAAAAATTGAAGAAAAACAACAATTGTATTTTTCAAATAATAACAAAATAACAATAAAAGTTCTAAAATGACATCCTTTATTTTAATACCAAGAATGAAGATTTGAAAAAGTTGTTTTTTGAACGCTCAGGGGTAAAAAGATCCCTTAAAATCCAGAAAAATTAAATGTTTGAAATTCAAGGTAAAAAATATAACGTATTCGCCTCGAAGTCGGAAAATTCCATAACTTTATGGGTTATTTCGATTATATGTACATACATGTGAATGCTATAGCTTAACTTGAACATCAGCTGCTGATTTTCGGGACGCCGACTTTATATATGACATTTTTAATTCCTTTCTAAACGAGTTAATATAAAAAATTATTATTCTTTGTTCAACCTGCCAGTGTCTCGTCTCCAATGGCATTTTTATTACTTAGCCAAATAAAATATTGCAATCCCGTAAATTCAATTTTCCTCTCAATTGAATGTCACACATTACAAATTGTGTTTATCTTCGGGTTCGTGTTCAAATACAAAGTATAAATTACATATACTCGTGTGTATATACGAACGTATGCCCGTTCTAGACTCTACGTAGCTCACACCGAAATGTGTGGCAATGATAAAGGTAAACACAAATACACAAGTACCTATCGGAAAAACACAATACGGAAAAAACCAAATCTACAATTTACGTTGTCGCAGGTTTCCCATACCCATACCCCTTCTGGAGGCGTTAAGAAGCACTGGAGCAATGCAATGAGGTAACGAACGACACTTTCGAGGACGACAGATTCCCGGACGAGAGGATTCTATTTTTTGCTGTTTATATGAGACATTATATGTGCAAAGTCAAGAAAATGCTTCGACTTGTTGTAACATTGTTAAAAAGATGTATCCTCACCCAATACACTAGGTATGATACGACTGTTTGTACACCTGTAATGCACTTTGATGTTTCACTACCGCCAACAAAAAAAAAAAAAAAAACAGAACGAAAATCAGAAAAGAACCGAAAACACACTTACAAAACAAACAAAAAAACGAATCATTTTCGAGTGAGTGCATATTCGCATCGCTCAATCGAGCTAAAAATTTATGTTAAACAATTGCTATTTGAAATACGTATCTGAAGTGACTTGTACGAGTATATTGAATTCTTATAAAGAGTTGAATCGATTAGAATAAGAAAATTAAATATATAATATAATATACTGAAAAAAAAAGTTTTCTGAAATGAAAGTATTTTGATTTCCCTCAAATACACTGTGAATTTATATATGGCTTAAGGACTAAGGGCTTTCGGTTAGGTACACGGGAGATTTGAAAAATGTTCTTGAACCCAAAAAACTGCATATTTATGAGAGACGAAGGGGAAGTTTCAACAAAACCTAATATTTTATAGAAAATTATTACTGTTTTAATCAAATTAGCAATTTACTTTTCACTCTTGTTTATAGCAGTGTTTTCAGGGAAAGTTCTTTATTTTTTTCTCATCATTGTCTCAAAAAAAAATAATAAATTCGCTTAAACTTCAAATATGTTTTTTTTTTATATCAAAAATTGTTTAATTCTAATTTGTTATAAGGTTTGCACATTAGAAACATGAGTCTGTAGTCATCGGGGAAAAAAAGATGCAACTGATACGGGCAAGAATATGAAGAACTCGCTTACATTACGTTAGGATGAACACGAAAACCGTAATATAAGTGATTTTTGAAAGTTTGACTATTGCTATCTTAATAGAATTCAAAATATTGTTATTAGGTTTTTAACCAAAAAATGCCGGGTATTTGTTGTAGACAGGAAAAAACGCCAGCGTGACTAAAACTTTCAAAAATCAACAATTATCCGTTTAGTCACTTAGAAAAACTCCATCATGTCTAAATACACTTTAAATACTTTATGTTATGCATAATATGAATGACAACCCTTTTATAAGAATTCCTCAAGTATTGAAATATTTTGTTGGCACTTGTGCCGTATATTCCCAGATTTCAATATTGGTTCAGTAATGGATCAGATGCATATTGACGGAACAAGTTGCCATCTGAGCACTGTTGCCGCTAACAGGAGACATTATAGTCCCCCACAAATTATCATGCCCGAAATGAGCAGTATGTCCTGCATAAGTAGATCGCAATCCTCGCCCTATTTTGCCTCGTTTTGATCAAACGTGACGAGGCAGCCCTAAGCGAGATTAGGTGCTCCACTGCCGAAGGCAATAGGCATCAGTTTTTTATTTGCCTACTAAATGAGTGTTTGCACAATAAGCTGCTTTCTGCTTACATAAATCGACAAAGCATACACGCGCAATGTTATGGCATGAATATTTGGACATTATCGACGCGATGCTGAAGATTAATGGCCTATGAGAGGCTATGCGGTTTCTGGAATATTTTTTTCCATCGTGTTTTCCAATCATAATCAATATTGTTTGTTTCTATAATACAACATCGGAAAAGCAATCTAAGCTGTACCTGACAAGTTTTTCTTTGGCTTACATATTTATTATACGCTCTTTTAAGGTTAAAAATATGTTCATATATGTACGTATGAGAATTATATATAAACATCTCGTACGACCATACCAATATATGGATATCCCTTTTCGAATGGACGTAGTGTTGAAAAACTTTTCGTTCGAGTTGCGACCGTCCTTTTTCTTTACAAATGTTTTAGGTGGACGCTTCAAATTGATAGGGCGATAGACATGCGAAGATCGGATAAAGCCAAACCCATGGAAAAGTTTTGATTAGGAGAAAAGTTCCCCATAGAGGTTTCTCACATCGGTATTGATATTTTTCTTATTTCGACTTCGCATACTCTGTCCGTCCATCGGCGCAAATGGGAGTTTAAAGTTTTATCCAACTATGGCAACACATTGTCAAATGGTTATCAACATTTTTGCAGGCAACTTAACAACAATATGATGGCTGGTATCCAAACAAATCTGCCGGCTAAACTTTTCCATAAACGATAGCAGGTATAGGAACAAACGTCTGATTTTATTGTTATTTTGTTATTTTGTTATGGAAAGTTAGGATTGAATCTGAATACGCTTTTCGGTTTGATAAAAAGTGAAAGCAATCAAAAGTCAATGAATTATTGGGTGATGATAGAGCGATAGTATGTGATTCGCTCTAATATTGTTGATTGATGACAGAATAATTGACGGAAATAAATCTTATTTCCGTTACTGTTTTGAGTGGCTTCTTTTTCCTTTTCTCTCCGTTTTAGTGTAAGTATTTCATTCCATTTCAAAACACACTAGAATGAATTACGATGTGGTGACAGCTGTGTTGAATGTGCGAGTGCTCAACTCCATCTAGAAAGTGTCAAATGAACACGGACTATGAGCGGGGAGAGTTGTGTGGATGAATAGTTTTATGCTAATTTAAGACTGTGATGCCTTTTCCTTGTCAACAGGAACTATTACTGTGCAATTAAGCCCTTGTTTATGTGGCATAAGGGTGTAGCAGATAGCACTGCAATAGAAGGGTAGTTGCCAGTGCTTAAAATTTGCATATGCACGAGTTTCGGATATCATAGAAGGTAACATTATGCGTTTTGGTATGTAACAGAACAAAATTCGGAGACATGATAACATGAGCCGCAGTTATAAAGCGAATGATAATTAAGTCCGTTTTTAAGCTCTCCACATCGGAAAGGAAATTATACTCATTTTCTCACAAAAAGAAAGAAGGAAATTAATGGTTTGGTAATTAATTAACCCAACTAAAAGACGTCATCAGCCTGATTTCTAAACGAGTCAAATATCTGGCCATCCTAGACAGAAAACTACTTTGGCCAAAACATTTCTAAAAACAATGACTAAAGAATTGTCTGCATTCTGGTAATGTAATGGGGATTTGATCACCCAGAAAGGTATTTTAGATTTAATAAGATAGCAATGATCATTGCCATAAGTTGTCTATTGGAACAAACTAACGCGTAAGCATGATGTAACCTCCCACCAAATTTCAAAGAACCGCCTATTTCAACCGCACGAGGACTTCCCCGAGCTCACTTTGCTCTGTTCTGAATGCTATGTTAGAACTTCAGCACATGATATGTTAGAACTTCCACTTGATATACAGTGGGAGGCAAAACTGTTTGGATGTTTTACACTTCTACGGTTATTTTGTCAAAATATGAAAAGAGTAACAGTAATTTTACAAATACTTTTAATTTATTTATTCAATTGAACTTTTATCCTATAAATAAAGCAACAACAATTATAAAATAGCTAATTACAAAAAAAAAAAAATAACAGAAATTGTGGAATTCCATATTCGGCCACATGAGGCTTTTCTAATATTATATTTCTATTTGTGGCTTAAAAGTTTTTCGGTTTTTTTTTATGTTTATTCAGTATTTTGAGCTTAATTTATTATTTATCAATATGCTGTGTAGTTGTTTTAAGGGAAATTGAAGAAAATTACAATTAATCTTGAAAATAGTGTCGAAAATTTCTTGCAAAAAAATGATTCAAGCCGTAACAGCTGAAAAGTGTAGGTTTGGTTACCAGCTTAAAAAACATGAAGCCGACTCTTTCAAATAAAAATGTTCAATGACGCTAGATTTTCTGTAAGGAGCACAAAAATTGGACTGTAGATGACTGGAAAGCGGTTATTTGGATTGATGAAACAAAAGTTAACCGTTACCGAATTTTTGTTACTTTATTTATAGGATAGACGTTCAACTGAAGAAATACGTAAATTAAAAATATTTGTAAAATTACTGTTACTGTATACACATTTTGGGGCATCTAGAAACAGATAGTACGACTCTCCTGGATGTAGGCTGGCGAAACGTATAAGTCTTAAAGTCTGCAAGACATGTGCGGCTTTCCCCTTATCTTTAAGATGGACTGATTCTAGCCGACTTGCAAGTGTCATTACGGGTCACTATTGCTTTCTAAGCACCTCAGTTTAACAAGCACCTGTGAAGCTTGTGATGACTGTCCCGCTTTTGCTTGAATCAATTAGCCTATTTTTAGGAACGGAATGGTGTGTGCCAATTACAATACCTCAATTCTGTATCACCGAACATTCTCCTCATTTTTCAAATTAAAAATATGTTATTCGATGGGTTTTGATTCGGGACAACTGAATAGAACTAAATGTTGTTATCAAGATGCCTTAAGTACACTGATATCATCTGGTTTAATCTTTAAGGCTACCAGATAGGAATTAAGTCGAACCCAAGAATTGTTTTGTTATTGTTGCTTTTCAATTTACCATCGGTTTCAGTTCAATATATCAAGGTTTAAATTCCTTGTACGGAATATTCATTCATTTTCTGAGATATTCCCTTAATTAGTTCCAGTGAAAAGATAGAACTTCTAATAATTGGGCTTCCTTTTGGACAGCATTTTAATGCGTGACGAACTTATAATATTCATTCCGTATCTATTGCAAGACAAAAAGTAAATCATATTGCTATCATTCATACATATGCCAAAATCTAACGTAAAACTTTTAAAATATGCACAGCCTTCCGCGAAAAGCACCCCACCATCTTATTCGATGCCATTTCCGTGTATATGCATATGTATAAGCATCCGCTTCCTAAAGGCAAAAACTAGAAAAAACCAATACAACAGCAAAATAAAACGAAAGAGAAAAGAAACAACATTTGTAGCTCTTGATGCAGTTGCAGGTCGGATAAGACCTCCGGAGAGACAAAGTTTATCATTCTACCCGAATAGAGTACTTGCAATACAAATGTGTATACTACAATGTGTATCGCTAACCAATAGAACACAATCCGGGATATATTCACCATAGAATTCCTATACTCTTTCCCTTGCTTTTTTCGCACACTTGATAAATAATCAAAAAATAATTTTCGCCTTGTTATCGTGCCAGGAAAAACTTCACTCTGGGGAATACAACCACTTTCAAGACGCAGAGCTCTTCTTATTAAATTATTCCATGGATGTTACCTGGCTCCGCAGTCACCCCTAGCGAATCTCCCCACGTAAGAAGCCACGATGAGAGAAAAACAAATATTTTATTTA
The DNA here is from genome assembly GCA_958301585.1 of Merodon equestris. NCBI lineage: Eukaryota > Metazoa > Arthropoda > Insecta > Diptera > Syrphidae > Merodon > Merodon equestris. The sequence goes on along the minus strand of OY284416.1, from coordinate 1,297,256 downwards.
TAAGTATCTCAATGGAGATCTCGCACTTCTAGTTTTGCGTTACTTTGGCCAACACACATTCGGCACATACTCGCATCCACATACGTGATCTGAAACTTCAAAGCCAATAATTTGGTAATCAATTACTGATATTTGCCAACCACTAAGGGTGACGTGATCAATAAACTGCGAATTAGTCGACTACCAAAAAAAAACAGATAGATACATACATACCGTATATACATATGTTTATAAGGATACGAGTATGTACAGAAACAGCTCTTCGTCCAAGTTTACGAATACAACTTCATTATTACTATCCCATGTTCGTTTTCCATACGTATTCATGCGCTTAATGAGTGCTCGGGTAAGGACACCTTAGCCTTCCTTGGTGAGTTGTGGCGTTGGATACCACCGCTGGATAGATTATCATTTCATATATCATTTGTGCAATGTCAAAACGTCATGTGTAATATTTCACCATTATTTTCTCTTTATCTTTCAGCCACGCTATTAAAGCCGCGACATTGTCGCAACGATGAAACGAAGGACAGGGATGAATGCAAGTAGAACTTAAGAGAAATCAAGACGATTTCGTCTTTTAAGGACGTGGGACATAATCGTACATATGTATGTATAATATGTACATACATGCGCTCCTTCAGACGCTTTAGTGCTATGCGACATGTGAGTTTCACGCATTACAAACTGGCGGCATATCACCCAAAGAGAGTACATATCGTATCGGTGCGTGGCAAGGTTGCCATCTAATTTATGACTTATCAAGTTAATACGAAGCTGACATTATATCATGTGCTGCGCTGCTTTTATGAAAATTAAAATCGAGATGAGAGTATTCTGTGTTTCCGATATCCGGCAACCTAACATTTTTCAATTGCCAACATTCTATTACTAACCACTTATTGTGACATATAATAAATCTTCTATATCTCGGCGGTTATGGAACACGTACATATATATGTATGTATGTAGGTCTAGCGAAAGTATTCTTATATACATATTAAACAGAATAATCATACACGATATTTTTTTTGAATTGTCCACTGTTTTATGGACGAAATGAGGCAAGAGACGATGTTTTTTAACTGCTCTTCGTTAACGCGTTTTTCGTGTTCTGATGTATAGCATCCTCCCTAACGCCAAGGTCCAACAACATGAATGAACATCCATCGCCTGTTACCAAACCATGACAAACGGTGACATTTGAATTCTGGTGGCTAATCGAAGGTTCAGATTTTATACGAGCTTTTCGTTAAATAAACACTATTATTCGATTGGGAAATTTTCTCAACAGACAACACGGTTTTTGAAAACTGATCAACCTCTTACAAGGACAATATTTTCCTTGATCTATCGGACCCCATCTTTTTCGAGCATCAATGAGCGTCTTTCCTGTATGAAACTTTGAAGGCCTTAGGTTGAGTTCATCTTTCAACATCTTTTACATAGTTGTCTTAGATATCTTCTCTTGCCACTCCCTCGAGGATTTTGTGATTTTTGATAAATTCACTGGAGCTATCGTTCACCGGGTAAAACGCGGAAATTAATACTCCGACTCGGGTTTTAACCCACACGAGATTTATCAAGTATTACCAGTAACTACTTCCTAGGTTCAAGTGTCGTTAAGGCTTATAGCCGCACTCGAGAGCCCAAGCCGAAAACAGTTGAGCCCCGACTCGGATTTTACCTAAACGGTAATATTTATTATTACTATTACCGAAACTTGGAAGTTGAAAATTAACTTTGAAAAAGTGGATGGGTTCAAATACAATATCTGGCAACCGTATTGACTGTCAAAATGACATAAATATCAAAACATGTACATACGTATGTACATATGTATGTAGAAGACTGCATATGGACAACGCATGCTTCTTCGTCTTGAAGAACGAAAACGAATTTTCCCCGCACTGTAGAAATTCATATTTATAAAACCATAATCATGCCAGTGACACTGTAGGGATGTGAAACTTGTTATCTGATTAAGAAGGTGTTAAGGAAAAGCAGATGATAAAAAACAGGACGAAGAAAGAAGTAGATGGAGAAAACTACTCAATCGAAAACCCAAGACATTTTATTCAGTCTGAAACATTGTTTAATACAGTAAGTAATAAAATCGCCAAGACTGAGGTAGGCAGGACATGTAGAACGAATGGATAATGGACGAACAGTAGTAGATTAATGGGAAAGCTGAGGGAAGAAGACCTCCAGGATGGCTCTACTAGGCGGGAAGACAATATAAGGATGGGTCTAGAAGAGATGGACTAATCTGTTAGGTATCAAAATCTCTTCGACGGATCCAATTTCGAAAAATAACTGTCCAATATGTCGGTCAATGTTGGACATGTCATGTTAGACATTCATATCATTGAAATGGAATACCAAATGTTAAGAGGGGTCTAAGCATGCTGCAAATGTTTAAAAAGGAATAGCTTGAAGCTCCCGTGAACACAAGTACGAGTTATGATGTCTTGGTCTCCGCTTTGTATACGTCGAATTGAATTTCACCGCTCATTTTGGATAAACTATAATAGGCTATATTCCCTAGCGAATAACAATGCCACACTTACACATGCCCTGTCGAACTCATCTTGATCACATTCGCTTACCGCTATAAAAACCATCACCTACGAGTATGTATTAACGCACATACATATCTCATAATTCTAACGATCGTTGCGATACCACTCGCTGGCCACTATCTTAACTTGAAGATTCTCGCTTATACTTTAAAAAACCTATCACTATACTATAAAATCTATTAAGCAACGTATTTTACTAACACAATAGTAATAATAACATCAAATCGCATTAACATCAGTTTTGAGGTCGGATCCGTTGTCAGCGTCAGCTTTGTTTTTGGTACAGATTAGGACAGGTATTACTACTCGTATTAGTACTAACAAGAGCACCGGAATCAACAGTGATACTGGCATCAGCTTTAGTTTTAGAATCGGCATCAGGTATCAACATAGCCTTTCATTACGGAGTTTGCTGTCAATGTAAATCAGATCTGCATATGAGTATACAGGTATGTTATTGTTTGCGTTAAATCAAAAACGGAATCTTGACCTCTTCGGCCATTGCTTATTTTCTAATCCATTAAATGGTGGCATACGGTAGAATATTTCACTTTGCACTTCACCAATTCATTATAAACAGGCACACTATTATTTCCTTTGTTAGAAATTAAGTGCCCATCTTATCGGCAATCATTTTAAGAATTTGTATTTTGTCCCGATCATTACCACTGTTTCTCAGTTTAATTAAACAATGATCCATTTGAGTTTACAAGTCACCAGACAGGACACAGGCAGCCAAATTATAAATCATCCCTATTCAACACACATCCACCGAAACTAAAGTACGAAGACCAAATTCGTCGTTGTCAAGTGTCAAAGAACAAACGGATGAACACAAATAACAAGGGAAAATACCGAGCGTAAGAAATTAAAAGGTCATGAATGTACAAAACCCCAGTCACGTATCCGGTGATGTCCCATCGCCTTGCGCCAAACAATGTCCTATATTTCTTAATTAGGTGTTCATTGTTATAAATGGCCTGCCATTCCTTCTTGCGCAATTTTCCCGAGCTGTCAGTGTACTTTGTTTTCGACGCTGCTGTGTGAGCAGCAGAGCATTCTCCTGTTTTGTTTTCATAAAAAGAAATTCAATAGAACCTGGGAAAGAGCTCTAAAAAGTGAAACTCGTTATAGGCTGGACTCTTTTCGATAATAACAACGGTTTTTAACGGTTTATTTATTACTCGTGTATACATCAACAGCTAAAGTTCGGATAAGTTCGTGCTTTAAAAACACGTTCTCTTCCTAGAAACGGTCTATTTTTACGAATTCGGTGAAAGTTAACTGTATTAGTGCCAAAAACCTATTAAAATTGAAAGTTATCATTCAAATGTTCAACAGGCATGTATACGCGAATATTTTCGGGTTTTATCCAATCGTAACGGTTTACATTTTTTAATACCTTGAGAGTAAATTAGGCTCGACTCGAAATAAGTACTGCAGTCGTGTACCTACATATTATACTCGTACAAAAACTGAGAAATGATGATAGATGGAGACAGTGGATGAAAGTGGCGCCTCACATTTCAAATTTGCATAATCCAAAGGGCCGCATCGTAAATACTTACATACGTAAAATCGTTATAGACGTGGCATTTACGGCGCTAAGAAAAAACTTCTGTGTAAGTGAACCTGTGCTGCGACATCGCAAGCTTGCAGTTCGCTTTCAGCACACTTTATATTGGCGGTAGACAGTTTATTGGCTGACATTTTTGCATGTACACCACGTTTATTATGACTTTTTGAATGCGTCAATGTTTTTACGAGAAGTCGTAGAAGCAGTCGGTATTAATTTTTGATTACATTGGCGTCCTACCGAAGATCCCTGCAACTCTATAATGGCCTAATTAGTACTACTTTCTTTTTGAACATCCTGCGCAAAAGGTGCAGAGTATGACACATTTATTATTCTCTGATGTAACGATTCTTGCAATTCTCACGTCCGACGCTACATCAAATCTGCTGCGGATTTCCTTTGATTTTACCTCAATACTCTACCTGTGGTAGTAGTGTGTGCAGTTGCTACTCTCAACTGGGGATCCTTAATGTTCGCCTTTGGCACGACGAGGATTCTATGTATGTAAACATATGCATACGCAGCGTAGTGTGTATCTTTCCGGCGGAAACAAAGTGTGGGTTAGTATGGGCGGTAGATGAATGTCCAACGATTGGTTGAGATAGAAAATTGGAAAGCACTTTTTTCCACACTTTATAGATGATTGAGATGCGGCGAACGAGTTCCATGATGATGAAAACATTTCGATTTTTTTATGAGGTGCAAATTTATGCAGGATTGACAGCATGCAGACTGACATGACGGCAGGCAGACAAATTTCACACACATATTCAAATTGAATATGTGAATGCGGCTGGCGACAGTGGGGTGCGCTTGACGGACAATTTTAATTTAGTTGGTGTCATTTTATGAATGTGTCGCATCGCTCCACTGGTTCAATACTCGAATTAGAAAATTTTATTAGCTATTGCGATGTGAATAGCTGCTGTTTGCTTGGTGATTGCAAGTCATAAGGTATTCAAACGTCAATTGGTCAATGTCATTTTTATTGAGATGACGAACTTCGTTTTGACATTTTGTGGTGCACTCAAACTTTGTCACAGTATTGTTATGAATTAACGTATGAATACTCATGCACATTTTGGAGAAAAAGTTGGGCCAACTTATAAGTACATATTTGCTATTAATCAGTTCAGATTTTCTTCTTTTATTTCTTAAATGATGCTACAGTGAACATATGCATGACCTTTGATGTGATCTCGGGTCCGCCATCTAACGTTTTTTTTTTCAAGTAGTGCTTATTTCGTGAATGGTAACACTTAGCACATTTGACAGATAATTAGTTTTATCCTTCCGCTGAACGAATATGGTTGTGTATACGCTTGAACAACGCTGGGAAATATTGCGACATTACTTTGAAAATCATGGTAATGTTGCAGAATGTGTTCAGATGAAGCTCATTTTGATCTTGGCGGGTATGTAAACAAGCAAAATTGTCGCATTTGGGGCACAGAAAACCCGCACGCATACATTGAAAAGCCGGTGCACCCAAAACGAGCCACTGTTTGGTGCGGATTTTGGTCCAGAGGCATAATTGGGCCATTTTTCTTCGAAAATGAGCAAGGAGTGGCCGTTACAGTCAAGGCGATCGTTATCGGGCCATGTTGAACGAATTTTTGTTCACAAAAATTGAAGAGGAGGCAACATTTGGTTTCAACAGGACGGCGCTACGTGCCACACAGCCGAAGCTACACTCGATGTTTTGCGCCCTGTTTTTGAAGATCGCATTATCAGCCGCAGAGCTGATGTCGTTTGGCCACCTCGGAGCTGCGATTTGACACCGTTGGACTATTATTTGTGGGGTGCCGTCAAAGATAAGTGTTACGCCGACAAGCCAGAGACAATTGACGCTTTAAAGGACAATATTCGTGAAGCCATTGGTGAAATACAGCTGCACACAATCGATAATGTGCTTAAAAATTGGACCGATCGTGTAGGCTACTGCATGGCCAGCCGAGGCAGCCATTTGAATGAAATTATTTTCCATTATTAACCGGAAGGATTGTACTTTCAAATAAAAAAAGAAATTTGAGAAAATATTCAGTAGTTTTTTTTATAGCATTTTCAAAAAAAAAAAAAAAATATTTGGCGGACCCTTTATATCATCGCTCAGCATAAGAGACCGAGGACGATCGACGATTTTGACAGAGTCCATACTTATGCAACCTAAAACAAGGAGGGTATGTAAAATCACTTTGGTTTTCGAGAGTCTGCTTTTCGTTTCAGCTTGTAGCTACGGAATCGCGACGGGAGAAGTCCTCTACTATATAAATTTATAAATCGAATACTCGCTAACGCTACGTTACGTTAAATCACAATGCTAGTTTACGCAAGCAATTGTACAATACTAATCTTAAATATCCTATCCATAATAAAGCAACCTCAATGGGTGTCGATATAAAATTCCAATAGTCTCCAAGAATGGTCTATGGCCATTTTAAGACTGTAAAAGCAATATGAAAACAGCTTATATGTACAGCTTAAGAGACTTATTTATCAACTATTGGCCAGAGAATACGATTTCCATTTCCATACGAATTCCTTTATGCCTGAAATTGAAGGCTTTTCACAGCCTCTCTTGAGACGAGTGTTTTATCAGCAGAATCATTCGCCATGGACAGGAACGAATGGTAATTACTTGATGCCAGATCCGCACCATAAGGTGAATGCACAAAAATATCAAAACCAAGCTCCCGGAGCTTCTGGCCAGTCCCTATCGATGTGTGTAGCTTAGCGTTGTGCTGATGGAACACAATTCCCCTCCTATTGGCCAAAGCTTGCCACTTCTTTGCGATTGTTTCCTTCAGACGACTCAATTGTTGTCAGTACAAGTCCGAACTAAGAGTGCTGTAGGGGAGGATGATCATAGTAGCTGTAATTCTCAACAAAGACTCAGCCAAACCACCATTTATGCCGGTTCACAGCGATTTGACCACAATCGTTTTTCTTTGAAGTTTTCGTCACCAGTCACCATTCGCTAGATCGATTTTGTTGCAATTCAGCGATTTGAAAGAAGAAATTCGGTCTCAATGGTTTTTTGTGTTAACGTGTAACAATCGTACATTGAGCTTATTTTTTAAACCAGCCCTATTCAAATTGCACCAAACGGTTTTTCCTGGGCAATCAAAAGAGTGCTTAAGTACCATCAGACTCTATGATTTCCATCCACGATCCTATCACAATTTATGTATCACAGGTGGAATCCCTATAGTATATACTTTTGTTTTTCTATCTAACATTCGACTATCGGAGCTGCTGGTGAGCAGAACATAACATTCTTGCCTTTATTAGTTTGCTCATTTGTTAAGCAGGGGCCTACCGTATATCCAATGAAGATCTTTCTACTTTTACGTATCTATGTACGTAAATAAGTTGTTGATTGTTCTGTATCTTAAGTAAGTTCATTCTTGGAGGACGTGTGCATCATCTACATACGTTCAGTGCTTTATCGGATTTCAATAAGGATATTGTATTTTTCGTATTGTCCAGGAAATATTACAGAATCAGAAGACGCAATCTTTGACTCAAATACAAGTATACTACTCTTCTCATGTGCGTTATCAAAGAGAGGTAAAAATACTATATATGTATGTACGTCTCGTAAAAAAAAACTGGTATTTTATTTTTATAAAAATTAGTATTGACTTAACTGATAATATTCAAAATAAGTAGTTCTCATCTCCAAAATGTGGACTACATATTATGTATGACATAAGCATTATTTTAACACTTTGCGAGCAGAATTCTAATGGCAGTTTCTTTTCAGCCACTCGCAAACAGTTCATCTTATACACACCGATTCAATTACCACTGCTATTCTGGCTCGAATTGCGGGGCAATAATTTAAATTGTACGCCATACAATAAAGACGACATTGCAAACAAACCAATCTTTGTAAGTAATGCCTTTCTCTGACATAAACTGATAGGTAGATCCTGTTCTTTGCTAAATACCTTGCGAAAATTCATTAGAGCTCTTTGGATGAGATCTATTTCATTCATAACTCAAAATGATGGATCGAAATTATCATCACTAGCCCGCACTGCCTTCCTCCCATTGTAATCTACATTTTCAAGGAAGCAAAAAGGCATTAATCTCTGGCTCGTGTTGTTCGCTCGTTGTATTATGTCCTGGGGATGGTTACCAATGGCGCTAGCATACTCGCACAATGGCTGCTCGATGGATACTGCCTTTGTGCTATGTCGTCGATGTCATCGAATTCCTTGTTTTCTGCCGAAGGACAATTAAGATTAATATCCAGCAATTTAGTGAAAAATCTCGAACAGAATTGCTGATTTGACGCAATATTGGTGCGGAAATTATTTCGCCCTTTCACGTGACGCATTTGCCTTTGCGTAATTTGTGGAAAGGATTAGCAACTAGTTGGTAAACACAAGGTCGAGCTATGAGAATTATTTAAATTCCCCTAGAGCTGAAATATAAAAATAACGCGAGTTGTTCTTAAAGCAGTAATGGAAAACTTCTCTTGTAACTAGCACAAGGACACGAAGAAGCTCAGAGGGACCGATTTTCCGATTGAATAGTCACTGATTCTAATTAGTATCTTCCTACAAGCCCAATGCAGTGGTGGCATGAGTCCATTTACGCAAATACTCATTAGCTTAATTAAACAGGAAACCAACACGAATTCTCTGCATGATTGCAGCTTGACGTTTGAAATATGGCAAATAAAAATGCAGCGCACATACGAGACTACTTCCCTTCTGCTGGTTGTACTGTATATATACAAAAATATAGGTACATAGGTGGATTAATTTGCAGTCATTCCAGTCCATTAATTAGCCATGTAAATAAATTTAATTGCTCGGGTGTTCGACGCTCAGTGCTCGTATATCTATCTGCATGCAGGACACCGAGCTGAATCCATCAATATCAAAATTTGCTTGGACGCATACAACAGTACATACCTTAGAGATGCCAGTTTGCATCATTAGCATGGGGAAGCAATGGATATCGAACCGATTTCAGATTGATTCGCATGATGGCCGTATTCATGGCTCTAAGCACTGAGAACAATGATCGGCAATTAATTTTAGAAACCACCCACGCGGACATTAACATCAGCATTTCCATCGGTAGCATGTCATCGTCACTTAGCGAACAACATGAATTTTCAATAAAAACCAATAAGCATCATTATGGTATCAGGGCATGTGTCCCTTCATACTTCTCATTATTAATGCTTCCATTTGTCGCCCTGTCACCCCCTTCCCCGGGGACCGTTTTACTCAAACCATCAGCAGCAATTGAAAGAAATCGACATTACGACGACCTACTTAACAATTCGGACACCAGCAACGGCAGTGAAGGTGACAGAAACGAAGGCGAACAAATGCCCAAGAGCACTATACAATCTTAAGTGTAGAGACATTTATCAGTTTATGTGAAGAAAGTGGAAACATTCATCACAAGTATAGTGATGTGAGGGGCATCAACGTCTTTAGGGAGTTACATTTAAAAGCAACTATCAGTCAATTATTTTCCCATCAATATTGGCTCAGTCATGTCAAAAAAACCCCTTTCTGGTTAACCTTTTTTTAAGCAAAAAGAACAAACATGTGAACGTGCGTACACACGTAAACACGAAATCTCTCCTAAAACGGCGGATTTAAATATAAGACCTTAAAACATGATAAACATTTCTAATTTGGAAATGTTTGTTTACGCGTTTTTTCCCTGATTACTAGTGCACCTGGTTCAGTTTGTATATGTCTCCATGTCTTCTTCAAGATATCAAGCATAACAATCATACCTATGAGCACACCTAAGTCGTATAACTTCATTCTATAAGCAATAGGCGCTATTTCACAAAGAATGAATATTTCAAGCCGCGTTGCGAAGCATTAAGAAAATCTGTACGACTAAACCACCAAGAAAGATAATTCAATTTTAATCAGGCTTATCTAAACATTAAATCTGACCTCTGTGTTTTTATCTAAGGAAAAACCCACCAAAGCGAAACATGTAATACTCGTACCATTTCAGTGATGAGACTATGACTGTGTGTCTTCCTCCATGGCTGTCATTTTGGAGATTGTTGTTAGCGACAGCAAAAGCGAAAAAAATAACGCTTTTCTGGGAAAGCGAAATGACTACCTGTACAATAAGATGGAATGAAAGAAAAGGTAAATACTTTTGCTACACAACAAGGTCCTAATAACGATTTTATCACCACATTTTGATCAGATGAAAATGGCATATAACGCAAAGCCCTCGATACGTTTTGGATTTTAAAAATGGATCTTACTATGCTGGAGTTGAGGGTATCAGGAAAGACAACAACGTGGTTGTGCAGTTGTGAAAAGCATATACTATAATTTGAATATTTTTCAGCGATAAGGCGAAGCCGATTTTTCCACTTGTCTAAGAGAAAATTAATTTCTGACTTGGGGATGCCGCAGAAAGGTTCGGTTGTATTTTCCTCCTTTTTGGTTATCTTGTTTGGGCTTATCGAAAAACCCTCTCTGCTACAGAGATAAATTGAACGTTGCATGCGTTCACAGGCAGAAATTTCTCTTTACCTGCAACAATAATTACAATCATCGGTGTATCCGATGACCTCATAACCGAGGTTGGTGAGAAGTAGTGAAAGGACATATTGATTTAGATGCAAAGGTGTTTGATTTTCTAATATACATCTAATAAGAAGCTCTATCAATATTTCCATTGATAGGATTTAGATTTTTCACTTGGTTTTCGAATCTTAGGGATGAAGACAAGTTTGACTTCTCTCTAGATTTAAGGAATGTATCCCACGTCGAAACAGGACCTAAAGAGAGCTTTCAGTGGTGTTAGAATGATATGTAGGCCTCTCTGGAGGATAGAAGGAAAGACATCATCTTTACCTTTGAGGGTTTAAATAAGCCAATTGCCCATTTAACTCTATCAGGACTGAAGAGCCTACCAGTGATATTAAATCTAATATGCTGAGGCGACATTGGAGACCTGCCAGTCACAAACTATATTTGAGACAAAAGGGCTAGAGATTGAAAGGTGAAGCACCTCTTCTCTAATTAAGTTTATGAAAGTGGGTTAGTTGCCCCTATTGGCAACGGTGTGGTTATTACTAAATAAATATTCAATAAGTGACTCACCTCTTTGCTTGTATTGTTGCTGCTCCATTCCACATGGTGCGCATTGACATCACATCCGATGATCAGATTTCGTTTGCGCCGGTGACAATAATCAACCAGGCCCTGTACCTCAGTAGGTGGGAATTGTTCGCGTCTCCTGGGATGTAAGCGGAAGCGCTCTCGATCTCCCTTACTCCACCTTCAAAGGATACTTCCACGATGACGGCTGCCAAGAATGGAATGGTTAAAAAAATTATATTAGAACCGATGCAACATGTGACCCTAGGAGGAGATTCTCCAGTGGCGTAAATTAATTTACGCGACCTATTTTATAGGCCAATATTCTTACCTCTTTGAATCCAGGTTTCTTGTATGAGTCCGAGAGATATTAGATATATTTTGTCGCGGTACAAATGCAGGCTAAAGGTGTCCAAGGCACCTTTGGCATGTTGTAGGATAACCTGCAGTACACGTAACCCACTCATCTACTTGCAACGGTAGACTGGATCTTCACGCGGGATGTCTTGTTAATTCCAGGTCAGAAGTTTCCGATGCGATAGAAGTGATCCACTGATGTGCTTCCTGTTAAAGATTCCCCGAATTTTTTGGGGGGACGTTCGACGGGGTTTTTCAGTTTCAGTTCCGGATCCTTGGTTGTCCGTGTAGGGACGGGTTAAGAATATCCCTGCAGCGATACCTCTCGCTTGTCGTAAAAGGCGACTAAAACAAAGGTAAACAAAAATCACATCTAGGTAATTTAGAAAACACCAAGGTGAGCCTAGGGACACATATACCACCATTAAACTGCCCCACAAGTGTACCGGGAAGCTTGCCGCTACTTTCTGAGGTCAAACCGGCGGACCCCACAAGCGGACGAGTAGGAATGCAGTTAAGTGGGAAGGTTATGGCCCTCCACTTCTGACCATAACAACGTCGGAAAAAGGAAAAGTAGAAGGGGCAGATTTTGCGTATGCTAGAGCTTCATCTCTTTTTTTCCCAGCTTAATGGCGGCCTTAAAGCGTCTCTGTTCAGACGACTTTAGTTTGACGAAACCACCAGGTGGTAGAGACTTATTCATATAAACCACAACGGTGGTTTCCCTTCCCTTCGCATCAGAGATTTCATCTGAGAGCATACTCACAGAATCTTCACAGAGCGTGGAACCGGAGTCGGAGGGTGAATACACATCTTCAGCTTTCCGTTCGGCGGCAATGTCGGCAAAGGATATCGACGTTGCTGTTGTTTGTTGTGCGGCTGAGGGCCCACGGGCCCTAACGGGCGATTGCATTTGAGAGGCATCACTCTTTTTGATAATTCTTAATAGAGAAATTTTTGTTCCCACGAGTACACGGGAAAGGACGGTCTCCTACAGCGGAGCCCAAGACGCTGCAGGAAGGCTGGAGTGAAATCGGAGGTCGCCCGGTATTCGAAGTTGGCATTTAGCAGTTATGCACTCTCTTGGCCACGCATCCATCGGCGTATTCTGTTCCAACTTGGACTGTGGGAATGATGGGTACGGATGAAAAAGAAAGGCAAGGAAGCGTAAGTAATTGATTCTCGACTTCGGGTTCCTCTAGAGACAAGTCTCGAAAGTAATTGCCTGTACTAAGCCTCCCCACCGCGGCAACGTGAGCAATTATCGCGAAGAACAAACCTAGATATACATAAATATGTATTCGAAAAGTTGATTTAACTTTTGCAACTTGTGCAATGAATCAGTTAAGAATAGGTATATGAAAAAAAGTGTGTAAGTTTCATAATAGTCGCCATCCGAAGCCGGCAATATACAGTAGGAATAGGAAATAAAGCACAGAATATACGAGAGATGATGGAGATATTTTAGAATCTAGTTTCTCCCCTAATTGATCCATCATCCAAGATAGCTTAAAATCTAGTTTCTCCCCTAATTGATCCATCATCCAAGATAGTTTAGAATCTAGTTTCTCCCCTAATTGATCCATCTATCGACTCTCGTCTGTTTACCACATTTTACTGTATCAGTTTCCTTTCATCAAACAAAAAAAAATATTTGTCACAACCATCCTACCAAGTCAATAATACTAGGATTGTTGGCTAAAATGCAGTCAACCCGTTGCTGCGTTTGAGAAATAATCAGCCTGTGCGTCATGGAAACTCGAAACCAGTATAAAATGCAATTCAGTCAGGAACTTCAGGCAGTTCACCATAGACAGGTACCTGTGTCCACTAATTGGGACCGAATTAAGTGTACATATATCTCCCCTACGAATTATTTAAGTAACATTTCCAAAACAAGCAATATTTAGAGTCAATAAGACTAATGCAATACTCCCTAATAGTCCTACTTCTTCTTTTCTCTATTTCCGGAAAACACTTCCCGTTTAACTTTCCAACTTCTTATATCCTTACATATGTGTATTGTGTTTCAATTGAAATTTTGTATTCATTTCATGCCAAAAAGCTAAAAGAAAATACCAACAGGCCAAAAAGGAAAACTCTGACATACGAGTATACTCGAAAGTTAAAAAAAGAAGAAATATATATTTTTTTTATTTTTTAGGTACTCGCAACCATTCCTGCATTAATTTGCTAGATATTGGCATTCACCAAAAGAGATGGAAACGATGATTATGATGAAGACGATGATAATAATAATCCTTTTGAAAACGTGTACACAAACATATTATCAGGAATTTAAAGGGTAAATATTGCGGTTTTATTATCCGGAAGGAAAATACATAATTCATGAAAGCATTCTTTTTGGCAATATATCTGAGAAGTAATGGAATACCGCATCGACTATATTCATCACTGGAGACCCTCTTTGCATTTAGATTATGAATCTTCCATCTATGTATGTGTATGGCTAAAGCGTCCACGGTGCATCATTTCGCCTTTTGACTAAAAAGAAATTATAGCCAAATGTGAAACACTGGGGCTTATACATGAACGTCTTTTGCGATATAAGTTGAGGCAAATGGAAACATGATGCTAGAAATACTTTTAGGTATTTTTCATTGAAAAATAATAAGACAGAATTTTTAGTTACATATGTACATAATTTCAATCGCACTATCGAGGAGGTTTTTCTAAGATAACAAAGGAAGTAAACAAATGTTTAAAACCAGGAAAGTAATAATGAAGCTAGTAACATTATACTTATAGGCTTATCATAAATACGGTTCTAAACCTGCTGGCACGTTTTAAAAAACCCTAAGCGATAGTATTATAAAAAAAAATAGGCGTTAGAAAACTTATATAAAAAATAATCGATCTTATTTGATCGAATACTTCGTTGCAATTAAATTGGGTTATAACTATATGGATACTAAAATAAATATACATACTTATGTATGTACATATATGAGTACATTATATTAATGAAGAACATAAATGTGTTTTTACGATTTTATTTTTAACCTTCAACATCCTCCGTTCGGGCCAACTAACAAAGCTCCAAAGGTGCAGCAACTGCATATAATCATTGGATTATCATCCCCGAAACGTATATGTATTAAGGCTTTCCTTTCCCGTCACGTCAACAGCAGCAAAAACAAAAGCTTACCAAAAAGCCTTCGATTGCAAGCGGCATTAAATCCATTGCATCATAACCCTGTGCTAATAGTCTCATACTAACAATACGCTCCACTTCAATCCACTTCAGCGCATTAGACTCGAAATGTTTAACATGTTTTTAATGTAATGTGCCCAGTTTCGGCGCCACCAAGGTACCTTTTTCCAATTTATACTTCGATTACTTAAAACACCGTTGAAAACTTCGCAGTTTAAAATATCTTCAAACTCTCCGTATAAATGATTTTCGGTGCGTCCCGCCGAGAATTTAGTCGCCTGATTGCTAACAACCAGCTTTCGGTAATTATGTCAAGAACTAACTCCTAATATACCTATAACACGTACAACTGTGATAGAAGTGCAAAGGGTTGAGGTGCAGACTTACCTTTCAAATTATAGCAAACTCGGCAACGACCGTTTTTCTTGATAATTCTTTCACTCGCTATCCAAAATTGAACACGCAACGCCGTTACCAGAGTATTAACTCCCGTATGCAGCGTTATCTACTAATCCTCGGCAAGATGATAGGACTGACAACCTCAAGCTACCGAAAAATAGATTGAGGGTCAATGAGATTTATGTATGAGGGATGGGTTTCCCCCGCTATCAAAATAGAAAACAAAAATCGAAAACACTTTAACCAATATAGGTACAGAATCATATACATATGTAAGTCTTATTTCAGAGCTGAAAGAAATTCAATTTTTGGCATAGTGATCTGATCTCAAAAGCCTTTTCAAATATTAATATTGTCATAAGGTAGCAATAAGTATTGCTTTTCCTTGGATTTAATTTCCTCGAAAACTAACTCAATTATGTTGGATCATTTTTTCATAATGAAAATGACCTCAGTTTCTCAACTGAGATTCCCCCAGAAAATGAGGGATTTTTGCTTTCTTTACAGTGTCGCTGATCATGTCGGTCCGTGAACTCTTAAATTTCTCTTTCCCGAAAAAACTTATTCAAGGTCCCAGTATTACCCGGAAGCCACATACTAAGTCTGCCGAAACTCAAATGGTCGAAACACCGTAAAACATACATATACATATGTACATACATGAAGTGAATGAAAGAGATGCATGTATTTCTAAGGAACTTAAAATTCGCTTATAGATTCATTTTCAACAAGTGCGTATTTATTTGGATTTTAAACATTGCATTCCCCTCAATTAATTCACAGCTAGAACAGTCCCATGTCTTGTTTGACTAAAAGTTAATGCGCCAAAACCAGCTTTCGTATACCATAAAAATGTCATATTTTCATCTGAAACAAGCTCTTGATGCAAACAGTCCCGTAAAAGACAATTCATATACGTACATATATCGACGGTTATATACGAATTCAACTACACTTAGCATTTCACACTTGATTTCAGAACAATTAAGTTTGAAAAACGGGAGATTCGACAATAATTCACTCACTGCCATGGTCCTGTGAAGTCATGCTTCGTTGTTTCGCTGTTACTAAAACCATCGTCAGAGTCGAGGATAACATTTACAGCAAAAGTTAATTATGGGCCAGTATACTCGTTCACAAATCCGAAAAAAGTAAGATTGTGTTACATTGCAAACCACATGTGCGAATTGTACACATACAAGCATGGATACAAACCCATAGTATATGTATATGAATACTGGGACTTTTTCCTAATGTTCAATCTTCCCCGTTTCCCTATGATAATATAAAGTCACAAAGGTGGCGTATATTAGCCTTCTCTGTCTCCTCCTGCGGTCATAAAATCATCCAGGTTAATTAGAAATAATGGCAAAGTGCAAACAAGACGGGCAATGAAATCCACTTTATAGCCTACATCTTGAATATATATGAGCTTTGCAGGATTAATGGCTTATTAGCGCGACGTTCCCTTAATAGCGGTTGATACTAATTACGATTTACAGCTTCAAATGGAAGAAAGAAAATTATACGAATGCAGTTGAATGGGAAAC